>CM053026.1:638108966-638708966 GCA_028564925.1 Lithobates sylvaticus
GACCACTCCCTCCACCTCAAAAAACTCCACGCCTTTGGTCTTCATGACAGTACTCTTCGCTGGTTCTCATCCTATTTATCCAACCACACCTTCAGTGTCACTTACAACTCTACTTCCTCCTCTTTTCTCCGTTTCTCTGTTGGGGTCCCCCCAAGGTTCTGTTCTTGGACCTCTATTATTCTTCATCTACACCTCCTCCCTGGGTCAGGTAATAGCCTCCCATGGCTTCCAATATCATCTCTATGCTGACGACACCAAAATCTATCTCTCTATTCCTTCAGTCTCCTCACGTATCACTAATTTACTTAGTGATTTACTTAATATCAGCCTAGCTGTCACACCACTTCCTCAAACTCAATCTATCCAAAACTGAGCTCATGATTTTTCCTCCCCCACATGCCTCTTCCTCTGATTCCTCTGTCAAGATCAATAGAACTACTATCAGCCCATCCCTGCATTCCAAGGTTGTAGGTGTAACCCTGGACTCTGAACTATCCTTTCAACCCCATGTCCAAACAATTTCCAAATATTACCGCCTCAACCTCTGCAACATCTCCAAAATACACCCCTTCCTAACCAATGACACCACAAAGCTCCTAGTTCACTCTCTGGTCATCTCCTGCCTTGACTATTGCAACTTCCTCCTCACTGGATTACCGTTACATAGTTTATCCCCCCTTTAGTCCATCATGAATACTGCTGCCAGGCTTATCCACCTTACTAACCACTCAGTGTCTGCTACCCCTCTCTGTCAATCCCTCCAATGGCTTCCACTCACCCAACAAATTAAATTCAAAATTCTAACAACAACTTACTAAGCCATCCACAACTCGGCCCCCAGCTACATCACTAACCTAGTCTCAAAATACCAACCTACTCATTCCCTTCGTTCCTCTCAAGACCCCCTGCTCTCTCATCCCTTTGTCACCTCCTCCCATGCTCACCTCCAGAACTTTTCCTGAACCTCTCCTATCCTATGAAACTCCCTACCCCAATTTGTCTGACTTGCTCCTACTCTGCTTGCTTTTAGACGATCCCTGAAAACCCTTCTCCTCAGAGAAGAATATCCTGCCCCCTACTTTCTTTATCAGATCATCCCCCACAGTTATCACTTTTTGTATCACCTGACCCTCCCTCCTGGAGTGTAAGCTCTAACCAGCAGGGCCCTCTAATTCCTCCTGTATTGTATTGTAACTGTACTGTCTGCCTTTATGTTGTAAAGCGATGCGCAAACAGTTGGCACTATATAAATCATGTATTATAATAATATTAATAATAATAAGAGCTGGGGGAGGAGAAGCAGCAGCACACTGAGATTCCTAGTGAATGGCTGTGAATTCAAGAGTGGCATGTCAGGACAAGTCTGATCATTGGTTAAGAGCATACTGTACTGAGTTTCAAGCATATCTAGAGAACTGACCACGGTGTGCTCTCCTGCTTAATGTGGTCAGTTTTTAATAGGAAAGCAGAAGGACTGTCAGGAGCACCAAGGATTTCACATAAAGGAAGCAATACAAACAGAACAGGATGCTTTCTTATTCAAGTACATGGTACAGCAGGCACATATCAGGAATATGAAGTGTTGGGGTAACAAACACTTTAAGCATCACAGGCCCACAGCTCTGGACTTGTTATAGTTCTGTCTACACTGACTCTTAAAGCCTGGTACACATGGGCCGAATATTGGCCTATATCAGTCAGTTCAACAGAAACTGGTCGACATTCAGCCTGTGTGTTCATCAGCCTGTCCGACAGAAGCCGGTGGAATGGCTTCCACTAATCAGATCTGTTGACCTAAAATGTGATACCCCGCCCGCTGCTGCGTCTGATATTTGTCCCCCTCTTCCCCCCGCCATTGATAAAATGACCCTCACCACCACTCTAATTCCCCCTTCCCTGTCGCACTGGTCCCCACAGCACTGATCTTTCCCCTCCTCCCCTACACTGATCCCACCGGCAATGATCTATTGTGGCTTTGTTTGCCCTCACGATGACATTAGGTGCTGCAGGGGAGCCACAGCAAAATAATATGGACAATTCTGATGACCTAGGGTCGTTCTGAACCCCCTAGAGTCAAAACCCCCCTCAGCCAATTCTGGGTGCCCCCTCTATGTAGCGCTGCTGGTAGGCTCTCCCTCCTGGCTGAAACTGTTTCTGGGGCAAACTTATGCTGTCAGGATGGCGAGCAGTTAATATATCTCACCAAAGCCCACCACCAAAAAAAAAGAAAGAAATAAAAAAAAATGTAAAGAATTAACAATAATAATGTTAATAATAAAACTTAGTAAGGCCTTGTTCACACAGGGCATACTACATCATATGCCCCTGGGAGGCTGTGTTTACCCACACAGTGATGCACAGAGGTTCCATGCTTACTTGTGCAAGCAGTCCTTTTGATGTCAATTGGGATGTAGCAACTGTACGAACACAGCCGCTGCTTCTAATTTGAGAGGGCCTAAAAGATCACTAGCACATTTTTTTTATTCTACAGGTCATGTTCTTTCAGAAAATATATGTTTTTTTGGGTAGGGCATCTTTTAGAAACGATAAAAGCTGTAAGTGAAAAATTATAACCTCAGATTTTTTGAGAAAATTGTTTTTATTTACTGTTTTGCACACCTTTAGTTTTCACCAGTTCATAAAAAGGTGCAATTTACAAATATTTGTTATTACCTCAATACAGTTTTAGCTTTTATATTTAGTAGGCATTTAGCAGCAATTTTATAAGTTATGCCATGTATGTAGCCACTAATAATGATTTTAGCGTATTATTAGAAAAAAATTTGAATTGATAGGGGGGCGTGGATTGGCGTGCAACGGAGATGGTCGCATAAGAGAGGAGCTCCGTCAGACCTAAGGCCCTAAGCACCTTTTCTGCCGAAACAGCAGCTGATAATGAGCAAACAGACCCGCTCTACTCAGCACACCCGATCCCGCAGATCTACCGCTGCTTCCGCGGGGAGAAATATTACCGAACTTTTCAAAAACCAGGCCGCGATACAGCGGATCTCGGCTGGAGGCAAGATGGCGCCAATGCACCACGAGGAGGACATGTCTGAGGACTCCTAGTCAGCAATTGAGTAGAACGGTAGGAGGAATGCCCGCACAGATCACCCCCTAACCTATGCTGACATGTCGGGCTTTGCAGTCGACATAAAAGCCTCATTCTCTGCTGCTATTACCGACCTTAAGACTAATCTGCTAGTCCTTACAGAAAAGATGGCCACTGCTGAAGCTGCTGGGAAAAGCAGGGACAGGGATATACACAGATTGGAGGGGGTTGCAGCCTCACATGCAATGCACTTTATTGAGATGAACAGGCACATGGAGGACTTGGACAACCGGGGAAGGAGATGCAATATTAGGGTGCGCGGTATCCCCGAGTCTGTAACGGCAGAACAGATCAACCCAGTCCTCCAGAGAGTATTTAACAGCCTGCTGGAAAGGCCTGAGGACACGGAGATCGAATTCGTCCGTGCGCACAGAGCCCTCAGAGCAAGGGGACACGACACACTACCTCCCCGGGACATTATATGCTGCTTGCAAAAATTTACACTGAAGGAGGAAATTATGTTTAAGGCAAGGAGGAACGAACATATTGTGTTCAACGGCGAAAACATAAAACTCTTCCAGGACCTATCGCAGATTACACTTAGGAATCGCAGGGCTCTGCGCCCCCTACTGGACGCTCTACGGGAAAGGGATCTACGCTACTTGTGGCGCTTCCCCTTCGCCCTCCTTGTAACTCACAACAGCGAACAACATATCATTGCGCACGCCGAATGACCTACCCGAATTCTGTGACGCCCTGCACTTAGGACGTATTGACCTTCCTGAGTGGTACCAGGAGTTTGCATTACAGCCCAGAGAGAGAAGCCCACCACACTCACCTATGGCGACTCCAGAAAAACATCTAGCAATGGGCCTGGTACACCCCGCAATAGACCCCATTCCTCGAGGGCACCATATGAGGACTAAGCTCCACAGACTCCGACCTACACCGCAGGCACCCACCATCAGCCAGATACAGCAGATCAGAAGGCGTCAGATGATGATCCGAAATCCTGCACACAGCCTTTGCCCTGATCTGCTCAAACAGATAACCCGATGTAACACAGGTACTTCTTGATAACTTTTGTTTTCCACTCTCTCTGGATCCTTACCTGCACAGTTGCGGGCTGTTGCCCAAACGATCATTTCTTCCTCAAGGACGGAGCCAATATACCTCGATTGATGAGCCGCGGATGACACCTCACCAGGCCAGACACATTGGCCGATTAGATGACATAGGCTACACTGCCACTGGTTGAGTTTACCACAAAGCCCAGGGACATGACTCACTATCTCACCATCCTAGGCGAACTTTACATGAAGGGTCCAATTGGTGGGTGCCGTCCCTCTAACTAGGACCCCAGACCCTGTCTGCCCTGGGCATATTAAAGCTGGACATCCTACTAACAACAGAGGAAAAGCCCATCCTTATTGCAATTTTTTTTTATTTTTATTTTTATTTTATTTTATTATATTATTTTATTTATTTTCTTCTATTTTTCACATACTTACCTGTAAACTATTATTGTGCCCTCGGTGTAGAGAGTAACTTACTCAGCAGTTCGGTTTTCATGTTCTTTTTCCCTTTTATCTTATTGTGTTGATAATGACATTGTTATAGCTATTACACCCTTTTGCCAGGCAGAAAAGTAAAAGACCTTTTAGCACTACTTACTGAAATGTGGAGGGCCTGGGTCTGACCCCTCCACTAGTATCTAGAACCTATTGTTCATTTGTTATTGGCTTTTCACAGCCCCATCTCTGACCGCGTGTCTCCCAGGTTTCCCCGCAAATAGTCACGCACTCATCAGAGGACTACTGTCCTCGTCGAGACGTAATTGATAGGCTCACCTGAACAGCTCGACTGTTTAGGTGGACCACTTACCCCAAATCTCCTTTTCCTATACTTTTCTAATTCCTTACTCAATCTCTTCTAAGTTTCACTAGTCTATCCTCGCTGCTGTCTATTGTGACATACTAGATTTAGACTCATAATTTGCACAGATTTCTCATATATATTCCAAGTTGTGATTACAGGTGCGCGATACCATCTCTCTCTGGACCTGACCAATGGCCTACTCAGCATTAGGCAGAACACCGAAACTGGTGTCTCACAACGTACAGGGACTGAACATTCCCGAGAAACGTTCCACCCTGCTCCGCGAACTCAAAAAGGGTAAGCCTAAGATTGTTTTTTTACAAGAGACCCATTTCAAGACGCACCATGTCCCCAGGCTCACCGACTCCTACTTCACTGAGGCACACCACTCTACAAATGACACTTCCAAATCCAAGGGGGTATCCATCCTACTCAGCAAGGATGCCTCCTTCGAAGTCACTGACAAGATGATTGACACGGGAGGGAGATACATTTTTCTCAGGGGATCCCTTGCGGGTGTACCTACTACACTAGCTAATGTGTACTTCCCAAACACAGGGCACCTAACATTTTGCAGACAACTAGTGGAAGGCTTGATGGGCTTTAGTGCTGGATGTCTAATTATGGGCGGAGACTTCAACATTCCCTTAGACCCACTATTAGACACATCCTCAGGAAAGACATACATTACATTCTGAATTTTAAAGCAAATCAAAAAACTCTTGCACTCATTAGAATTGGTAGACACTTGGCGATACCTACACCCGAATGATAAGGATTTCTCCTTTTTCTCAGCGCCGCATGACTGCCACTCCAGGATTGACTACCTATTTATAACACAAAGGGACCTTCATTTAGTGTCAGAGGCCAGCATAGGTATTCAATCAATCTCAGATCATGCTCCGGTCTCATTGGATTTTGATCTAACTACAAATAACAGAGGTTCCCCACAATGGAGACTGAACTCCTCTTTGCTGACTGATCCAACCCTACTCCCACAAATACACAAGGCCCTAAAAGACTTCTTTGCCCTGAACATTACACCTGACGCGACACCACTGACTATCTGGGAAGCCCGTAAATGCAACATTAGAGGACTATTGATGAGCATGGGAGCCCGAAGGAAAAGAGAAAGAGAGGCTGAAACCCAAGCGTTATCACAAAAAATTAGAGCTCTAGAAGCACTCCACAAACAGTCCCTATCTACACACTCTGCCACAGAGATCCTTGAGTCTAGGAAAGCGCTCAGACAATTATTGGAAATTAGGATCAAACGCATCCTTTTCTTTAAGAAAAGGGTGTACTATGAACAGGGAGACAAAGCTGATAGCATGTTGGCGAGAGCATTAAAGGACCTGTCAACTAACAACACAATCCTAGGCATCCAAGACAAAAGCGGTAACTTAGACAGGACAACAGACAAGATAGCCCAACACTTTCAGGATTACTATAATAACCTGTACAATTTGCCCCCGTCACATAAACCCCCTGATCTCAAGGGTCATAGACATCAGATAATCAAGGACTTCCTTAAAGATTCTGACCTACCGTCACTACAGATGGAGGACTCCTCTGACCTAGACAAACCCATAGACCAATCAGAGATCAAGTGGGCCATAAAGGAATTAAAAGCCAATAAGAGTCCTGGACCAGATGGCTACACAGCCATTTACTACAAGACTTTTACAGACATACTGACCCCTCATCTGCAAACAGCCTTAAACTCTCTTGCAGATGGACGACCAGTATCCCCCGACTTCCTATCAGCTAACATCGCTGTGATTCCTAAACCCGACAAAGACCTGACACAATGCTCCAGTTATAGACCAATTTCGCTACTGAACCTAGACGTAAAACTCATGGCAAAAATTCTAGCTACAAGAATGAAACCCCTACTGCACAAACTGATTGGACCAAGCCAGGCAGGCTTCATGCCAGGAAGAGAGGCTAGAGATAATGTCACAAAAGCTCTTAATCTGATCCATGCAGCCCATGAGCGAAAGATCGAGGGTCTTCTCTTGTCCACTGACGCTGAGAAGGCCTTCGATTGAGTAGCCTGGGACTCAATTGGATCTCCTCCCTGTACCAGAACCCTTCTGCTAGACTAAAAATCAACGGAACCCTGTCAAACAAAGTAGACATAAAAAATGGGACTAGACAGGGGTGTCCCCTATCTCCAATACTTTCCATCATCTCACTGGAACCATTCATAAGGAAGATCATGGCAAACAGTTCCATACACGGATACAGGGTGGCGGGAAGGGAGTACAAAATAGCAGCCTACGCAGATGACCTAGCGTTTTTCCTGACAGATCCCCACATCTCGATCCCCTCCCTCATTAAAGAGTTCAATTCCTACGGCTATGTGTCCAATCTTAAGATAAACTACACCAAGTCGGAAGCACTAAATGTCACGCTCTCAGAGACCACACTTAAGGCTACTATGGACAATAGTCCCTTTAAGTGGGTTACCAAGGCGGTCAGGTATCTGGGAGTCTGGCTGACTCCCAAGCTGATTGATATTTTTACACACAAATTTACACCACTCCTCAAATCGATCGGAGATGACCTTTGCCGTTGGCACACCAAATTCTTCTCTTGGTTCGGCAGAGCAGCCATATGCAAAATGGTTGTCTTGCCAAAAGTGTTATATCTACTGCGTACACTACCAATTAAAATTCCTCAAAGTTTCTTTAGGTCACTCCAGGCAACGCAAATGAGATTCATATGGGCCCACAAAACACCTCGTATTAAATTCTCACTACTCACAAGAACCAAAGCACAAGGAGGTCTGGGCGTTCCAGACTACAAAACATACTATCATGCCACACATATTGCCAGAATCCTGGATTGGCACTGTCATGCGGACCTGAAGGACTGGGTACTCCTAGAAAATGAATTAAGCCCGATTCCCTTGAAATATTCGCCCTGGATCATACCAAATAAGTGCCCAATAGAACTGAAGAAACACCCACTCATAGGAACCACCCTAGGCATCTTCCATCTTCTGGCCAAACGAAATAAATCCTTTTCTTCGATAGGCCCCCTGACCCCACTGTTAAACAACCCTGACTTCCCACCAGGTATTAGAAATAGATATCTTCAACGAGATGACAAAAACTCGCCACTCCTTGCTATACAGTGCTTTACTAGAGGGGTTATCAAGGACTTCTCAGACCTTAAATTAGACAACAATATACCTTTGTTAGCTCTATGGACATACTTCCAGATACGCACATATGCGCACAAACACACAGAGAAGGAACAATTCACCAGAGACCTTACGGTCATGGAGTCGGTGTGCCTGAAAGGGGAGCAAGTGCCCAAAACTACTTCAACGGCCTATGAGTGGCTACAGCACACGGATGTGCCCACGTGAGACAGGTTCAGAGAGAGATGGTCAGATGCCTTAAGCATGGATATCACAGATACACAATGGGAGAGAGCTTGCATACTGGCTCATAAATGCTCTATCAGTACAAGGGCACAAGAAACGGCCTACAAGATTCTCACTCATTGGTATGCAACTCCAGTAAAGATTCATAAATGGTTTCCACATCTAGCGATATCTGTTGGAGATGCAGTAAAGAAAAAGGCACTCTTATCCATATTTGGTGGCAATGTGAGAAACTGACACCCTTTTGGAACACAGTGATAGATTTGATATACCGGATCACGGAGACCAGGCTTGTCTTGAATGCAGCAAACTGCCTTCTACACATATCTAATTTCTCCATGCGCAAATACAAAAATTGTCTATCCAAATACCTGCTAATAGCAGCTAACTCAATCATTCCACTCCGTTGGAAATCCACCTCAGTTCCAACGGTGAAGGAATGGCTACACAAAATCTCTCACATATGTGAGATGGAGGACACCAAAGCACAAGCTGAGGAAAGGGCTGAGCGTTATCTCAAGACCTGCTCTCCCTGGTTCAGCTACAGACTCACCCAAGAGTATATAGCACTAACTGTGTAATAATGAACGACCAAACATCCATAATATTGTTGTTTGGTCCATAGGTGGATAATATAGACCCCCCCGTAACTTTGTGAATGCTGTTGGATACAGCTAGAGAAATGACCTAGCTCTAGATATGTACACTGGAATCTTACGCAACAACTGGCATAGGATAGCCTTCTGTTTCTCTTTTTCTATTACTTTTATTTCCTCTCTTTAGTACTCTGACTTTCCTTAAATCTTATCTACCCCCCCGAGTACATTTCCCCAATGATTGTTGGGAAGCGGCTACAGCTCCTAAGCAATATAAATCAGGCTTCACTCAGTCTGCTTTAGCCAGATATTATAGTTTAAAATTTGCAGAATGTTCTAAAGTTACCATTTGATGTAATTAACCAATCACACAACTGCAATGTTAGTATTATATCTTGACGATGTACTCTTGTTGAATCATTTGTATTCTGTTTAATCCTTAATAAATCTTTTAAATGAAAAAATAAAAATAATTTTGAATTGATAAACTATTGCGGGGCATAAAAAAGTCAGTAGCACATTTTCATGTACTTTCAGAAAATGGTTTGGGGGGTCTTTTACAAACTCTGAAAGTTGTAAGTGAGAAATGATAACCACTAGATTTTGAGTAAATTGTTCTTATTTACAGTTATGCCCACCTTCAGTTTTCAACATTTCACAAAAAGGTGCAATGTAAAATTTACAAATATTTGTTATTTATTAACTCAATACAGTTTTAACTTTTATAGTAGTAGTATTTTTGCAGGAATTTTGTAAGTTTTTCCATGTATGTATCCACTAATAATGAGTTTAGTGTATTTTTAGTAACAATAGTGAATTAATAGACATTTGTGCAACTATTTTTGGGCCCAAAAAAAATCAGTAGCACAATTTATTTTTCTAAAGGGAATATGCTTTTAGAAAATGTATGGTTTGGGGATCTTTAAAAAACTCTGAAAGCTGTAAGAGATAAATAAAAAAAAAATGGAGAAACTGAAAAAACGGTCTGGCCATCTGATTTTAAAAGTGGAGTGCAGGGCCTGGCAGTGAAAGGGTTAAAATAGAATTAAACTCTGCTGCGAGCTCTCCAAGGATTTTGCCAAAATGTGCACGTACGCAGAGCATGTTTTGACATTATGACAGATTTACCTGCCAAAGAGATACGATGGGTGGGATGTCCACTGATATTTTCTACTGGTCTTCTTCTGGGTTCAGCATCTTTGACCATCTTGATTTGCTGGTCTGGGGTGATATAACTCCTGTGTATGTGCATGGGAGTTAATTTATGGTAAGCAGGTAAGATCCTTCTGCATTAAAAACCTGTGGGAAATTATATTAACCACTTTCAGACCGGACCACTTTGCTGACCAGACCACTTTTTGCCATTCGGCACTGCGTCGCTTTAACTGACAATTGCGCGGTCGTGCGACGTGGCTCCCAAACAAAATTAACGTCCTTTTTTCCCACAAATAGAGCTTTCTTTTGGTGGTATTTGATCGCCCCTGCGGTTTTTATTTTTTGCGCTATAAACAAAAAAAGAGCGACAATTTTGAAAAAAACACATTATTTTTTACTTTTTGCTATAATAAATATCTCCCAAAAATATATATAAAAAAAAAACGTTTTTTCCCTCGGTTTAGGCCGATACGTATTCTTCTACATATTTTTGGCAAAAAAAAAATGCAATAAGCGATTATTGATTGGTTTGCGCAGAAGTTATAGCGTTTACAAAATATGGGGATAGTTTTATAGCATTTTTATTAATATTTACTTACTTTTTACTAATAATGGCGGCAATCAGCGATTTTTATTATGACTGTGACATTATGGCGGACACATCGGACATTTTTGACACATTTTTGGGACCATTGTCATTTATACAGCAATCAGTGCTATTTAAATGCACTGATTCCTGTGTAAATGACACTGGCAGTGAAGGGGTTAACCACTAGGTGGCAGTGTAGGGGTTAAGTGTTCCTAGAGGCCTGTTACTAACTGTAGGGGGGCGTGGCTGTGATCTAGTGAACACTGATCTCTGCTCCAGTAACACATGGAGCTGAGATCGGTGTCACTAGTTGCTAGGCAGAACGGGGAGATGCTGTTCATTTCCGCATGTCCCGTTCAGCCATCCCGTGAGACGATCACGGGTATCCCCGCGGCGATCGAGTCCGCGGGGCCCGCGACCGGATTCACGTGGTGTAACATCACTCCATGAAGAAGCTAATATGGCAAAACATATTTCGGAGCAGAGGAGCCACCATTCCAGGTTCTGAGCCCACATCCTATCTAAGCCTGGCCTTAGGAGACATGCGGACTTCACGCTATCCCTTTAGGACTAGCCGACTTGCACATGCTGATTACACCTGGTGCCCGGATTGGCACTGTAACATGTGAGTGTAATCGCCGTTTGTTGTCATTTGCCTTTATCCATTAAAAATACTATACTATGAGACCTCCCTTTATGTCTCTTGTGGAGTCCTTTTTCCCATCCTAGTTTCATCTCGAGGGGCCAGCGGAGTGGAACTGTGCTGTCAGTGGAATCAATTGGTATTCCAGAAGCGCTGTTTGACCTTCCTGTAAAAAGGGGTCATAATTTTCTGGTGAGTGGCCACCCATCTCTTGAGCACTTGAAGAACTAGGAATCCAATTTTGAGCATCACAATTTGGTGTTTGGATTTATCATATATGAACTTTTAGCTTGCTATTTATTTGTATTTGCATTTTTGATTCACTGAACATCACTAGTGCCTCATCCTTTAATATAATTTCTCTGCAGCATTTGGTGACATGTTCACTTTCAAAAACCTGCCAGCCATAAATGTTATGCAAATTCGAGTTTAGTTCCACCTTAAGGAATACAGTGGTGTTCTATAGTGCTACATTTATTTGGGTCTGCCTGGATTTTTGTTTGAAAAGTACTGTTAATAAAACTTCTTTTACACAAACTTCTTTTACAAACAATAGCCTAACTTTTGGGATTCAGATTCTTTAGAATCATTTAAGCTGTTAATCAAAGTGAGGAAATCAATCATAAATTATTAGATCTGAGTATTGAAGATTAAATATCAAAGGTAGATTTTAACATTTGAAATAATGAAGATAACAGAAAGTCAACCTTAGGGAACTAGTGTTAGCCAAACAAAACTGAGGACCATAATCCTACGGATATACGATAATCTGTGTCTATACTTTTTCTAATTTACAGATCAATTTAGGAAGTTCTAATAGTACCACTTTGGTAGATATTCTAAAAGAAACGAAGATTGTTTTTTGAGTTCAGGACAAAAGTGTAGACACATAGATATAGGAGAAATAAAGGAGGTAATCCAAAAAGAATGAACAAAGGCAAATGTTTGAATTTGATACTGTAGCTGTTTTTTTTTTAATATAATTAATTATTTAATCAATTCATGCCCTTAGGACATACCCGTAAATGCTCAGGTGGAAGTGGTTATACCAGGATAATGGCCGCAGCTGTGATCAGGGAGCTTGGGACCACTGCATCCTGTCTGGCTGGCTGAACACAGAGGGAAGAAAGATACATCCATACCCTCCCCATCTCTGTCATAAAGGAAGCCAAAGGTGACAAGGATTTCTTCACTTACTCTTTCGGTTTGTTGTTTACAAGCCATTACGGCTTGTAAAGCATCTGATCAAAGCGATCCCTTTTGAGGGCCAAGGTTGAGATCTGTGGTCTAACAGACTCCAGATCTTTCAATAAAGACTACCTGTCACTGTCCATGATATTACAAAGTATGTTGTAGCTTGTTATTGCAAAAAATAATTGGTCAAAAAAAAAAAAGAGACTGTGTAAAAAAAAGTAAATAAAAAATTTAAATATATATTATTAAAGTGCCTCTGTCCCCCCCCCCCCCCCCATTCAAAAAAAAAGCATATGTGGGTCCTGCAATCATATGTAAATGGAAAACTCACTACACACATAAGGTATCATCACAAATGTCAGAGTGAGAACAATAATTCCAGTGCCAGACTTCCTGTTTAACTTTGCATGGTTCCGAATGCAGATTGTCTGCATTGGGGGTCATGAACTCACTCCTGCATGGCTGGCAAATTTTGACATGTAGTTTGCACCCACTTCCATAGGCGGAACTTCCCCAGAAAGATTGCAAGGCAATAGAATAGTGGAGATTGTGAATGGTGAATAATGGTATGTTTGTTCTTGCTACACCTTACGCTTGTATACAGTGTGGGTAAACCTGAGAGCAAACAGAAAAGAAAAAAACTGAATAAGCATACATAAACAAACAATAAAACAGTGTATTTTCAAAAGCTATGCATGTGGCATATGCTGGGTGCAAATAACGTGCAATCCCTAACGATGATGCCTCCAGTAGGAACAAAGATTATTTTTTCTACTGAACATAGGCCAGCATGGTAGTTTTCTTCAATAGATGTTCCTCATTCCTAAGTGCTCAAAATATGGATTCTGAGTTTACCAGGATGCACCACTTTCCCATTTCTGTGTAGAGGGATCCTGGGAAATATGGAAGTATGGTAAGACCAAAACAATGCTACAAAAAGTTTATTTTCTTCTATTACAGAGTGTACTTTGGCCACTGGGTGGAGCCCAAAACAAGATTAAAGAACAACAACAAACTATTATGAAGTCTAATGCTGGAGACATGACATATAAATGAATCAGCATATATAAGAGCAGTGTGTATAATCCACAAGATTATAAAAAAAAAAACAGAAACATATTTTAACCACCAATTGATTTTACACTTACGAAATCTAAAGCCTGTAGGGCTTCAAAGAAGAATTAACTTAGAGTTACAAGATTTTTTAGAAAGTTTGTCAAGCAGCATGCGGAATTTCATAATAATCTGTTGAATTTCATTTTAATCTGCAGGATAGTTTGCGCTGACTCAACTGAAATCTAACTTTTAATGATTTTAATGAATACCTACAGTACATGGGTTCTTTTTATATTTGCCTGAAGTTAATCTTTTTATTTCAGTACGTCTGCCCCTCTTGTGGGCACATCTAATATAATGTGGGATCATCTTGTCTTCAGAGGAGCAGATACTGATATGATGGGGCAAGGGAATGTTAGCAATGAGGGGGATCTGAGGAAGAAGTATGTCATGGAATGGGTTGCCTCAAGTGGAATGAAGCAAAGAAAAAAGGTGAAATAAGAGTTCAATAGCATCCATTGTTCATAAAAAAAAAAAAAAAATGTAAAGCTAAAACATATGAAAGAATTTCAGCACAGATGCATGATTTAAATACTTTTGCTAAAAGTGTCATGAGATTGCAGGCACACTCTATAAGCGTGATTCATGTCTTTCATCCCACATTAGTATGTTAAAGTAATTTGAGGAATTCAATTCATTTAATTTCTGTTTCCTTAAAGAATTACAATCATGGAAGATGGGATTTAATTAGTAACCAAAGGCAATGTCATTCCCACTCTGCTGACAACATGAAACATTCCCTTTAAGCCCAATATTTCCTTTTCATCTCCTAGGCCACACTTGTTTTCATTTATTTATACTTACGTGATTTATTTAAATTCTTTACATTTAAAAAATACCTGGATAATTTGAATGCATAAATATTAATGCTTCAGGCAATTAAAACTTTTTAATGAAAGTTTTTTTTTTTTTATAAGACACAAACAGAAATACACTTTGTAAGTAACCTGAACATGTTACAATATGTACAAAGAAATGTTCTGCAGGGAGAGATGCTTATCAATGATAAATGTACTTCAAATTATTTTCAAAAGCAAGGGTAATCTGCATAATAATCATCTAAGAGCCTGAGTGGCAATAACTGTATAAACATGTTGTAATGATACTAAAATGATTGTAACATACTTCTAACATTTTTATAACACATCAAACAAGTATAAACAAGTATAATTACTAAGAATGTGATCTGCGTTTAGGTTGAGCGTGAGTTCGAGGTCACCCCAGTCCATTCATGGATGTGCTGAACTAATGTGTGATTTTGCTGCTATAGCAGCCAACTACCAATAATGCACTTCCTTGCCTTTGATCTTGGGTATGGCTTAGAAGGGCAAATAAAGGCAAATTTGGGTAAGTCAGTCTCTCTACTATAAAAGGGTGGGTTTCCAGCAGCCATATTGACATTGTGGCTAGCCATGATATGGAAAGGATAGGAAGCCCTGCTGATTAAAGTGGAGCTCTACCCAAAAAGGGAAGGTCCGCTTTAGGGCCCCCTTTCCCACTCCTGGTAAAGAAATGGCACTTTTGGGAAGTGCATACCGGATTTTGAAGCTCCCACTTCTGCTTTGATTGCCTGGGCGATTGGAAGAGAATGTTCTCCTTCCCCTCCTTCCCTGCAGTCTTCTGGGACACGTGACAGGTCCCAGAAGATAATGGGACAATTCATAATGCACAGTGGGCCTCAAGCTGTCACAGCCGAGTGCCTGCAGTTAACAAGCCGGGGACAGGCGACAGGAGTTGAAAATGGCTGGGGTTAGCATGCCATTGGATCGTGGAACTGGTGAGTGGCTGTTTATTAAAAGACAGCAGCTACAGTTTTTGTAGCTGCTGACTTTTAATTTTTACACAGGAGACCGGAGCTCCTCTTTAAAGTGTAACTAAAGATAAACCCTTTTTTTTTTAGTTTTGAATAGGATACAGAGGAATAAGAATGCAGTCGGTTTTTATTGCTGTCTGTTTCCCCGTTAAGGAGATTCACTCTCTCTGTTTGTCCTGTTTACCATTATTATTGAAAGTGAAAATAAAAGAAAATCCCACATTTTGGGTTGTGCCCAGAAAAGTAATAGAGGGGAAATCTTCCAATGGGGACACTAGTTCTGGTGACCTGAGGGTCCCCAAGGAATTCCCTTAATTTGCAGGGATTTCCTCTCATTTCCTGTTTGGCTATGGCACAGGAAGTGAAAGGAAATCTCTGCAATGGGATACAGATGGCAAAAACAAAATTGACAGGGGTTAAAACCCTCCCCTGCTCTATCCAAAAAAAAAATGTTTCCTTTAGTTCTACTTTAATTACCTTTATTAAATGTCTCTTAACCTCTTCCCGACCGCCTCATGTAGATATACGTCTACAGAATGGCACGGGCAGGCAAAACCACGTACCCATACATCCCCTTTAAGTTGCCTGCCCGTGGGTCACGTGGGTCACGGGAGCTCCTTGACCCCGGCCGCGGGACCAGCGGACCTGATCGCCGCTGGTGTCCCGCGATCGGGTTACGGAGCTGAAGAACGGGGAGAGGTTTGTGTAAACAAACCTCTCCCCGCGCTTCCTACTCTGCCTGTCATTGATTGTCTGTTCCCGGTCATCGGGAAAGCCGATCAATGACGTCAGACGTCAGCCCCGCCCCCTAATGTAAAAAAACACACACACGTCAGAGCCCATAACCCCTCCCCTCCCCCTAGTGGTTAACTCTTTCACTACAACTGTCATTTATACAGGAATCAATGCATTTAAATAGCATTGATTGCTGTATAAATGACAATGGTCCCAAAAATGTGTCAAAAATGTCTGATGTGTCCGCCATAATGTCGCAGTCACAATAAAAATCGCTGATCGCCGCCATTACTAGTAAAAAAAAAAAAATTAATAAAAATGCTATAAAACTATCCCCTATTTTGTACACGCTATAACTTTTGCGCAAACCAATCAATAATCGCTAATTGCGTTTTTTTTTTACCAAAAATATGTATAAGAATACGTATCGGCCTAAACTGAGGAAAATTTTTTTATTTTTTATATATTTTTTGGGGATATTTATTATAGCAAAAAGCAAAAAATATTGCATTTTTTTCAAAATTGTCGCTCTATTTTTGTTTATAGCGCAAAAAATAAAAACCGCAGGGGCGATCAAATACCACCAAAAGAAAGCTCTATTTGTGGGAAAAAAAGGATGCCAATTTTGTTTTGGAGCCACGTCGTACGACCGCGCAATTGTCAGTTAAAGCGACGCAGTGCCGAATCGCAAAAAGGGGCCTGGTCCTTTGGCTGCCAATTGGTCCGGGGCTGAAGTGGTTAACAGCAAAATGCACTGTATCTTGGGGAATTTGGGGGTGTAGGAGAGAAGGATTTTTGTATCTAAATGCTATTGATGTCTGTCTTGCAGCTTTTTTGCAACCTCTCCATATTTTTATAACAGGATGCATGTGTTGTTTCACAGGGCAGATTTCTTGATTGCTTTTAGCTGCCTTTGCTTTTTTTTACCTGTTTCTGCCCATATGCACTATGCTGATAACTGCACACGTGGACTTTACGCAAGGCATATTTATTCATTTTTGCTGGCCGCAATTTTTTTTAAGGCCCTTTTTTTTCTTCTTTTTAATAAAAACAGTGTAATATGTCTGGGCAATGTACATCAGTACAGAAGAGTACATTTGCATGTGACAGGGTGATTTAAAGGCACAAAATTTTAGATCACATCTAGATCAGCTGTTAACACCTATATGAGGGCATGGCAAATAGGTCATAGGGGACATTCAAATATACACCTCATAAAATCATTAAATAAATGCAAGATAATGTGAAAATAAAATCAATAGATATTTTTATTACAATCCACATTAAAAAATTGCCCTACATGGGTACTAAAACACAACAAATACATCTATGAAAGAAAAGAAAATCATCCCCCCATGATTGCAGTCATGAGTAATCTACGCATTTCATGGGTGTTCCGCTTCCTCAAGACTTGGGATGTATTCTCATATAGGTACTTGCAATAATTTCAATGTCAGTCCATCTATAACAATATTTATATATATAAGGATAAGCAGACATACAGGATATCGAATTACATTTATTATAGAATCAAAATGTATAATGTTACCTAGCCCAGGCATTGTGATGAGAGTAGGAAAGAAGAGAAATTTTTGCCCATTTTTATTTGCAAAATAGCTGAAGCTCTGTCAGATTGGATGGAGAGCGTCTGTGTAAGCAAATTTCAAGTCTTGCCACAGATTCTCAATTGGATTTAGGTCTGGACTTTGACTGGGCCATTCTAACACATGAATATGCTTTGATCTAAACCATTCCATTGTAGCTCTGGCTGTATGTTTAGGGTTTTTGTCCTGCTAGAAAGTGAAGCTCTGACCCAGTCTCAAGTCATTTGCAGACTCTAATGCCGCGTACACATGATCGGAAATTCTGCCAGCAAAAGTCCCATGTGAGCTTTTGGTCGTAAATTACAACCGTGTGTATGCTCCATCTGACTTTTTTTGTCTGAATTACCGCCAGCAAAAGATTGAGAGCAGGTTCTCAATCTTTCGGTCGGAAAAAGTTCTGAAAAATTCCAATCGTCTTTACCAATTCCTACGCATGCTCGGAAACAATTTGACGCATGTTCGGAAGCATTGAACTTAATTTTCTCGGATGGTCGTAGTGTTTTACGTCATCACGTTCTTGACGGTCGAAAGTTCAGAGAACTTTTGTGTGACCGTGTGTATGCAAGCCAAGCTTGAGCGGTATTCCGTCGGAAAAAAACATCCAAGTTTTTTCCAACGGAAAATCAGCTCGTGTGTACAGGGCATAACAGGTTTTCTTCTAAGATTGTCCTCTATTTGGCTCTATCCATCTTCCCATCAGCTCTGACCAGCTTCCCTGTCCCTGCTGAAGAAAAGCATCCCCAGAACATGATGTTGTCACCACCATGTTTCACGGTGGGAATGGTATGTTCAGGGTGATGTGCAGTGTCAGTTTTCTGCCACACATAGAGTTTTGCTTTTAGGCCAAAAAGGTGAATTTTGGTCTTATCTGACCAGAGCACCTACTTCCACATGTTTGCTGTGCCCCCCACATGGCTTCTAGTAAACTGAAAATGGGACTTCTTATGGCTTTCTTTAACAATGGCTTTCTTCTGGCCACTTTTCAATAAAGGCCAGATTTGTGGAGTGCATGACTACACACGATCGGAAATGCCACCAGCAAAAGATCGATGTGAGCTTTTGGTCAGAAATTGCGACCGTGTGTATGCGCCATCGGACTTTTGCTGGCGGCATTTCCGCCAGCATAAGATTGAAAGGTTCTCTGTACCAATTCCGATGCGCAAAATTCCTACGCATGCTCGGAAACAATTTGACGCATGCTTGGAAGCATTGAACTTAATTTTCTCAGCTCGTTGTAGTGTTGTACGTCACCGCGTTCTTGATGGTCGGAAGTTCAGAGAACTTTTGTGTGACCGTGTGTATGCAAGCCAAGCTTGAGCGGAATTCCGTTGGAAAAAACATCCAAGATTTTTCTGATGGAAATTCCGCTCGTGTGTACGGGGCATAATAGTTGTTCTGTGGACATATTCTCCCACCTTAACTGTGGATCTCTGTAGCTTCTCCAGAGTTACTATGGGCCTCTTGGCTGCATCTCTGATTAATGCTTTTTTCTTTGCCAGGCCTGTCAGTTTAGGTGGACGGCCATATCTTGGTAGGTTTGCAGTGCCATACACTCTCCATTTTCAGATGATGGATTGAACAGTGCTCCGTGTGATGTTCAAAGCTTGGGATATTTTTTTATAGCCTAACCCTCTAATTATTAATTTGGTGACTTCTGAAGGCAATTGGTTCCACTAGATTTTAGTTTAGTTTAGTTTAGTTTAGGGGTGTCAGAGTAAAGGGGGCTGAATACAAATGCACGCCACACTTTTCAAATATTTATTTGAAAAAAATGTGAAAACCATTTATCATTTTCCTCCCACTTCACAATTATGTGCCACTTTGTGTTGGTCTATCACATAAAATCCCAATAAAATACATTTATGTTTTTGATTGCAACATAACAAAATTTGGAAAATTTTTCAAGGCACTGTATATAAACTCTTACCTATAAACACACACACCTACACCTGTTTTTAGGTTTATCTCCAACTTACAACTGCCCTGGAGAACATGTACTATAGCAAAAAATATATAATTCCATTTTCTACCTCCTCAAGTTGCTTGTACCCACCATTAAAGAGAAAGAAATATCTCCATTGTGTAGTATATTCTTATATAAGGTAACATAACTTTAAAATATTATACTCACAAAGTAAGCTAATAACAGTCCATCTTAGAATGTAAAGACCTATACTATGTTAAGATGGAAGGCTTTTCAGAAATTGTGACACATAAACCGAGTTATAGAAGAGTTCTCAGCATAAACATCAAAGAAGTAAGGGACTTTCCATAAGATGTTAAATTCTGATCTGGTCATTAAGCACCTTTCATCGACATCAACTCAGGACCGATGTTAGGACAGAAAACATGCTCATAGTGTAGTATGTTAATGTTCAACATCTAACATTAAAGATGATTATACTCACAACATTTTTAATATACACTGATCATCCATAACATTATGACCACAGGTAAGGTTAATAACATTGATTAGCTTGTTGCAATTACCCCTGAAAGTGGGTGGGATATATTCAACAGCAAGTGAGCATGTTGTCCCTGAAGTTGTTGTGTTGAAAGCAGAAGAAAATTGGCAAGCATAAGTATTTGAGAAACTTTGACAATGGCCAAATTGTAATTGCAAGACGACTGGGTCAGAGCAACTACAAAACTGCAGTTCTGCAGTGGGTAGGTCCAAGGAAGCAAAACCGGAGAACCAGTGATAGGGTCCTGTCTGGTCAAGGCTCATTTATGCTTGTGGAGAGTGAAGCCTGGCCCGTGTCCACAGCCAAAAGTGCCTACAATGGACATGTGAGCATCAGAACTGGAGCAATTTAAGATGGTGGCCTGGTCTAATGACTTTAGGAATGGTTTGAAAAACACAATGACTTTGAGGTGCTGACTTGGCCTCCAAATTCTCTAGATCTTAATTCAACCATGCATCTGTGGGAAATGCAAGCAAAACAAGTCTGCAATGAGGCCCCACCTCACAACTTACAGGACTTAAAGGATCTGCCACTGATGGCTTAGTGCCAGATATCACACCATACCTTTAGAGATTTAGTGCCTTGATGGGTTATGGTGGGTGGCCATAATGTTATAGCTGATCAGTAAATCTGCCCCTTTCAAGTCATCCAACCTCCACCCTGCTTACCAAGTGTAAATTACCCCCTCACCAAGTGTAAATGGCCCGCGTTCCCAGCTTCCCACATTGCTTTTTTATGCTTTTATACTTTTTTGTGATCGCTTTTATATATCCAACATGATTTATGATATTTTTTCAATAAACCAACCTAGGTTAATCTGCACCATGAGGAGCATCCATTTTTATTTTTCCTTCCATGGTTGAGTTTTGCTAATTACCAATAGACCAGCCCTCGGGTCTGAATCTGTGTCCGCTTTGAACCTGCGTTCACCTGCCGAAGAGTTTGGGAACCGCCATCTTGGTGCCATCTGAGGTACTCCCATCATCGTCCGAGAGGAGTCGGGATTGCAAGTCGCTGCACGATCATCCAGGCTGCTACTCTCGGAAGTTATCCGTTCAAGCCTTGTAGACGCACTGCCGTATGGTATATGCGTCCAGCAGGATCGGTTAGAGTACTCATTCTTTCCATCTAAATATCTCTTGTGTTTGCTGATCCATCTTGGTTAATTTTGAACGTCCATCCCTCACTTGAGCCCATACCTCAGTGAGTAAAGAGATCCATCCCTCCTTGATTGGACATTTCATGATAATACCTCTTTGGACTGTTTTAGTTTACCATGCACTGGTTTATTTATCACCGTAGATTTACTATTATAGGTTCATTTTTCTACACTGATTAGGTGTTGTTTTATCATTTTGTCACCTACTCACAGCGCTACACTTTTTGTTTGATATTTGCCTTTGACTTAGTTTGTTTGTGTGTTAGTTGCTTTAAGTTACTTCTTTATTTGTTGTCACATATATAGGTTTAGTGTAGTATTTTATCCCCTTTCCATATGCCTGTTACAAAGAATGTGACATATTGGGTACAAAAAATTTAATAAATGTATTAGTATCAAAAAGATGGATTCAATTCCAATTAAAAGAATTTTACCAGGGGTTCAGGTTCCCCCGACAAGGAAATACACAGAGCCCCTTGGACATTGCATGTCTAGCATGCTTACAGCTAACAAAAACAAGTACAATATAAAACAAAAATTACAAAAATCATCCAGACGCAAAGTATTCTGGCAGACAGGGTACTACCATGGCTAACCGGCGTCTGGGGATTACCAATAGAGTCTATCTATGGTAGTTCTTTTCTCCTGTGTGCAAACCCCTTGGAAGATGGAGCTGGGGGATGGATAATACCACTGGCGGTACTAGATGTCTAGAGGATATCTCTATTAAATTCTTGGTGGAGTTGTAATAGTTCCTGCACAGTGTGAATTTCCACTTGTGAATCCTGCAGTCCCATTTAATGAGGGGAAGACTATGACGCTGGTTACCATGTGCAAGGAGAAATTCCTGGATATATTGAGAGATAGAAATTATTGTAGACAGCTGCTTATTGGGCAAAGCCCTATAAATCTGATTCCCCAATGCTGAATCTCAGGTATCCAAATAGATTATTGGTTAATGACGGTGTTGAAAGTATGAAGTGGGAAGCTATACACTGTAGCTCTGCAGGTTGAAATGGGATGGAATGTACACACCTGACTGGTGATTGATGGCCACTTGGCATTCCTTACAACCGTGCAGTGCATGTTTACATTTGCCAACCCAGTGCACTCTCTATGCTGCTCATAGGGAGGTATAGGTGCTTTTACTAAGGTTCCTAGGAGTTGGCTAGGGATCATGTATATGACAATAATGCTTTAGGTTAGGCATACGTCCAAAGTCATGTCTTTGCATCGGGGATATACAGAGATATTAGTCACAACCTGAAAGGCATGTGTACTTTATGCCTGGCCGACATGTGCCGCCAGCTGATCCCAGCCATAGCAGGTCTGCACGATGAATGCCCAGCTCCCCACTGGTCTCATAAGATCCTGCAACTCTGGTGTGGTGCAAATGCAGTGCTGACACCTGTTGTTTCAACAATGGGTCTGCTCACCGGCCTGTACATCCTCCCCACTCAGCTCACCAACCCTACAGGGAATACCACGAGTGGCATCTCGTGACGTTGATGACGTCAACGTGTTTCGCAATATGGTTGTGTAGCTTCTATCTATTCATCACATTTTGCACAGAAAGTATTGTTTCAGTTGAACATATGGGCATCTAGAAAGAGAAGGGATAAGCAATTGCAGCCTCTTTGCACTTTTTGTACAGTTCTCGTTTAACCCATTTGCTGCCAGGTCCACACATTGTTTACATCGTTGCAGCCACCGAGATTGTGTGTAAATCTGCTGGTAGCCCCCCCCCCCCCCCACCCCATACGTGTGCTCCCGCCATGTATCCATGGCCCCAGGACTGGCATGGCAGTGTATTTTTAGTATTTTTGTGTTTGTATATTTTCTCCCCCTACCCAACGGTACGTTGGGTAGGGGGAGAAATTATACAAACACAAAAATAGCTCTTCCAGAGAAAAGGGTTAATTTGTATTTAACTTAATTCACATAGACCAGTGGAGTTCACAATCATTTTGGAAATTGTGTGCCTGAAAAAAATCCTATCAAAGAAATTATGAACCTTAGCTAACAATTTACTGTATGGCTCCATTTGGGTCCAAACCTATGGTTGTGCATATACAATATTAATACTCAAATACACATACTATCATCTATCCAATATAGAAGAACAGATTAAGGTAATAATACTATATCTATATGTCCTGCATATGAAAGAAAAAAACTTGCTCTTGCTTTCTATAAACTCTACCTCCAGGGCATTTTATTTTATAGTCCAGCACTGCTGTGGGACTGCATAAAACCATCTAGGATGATAGGATGAGCCATGGAAAAGAGAAATAGAAAACATAATACATATTGGAGCAACTCTCCCATAAAATATTTTATATTTTTTTAAATTTTATAGCAGTTAATTCGAACTGTGTTCTGCCATACTGTAATGTAATGTTAAAGGGACATAGATGTGCTATAGTACATTTCCATAGCATACATTGTACTCAGGGGATGTGCCTGTATCTTTCGCACAGCTGCCATGAGATATTGTTAAAACCCATAAATTCACTATCTCCTATGCAAGTCTCTGACAGCGTGCACAGTGCACATACATCCTTTCATTTACTCATCACGCTACAGTTCTCTGGGGAAGCACTCATTTTGTGTTGAGAAAATATGGTAGCTTCTATATTTCATGCATATACATTTATTTCTGTTGCTTTTGATGTTGCTTGTTTCTGTCTCAATTTTCTACATATCCTTTGATTTAATTTTGAGTGTTATTTTTATTGGCACGTTTAATGTGTACCATGGTGCTATAGTTGTTACTGCTGTTGCCATGGTACAATGTTACATTTACCTGGTCTATAGTGCAACCTCATACCTTTTGTTACTGAGTTATATAAGTTATAAAGGTTTTGATGATTTAAATGAAAAGAAAACAAGCCAAGCAGGCAGGCTTGTAAAGGGGCTTTAATATGGAACTCACAGTGGTATAGATACAAAGTTTAATAATAGAAAAGAGACACAATTCCAATATTAGCTATTAGCCACAATAACAGTAAAACCTTCACCAATATTAAAAAATCATGACAACGTTGTCACAATAAAAGTGTAAAACATAGCAGCCCGGGCCAATGGCGTAACTAGAACCTTCAGGGCCCCGATGCAAGAAACCATGAAGTGCCTTCCTGACCCCCTGACAGGGCCCTTTCCTCCGAGTCCAGTGGCGGAACAACAAGGGAGCCCAGCCGCAAGTGGGTGGCTGCCTATAAAGGAACTGATTTCTCCATTTCCCCCTGCTTCTACTCTTCTCCCTCCCGCAGGCATTCAGTGGCTGCAGGAGGAAAATGGAGAGATTGGTTCCTCTATGCTAGTGTTTCTCAATCTTTTTTCATTCTTGAAGTATACCCCTAGGTGAATGGGGCTGCACTGCAACCACTCCGCAACTGCATTGCACGCAGTTGCTGCATAGTGATGATGCATTTAAGGGGTTAGAACAGGTGGCCAGGAGGCAACATATTGCCTTTTAACCGTCTGTCAAATGCCTCTGAAAAACGATCTGAGCGTGAATCGCTTTTCAAAGGAACAACATTTTTTTGCTGATACTATGAACAAGCAAGGAACAAAAATCAGTTCTGATTGTACACATATAGGGGGTCAGGATTAAAAGTGCATACATACATGTAAACACACATGTACACATACACATATATAAACACACACACACACACATACTATATATATATATTTATGGTCGGAGCCCTCCACTCTTAAGAGATATGAAAGAACACATAAACACGTCACAAGACTAACAACATAAAATAGACCTGAAGTGTGCCCTGGCCTGCTGTAAGGTAAGCCCCGGTGAGCTGGGCGGTGAGCCCTGGTGAGCTGGGCTATATGCCAAGAGAAGGGTGCATACCTTGAAAGTAAATGGATGTTTCTGTAGAGAAGGATGTTTTAAGAGGAGTACTCTGAGAAGGGAAATGGGTGGGTGGGTACCTTGCAGTGGAACCGACACACACACACAATATATATTATATATATATATATATATATATATATATATATATATATATATATATATATATATATATATATATATATATATATATATATATATATATATATATATATATATAAACACACACATATATATAAATGCCCATATGCACACACATATATATAAATGCCCATATGCACACACATATATATAAATGCCCATATGCACACACATATAAACACATGCACACGCATATACATACATGCACACACATACATACACACATATAAACACACATACATACAGATAGCCTTTTAAAAATTGGCAGTGCTTTACCTTGCCTCTTCCTGCCAGGTACTGCACTGTAGGAAGAGACACTGTGCTTTCACTTTAGATGTAATAAATGTGACGAGCTCCCTGCGTGGTCTCAGCCTCCCTTGCCGCTCCTCCTATCGGGGTATACATGGGGCCCTCAAGGGTCCCCTGCAGTATCGGAACAGTGATTTTAATAATGCTTAATGTGAAACAATAAACATGAAATATTCCTTTAAATATCATGCCTGAGGGGTGTCTATAGTATGCCTGTAAAGTGGCACAGTTTTCCCATGTTTAGAACAGTACCACAGCAAAATGACATTTCTAAAGGAAAAAAGTAATTTAAAACTGATCGCAGCTGTAATGAATTGTCGGGCCTTGGCAATATAGATAAAACTCATTGAAAAAAATGGCATGGGGTCCCCCCCCCGTTCATTACCAGGCCCTTTGGGTATGCATATTAAGAGGAATCCCAAACCAGAAATTAAAAAAAATTGAGTGGGGGTCCCCCCAAAATCCATACCAGGCCCTTCAGGGAAATTAAGGGGAACCCTGCGCCAAATTTAAAAAAAATGGCGTAGGGGTCCCCCACAAAATCCATACCAGACCCTTATCCGAGCATGCAACCTGGTAGGCCGCAGGAAAATAAGGGGGGCCAAAGAGCGCCTCCCCCTCCTGAACCGTACCAGGCCACATGCCCTCAACATGGAGAGGGTGCTTTGGGGTCTGACCCCAAAACACCTTGTCCCCATGTTGATGGGCACAAGGTCCTCATCCCCACAACCCTTGCCCGATGGTTGTAGGGGTATGCGGGCCAGGATCTGGGGGTCCCCTTGTTAAAGGGGGCTTCCAGATTCCGATCAGCCCCCTTTAACAAGGGGACCCCCAGATCCCGGCCCCCCTTATGTGAATTGGTAACGGAGGAAATTTACCCCTACCATTTCACAAAAAAGTGTCAAAAATTGTAAAAAAAGACAAGAGACAGCTTGGGACAAGTCCTTTATTAAAAAATAAAAAAAAATCCTGCAATGTAAATCCACGCCACCCAACGGACCGAAAAAAACAAAAACAGTTCTGCCTCCATGGGTGGCTCCTGCAGAGTGACGTTTCTTATCAATGACAGCTGTTATATAGCTGTCGGGGAAGGCAGGTTGCCAGTTTAATGCCATTTACTTCTGTGTGTGTTACTGCCAGTTTAACACCATTTACTTCTCTGTGCATTACTGCCAGTTTACTGCAATATAGTTTTGCGTGCGTTACTGCCAGTTTAGCGCTATATCGTTTTGTGTGCGTTACTGCCAGTTTAAAGCCATATAGTTTTGTGTGTTACTGCCAGTTTAACGCCATTTACTTCTGTGCGAGTTACTGCCAGTTTAACGCCATATGGTTTTGCGTGCGTTACTGTCAGTTTAATTCCATATAGTTCTGTGTGCGTTACTGCCAGTTTAACGCCATAAAGTTCTGTGTGCGTTACTGCCAATTTAACACCATTTACTGCTCTGTGCGTTACTGCCAGTTTAACGCCATATAGTTTTGTGTGCGTTACTGACAGTTTAACGCCATATAGTTTTGCGTGCATTACTACCAGTTTAACGCCATTTACTTTTGTGTGCGTTACTGCCAGTTTAACGCTATTTACTTCTCTGTGCGTTACTGCCAGTTTAACGCCATATCATTTTGTGTGCGTTACTGCCAGTTTAATGCCATTTACATCTCTGTGCATTACTGCCAGTTTAACGCCATATAGTTCTGTGTGTGTTACTGCCAGTTTAACGTCATATAGTTCTTTGTGTCACTGTACGTTTGGCGCATTATACTGCAGTGTATTATAAGGTATCCATGGAGTGTGCCTGTGTAGTGTGAGTACTCAAATTAAAGTACACCAATCACCTTTTTACATTGATTAAAGTGCATCTACATACAGATTTCAACTTCTTTTTTACATTTGCTTATAAGCACCGCCCTCTCCCTCCCAATAATGTCTGGGAGGACAACAAGGAGAGGCAGATGTTCCCTTGGCACTGTAAGAGGGCCAGCAACAAATGTGTCTAGATGCAAAAGTGGACATGGTGGTCAGTCCTCAGGCAGGGCATAATTTCCTCTGTTTAGTGAGTTTGCCTGTGCTATCCAGCCACAGCATGCAGAGGAGGTGGTGCACTGGCTTACTAAACCTTCCTCATCCTCCTCATCCTCTATCACGCAAGCAGAGACGAGTGTGCAGTCCCCTGCAGTTGCCAGAGTGGATAAACCTGCATCCTTGTCCACATCTATTCCTGCCATAGCCCCAACATCAGCCATTGAGGTGTAAGCTGAGTTACTTGACCACAGCGTCAGCCACTTGCTCCTTGATGATGCCCAGCCATTACTGGATTCAGATGTTGGTTCTGAGGTTGAGGATGACAGGAATGTGAGCCTAGAGAGAGGGAGGAACACTGGTAGACAAATTGGCATTCATGTTCCCCAAGCCGCAGCGTATTGCCAAGTTATCCCCAGTGGTAATGATGAAGATAGAGGAGATGGAGATGATGATGAGGTCACTGATGCAACTTGGGTGCCAGATAGAGCAGAGGAGGAAACTGAAGGTGAGGCGGCACAACCCCAAAGAGGCCTACATCAGTAGAGTAGAGAGAAGCCACCCTATTCCATCACATTCTGCAGCTGTTATCTCCCGGCCCACTATCAGGAGAGCGGCGTCGGACGGACGGCCCGCTCTCTGGTGCGCATGCGCGGGGGCCCGGCGCTCCGGCGCATGCGCACTCGCGGCTCGGCGGTCCGGCGCCGGCGCATGCGCACTAGCGCCCACCTGGCGGCGGTGACGCGCAATTAGCGCCACTCGGGCACCTATTTAAAGCGCCCTGACGCACAGGCACCTTGCTGGTCTGTCTCTCCAGCTAAGTGCCTGTGTGTCCTGTATTTCTGAAGTTCCTAGACCTTGTACCTACTGTTGCCTACCCGGATTGCCTGACATCTCCCACTATCTCCTGTGTTTGACCCCCTGGCTTGCCCTACGGACTCCCTGCTTATCTCCTGTGTTTGACCCCCTGGCTTGCCTTACGGACTTCCTGATATCTCCTGTGTTTGACCCCCTGGCTTGCCTTACGGACTTCCTTGATATCTCCTGTGTTTGACCCCCTGGCTTGCCTTACGGACTTCCTTGTTATCTCCTGTGTTTGACCCCCTGGCCTGCCCTACGGACTTTGCTGACACCTCCTGTAAAGGATCCTCTGTTTGCCTGCTGAAGCCTCCTGTGGTTGACCCTCTGGCTAGTCCACCTGACCTCTACCGGATCCCCCAGTGTCAGCACCCCAGCCGGGCGTTTGGTTCTTGCCTCCCTATCCTGCCATCTGCCGGCCACCTGGGCCAGGTCATCATCACCTCCAGGTTCCCCGCCAGTTTCTGCTTACGTATCGGAGGTGGCCTGTGCCTCCTGGTGCCGTTTGCCCCCTGTTCCATCTCCAGGGGCTTTCTGCGCTGGGTCGCAAGGGTGAACCGCTCTCGGCATCTCGGCCTCGGTAAGTACAGCTCTGGCACCCACTCCCCAAAGCTCAGCAGTCTTTTTCAGCACATATGCAGCAGATCGCACTGTTGCTATCTGCAAACTGTGTCTCAGGCACATCAAACGTGGCAAAAACACCAACCATTTGGGTACCACATGCTTACCAAGGCATTTAATGCCCAACCACTCAGCCCCCTTGACAAGAGCACCAAAAAGCCACACAAAAGGGGCAAAAATCTGTCCCTCCTCCTCCTCCTTACCCACTTCAGTCTGCCCCTGCGATACAGAGATATTACCTCTCAGCAGCCTCCACTGACAGGGATGAAGGTATAGCACAGGGTGTCCCAGGTCCTAGCAGCACATCTGCAAGCAGCACACCACCAGCTGTAGACTGTAGCCAGCAAATATTGCACACTCACATCGGTCCCTTCCCCCAAGGAGCCCACAATCCAAGGTCCCCATTCATATACTAGGGCCAATTTTTGGACAGAGGCCAATTAACCTACCTGCATGTCTTTGGAAACCACACCGGAGCAGCGATTCTTACAGCTCTGCAGGGACAGGCCCAGAGGTGGTTCGCACCATGCCAGCTGGAGCCAGGAATGGTGGTGTATGATAATGGCTCAAACTTCCTGTCCGCCCTAAGACAGGGAAAGTTGACACATGTGCCATGCCTGGCACATGTCCTCAATTTGGTGGTGCAGCGTATCCTAAATATGTACCCAGGGTTGCAAGATGTACTAAAGCAGGCCAGAAGAGTCTGTAGCCATTTCAGGCGGTCATACACAGGCAGTGCTCAGTTGGCTGAAATTCTGCCGGAATTCCACCTGCCTGTAAACCGCCTGATTTGTGACATGCCCACCAGGTGGAACTCAACGTTGGGAATGCTGCAGCAGCTATGCATGCAGCAGAGGGTCGTCAACTAGTACCTGTGCCAGTATGGCATGATCACAGGCTCAGGCCGCCTCTGCTTTTTTTCCCCACGCCAATGGCTGATCATTAAGGATGCATGCACTGTATTGTCCCCATTTGAGGAGGCCACAAGGATGATGAGCCGTGACAGTGCATGCATCAGTGACAGAAATCCCTGTTGTGTTCCTGCTGGAGCAGACTCTGCATGTTATTATGGACAGGGCACTGGAGGCAGAGCAGCAGGAGGAAGTGGAGGACTTCCTTTCCTCTCAAGGCCCACTTTATCCAGACACCACCATTCATATGTCACAGAACACACAGGAGGAGAGAGGGGAGGAGGATGAGGAGGAGGATTCTGACACTTTCATAGGCTTTAAAGAAGAGGAAGACATGCGTCAATCTGTAAGCGATGGCTTTCCAACCCCAGAACCCTTGGGAGTAGTACGTGGCTGGAAGGAGGAAGTTCCAGATGCTGTCATCCTGAGTGACACCGAGCAGTCTGATTCTCAGGCCTCAGCAAATTTGAGGCGCATGGGCAACCTCATGCTTCAAAGCCTGTGAAAGGACCCAAGTATACGTGACATAAAGGAGAAGGATGATTACTGGTTGGCAACCCTCCTTGACCACCGTTATAAGGGGAAGGTCTCAGAACTCATCCCGTCCTCACAGAGAGTGCAGAAGATAAAATATCTTGAGGACACGTTAAAGAGGATTTTATTGAACGCTTTTTCTGACAGTAGGTTACAGTGTTGTGGAAAACGTAGTTTTGAGTCATCTGTTGTTCAAGAGAAGAGCGTTGGAGAAGGCGCCCACCTAAGTCAGGCATTTCTGAATTTTTTTAGTCCTCGCCGCCCAGGGCTGTCAGCTTCCACATCCCATTGGCAGTGTCTGCATCAGATGGTGGACGATTACCTCAGGGCCAAAACAGAGATGGAGAGCTTTCCAGTTGACGATCCACTGACTTACTGGGTCATGAGAATAGACCACTGGCCAGAACTTGCCCTGTATGCTATTGAGTTGTTGGGCTGCCTTACATACAGCGTACTTTCAGAACAGGCATTAAGTGCTGCAGGAGGTTTTGTTACTGATCATAGAACGCGTCTATCCACAGATTCCGTGGATCGTTTGACTTTTATAAAAATGAATCAGTCCTGGATTACCAGCTATGAAGCCCCTGATGCCGATGTCACTGATTAAGTCTTTTTGGCATGTGGAATCTCTGCAGGACTTCGAGGCTGCCTAGCTTTGAGGGTGTTCAATCATTTCATCTGGAAGAATGTTTTTGGTATAGGTTTCATCGGCATAATTAACACCCAAAGACAAATTTTTCTGCACCTGTTTGACAGGTGCATATCATTACAATTTTTTTACAGCAAGGCCAATTCTTGCTTTCATCAAGATTACCTCTATAGGGTTACGTGGGAAGGCACCACCAACACCCAAAGACCAATTTTTAAACACCCGTTACTTCTATCCAAAGTCAAAGTGACACCAGAATGTATCCAAAAAATCTCTAATCTGGTTCCCAGTGCACTACATTGTGACCTCATCATACACACTAGCTCCCCAGCTGTTGCTGAGCAAAATGGGCTTTATAAATGCAATTATTGCTGCAGCAGATTCTAGACATGGTACAGATCTGTCAATTTACAGGAAGACTAAGGAGACCCTCCAGGCACTATATTGGAAGGAATTTTATATTTTTATGCTTTCACTTTAAAATCAAAAAATCACTGCTCATTTAAAAATTACGTTTTTTACGAACATTTTTTTTATTGATACATGTCCCCCAGGGCAGGACCCGGACCCCTATAACCATTGTATGCCTAATTACTTGCATTTAAGCCTTCAAAAAGGGCACTTTATTTTTTTGACGTTTGGGTCCCATTGACTTTAATGGGGTTCATTATTCAGGTCCGAACTTTTACAGTGTTCGAAAGTTCTGGTGCGAACCGAAATACCTATCCCTGGTGCAGGAAGCCGCCACAGCCAGATGGCCCGGGATTTAGCATATACAATGCATGGAGAAGGCAGTCTAGGCTTACCTGTAGGTAAAAGTGGTCTTTAAGGGTTTACAACCACTTTAAGTTGTGCATACACAACTCAGTGTACATTTTTTTAAAGTTTGTGGAAGACACATTGGGGTTAATTTGTTAAAACTGGAGAGGGCAAAATCTGGTGCAGCTGTGCATTGCAGCCAATCAGCTTCTAACTTCAGCTTGTTAAGTTAAGCTTTGACAAAAAACCTGGAAGCTGATTGGTTTCCAGATTTTGCACTCTACAGTTGTAGTTTAAACAACCCCAAAGTATGTCTCTTCTACAATAAAAGCATGTCTGTGAGCAATTGTAACCATTTCACGACTGCCCACTGTAGATATACTGCGGCAGGGCGGCTGCTCTGTGCCAAATCACATACCTAGTACCTGATCTGACATTTCTGGGACTTGCGCGTGCCCCAGGCAACCCACTCCCGCTGCGATCACACACAGTTGGAGCCCAGCGGTGGGTACCACAGACTTGATTGTTCAGTACACAGTAAACAAGGCAGATCGCCGTTCTGTCAGTAGGGAAGGCATGGATCCTGTGTTCCTTCAAAGCAGGGACATGGATCTATGCCTTCCCTTAGTAAAATCAGCTCCTACAGTACACAAGCACTGACTAGGAACACATTTTACCCTTTGATGTAAACCCCTTCCCAGCCAGTGTTATTAGTACAGTGACGGTGCATTATTTAGTACTGATCACTGTATTACTGTCACTGGTCCCCAAAAAGTGTCAGTTAGTGTCTGCCACAATATCGCAGTCCCGCTGATCACAGCCATTAGTAGTAAAATAAATTAAACAAAAATATCCCATAGTAGACGCTATAACTTTTGGGCAAACCAATCAATATACGCTTATCAAGATTTTATTTACCAAAAATATGTAGCGGAATACATATTGGTCTAAATTGATGAAGAATATGGAGCCCATTAATTTGAATAGAAGTGGCACCAGAAGTCGGATCATCATGATCCGACTTGCGGTGCGACTTGTGTGCTGAGGATGAAGGGGAACCCAGTCAAAATTTAAAAAAAAAATTGGTGTGGGGTTCCCCCCCCTCTGACGATACCAGACCCTTCGGTCTGGTATGGATTTTAAGGGGAACCCTCTTTGCCGAAAAAACGGCATGGGGTCCCCCCAAAAATCCATACCAGACCCTTATCCGAGCACGCAGTCCGGCCAGCGAGCGCCCCCTCCCCCTCCTGAATAAGGATGGGCCCGGTGCTCGATGCGAACCCACGTTCGCATCGAGCACCGGGCGTTCGCTCGCTCGGCGAGCCCAGAACTATTTTGGCCGCTCGCATCACGTTCGTGTGATGCGAGCGGCCCCGCAATGCATTGCGGCCGGCGCGGCCGACGCAGTGCATTGCTGGCTGATGATTGGCCAAGCATGCACTGTGACCCCGCATGCTTGGCCAATCACAGCCCCGGAAACTCGAAGAGCCATAATTGGCTACAGGCAGGACGCCTGTAGCCAATTACAGCTCAGGGGCTGTAGTACACGCCCCCCCCTATAAAACGCCGCCACGCCGTCTGCGCCGGTCACATGCTGTTCCGGCGCAGATTGAGCAGGCTGTTTCTGTGACACTCTGCTGCATTTAGATAGTTAGAGAGATTCACTTACAGAGATTGAGTTAGATAGATTCAGTTACAAAGATTGATTGACAAAGAGGGGCTTGTAGTGTGCTCGTGGCAGGCAGGCAGAGCTCCTATATTTTGTTACCAGAAGCACCTATAGGACTTGTAGTGTGCTCGTGGCAGGCAGGCAGAGCTCCTATATTTTGTTACCAGAAGCACCTATAGGACTTGTAGTGTGTTCGTGGCAGGCAGGCAGAGCTCCTATATTTTGTTACCAGAAGCACCTATAGGACTTGTAGTGTGTTCGTGGCAGGCAGGCAGAGCTCCTATATTTTGTTACCAGAAGCACCTATAGGACTTGTAGTGTGTTAGTGGCAGGCAGGCAGAGCTCCTATATTTTGTTACCAGAAGCACCTATAGGACTTGTAGTGTGTTCGTGGCAGGCAGGCAGAGCTCCTATATTTTGTTCCCAGAGGCACCTATAGGACTTGAAGTGTGTTAGTCCCATTACACACACAGAGCTATATTTTCTTCCCAGAAGCACCTATAGGACTTGAAGTGTGTTAGTCCCATTACACACACAGAGCTATATTTTCTTCCCAGAAGCACCTATAGGACTTGAAGTGTGTTAGTCCCATTACACACACAGAGCTATATTTTCTTCCCAGAAGCACCTATAGGACTTGAAGTGTGTTAGTCCCATTACACACACAGAGCTATATTTTGTTCCCAGAAGCACCTATAGGACTTGAAGTGTGTTAGTCCCATTACACACACAGAGCTATATTTTCTTCCCAGAAGCACATATAGGACTTGAAGTGTGTTAGTCCCATCACACACACAGAGCTATATTTTGTTCCCAGAAGCACCTATAGGACTTGAAGTGTGTTAGTCCCATCACACACACAGAGCTATATTTTCTTCCCAGAAGCACCTATAGGACTTGAAGTGTGTTAGTCCCATCACACACACAGAGCTATATTTTGTTCCCAGAAGCACCTATAGGACTTGAAGTGTGTTAGTCCCATTACACACACAGAGCTATATTTTCTTCCCAGAAGCACCTATAGGACTTGAAGTGTGTTAGTCCCATCACACACACAGAGCTATATTTTGTTCCCAGAAGCACCTATAGGACTTGAAGTGTGTTAGTCCCATTACACACACAGAGCTATATTTTCTTCCCAGAAGCACCTATAGGACTTGAAGTGTGTTAGTCCCATCACACACACAGAGCTATATTTTGTTCCCAGAAGCACCTATAGGACTTGAAGTGTGTTAGTCCCATCACACACACAGAGCTATATTTTGTTCCCAGAAGCACCTATAGGACTTGAAGTGTGTTAGTCCCATTACACACACAGAGCTATATTTTGTTCCCAGAAGCACCTATAGGACTTGAAGTGTGTTAGTCCCATTACACACACAGAGCTATATTTTGTTCCCAGAAGCACCTATAGGACTTGAAGTGTGTTAGTCCCATTACACACACAGAGCTATATTTTCTTCCCAGAAGCACCTATAGGACTTGAAGTGTGTTAGTCCCATCACACACACAGAGCTATATTTTGTTCCCAGAAGCACCTATAGGACTTGAAGTGTGTTAGTCCCATCACACACACAGAGCTATATTTTGTTCCCAGAAGCACCTATAGGACTTGAAGTGTGTTAGTCCCATTACACACACAGAGCTATATTTTGTTCCCAGAAGCACCTATAGGACTTGAAGTGTGTTAGTCCCATTACACACACAGAGCTATATTTTCTTCCCAGAAGCACCTATAGGACTTGAAGTGTGTTAGTCCCATCACACACACAGAGCTATATTTTGTTCCCAGAAGCACCTATAGGACTTGAAGTGTGTTAGTCCCATCACACACACAGAGCTATATTTTGTTCCCAGAAGCACCTATAGGACTTGAAGTGTGTTAGTCCCATTACACACACAGAGCTATATTTTGTTCCCAGAAGCACCTATAGGACTTGAAGTGTGTTAGTCCCATTACACACACAGAGCTATATTTTCTTCCCAGAAGCACCTATAGGACTTGAAGTGTGTTAGTCCCATTACACACACAGAGCTATATTTTGTTCCCAGAAGCACCTATAGGACTTGAAGTGTGTTAGTCCCATCACACACACAGAGCTATATTTTGTTCCCAGAAGCACCTATAGGACTTGAAGTGTGTTAGTCCCATTACACACACAGAGCTATATTTTCTTCCCAGAAGCACCTATAGGACTTGAAGTGTGTTAGTCCCATCACACACACAGAGCTATATTTTCTTCCCAGAAGCACCTATAGGACTTGAAGTGTGTTAGTCCCATCACACAGAGCTCCTCTATTTTCTTTGCAGAAGCACCCATAGGACTTCTAGTGTGTTAGTGGCATCACACAGAGCTCCTATATATTCTTCTCAGCAGCACCCACAGGACTTCTAGTGTGTTAGTGGCATCACACAGAGCTCCTCTATTTTCTTTGCATAAGCACCCACAGGACTTCTAGTGTGTTAGTGGCATCACACAGAGCTCCTCTATTTTCTTTGCATAAGCACCCACAGGACTTCTAGTGTGTTAGTGGCATCACACAGAGCTCCTCTATTTTCTTTGCATAAGCACCCACAGGACTTCTAGTGTGTTAGTGGCATCACACAGAGCTCCTCTATTTTCTTTGCAGAAGCACCCACAGGACTTCTAGTGTGTTAGTGGCATCACACAGAGCTCCTCTATTTTCTTTGCATAAGCACCCACAGGACTTCTAGTGTGTTAGTGGCATCACACAGAGCTCCTCTATTTTCTTTGCATAAGCACCCACAGGACTTCTAGTGTGTTAGTGGCATCACACAGAGCTCCTCTATTTTCTTTGCATAAGCACCCACAGGACTTCTAGTGTGTTAGTGGCATCACACAGAGCTCCTCTATTTTCTTTGCATAAGCACCCACAGGACTTCTAGTGTGTTAGTGGCATCACACAGAGCTCCTCTATTTTCTTTGCAGAAGCACCCACAGGACTTCTAGTGTGTTAGTGGCATCACACAGAGCTCCTCTATTTTCTTTGCATAAGCACCCACAGGACTTCTAGTGTGTTAGTGGCATCACACAGAGCTCCTCTATTTTCTTTGCAGAAGCACCCATAGGACTTCTAGTGTGTTAGTGGCATCACACAGAGCTCCTATATATTCTTCTCAGCAGCACCCACAGGACTTCTAGTGTGTTAGTGGCATCACACAGAGCTCCTCTATTTTCTTTGCATAAGCACCCACAGGACTTCTAGTGTGTTAGTGGCATCACACAGAGCTCCTCTATTTTCTTTGCATAAGCACCCACAGGACTTCTAGTGTGTTAGTGGCATCACACAGAGCTCCTCTATTTTCTTTGCAGAAGCACCCATAGGACTTCTAGTGTGTTAGTGGCATCACACAGAGCTCCTATATATTCTTCTCAGCAGCACCCACAGGACTTCTAGTGTGTTAGTGGCATCACACAGAGCTCCTCTATTTTCTTTGCATAAGCACCCACAGGACTTCTAGTGTGTTAGTGGCATCACACAGAGCTCCTATATTTTCTTCTCAGCAGCACCCACAGGACTACCGACTACAATGGCTGGAAGACCGCCAAGGGGAGGCAGAGCGTGCAGAGCCAAGAACACAGGGCAGGCAGGCTCTGTTTCTAGTGGACGTGGCCGTGGACGTGGACGTGGTCGTGCATCGTCATCAGCACGTGGCCATGGGACACGCGCGTCTTTGTTTTCGGCAGCTGGACATGTGGAGCCGCATCATGCTGAAGGCTTGGTAGAATGGATGACCAAGCCCTCCTCATCCTCCTCATCCTCTCTCACCCAGGCTCAGGGTACTGACAGAGCATCATCAGCCACCCCTTCCCTAGACCCACCATGTCCTCCTGAGGAGTCCCCCGAACTCTTTGAGCACAGTGTTGGGTACATGCTCCAGGAGGATGCCCAACGATTCGAAGGCTCGGATGACGATACCCAGCTTGAGGAATCTGGCAGTACAGTTCCACCAGCTGCAGCTTACTGCCAGGTTTGCTCTAGTGGTGAAGAGGGAGGGGATGATGAGGTCACTGACTCCACGTGGGTGCCTCAAGGGAGAGAGGATGAGGAGGAGGACGAGGAGGAGGAGGATGCGGCGTCACATGTCCAACGAGGCAGGATGCCCCCTGGAGGCCAGGTAGAGGCCAGCACAGCAACTGTACAACACCGCAGAGCTCCGCCTGTGCAGGGCGCTGCCTCTGCACGTTATCAGAAAAGTTCTTTGGTGTGGGCCTTTTTTGAGACGAGTGCAGCAGATCGCACCACTGCTATTTGCAATATTTGTCTCAAGCGTATCTCGCGTGGCCAAAACATCAGCCGCTTGGGCACGACAAGCATGACCAGACATATGGCGACCTGCCATGCAGCTCGTTGGCAGGCACACATAAAAGACCCACACCAAAGAACTAAGCGGACCTCTCCTTGCTCCTCCTCAGCTGGGATCTCCATCCCCACTACACCTTCAGTCCTCTCTGAAAGCTGCTCTGAGAGGACTGAAGGTGTAGAATTCGGTGTGTCACAACCAAGTACTTGCAGTACACCGACGTCCGAATGCAGCAGGCAAATTTCCCTGCCCCAGCTGCTGGACCGTAGAAAGAAGTACACTCCCAGCCATCCACATGCCCAGCGGTTGAATGCTAGCCTTGCTAAATTGCTAGCACTTCAACTGCTGCCTTTTCAGTTGGTAGACTCGGCCCCCTTCCGTGAGTTTGTTCAATGTGCGGTTCCTCAGTGGCAGGTTCCCAAACGCCACTTTTTCTCGCGGAAGGCGATTCCGTCTCTCTACCGGCATGTGGAGGGCAATGTCCATGCCTCGCTGGACAGGGCGGTCAGCGGTAAGGTGCATATTACCGCTGACTCATGGTCCAGCAGGCATGGACAGGGACGGTACCTTTCTTTCACGGCCCATTGGGTCACTCTATTGGCAGCTGGGAGGGATGCAGGACAAGGTGCAGTAGTGTTGGAGGTTGTTCCGCCACCACGCCTCCAAAACGCGACTACTGCTACTGGTTGTGACACACCTCTCTCCTCCACCCCCTCCTCTTCTTCTTCCTCCAGTGCTCTGTCCTTGGAACCAGCGGTGCTCCGTAGGCGTACAAGGGGCTACGCAAGTACGCAGGCAAAAAGATGCCATGCCGTGCTTGCGCTGGTGTGTTTGGGGGACAGGAGCCACACTGGGCCAGAGGTTCTGGCAGCTCTGCAGGGGCAGGCCGAGAGGTGGTTGACGCCACGTCAGCTTAAGCCAGGAATGGTCGTTTCTGACAATGGCACCAACCTCCTCTCCGCCCTGCGACAGGGGCAGCTCACCCATGTGCCCTGCATGGCTCACGTCCTCAACCTGGTGGTGCAGCGGTTCTTGGGCAGGTTCCCAGGCTTACAGGATGTCCTGAGGCAGGCCAGGAAAGTCTGTGTGCATTTCCGCCGATCTTATAATGCCAGTGCTCGGCTGACTGAGCTGCAAAAGGAGCTGAACCTGCCCAAGAACCGCCTAATATCTGACATGCCCACCAGGTGGAACTCAACGTTGGCCATGCTGCAGCGACTGCACACGCAGCAGAGGGCCATCAATGAGTACCTTTGCGACTACGGCACCAGGACAGGGTCAGGGGAGCTTGGTTTTTTTTCCCCACGTCAGTGGAGCATGATCAGGGATGCATGCACTGTCCTCTCACCATTTGAGGAGGCCACGAGGATGGTGAGCAGTGACAGTGCATGCATCAGTGACACTGTCCCTCTTGTCCACCTGTTGGAGCATACGCTGCGTGGGATAATGGACAGGGCACTTGAGGCAGAACAGAGGCAGGAAGAGGAGGACTTCCTTGCCTCTCAAGGCCCCCTTTATCCGGACAGTGTTCCTTCTGTCCCACCCATCACACAGGAAGAGGATGAGGAGGAGGAGGAGGAGGAGGAGGAGGAGGATTGTGTGAGCATGGAGGTGGAGCCTGGCACTCAGCATCAGCAGCAGCAGTCTTTTAGGGATGATGTACAGTCCCAACAAGCCAGTGGACTTGTACGTGGCTGGGAGGAGGTGGCTGGCGATCATGTCATCCTCAGTGACCCAGAAGACTCCGGACCGAATGCCTCAGCTAACCTACGCTGCATGGCCTCCCTGATCCTGCAAAGCCTGCGGAAGGATCCTCGTGTTCTTCCGATCAAGGAGAGGGACCATTACTGGCTGGCCACTCTCCTTGATCCGCGGTACAAGGGTAAGGTTGCGGACCTTATCTTGCCGTCGCAGAGGGAGCAGAGGATGAGACATCTCAGGGAGGCCTTGCAGAAAGGTCTGTGCAACGCGTTCCCAGAAACTGGGAGGCTACAAACTCCTGGTCCTGGGCGACGAGTTGCTGAGGCTTCGGTCAGTGGCAGAAGGAGCGGTGGGGAAGGTGGACGTCTGACCGATGCGTTCAGACAATTTTTTAGTCCGCAGCCCCAAGGTATGATCGGTTCCAGCAACCATCGCCAGCGTCTGATATACATGGTGCAGGAATACCTTGGGGCAAGGTCAGACTTGGACACCTTTCCCACCGAAAATCCTCTGGCTTACTGGGTCCTGAGGATGGATCACTGGCCAGAGCTTGCACAGTATGCAATTGAGCTACTGGCCTGTCCTGCCTCCAGCGTTCTTTCCGAACGCACATTCAGTGCTGCTGGAGGATTTGTGACTGATCATAGGGTGCGCCTGTCCACCGCCTCGGTTGATCGACTGACATTCATCAAAATGAATCAGTCTTGGATCACCACCAGCTACCAGGCACCTGAGGCGGATATAACCGAATAATTTTTAATGTCACATCCCTTCAAGACTGCCTATGCTGATGCTGAGTGACTGTCCTCTTATGTTCACTGACTATCCTCTTCCTCCTCCTCAATGATCCATGCCACCACACCAGTGCCTAAGGCACAATTTTTCAGCCCCTGTTTAACAGGGGCGTGTACTTACAATTTTTTAAAAAAATGCTTCGCAACACGTGTGACTGCTGTGCTCCAAGTACAGTCTCTGTGAGGGCCGTGTTGCAGTGTTGTGGCACCAGCACCAGTGCCTAAGGCACAATTTTTCAGCCCCTGTTTAACAGGGGCGTGTACTTACAATTTTTAAAAAAAATGCTTCGCAACACGTGTGACTGCTGTGCTCCAAGTACAGTCTCTGTGAGGGCCGTGTTGCAGTGTTGTGGCACCAGTGCCTAAGGCACAATTTTTCAGCCCCTGTTTAACAGGGGCGTGTACTTACAATTTTTTAAAAAAATGCTTCGCAACACGTGTGACTGCTGTGCTCCAAGTACAGTATCTGTGAGGGCCGGGTTGCAGTGTTGTGGCACCAGCACCAGTGCCTAAGGCACAATTTTTCAGCCCCTGTTTAACAGGGGCGTGTACTTACAATTTTTTAAAAAAAAATGCTTCGCAACACGTGTGACTGCTGTGCTCCAAGTACAGTATCTGTGAGGGCCGGGTTGCAGTGTTGTGGCACCAGCACCAGTGCCTAAGGCACAATTTTTCAGCCCCTGTTTAACAGGGGCGTGTACTTACAATTTTTTAAAAAAATGCTTCGCAACACGTGTGACTGCTGTGCTCCAAGTACAGTCTCTGTGAGGGCCGTGTTGCAGTGTTGTGGCACCAGCACCAGTGCCTAAGGCACAATTTTTCAGCCCCTGTTTAACAGGGGCGTGTACATACAATTTTTATAAAAAAAATGCTTCGCAACAATGTGCTCCAAGTACAGTATCTGTGAGGGGTTGCAGTGTTGTGGCACCAGCACCAGTGCCTAAGGCACAATTTTTCAGCCCCTGTTTAACAGGGGCGTGTACTTACAATTTTTTAAAAAAATGCTTCGCAACACGTGTGACTGCTGTGCTCCAAGTACAGTATCTGTGAGGGCCGGGTTGCAGTGTTGTGGCACCAGCACCAGTGCCTAAGGCACAATTTTTCAGCCCCTGTTTAACAGGGGCGGGTAATTACAAATCTTGATCTAATAGTTCACAGCAGGGCCCATTCCTGCGCCCACCAAGAGTAACTATGAGGGCCTACAGTCTTGTGGCAACACCGTCCACCACCACCGCCAAAGGCCCAATTTTTCTGCCCTGTTCATCAGGTGCTTGCAATTACAAATCTTGATCTAATAGTTCACAGCAGGGCCCATTCCTGCGCCCACCAAGAGTAACTATGAGGGCCTACAGTCTTGTGGCAACACCGTCCACCACCACCGCCAAAGGCCCAATTTTTCTGCCCTGTTCATCAGGTGCTTGCAATTACAAATCTTGATCTAATAACTCACAGCAGGGCCCATTCCTGCGCCCACCAAGAGTAACTGTGAGAGCTTACAGTCTTGTGGCAACACCGTCCACCACCACCACCACCACCCCCAATTTTTCTGCCCTGTTCAACAGGTGCATGCAATTACAAATCTTGATCTATTAACTCACAGCAGGGCCCATTCCTGTGCCCACCAGTCTTGTGGCTACACCAACATCTAATAGGGCAAATTTCTGCAGAGTATATACGCCAGGCCCCTACTTTCATACATCCAACTTACAAACGACTCCTACTTGCAAATGGAAAGAGAAAACAGGAAGTGAGAGGAAATCTACCCCTAGGAAGGGAAATTCTATCCTGTTAGATTTAATTTGGGAAAAAGGTATCTCCTCTCTACTGATACTTTATCACCAATCCTTGTTTCAATTAAAACCCCACTTTTCCAAAAACATTTGTCATTGGGACGGAAAGTGAGGTGACATGTTCTGAACAGATGTGCAAAGACAGCAAATGTTACAGGGGTGATAACCCCTCCCTATGTTCTCCAAAAAGCTTAAAAATAGATTTTTTTGGGATGGAGCTACACTTCATAATGTACCTGTTCAGATTCTACTTAAGATCAAACCTAAAGCCGCAAGTGGTTTTAAATGCTTCTTTTTTTCCTTTACAAATGTCATTTTGTGCAAGGACAGTTCTAAACACGGGAAACACATGCCACTTCACAGGCATACTTTGGACACCCCCCAGGTACCATATTTAAAGGAAAATGTCACTTTTTTTTTTTCACTTTATGCATCATTAAAATGACTGCTCCCGAAAAAACGTTAGTTTTTAAAAGTTCTTTTTGCATTGATATATGTCCCCTGGGGCAGGACCCGGGTCCCCAAACCTGTTTTATGACATTAACATGCATATTGGCCGTTGTAATTAGCACTTTTGATTTCGAACGTTCGCGTCCATTATAACGTATAGGGTTCGAAAATTCGCGCGAACTTTCGGTCCGTTCGAAGGTTCTGGTTCGAACCGAACCCGGGGGTGTTCGGCTCATCCCTACTCCTGAACAATACCAGGCCGCATTCCCCCAACATGGGGGGTAGGTACTTTGGGGCAGGGGGGGCCCTGCGCCCCCCCACCCCAAAGCACCTTGTCCCCATGTTGATGAGGACAAGGGCCCTTCCCGACAACCCTGGCCATTGGTTGTTGGGGTCTGCGGGTGGGGGGCTTATCGGAATCTGGGAGCCCTCTTTAATAAGGGGGCCCCCAAATCCCGGCCCCCCAGCCTATTTGAATGAGTATGGGGTACATTGTACCCCTACCCATTCACCTGGAAAAAAGTGTCAAAAATAAAACCCACTACACAGATTCAAAGAAGTAATTTATTAGGCAGCTCCGGGGGTCTCTTCCGACTTCGAAGGTCTATTCCTTCTTCTCCGCGCTCTCCAGCCTCTTCTCCGTGCTCTCCAGTTCCTGTGCTGCTGTCCGGTATCTTCTGCCAGGCTCCACCAATATCTTCTGCTCTTTTACCCGCTCTTTTACTAGCAGTGGCCCGGTCTTCTCCGCCGTCTTCTTCCATCTTCTCTTCTTCCGCTGTTGACACAACGCTCTCTACCGCTGTAATGCCGTGTTTCTTCATCAATTTAGGCCAATATGTATTCTTCTACATATTTTTGGTAAAAAAAAAATCCCAATAAGCCTATATTGATTGGTTTGCACACAAGTTATAGCATCTATAAACTACGGGATAGGTTTATGGACTTTTAATTTTTATTATGGTTTTTACTAGTAATGGCGGCGATCAGTGATTTTTAGCAGGACTGTGATATTGCAGCAGACAAATCTGACCCTAAGTGAAACTTTTTGGGGACCAGTGACACCAATGCAGTGATCAGTTCACCCGCATCGGCTCTTCCTCTGTGAAGTAGGTGCGCGCCCACAGTATTTATTGCAGGAAACACTGTACAGGTACGTTGCTTCACGCAATAGAGCCGCCCTGCCACAGTATATGTGCGGTGGGTGGTCTTTCACTGGTAAATCTATACATATGAAAAAAAAAAAACACTGCTTATTTTTATGAGAGGCAATTTCCAAAAGATGTGAACTGCACTCCAATGCTTAGACTGTAAATAAATATTTTCAACAAAAGACACTAAACTTACATAACACTTGAGAATGCTTCAAGTTATTTCTTGCAAACGCAATAGAAACATCCTCTTTGCAGGGCAACGTGTAAATAGACAAATATAAATATTGTTCGGTTTACCTCTAATGTTGTTAAAAATCTCATATATTATTTGAAAATGACAGTTTGAAAATATTAAACTGAAGAAACATTTTTACTTGAGATTACAAGAAAATCAGCATAAAGGAAATATCTTCTTAAAAGTAAAAAGACAAGATTTGCACACATGTACTCTCTAAAAAATAAGAGCTCAGATGTGATCGGACATACCAAAAATATTAAATAAATACTTTTTCTCTGTATATACAGAAGAACGCGGTGACGCTGATGTACTTTATGAGGACAGAGCTGACCCATTTTCAGACACACCACAATGATAGAACATTGCTCTGGAAACAATTAAACAATATAAATAAAGCACCTAGAACATATCTCTTACATCAAGGAGTCCTCAAAGAGTTGAACCTATTTATTTTGCTGCCCCTAATTCAAATTTTTAGAGACTTTTTAATTACTGACATGGTAACAAAGCATTGACACAAAGCTATTGTGAAACCTACATTTAACCAGTTTAGCTCTCGCATACCCCTGTATACCTTTTATGGACCAGAACGATTTTTACTTTCCCTCTATGTGCCTGTTTATTCAGCAATAATTTTATAGTAATTTTTTTGATGATTTAGAAATAGTTACATGTTTGGGGAAACAAATGAGGATTTAATTTGACAATACTGTCTTGCAAAAAATACTTTATTTTCTATTAAATCTATAGATAAAAACATTAAAAAAATAAAAAATGCATTGTTTTCTATTTTGACCAGTGTTAGTTATATAAGTATTGTTATTGTATATAAAAAGTACATTTTTTTTTCCAAAATTGCTTTTCTTTTATATTGTTACTAATAAGTTATTTGCGATGGGAAAAAAAAATGCACTTTTTAAAATTTTGCCAAAATTTTTTATGTGACCTTGAAAAAAGTAGAAAAAGTAGCAAAAAAACAGAATTGAAATTAACAAGTAGCAGCAAAATAATAGCTAAGGGGACAATTTAAAGTGGTGTGCCCAATAAAAAAATAAAAAAAAAATAAAGTCAGCAGCTACAAATACTGCAGCTGCTGACTTTTATTAATTTGACACTTACCTGTCCCAGGGTCCAGCGATGCGGGCGATCGAAGCACCGCTCATCTCCCCCTCCTGTTTGGCGGTGCTGGCATTGTGACGGTGGGCACCCACTGCGCATGCGTGAGTGGCGCTGCGCACCGTGAGTGGCCGCACAATCATCTGGAACCTGTCACGTGTCCCAGATGATTGACAGGAGGGAGGGGGCAGACCTGAGCCCTTCCTGCTCCGAGGGGAAGTAATGTCACCAGCCCAGGCACTGAAGGAGACAGACAACGAGGGACCCCCTAGCAACAGCCATTTAGAGGTGAGTTTAAAAAAAAAAATTCCAAATGTTATTTTTTTATTTTTTTTAGGAATATTAACGCTTTTTTTGGGGGGGGGGCAACTCCACTTCAACTGCCTTGCGACCGCCGACTGTCAACTGACGGCCAGACGGCGCAGCTCTCATGGCAGGAGGGTGTCATATGACGCCCTCCCCTTCTCGGCCCTCCAAGGAACGTGCGCACGCCGCCGGCAGCGCGCATGCATGCCTGCCATGTCACTGGGCACCCGATGTGCATGCCCGGCGGCCGCAATGTCCGCCGGGCACCTGCGATTGCCTGGTAACACAGCAAGACCGTGGATCTGTGTATGTAAAGGAGAGGAGACCGATGGTGTGTTCTCAGTAAAGAGAAACACCGATCAGTCTCCTCCCCTTGTCAATCCCCTCCCTCTACAGTTAGAATCACTCCCAGGGAACAGTGTTTACCCCTTCCCTGCCAGTCACAAACAGTAATCAATGCATTTTTATAGCTTGGATCGCTGTATAAATGTGAATGGTCCCAAAAATTTGTCAAAAGTGTCCGATATGTCCGCCGCAATATCGCAGTCACGATAAAAAAATCGCAGATCGCCGCCATTACAAGTTAAAAAAAAAAAAAAAAATGCTATAAATCTATCCTCTATTTTGTAGAAGCTATAACTTTTTTTTACCAAAAATATGTAGAAGAATACATATCGGCCAAAACTGAGGAAAAAAAATTTTTTATATATTTTTTGGGGATATTTATTATAGCAAAAAGTTAAAAATATAGTTTTTTTTTAAACTTGTCACTCACTGTTTATAGCGCAAAAAAATAAAAACCGCAGAGGTGATCAAATACCACCAAAAAGAAAGCTCTATTTGTGGGGACAAAATTATAACAATTTCATCTGGGTACAGTGTTGTATGACCGTGCAATTGTCATTTAAATATGACAGCGCTGAAAGATGAAAAATGGCTTGGGCAGGAAGGGAGTGAAAATGTACTGTACTGAGGTGGTTAAGGAAGGCGTTCACAAGTACTAATGGTTATCAAAGTGCTGTTTCCCCAAAATTTCCAACTTTTAACCTATGTGCAGCAAATGAGCTAATACAAAATTAATTGGATAAAAAAAAAAATCCACTTACCTATTTCTCCCTGTTGCTAGGTGGTCCCACGGAATCTGCCTCTTCCATAGCCCGGGCTAAAAACGTCACTTCCCCTCGGCGCAGTCAGTCATCTGGGACACATGACAGGTCCCAGATGACTGCGACGTGCGGCGCCGCTCGCGCATGCGCAGTGGGTGCCCGGCTGTGAAGCCACAGCCGGGTTCCCGCAGTAAGGATGCCAGCGCCGCGAGCGGAGAGGGGAACAAGGGGGGCTTTGTTTCCCCACATCGCTGGACCCTGGGACAGTTAAGTGTCCGATTCTTAAAAGTCAACAGCTGCAGTATTTGTAGCTGTTGACTTTTTAAAAAAAAAATGTCATGAACAAACCACTTTAAGGGGTTACTTAAGAGTAGGGATGAGCCGAACACCCCCCGATTCGGTTCGCACCAGAACCTGCGAACGGACCGAAAGTTTGCACGAACGTTAGAACCCTATTAATTACAATGGACGCAAACGTTCGAAATCTAAAGTGCTAATTATAACGGCCAATATGCATGTTATTGTCCTAATAAAGGTAGTTTATTTGAGAGATTGGTAAAGGATTACATACAATAGAATGAATTTTTAAATATTACCATACATGATAGCAAGTATAGATGAATTACAGATGTTAAACAAATGTTCTCTATTTTTATGGGAATAAAGAATAAACTTGGATGGGGGTGGGGGGGGGGGGGAGTTACCAACATTGCATAGCAATCATTAGTATGTCATCAATAGTTTGCCATTATTTATGATTCTGTATTTCTAACAGGTGTATTCGTTTACTGGGACAAACAATACTTCCTTTTGGTGGTATTGCTTTCCTAGAATGATATAAATGTCTGTTTACAAAAAGAAGTAAAAAGGGAACTGTGTTGTAGACACACATGTTACATTTTATTTTGTGATTTGTTACATTTACCATGACATTGAATTTATGCTTCAGGAACAAAGAATGGAAAGAAAAATGTTATTTACAACTGAAACAAAGAAATTTTTTATGTGTTGTCTATATCATTGTTCTGTGATGCTACACAAAAAGAAAAAACTAAACTAACAAAAACATAAAAAAACTGTTTGCATATGAACAATATAAGGTGAAATAATTGTGTTGGCAAGGAAGAAAAGGTTAAATACTCATGAAATTATATTTTACTTTATATGATATAACAAACAGTGCTGAGTGAACTGAATTCAGTTATAGATAGATAGCATATCAGTTACTGGGGGATCAATTCAGAAAATCTCCTACTTTACTTTGTTTATGCTCCATTCACACTTAGAGGTTGATTTACTAAAAGCAAATAGACTGTGCACTTTTCAATGTGCAGTTGCACCCTGCAAGAGCAGTTGCTTCAGAGCTTAGTAAAATGAGCAGACGCTCTGTTCACTTCCATTATCCAATAATGTGCAAGCAAAAATGCATTTTTCTTTTAAAAGTTCCTTGCAAATGATTAGGTGTTCTTTACATAGTGAAGACTTACCTCATTTACTAAGCTCTGGAGCAACTGCAAACGTCTATTTGTCTTTAGTAAATAAACCCCTTAGTGTTTTGGAATTTGGGGGCAAATCGCCTTAATTCTGCCCACAATTCCAAAGCACATGGCGGTTGCGGCACAACAAGCAAAATGCATTTAAGTGCCATTATTCCTTAGTGGCGCCAAAAATGTGATGCAATTCTGATGCGATTGTCCCAAGACAGGATCACATGGCAGCAAACCGCGCCTTTAAAAATCTCATCAAGCTTGTTGGGAGCTCCTTTTCAGGGGACGAACAGGCAGGGCAGCTCATTCAACAAATGGCCTGACCCTTTGCAACAAGCAAAATCGCATGCAAATTCCTCAAACAAAATCACAATTGGGAATGATCAAACAATCCCAGTAACCTTTTTGGTCATTCCTCCCATCGTTCAAACATTCAAACATTAATCCATGTCTTAACAAAGTTCATAATGCAGTCTTTTTCTGGAAATACCCCCCTTTCATTACATGAAATCTTTTCAATAAATGTGAGTATTTCCAGAAATAGAGCTCATTTTGAACAAATTTTGATTCACATCTAACCCATATCCACCGTGGAGGCTAGCTTAATCCAACAGTTTTCAAATTTCTTCTGTTTTCCATTTATTTCTTTTTTTCTTCCTATTTCATCCTATTAAAAACTATAAAATAAATGTATCTCGCACTTTTGTCCAAATTACGCCCCCCCCCCCCTTTCACTCATCAGTTTAAATATATATAAGATTGGTGTCAAGTAAAACACAGAAAGCCCCATCCCTATTTGCCAAAGCCCAGCACTTTTATTGAAGTACTGCAGTGTGTACAGAAGTAGCAGTGGGAGTCTAGTGCAGTATATGAACTGTTCTGTACATTCTTTTCAAGCTCAATGATGATCTGAAGCCCTATAAAGCACACATCAGACAGTAACTTCACAGCAGTAGGCTCAGAGCCTGTGAGCTACAGACATTTCTGAAAAAGATTTAGAGGCGAAGGCATAGAAGTATACATATATTCGACATTCAGAATCAGCAATTATAGTTGCAAGTAGGCACCTATAATCTTGCATAGCTGCAGAAAATTCCTCGTTGGAAAAGGCATAGGAGGAACTACCCCTGAGGGAGACTCCACGGAATGAGTTCACTCAGGCCATTGCTCCTCTTGTGCTTTGGATCCCACTAGATGTACTCCTTAACAGGTTGTAAAGGCACAAGATTTTTTTACATTTGTGCATTCTATGCATGAAGGTAAAAAGCCTTCTGTGTGCAACAGCCCCCCCCAATATTAACCTGAGCCCCCTCTCAATCCAGCGATGTCCACGGGAGCCTTGTTTCTCCGGGGACTCGCACTCCTTATTGACTTTTGGTAGCAGCAGGAGACAGTGGCTCCTGCTGCTGTCAAGCACAGCCAGTGAGCCAATCAGGAGAAGGAGGGAGCGGAGCCGAAACAGTTCCATGTGTGAATGGACACACAGAGCCGTGAGTTGGGAACTGCTTGCTATGGGGGCACCTGGCAGGAGGGAGGAGCCAGGAGTGCTGGTGTGGGACCCGAGAAGAGGAGAATCTGGGCTTCTCTGTGCAAAACCATTGCACATAGCAGGTAAGTATAACATGTTTGTTCTTAAAAAAAAAAAAAAGTCTTTAATATTACTTTTAAGCAGCAGAGGATCAATGTCCTGAAGGTAGTCAGGTCACTGCAGGCAGTAACAAGGACTAAATAAGCTTAAAAACAGCATGTCTAGGACAGGTGTATTGCTGGAAAGAAGCTAACTCACACTGAAAAAAGTCAAGAAGAGAGAGGAAAGTGCTCTCTGAAGCAGCATTTAATTCTTCACATGCATCAACAGCATAAGTGAATCCCACCATCATTCATCATGTGCTCTCCCCTGAACTTGTGGGCCTATTAGTGTAGTATAGGTCAAATGCCCCTTCCCCTTTGAGGGGTTTATTCCCACAGCTTCACCACTTTCTCCCTCCTGGGGATCTCTCCACTGGCTCCTGTGTAAATCATCACCAATATGCAGCCTCCATTAGCCTCCATTTGCTTTTCCGCTCAAAAAAGAAAGAATAGCATAGTGCATTATCATGGATGGGGCCTGTGACATTATTGTCTACCCGGAAGTGCCGCTGGGTTGCTTGAAATAGGTGATTCTGGGGTTTAGCCATAAGGGGACATTGTACGCAGATAGTCTGGAAAGCTTTTAAAGTGGTGCACTGCTGTCTAAGTGCACCTCTCTTGTGAGTGTACATATTTTAACCAATTAAGGACCTGAAGGATTTACCCCCTTAACCACATTATGACCGGCACACACAGACTTCAGCAGAATGGCACAGACAGGCAAATGTGCGTACCTGTACGTCCCTTTGAATTTGCCGCCGTGCATGCCCGTTGCAAGCTCAGTGAGTCGGGTCGCGGGTCCCGCGGACTCGATCACCGCAGGGATATCCGCGATCGTCTCGCAGAGAGGAAGAACGGGGAGATGCTAATGTAAACAAGCATCTCCCCGTTCTGCCTAGTGACACTGTCACTGATCATAGCTCCCTGTAATCAGGAGAACTGATCAGTGTAGTGTTACACACAGTTCCTCTATAGTTAGAAATCCCCTATAGTTAGAAATACTCCCCAGCACACACATAACCCTTCCCTAGCCCCCTAGTGGTTAACCCCTTCACTGCCAGTGTAATTTTTACAGTAATCAGTGCAATTTAATCGCACCGATCGCTGTAAAAATGACAATGGTCCCAAAAATGTGTCAAAATTGTCCGATGTGTTCACCATAATGTTGCAGTCACGATAAAAAACGCAGATCGCCGCCATTACTAGTAAAAAAAAATATTAATAAAAATGCCATAAAACTAACCCCTATTTTGTAGACACTATAACTTTTGCGCAAACCAATCAATAGACGCTTATTGCGATTTTTTTTTACCAAAAATATGTAGAAGAATAAGTTTGGGCCTAAACTGAGGAAAAGTTTATATATTTTTTGGGGATATTTAATATAGCAAAAAGTAAAAAATAATGATTTTTTTTCAAAATTGTCGCTATTGTTTTGTTTATAGCGCAAAAAATAAAAACTTCAGAGGCGATCGCTTTAACTGCCAGTTAAAGCGATGCAGTGTCATATCGCTAAAAATGTCCTGGTTATTAACCACTTTCAGACCGGACCATTTCGCTGGCAAAAGACCAGATCGTTTTTTGCGATTTGGCACTGTGTCGCTTTAACTGACAATTGCGCGGTCGTGCGACATGGCTCCCAAACAAAATTTTACCACAAATAGAGCTTTCTTTTGGTGGTATTTGATCACCTCTGCAGTTTTTTTTTTTTGCATTATAACAAAAAAAAGACTGACTTCTTTGAAAAAAAAACAATATTTTTTACTTTTTGTTATAATACATATCCCCAAAAAATTAAAAATAAATAATTTCTTCATCAGTTTAGGCCAATATGTATTTTTCTACAAAAATTGGGTTGCGCAAAATTTATAGCATCTACAAAATAGGAGAAACATTTATGGCATTTTTTTATTATTATAATTTTTTTATACTAGTAATGGTGGTGATCAGCAATTTTTTGCGGCACTGCAACATTGCGGTGGACAGATCGGACACTTTTGACACATTTTGGGACCAGTGACATTATCACAGTGATTATAGCTAAAAATAGCCACTGATCACTGTATAAATGACGCTGACAGGGAAGGGGTTAACACTAGGGGGCGATCAAGGGGTTAGGTGTGTCCTAGGGAGGTGTTTCTAACTGTGGGGGGGGGGGGGGGGGGTGGATTGACTGGGAGTACAGAGAGATCGCTGTTCCTAATCACTAGGAACAGATGATCTCACTGAACTCTCCTTTTAGAAGGGGGATCTGCTTTGTTTACATTGGCAGATACCCGTTCTGCCTCTCTGAGGAGCAATTGCCCGTGAATCGGCTCCTCCCACTGTCTGGCGTGCGCCCACAGTGACTCGTGCATGAAACAACATACGGTTATGTCGTTTCGTGCAATAGTAGGGCCGCCCTGCGGCAGTATATATGCAGTGGGCAGTCCTTAAGTGGTTAAAGTGTTTGTAAACCCTCACATATACCCAGTGAATTGAACAGCCTCAGATGCTACACAGAGATTAAACAAATCCTCTTACATAGGTTTTACTTGTATATCTGCAGTCTTCTCTTCCCTATACCCCTTCTGAAGAGCAGAAAAGTGATAAAATCTTTCTTCATCAGTCAGGAGCAGAGAGGAGGGAGTGGAGAGGCTGCAGTTACAGTGTGTGAAAGCTGATTGGAGGAAAGACACACACCCCCTCCACACAGCAGAAGAACTGTTTTCTGAGTAGACAAGCTCTGTTCTGAGCTCCCTCCCCAACACAAATGTATCTCATGTGTCGGAAAACTTCTCAGAAGTGACTCATGCTGATAACAGAGGAACAAAGCACCAGAGAGAAATGACACTCAGAGCTTTGGAGAGAGTAAACACTACAAATATATGTGCTTTTCTCAGATTCAGTGACTGAGGTTTACAGCCATGTTAAGCTTTTTAATAATAGGATGTTGGTTATAATGGTAAAGCAGTATGATATTTCTTCTTTTCTGAGTGGAGGAGTAAGTAAAGGCTGCATTTTGGTGATGATTCACACAGGAGACAGTGGAGAGATCCCCAGGAGGGAGAGAGTGGTGAGGCCCTGGGAATAGACCCTTTAAAAGGAAAGCTGCACTTGACTAGGGATGGGCAAACAGTTCAGCCCAAGCATAAGTTTGGGTCAAACTTTTGTGGTTCGGTGCGTTACTGCCAGTTTAACACCATTTACTTCTGTGTGCATTACTGCCAGTTTAACGCCATATCGTTTTGTGCGTTACTGCAAGTTTAACGCCATTTACTTCTGTGTGCATTACTGCCAGTTTAAGGCTATATAGTTTTGTGTGCGTTACTGACAGTTTAACGCCATATAGTTCTGTGCGTCACTGAATGCTTGGTGCATTATATTGCAGTATATTATAGTGTATCCGTGGAGTGTGTCTGTGTAGTGTGAGTACAAATTAAAGTGCACCAAACACCACTTTACATTGATTAAAGTGCATCTACGTACAGATTTCCACTTCTTCTTTACATTTGCTTATAAGCACCACCCCATCCCTCCCAATAATGTCTGGGAGGATAACAAGGAGAGGCAGACATTTCCTTGGCACTGTAAGGGGGCCAGCAACAAATGTGTTCATAGGCAAAGGTGGACGTGGTGATCAGTCCTCAGGCAGGGCATCCTTTCCTGTTTAGTGAGTTTGCCCATGCAATCCAGCCACAGCATGCAGAGGAGGTGGTGGACTGGCTTACTAAACCTTCCTCATCCTCCTCATCCTCTGTCACGCAAGCAGAGACAAGTGTGCAGTCCCCTACAGTTGCCAGAGTGGATAAACCTGCCTCCTTGTCCACATCTATTCCTGCCATAGCCCGAACATCAGCCATGGAGGAGTCAGCTGAGTTATTTGACCACTGCGTCAGCCACTTGCACCTTGATGATGCCCAGCCATTACTGGATTCAGATGTTGGTTCTGAGGTTGAGGATGACAGGAACATGAGCTTAGAGAGAGGGGAGAACACTGGTAGACAAATTGGCATTCATGTTCCCCCAGCTGCAGCGTATTGCCAAGTTGTCTCCAGTGGTAATGATGATGATGAAGATGGAGGAGATGGAGATGGTGATGATGATGAGGTCACTAATGCAACTTGGGTGCCAGATAGAGCAGAGGAAGAAACTGTAGGTGAGGCGGCACAACCCCAAGGAGGCCGACATCAACAAAGAGTAGAGCGCAGCCACCCTATTCCATCACATTCTGCAGCTGTTATCTCCCGGCCCACTCTCCAAAGCTCAGCTGTCTGGGCCTTTTTCAGCACATCTTACCCACTTCAGTCTGCCCCTGCTATACCGAGTCATTACCTCTCAGCAGCCTCCACTGTCAAGGATGATGGTATAACACAGGGTGTCCCAAGTCCTAGCAGCACATCTGCCAGCAGCACACCACCAGCTGTAGACTGTATCCAGCTAATTTCCTGCAGCGGAAAAAAAATACAGTCCCTTCCACCCACATGCCCAGCGTCTAAATGCAAGCTTGTCAAAGCTGTTGGCTCTCCAACTTCTGCCTTTCAGCCTGGTGGATTCTGCTCCCTTCTGTGAATTTGCACAATGTGCTGTACCACAATGGCAGGTTCCCAGTCGTTACTACTTTTCACGTAAAGGCCATTACATCTCTCTACCATCACGTGGAAGGGAATGTTCTGGCATTGTTGGGCAAGGCAGTCAGCTGTAAAATCCACCTTACTGCTGACACGTGGTCCAGCAAGCAGGGACAAAATATTTTGTTCACAGCACACTGGGTAATGCTGCTTGCAACTCAAAAGGATGCAGGCTAGGGCTCGGTGCTGGAGCTTGTTGTGCCCTCACATCTCCATACAGCTGGTGGTGATGATGCCAGACCTGTGAGCCCTCCTCTGCAGAATTGTCCTATGAACATCAGATACCCCCTAAGCATTCAAAGGGCTATTCCCAGAGTCAGGCTAAAAGGTGCCATGCAGTGCTTCAGCTGGTGTGTTTAGGGGACAGCAACCAAACCAGAGCAGAGATTCTTGCCGCTCTGTAGGGACAGGCTCAGAGGTGGTTCACACCAAGCCAGCTGGAGCCAGGAATGGTGGTGTGCGATAATGGCTCAAACCTCCTGTCTGCCCTTAGACAGGGAAAGTTGACTGGTTCTTTTGAACATTTTTGTTGATTTATAGTAGTTATTTATTTATTATTTATTGTATGATTGGAGCATTCACAATAGCTAAGTAGGAGTAATAACTTTGAGACACAAAGGTGTTGTGCAGCATTTTTTTTTTGTTTAGTTTATATTGATGGGGGAACACATTATAGTGTGAGCAGCAACAACTTAACAGAGGTTTAAGTCTTTACTATCAGGTATGTGCAGACAATATTCCCCCTATTGTCTCCACAGAACAGAGGAGTAAATGAGCTGATCAACGGTTCCAAATAATATAGTGAACTCTAGTGTTCAACTGGTGTGGCATACTCATTAAGAGTCTTCAGAGACTGGGTCACATTGGGATTGATGTGCTAAAGAGTGCAAGAAAAGAAAATTCCCAGGAAAGAAAAGAATATTCCCGGCCACAAAAATTATTTTCTGTAGCAACATGAGGTGAAATTGAAGGCTTGTTTGGTCAAATGTCGAAAAATCAATGGTGGCACCATGGGATCAGAAAAACACAAAATTTCTGATTTTGAAAAAAAATATATTTTGAAATTCGACCATGTATGGCCTACCTAAGAGTGGTAATTTAGGGGTTTTGTGTTGGGAGGGAGAATGAGGGAAGAAGATTTGTGCTTAGAGGGAGGATTTGATGTGGATTTGTGCTGGGAGGGGGATTTTCAGTGGGAGGGGGGAGATGTGTACTGGGAGGAGAAATTGAGGAATTTTAGGAGTAGAGAATTTGTGCTAGGAGGATTGTTTTTTTTTGTGGGGGGGGAATTTGAGCTGGGGGGATTTGGGAAATGGAGCAAAGATTTATGCTGCGCAGGGGATTTCAGCAGGGGGAAGAAGGGGAAATTATGCTTAGGGGGAGTAAAAAGGATTAGTGCTCAGTTTTTTGTTGAGTAGGATTTTTGTTGCCACATAATGCTTATACATCTTGGGGGGGGGGGGGGGGGGGCACAGTTTGGAATGTTTGCCCTGGGCTCTAGAACAGGGCTCAAAATTTCAAGTCCTGAGCTACTAGCCAGGCCTCAAGGGTTACTCGCCACCAGTTGCCCCGCCAAACCCCTACCCTGCCCCGCCCCTAAACCCGCCCTCATAACTTATCTCATTAAATGACACTTTAATGTTTTATGCAATTAAGTTATAAAAATATTAACAACTTTATCCATGCCTGCCAATGCAGCCTGTGTCCCCCCATGTGCAGCCTGTGTCCCCCCGTGTGCAGCCTGTGTCCCGCCCGTGTGCAGCCTGTGTCCCCCCGTGTGTGCAGCCTGTGTCCCCCCGTGTGCAGCCTGTGTCCCTCCCGTGTGCAGCCTGTGTCCCCCCCCAGTGTGCAGCCTGTGTCCCCCCCGTGTGCAGCCTGTGTCCCTCCCGTGTGCAGCCTGTGTGCCCCCCCCGGGTGGGGCTGGGGCTGGTGGGGGTGGGGCCTGGGGGGATCTGCCAGCTGGGATGTGCCAGCTGGCTGGGTGTGTGAGGTGGGGGGGTGCCAGGGTGGGGGGTACCCTGTTGGCTGGGGGGCCTGCTTGGGGGGTGTGGGTGGCTGGTGCTTTGTCCGGGGCTGGGGGGGGGGCTGGACTGAGTGGGGGCTGCCGGTGCTGCTGAGGTCTGGTCTGGGGGGGGGGGGTTGCCCTGCCTGGGGTGGTGGGGGGGGGCCTGGCCTTGACCCTGCTGACCCTGGCTGGGTCCTGTACCCTTTTGGGGGGGCTGGGGGGGGCAGCCTGTGGGCCTGGGGGGGGTGCTGGACCCTGGACCCCAGGGTGGCCCTGCTGGGGGGGGGGCTGCCGGGGGGCTGAGTGTGGGGGGCTTGTGGCCTGGGGGGGGCCTGATGGGCCATGCTTGGGGCTGCAGGTGAAGCCTTGCCTGGCAGGGGGGGGCTTGGGGGGGGCTGGGGGGCGAGACTTGGCCTGGGGGGCCTGAGCTGTTGAGGGCTGGGGGGGGGTGGGTGGGGTGGCTAGCTGGGGCCTGGCTGCTGGTTGAGGGCCTGCGGGGTGTGGGGGTGCACAGGAGGGGGTTTGGTGTTTTGCCTGGGCCCTGTGCTCTGGGTGCTGGGGGGGGTGGGGCCCTGGTCTGGGGGGGGGGGGGGGGGGGTGGGGGAGGCAGTGTGGGCCTGGGGCCTGGGGGGGGTTTGCCCCCCTGGGGGGGGCCTGGGGGGGGGTAGGGCTGGTGGGGGGACCCTGGGGGGGTGGGGGGTGCCTGGGGGGGGGGGGGGTGATGCTGCTGCCCTGCCTGGCCTGGCCTGGGGGTGGCTGGGGGGGGAGGGGGTGGTGGGGGGCTGGTGGTGGCAGGGGGGGTGGGTGCTGAGGGGGGCTGGGGCTGTGCTTGAGGCCTAGTCCTAGACCCTGGGGTAGTGGGTGTACCCAGGTGGGGGTGGGGGGGGGTGGCCCTGCTGGCACCTGGTCTGGTGGGGGCCCCCGCCCCCTTGGAGCAGCCATGGGGGGTCCCCCTTGTGCAGCCTGTGTCCCCCCGTGGGCAGCCTGTGTCCCCCCCCCGTGTGTGTGCAGCCTGTGTGTGCAGCCTGTGTCCCCCCCCCGTGTGCAGCCTGTGTGTCCCCCGTGTGCAGCCTGTGTGCCCCCCCTGTGTGCAGCCTGTGTGTCCCCCGTGTGCAGCCTGTGTGTCCCCCCCGTGTGCAGCCTGTGTGTCCCCCTCCCGTGTGTGCAGCCTGTCTGTCCCCCCCCGGTGTTTGCAGCCTGTGTGTCCCCCCGGTGTGTGCAGCCTGTGTGTCACCCCCGGTGTGTGCAGCCTGTGTGTCCCCCCCGGGGTGTGCAGCCTGTGTGTCCCCCCCGGTGTGTGCAGCCTGTGTGTCCCCCCCGGTGTGTGCAGCCTGTGTGTCCCCCCGGTGTGTGCAACCTGTGTGTCCCCCCCGGTGTGTGCAGCCTGTGTGTCCCCCCCGGTGTGTGCAGCCTGTGTGTCCCCCCGGTGTGTGCAGCCTGTGTGTCCCCCCCGGGGTGTGCAGCCTGTGTGTCCCCCCCGGTGTGTGCAGCCTGTGTGTCCCCCCTGGTGTGTGCAGCCTGTGTGTCCCCCCCGGTGTGTGCAGCCTGTGTGTCCCCCCGGTGTGTGCAGCCTGTGTCCCCCCGTGTGTGCAGCCTGTGTGTGTAACCCCCCGGTGTGTGCAGCCTGTGTGTCCTCCCCCGGGTGTGTGCAGCCTGTGTGTCCCCCCCTGGTGTGTGCAGCCTGTGTGTCCCGTCCCCCCCTGTGTGTGCAGCCTGTGTCCCCCCCTGTGTGTGCAGCCTGTGTGCCCCCCCATATGGTGCAGCCTGTAGGTCCCCCCCATATGGTGCAGCCTGTGTGTCCCCCCCATATGGTGCAGCCTTTGTGTCCCCCCATATGGTGCAGCCTGTGTGTCCCCCTCCATATGGTGCAGCCTGTGTGTGTAACCCCCCGGTGTGTGCAGCCTGTGTGTCCTCCCCCGGGTGTGTGCAGCCTGTGTGTCCCCCCCTGGTGTGTGCAGCCTGTGTGTCCCGTCCCCCCCTGTGTGTGCAGCCTGTGTCCCCCCCTGTGTGTGCAGCCTGTGTGCCCCCCCATATGGTGCAGCCTGTAGGTCCCCCCCATATGGTGCAGCCTGTGTGTCCCCCCCCATATGGTGCAGCCTTTGTGTCCCCCCATATGGTGCAGCCTGTGTGTCCCCCTCCATATGGTGCAGCCTGTGTGTCCCCCCCATATGGTGCAGCCTGTGTGTCCCCCCCATATGGTGCAGCCTGTGTGTCCCCCCCCATATGGTGCAGCCTGTGTGTCCCCCCCATATGGTGCAGCCTGTGTGTCCCCCCCCATATGGTGCAGCCTGTGTGCCCCCCCCCCCATATGGTGCAGCCTGTGTCCCCCCCATGGTGCTGCCTACCTGTGGAGGAGAGAGGAGAGCCGCCACTGGGAGATCACAGCAGGGAACATCACAGCTTTCGTTTCATAAGCTGTGTGTTCCCCCGCCGTGCGCCGTCACATAAGCCCCTCCCCTTGTCCGGGGAACTTTGATACATGTCACCCATCCTAGGATTGGACGGGTGATCTGTCTGTCAAAGTCCCGGAAAAGGGACTTATGTGATGGCGCGCAGCGGGGGAACACACAGCTTTTGAAATGAAAGCTGTGATGTTCCCTGCTGTGATCTCCCAGTGGCGGCTCTCCTCAATTCTCCTCGCCAGCCCTCAAAAATCACTCGCAAAATGCGAGTGTGTGAGTGTAATTTTTGAGGGCTGCTCTAGAAGACCTAGTCCCAGCACTAAACACAGTACTTGTACTGTGTGTCTGGTAAACACCACAAGCAGAGCCCAGTGCCCAAAGGTCACATTTCTGGCAAGTCCAACAATTAGTCTATTGGGTCTGGTTACGGCCTTAAAGGCCCCCCCCCCCCCAAGGAAGCACTAATTCAGATAGCTGCACAGAAAGCCTGGATCGGCAGTATGCGGATGAGGTCTTGAAAAACATATATTGATAAAAAAATAAAATGGCTATTAAAATGAGTAAACTTTTCTCAGTAGAGAAAAGATGTCCATTCTCCAAGGACACTAGCAAAAACTGAAGCATGCTGGTGGTGGGAGGGTATATCTAACTGGTCAATGACATTTTGTTTGCCAGTGTCCAAATCCTCCTGTAGATGGCAGCATTACCCAATTATCTCAGAAAAAATATAATATAATTTATTATAATAAAGCAATTTACATTGCTAACAGGCAAAACATGTAAAAACATATATTTTCTTTGTTCTGTACATATTAAAAAATAATACCATTATTGATGTGACAGATTGTTTCACTAAAATGACACAACGGAATTCAAGTACGCATTGAGTAATTCAACAATGATTGCTGTAACGCTATTTGGAAGCACTACTGACAAATTTGCTTTTGGAGTAAAGAAGTACAACATTTATAATGGCAAGGGCATCCCTATCATGATTAGTTAATGATTCCTTACTTTTGTTTTTGAAAGCATTAGGCATTATATACATTTTACAACTTTAAGCTAGACCCTGCAGGATAATGATGTCAAATGATATAATGCCAGGCAAGTTAGTGGCTGAATAATTTGACAGTCTAGTCTTTCCTCATTTTGTTTCACTTTTGCATTAGTTCTGTTATTCAAAAGCAATATTTATGCTATTATTATGATACTTTGGGTTGCTGGTTTTTAGACAAATGCACAACCAGTCTTAGCTGCGTGTGACCTATGTCATCACACAAAAGGGTGGATTTACTAAAGACAAATAGAATGCGCTCTTTGCACAGTGCAGTTGCACTCTGCAGGTGCAGTTGCTCCAGAGCTTAGTAAATGAGGTAAGGCTTCACTTTGCAAAGAATAATCACATGCAAGGAAAAGTAAAAAAAAAACAGAATTTTTGCCCAACGTGATTGGATGATGGTCATCAGAGTCAGCAGAGCTTTTGTTCATTTACTAAGCTTCTCTTGCCGAGTGCAACTGCACTTTGCAAAGTGCACAGTCTATTTACCTTTATTAAATCAACCCCACAGTGCCATCATGAGCAAGTGCCAATGTGTGGGTTTATAGAGGGATTACCAGTATCTTTAACACACATAAGCAGAACAGCAAATCCCTTCATAAGCTTTGAACGTCAACAGCAAACAGAGAAGACTAGAATCAATAACAGTCTAAAGAGATCTTTGCTCCATGTCTTGTTTTCTTGTTATACATGTGTGTTCGTGTCTAGCTGTGTTGGTATGGCAAGGGAATTCTTCCCAGACTGTGCTTTCACCCCAGAAGGCACCATGACTAGATTTTCAACTCTAATAATAATCTGTTAAAATTATTTTCAACACTATACTGTAAACAAATGTTTTTGTAAATTTCTCAAGTTGTCAACTGAGCTAGCTGTTTCCTCAACCCACATACCCCCTTATCATCTTTCAACCCCTCAGCTTTTCAAACGTCTTTTCACATTCCATAGCATACTGATGGTTATACTTTCAGTTAATCTGTAGATATGTCACACTTACAGAAAACTACATGATTTGGGCATACTAACATCACAATAATGGTGAAAATTTAAGGTGGATTTCAAGAACACCATTATGCAGCATTCAAAGCTTGCAAAAAATATTGTCTTGCTTTGAAAGGGCCATTGATTCAAAGTAATCAACCTTAATTGTCAACATATCTCCATATAAAGCATAATCAGCCCGCAATTTGTGTATACTATTCCATTTTTTACATCAGTTCTGAAAAAGCGTACCACTGAAATTGAAAGAGTACATAAAGGGCAGCTAAATAATTGAGCTCATGCAGGGTTGCAGTTATGAAAGATATTTAATAGTTATTTCTATTCTTAGTAGAGAAGAGCAGCTTAAGTGGGGATGTGATCAGCTGCTTAGTTCAAGGACACTGCAGAAAACGAGAGGTGATTGGAAGCAAAGAGAGTCAAGAGCTCCACTAAATAATATTTTTTTGATAGAAATGCAGTAAAACAAATTCACTGGTTTGCAAGAATTGGAGGCTGTAATGGAAGCCCACTGGTCCTCTCAGTTCTGCAAACCGCTGACTGTAACACAATTTTTTTTTAATATACTGTTTGCACTACACATACCCTAAACCAGTAGGGCTTATTAGTGAGAAGTAAAACAAAGAAAATCTAGTAGAGTAGTGTGGAGATATTTCCCATAACAATCAATCAGATTCCCACTTCAATTTAAAAGATGAAACTTTATTAGTTATTTTGAGTACCAGTTCTACTTTTGCTCCAGATTTCATAAATCATGCTCATTTTTTCCCAGTCGACCCCGTAGCTACTAATAATAATGTATGTTTCCCTGACATATCTTAAAATCTATCTAAATCAAACTGAATACAGCAAAACACACCAAAAAGTCAGAACATTTTTCAAATAAAAACAATCAAATACACAAAAACAGAAACACAAATATAATGAACACTAAATGAAATAACCTACTCTAAATAAATCCCCTCCCAAAAAAAACCCCTTTAAAAGAAAAAAAATTGATTTTAGTTTAGTTTATTTTCCCACATTTCAAATTTTGTCTGAACAGCTCATTGAGTGAAATTGAGATTTTCTACATGAATACATGTTGCATATGTTTGTGATATCAATTTTACAGTACAGCTGTAGGCATTGATAGAAGAAACTAATCGGGTTGATTTTCCAAAGGAAAATACACTTTTCATTTAGCAAAGTGATTTTTCAGAATGAGATAGAGCTCTGCTGACTTCTGTCCTTCAATCAAGTACAAACAATACAGTTTTTTTTTATGATTGGGTATTCTTTTCAAAATTTATTTTCACCGTATTCACTAAGCTAAATGAAAATCCCCTTGCAAAGTTAAAAATTCACTTTCCAAAGCGAACATTCTCTAATCCTTTAGTAAATAAACCCTCATGCATCAAACCAAAACCTAATGGATGACATCCCTTAATCTCAATGTAAAATACAATTCACTGAAATCACTTGATAGTTTATAATCTACTGTACTGTCTAGTGATCTCTCAAATTCTTCAACCGTAGGACTGAACAAAATTAAAGGGAATTTTAAGCCACGATTCAGTTTCAGTTCCAGAGATAATCAAATTAAAAATTCCATGCTAAATCATTATTTCTAGGGATATATTGTTTTCTCTTCCTCTCTCTCTCTAGGGGGCCAAACCTGCTGCTATTTGCACACTAATTGCATGGTTTCTATGGTGTCAGAAACCCAGAATACATTTAATTGGGACAACCTTATTTACAGAAAAACATGCTACTTTTATTTTCATTCATTAAGGTACAACCAGTTGATCATCATCATTCAATAGTTTCAATAAAATGTGACACAGATGTATGGACAAGTTGTTCGCATGTGACAGGCCATATGTGTGTCCAAAGTTTGAGAGGCTATAGTGATAATAGTCAATGACACAGCATGGCTAACATTATTAACCTTTGCCCTTTTCATTGCTGCCACTGTGTGATTAGCAAAACACGTGCCCTGGCCCTTAGCTATGTTATGCTAAAGTGAAACTGCAAGCAATGAAATGTCAGTACTAATACCACTTACGTACAACCCCCCTTTAGTTCTACCCTGCTTGCTTATTGTTCTTTAAGCACGGCAGTATTTTGCAGATCCATATTAAAATATCTCCACTGTCTATTTCCATGATTTAAGGTTACTCCAGCCACCTGCATTTTTACACAGGTAAAGAGCACTGATAGATCAGCTGTCAATGGGCATAACTATTGATCGGTAAATGCAATAGACATTTATTTATCAAACATTTAGTTATGATTATCAAAACATGTATTTTGATTAAGCAGATATACTTCTTACAAATGTCAGGCCCAGGATGTATGTAGAAGCTGTTTGTGTTTGTGGTCAAATGCTATTCACACCTCCAACAGTGAAAAGGCATTTTCCCAGAGAACATGGGAAGTGATGTGTATATGTCAAAAAAGAGTTTAAAAAGAGTCCAGGTGCCAAGTTGCCAAGGTGCCACCCCCTTCAGAATGTATAAATTGTATCACAGGGTTCTCTGCCATTTTTCAGAACAATTATATTGAATGTATACACTGTACAAATTTGTTCTCCATGCTTGTGGCTAGCTACACTGTACTTCCGGATCACCGGACAAAAAGACCAATACCAGGAACTAGGAAAATGTCTCACATTGATAGATGACTGGATGACCACTAGCTCCCTCAAACTAAATGGATCGAAAACAGAATTACTGCTCCTCGACGCAAACCGAGGGAAAAAAACGAAGACCCTCATGGATACCACCAACCATCCTTGGACAGACCATCCTCCCAAGCACCAAAGCGAAAAGCCTCGGAGTCATCTTTGATTCAGAGATGACCATGGAGGCACAAATAGGATCAGTAATCAGCGGATCCCATCACCTCCTTCGCATGCTTCGCAGACTTATCCCATTCATCCCAGGAAAGGATAAAGCAGTAGTAGTAGGAACTATCATCAACTCGCGTCTTGACTATGCAAACTCCCTCTACATAGGATTACCGGATTACCAGATTGCATGCCTTCAAGTCGTCCAAAACACAGCAGCAAGACTAGTCACCGGAAAGAAACCTTGGGAATCCATCTCCCCATCCCTAAGGACCCTCCATTGGCTCAAGGTAAAAGATAGGATCACATTCAAGGACTTTCTTCTGATGCCAATGAAGTGATTGCCTATGTCAAACTGGTATCAGGTGCTCCTCACTCCAGCATCTTGAAGCTCTGGGGAATAAGGACTGAAAGGACTGAAAGGGACATATTTAGTACAAAGAATGTTGTGAAGGAAAAGCAAACTTTTATCTCAATTAGATTTTTATTCGTTTTTCAGATAGCAAGATACAAACATAGTAGAACAAGTTCAGGTAATGAGTGAATGGAATGGAATATCGATACAGTGAACAGATTACAAAATAAAATAGGCAGAGGGTTACACAAGGGAGGCCCATAAGCTTCTGGGAGAGACAAAAGTATCAGTTCTGATTAGCCCTCTGAGCCCAAGGTTTCCATTGAGAAAGATAGAGAGTTTATGCCATCTGGTGGCTAAAGCCCCGTACACACGGGCAGAATTTCAGGAGACATTTGCCAGTTCAAAAAATACCGGATGACATTCTGCCCGTGTGTATGTCGGTCTGTCGGACAGAAGCTGGGGAGATTGCTGGACTAACCTTGCATACATGGGCACTGCCGAAAAATTTGTTCATTTTCAATTTTTTTTCATGCGTTTTTTTTATTTTTTGTTTTTTTGGGTCATTAGTTAAGATCGCAATTCGTAATTTTTAAAATTTGGAAATTCATAAATTCGAAAATTTGAAAATTCGTAAATTCGTAAATTTGAAAATTCGAAAATCCGAAAATAAGAAAGAAAATCCGAAAATTCAAAAGACTAACTAACTAACTAATAATAACTAACTATTAAATTGTAGGTATTGGAAATTTTCTTTTTAAATTTGGCGGTTAGTGAACATAATGAATACAAATTTATCCGAAATAATGAATGCCGCATCTAAACAAATGGAACTGAACAAATTAGCAAAACATAATAATAATAAAATGTATTTTATTATTATTATTATTGTTATTTATTATTATTAATTAGTTAAGTTCCATTTGTTTAGATACAGCATTCGTTATCTAGGATAATTCGTAAATGAATAAATTCGTATTCGTTATGTTCACTAACAGCCAAATTTGAAAGGAAATTCCAATACCTATAATTAAGTTAATATTAGTAAGTTATTATATCTGATTTCCAAATTTCCGAATTTCAAAATTTCAGAATTTCCGAATATTCAAATTTGTTATAGGGGTTTTCGTTAATTTAGATATTTCCAAATTAACAAATTTGTCGAAAATTAGTTGTTGAAAAATAATTTGGAACGAGACAAAATCCACATGTCTAATGGTTAGTACAGTGGTTCCTGATGACCAGAGCTGTCGCTCTGTAGTGGGTACCAGGCTTAAGAGATTTTCATAGATGTAGTGGGTTTTAATCGTCTCTATTGTGTTTGAGGGGTTAGGAGAAAGATTTTGTTTTCAGTGTTTAGCAATAGTGGACCTAGCAGCTAGTAGGGTACGGGTAATAATAGTGTGGAATTTAGTTGGGAAAGCCTCTAGACTTTATATCTAAGATCGAAAGGCAAACTTTTAAGTAAATCACTACAAACACAAAACCATTAATCACTAAAAACCTATAAACAAATAAAACCATCAAAATCTAAAAAGTTTACAAGTCCATGCACCATCAATGTCCATTCAATATATTCCACATAATGTACTTGTGAACAGGCTTCCACTCTAAGTAGAAAAAAGTGTTTGTGCTTTATCACCTTCAGGATGACCCCAATGGTTCAAAATCACTCACCAGATTTATTTGACCTCCTATAAAAAAAGATGGTCAATATGCACTAAGTAGCAATGCCCAATATGAATAGATGCAGAGACTGCTTCTTAAAAGCTTCCATGTAGCCCAATTAAGGAAATAACAGAGCAGGGAGGCTCATTGTACAAAAATGTATCTTTATTAAAACAACAGAAAATTAAACCAATCCAAGTGCTCAGCCTAGCACCAGGAAATGACAGCATACAGTTGTATTGGGCACTACTCCATTAGACTTTCTGCCTCCAGAATCAGTGTGTGCAGCCTCCCTTCATATGCATGGTGATGTCACAATGCCTGACCCTGAACAATAAAAAATAATTAAAACTCCACGCAATCAAACAAAACGAAACCACACACATAGCATTTCAAATGCGTGAATAATAGATCTGTGTGATTAAAAAAATAATATCTGAATATCTTCCATCGCAAAATATAAAGTACCAAGTCCAAAATGCAGCGTAGCATCCACATATATGCAAATGATAATGAATAGTGAGAAAAAATGTATATAGTGGAAAAAAAGCAAATATACAGTGTATATTATTAGTCCACCTCCTTTTTCTTCCACCTCAATTTGAGTCCATAAAAAATTAAAAGTGCATCAGTGAATATTCTGAATGAATCACCACCACAGTGTGCTTCTTTCACCTTACAAACAGGCTGCTTACCTCAGATTTTGACTGATTGAAAATTAGGTCAATATGCTCCTTGCACTTTAAAAAGGGTTTTGTCTCAATGCAAACTTTCATGTGTGTTTTTGTCCACATTTGAAAACCTTTTCTCCAAAAGTAGCTCAAAGGAACAAAAAGAACCTCATTGCGCAATATATCAGCTTATCAGATACATTTTTTAAAACAACGGGTTGAAATCTTGCTCACAAAATAGTACACATAGAAACGATTGATTCTTTAACAGCTTCAATATAGGGTACTTTTACCCCCTTCCTGCTCAGGCCAATTTTCAGCTTTCAGCACTGTCGCACTTTGAATCACAATTTCACGGCCATGCCACTCTGTACCCAAATAAAAATTTTATTATTTTTGTTGAGACAGAAAGAGCTTTCTTTTGGTGGTATTTAGTCACCACTGTTTTTTTTTTTTTTCAAAAAGTAAAAAAGAATGTACGTTTTGAAACAAAAATTGTAGTGTCTGTTAGAAAATTTTGTAAATAAGTCATTTTTTTCGTTCACTGATGTGCGCTGATTTTTACTGAGTAAGTCCACATTTACCCTAGGTTTACTCCTATGCGTTTGTTTAGTGCGTTTTGTAGTTTGCAGAAATGCAATACAGTCCATTTAATATGGTTTCCTATGGTACACGTTCACATCTATTTGTTTTGGAGCCGGTGTGGGGGCCGGAGACTTTTTCCTGCGTTTTGCATATAATAGACTTTAATGGAATCGCACCATAAATGCAAGTGTTGTGTTTGTAATGCGATTTTTGATGTGTTTGTCGGTTTGTGGTTTTTATTTTTCCGTTTAAACACTGTATATAGCTGGTTGCTAAGGAACATGTCAGGAAGTCATCCGTGGCCAGCCAGGTCTAGTATGCGTAGGGTCCCCCTCAAAATCCTTACCAGACCCTTAAGCCTCGTACACACAATCAGATTTTCCGCAGACAAAACCTCAGATTTTTGTCCGAAGGGCTTTGGCCAGGAACTTGTCTTGCATACAAACGACAAGGAATTGTTGGCCAACAAACACGAACATAGGGACTAGGGATGAGCCGAACACCCTCCTGTTTGGTTCACAGCAGAGCATGCGAACAGGCCAAAAATTTGGCAGAACACCATTAAAGTCTATGGGACTCGAACATGAATAATCAAAAGTGCTAATTTTAAAGGCTTATATGCAAGTTATTGTCATAAAAAGTGTTTGGGGACCCGAGTCCTGCTCCAGGGGACATGTATCAATGCAAACATTTTATTTTTTTTTTTACTTTTTTTCGGGAGCAGTGATTTTTGGGTCTGGTATAAATATTAAGGGGAACCCGAACCAAAATTGAAAAAAAAAATTGCTCCGGGGTCCCCTCCAGATCCCGGCCTCCCCCCTGTGTGAATTGGTAATGGGGTACCCCTACCATTTCACCAAAAAAGTGTCAAAATGTGTCAAAGTGTCAAAATGGTAAAAAAGACAAGAGACAGCTTGGGACAAGTCCTTTATTAAAAAAAAAAAAAAATTAAAATGTCCCATGATGTAAGTTTACATCGTCCGATGGACCGAAAAAGAAAAAGCCGCAACCGATCCGCCTCCATGGGAGGCTCCCGCCAGCTGACGCGTCTTCACTGTGAAAGCTCTTATATAACTGAGGGCGGGGCCACCTGGTGATGTAACCGTGTGACCCCACCCGCTCTGAAGCCACAGGGCTTCCCCATGTAGCAGGCAAAGCTAATTTAGAAAAAACCTGAACCAAAGGCTGTATTTCTCTAAATGAAAATCTGCCCTGATCTACTAAGGTACCTTAATGTACTCTGGCAGTCTTTCATTAGTACAATCCTGCAAAATCTGGCGATAACGATCTTTATCCTTCAATGCCAACTTCAAACGACAGATAGCCTCCCCTAGATGCATCTTAACATGAAGGATAGCAAATACTCAGAGCAAATACCTCCCAGTTCCCAAGCGCAGCTGACCTGGTCGTTAAAAGGCTACAGTGTTATGTCAGGGATACCAACTGCAGGGATGGCCAGATCTGCGTAGCTACACTTAAACTTAGACCAGACTATATATGATTTTAGCAAGTTTATTAACAGTGAAACAAAACATATCCAAACACCAGCACACAGGTTACACAGCAAATATGAAGATACAACTGGACCATAACCAAATGACAAGATACCTAACAAGCAACCTAAGTATTGGAAAGCCTAACTAGCAAAATAAATATATACAAAATGGGAAACACAGAGAGCAGGATAATACCAGGGATGCATGGAAGGGGGGAAGCCAGGACTGGGATCAGGAACAAATGAATCAAATACACAGTTGCATGGTACAGAATAGAGGGCAAGAGCAAGATCAGGAGCAGAAGCAGGGTCTGGATAAATTAGCAAGCAGTATCTGGCTATCAGGGCAAAACACTGAAGATTAAGAAAATGTAGAGGAGGGACTAAATACCCTCCTAGCAGCCAGCATCAGGTGGAGATTGATTACTGGGATCTGCTGGATGCTGGGAGACACCCACTGGTTGACCTGGAACTACAGTCTTCTGCTCTGGGAACCACAGTGCCACCAGCAAGTGATACAGGTCCTGACAGTGTGGTGAGCAGGAGGACTGGGACTGTGTAGCAGAAAGAGTGGCTATGCTATGAGGAGAAGCAGGAAGAATGGGGCAGTAGAGTGCAGTGTGCAGGGAGTCCAGGAGAGTGAGGAATAACTGCAGAGACTCAGAAAGCTGCAAAGCTGATGTGGCAGCAAAGCTGATGTGTTATGCTGTGGGTAGAGGAGAGAACCCCACATGAGTGGCCATTAGGGAATGAACTGCTGATCCAGAGGACCATGTGAACTCCAGTTACAGAAGTAGGCTTGAGAAGGGAGTCCAAGTGGGTAAAGTGACCTCTTGCTTGACCCTCAGGGAAGGGACTGCTGGCCCAACTATGTCTATGCAATAGCAGTAGTAAAACGCCTTTTGGCCACCTGTACTTGTGCTAACCTTGCTTGCCGTTGCTAAATTTTGCTCCTGTCAAGAGATTCTATCCAGGATGCTTTGGGAGCATTTCTTTTTGGATTACAAATACTCTTAAGCCCCATACACACGGTCGGATTTTTGCATGGATTCTGTCCGATCGGACAATGTTGTTGAAAAATCAGACCGTGTGTATGCACCATCGGACAGTGTACGTCGAAATTGTCCGACGGACAAAGTCCTATCTCCTGCTGGATAGATTTGCCGACAACACGGTCCGATCACACCAAATCCGATCGTGTGTACGGTTGTCCGACCGGACAAAGTGCTACGCATGCTCAGATCACATTACAAGACCAAAGCTATTGGCTACTAGCCTCTACGTAGTCCCGTCGTAGGCAACAAACGTCACCACGTTCAGAATGATCGGATTTTCCGACAACTTTGTCTGACCGTGTGTACGCAAAACCAACATCAGACAAAGTATGACGGACATGGTCCGACGGACCTGGTCCTCGGATAATCCGCGCGTGTGTATGGGGCTTAACTTTGAGATGGAACACTCCAACCAGAGTTTAAGGGACCCACTCTTGGCAGACTGGATACTATTCCTCTACTGGCCAGTGGTTTAGAAAGGGCTTATAACAGTAGATAGGTCATATTGATTTCTCTTTTAGAGTTTATGCTCTACTGAGTTTTATTAGCTGAGTTGTTTGGCTCTGTTCCACCCAGTGTACTTGGTAAGACCTTTCACAAGTGATAAGAAGGACACCTGTGAACACAAGGGAAGGGTGGGTACACAAGAATATGTAGTCCACTACACTGCATTACTGAGTAATTTAGTGCAATATTGTACACTATACCACTGTATAGCAACTAACTCTCCTTACACAGACTGTCAGCTGTTCTCCTTTTTCTTTGCTGCAGTTAACAAACACTTACAGGTCAAATCCCCATCTCATTTATGTGGCTGGACAGAGAAAGGAGAAGTAGAACATTGAAGACTTCACCTTGCTGTCATTCTGCTCTTTCCTTCTATCAGCTTTTGCCATTCCCACTCCCAGTCTGTTATCTGTTGTACAGAGGATTACAAGAGGATGATTACAAGTCAAATTCATGTATTCACACTGGTCAAGTTAAAAAAAAAAGTATTTATTAACGACTACAGAGCTGCAATAAAATTTTCTTTTATAGTAGCTTGGGGTTTAGCTTTAAAGACATTAAAAGCGATAGTAATAGTTGATAAAATGATGATAAAATAGTTAGTATATTACCTTGTATTTACAGTCTTCCATGCTGCCAAGACCTCTAGCTTCTGGCACTATGTAATGTTTTATTGTAGTGAGTTATATGCTTTTTATCTGCAGACTGGACACAGGAGATTTGCCTGCTGCATCAAACTCTATATTTATCATCTAACAGGAATTGAGATGGCTCCATCTACAGACTTAACAAAAAGTCCTTACCAAACATAGTTTTCAATAAATTTACATCTGAGTCAACTGATTTTAGTTGATAGTATTCACTGTCATTGATTTTACTGTAAGCATTATTCAATATGGAAAACAAACTACCTGTTTAGTTAGAGAATGTTATGCTGAAAAGTAGCCAAGTAAGAAAGGTGGGCACTGATGTTGACTGGGAATATTTTATAGTATTTTGGAACCTAAACCTAGCACTGCCTCCTCTGCCAATTAAATTACTCTAGTACCAAAAAAGTTCCACCCTTACCCTTTACAGCTCATAAGGAGGTTAGAGAAAAAGGGTTTGGTGACATTTCCAGTGATATTCTAATATTATACTCTGAATGATTCTCATTGGCAGCTGCCCATGGCTGCCACTGTTAAATCCCCATAGGTTTAGTGTCAGCATTCTGGATCACAGAAGTGTAGTTATTTCTGCACTCCTTTGACCCATTTTCAGCCGACAGCGGGCTGCAGCCCGCTGTCGGCTGACATCACAGAGCTGATGCAGGCTCAGGCAAGATCGGGACAATGAAGTTGGGATCTGCCCACATGCCTGGACCAGCACCCAGCTCAGCTTCTCAGCGAGCCGCTGGGAACCTGAACCGGCTTCTCCAGCCCCCTCCACAGCCCAGCACTCCAGAGAACGCAGGGGGGCAGAGCAGACAGCAGTGACTAACAGTCACCAGCTTTTTGCTCAGGGGGCTGTGGGAACCAAACGATCGGCGGCGTTTGTGATTCTCGGTGTTAGAACCGGCAGGGGACAGATGCAGCAACGGAGCGATGCTGCATCCACCTAGGTAAGTATGATTCTTAAAAAAAACATATTGCTCTTTAAATTTTTTTCCATTTTTTTGGCACCTGGGGATCCTAGCAGTAACAGGAGCTTAGCTTTAGACCCCTTTAACATTTGGGCGGTTTTCAGGCACTTTACACTAGAATTAGCCTCTGCTAAGCACCTGAAAACCACCTCCCATTCACTGCTTGTGGGACGTTACCAAAAGTCCTGCAAGCAGAATCTTTGGGGTGGGTAGGGAGCACTGTATTTAGCGCTCCTAAAAGCCTTGCCCATTGCAATGAATGGGCAGCGCTTCCAAAGCACCTTAAAAGCACATTTGAAAGCGCTGCAAAGCAGGCATTTTTATACCCTTTTTTGAGGGTTGCTATTGGCCAAAAAGTGAAAGACTCCATTTTTTTTTTGCTGTGATAGTTAGCTTGTATTTACAGTCCTTTATGCTGCTAAGATCTCCAGCTTTTAGCCTAATGTAATGTTTATTTGTAGTGCTTTACATGTTTGATGTCTGCAGACTGGACACAGGAGATATGTTTGCTGCAGCAAAAGCTGACCATACGCTAATTTTTCCCTGCAACCACAGGTTGATAAGGGAATCCACCCGGCTGAGCCATTGTCTTCTCCCAGCCGGGGGTGGGGGAAGCTGTTCCTGCTGGGAGAAGACTGTGATTACTGCTAGCGGCTATAGCAGGCGCTAGCAATAAACTCAGATAGAACCCTATTTGCTTGTTGTGCCCAAGTTGATCGATCATTCAGCTTGCCCTTACATGGTTCGAATCTCAGCCAGTTCATGCTGAACCATCCCAGGTTCGTTTATTGCCTGCCTAACTCTATGTTTAATATATTTTAGGAACTAAAACCTGGTACACACAGGAAGTATTTTGTTAACTACTTAACCTCCGGACGATTTACCCCCTTCATGACCAGGCCACACTTTGTGATACGGAACTGCGCTACTTTAAGTGACAATTGCATGGTAATGCAGCACTGTAACCAAATTACATTTATGTTATTTGTTTCCCACAAATAGAGCTGTCATTTAATGGTATTTGATCACCACTGCGTTTTTTTTTTTTTTTTTTTGCGCAATAAACAAACGAAAACCGACAATATAAAAAAATATATATTTTTTACTTTTTGCTATAGAACATATTAAAAGAAATAAAAAAAAAAAATCGCATTTCTATATAAGTTTAGGCCAATATGTATTCTGCTACGTGTTTTTGGTTAAAAAAAATCCCAATAAGCGTATATTGATTGGTTTACACAAAAGTTATAGCGTCTACAAACTATGGTACTGTATATACAATATCTCACAAAAGTGATTACACCTCACATTTTTGTAATTATTTTATTATATCTTTTCATGTGACAACATTGAAGAAATTATACTTTGTTACTATGTAAAGTAGTCAGTGTACAGCTTGTATGACAGTGTAAATTTGCTGTCCCCTCAAAATAACTCAACACACAGCCATTAATGTCTAAACCGCTGGCAACAAAAGTGAGGACACCCCTAAGAGAAAATGTCCAAATTGGGCTCAAAGTGTCAATATTTTGGAGGATCACCATTATTTTCCAACACTGCCTTTACCATCCTGGGCATGGAGTTCACCAGAGCTTCACAGGTTGCCACTGGAGTCCTCTTCCACTCCTCCATGGCGACACAGAGCTGGTGGATGTTAGAGACCTTGCGCTCCTCCACCTTCTGTTTGAGGATGCCCCACAGATGCTCAATAGGGTTTAGGTCTGGAGACATGCTTGGCCAGTCCATCACCTTTACCCTCAGCTTCTTTAGCAAGGCAGTGGTCATCTTGGAGGTGTGTTTTGGGTCGTTATCATGTTGGAATACTGCCCTGCATCCCAGTCTCTGAAGGGAGGGAATCATGCCCTGCTTCAGTATGTCACAGTACATGTTGGCATTCATGGTTCCTTAATGAACTGTAGCTCCCCAGTGCCGGCAGGACTCATGCAGCCCCAGACCATGAAACTCCCACCACCATGCTTAAATGCAGGCAAGACACACTTGTCTTTGTACTCCTCACCTGGTTGCCGCCACACACTCTTGACACCATCTGAACCAAATAAGTGTATATTGGTCTCATCAGACCACAGGACATGGTTCCAGTAATCCATGTCCTTAGTGGGCTTGTCTTCAACAAACTGTTTGCAGGCTTTTTTGTGCATCATCTTTAGAAGTGGCTTCCTTATGGGACGTAAATAACAAATGTAGGCGCAAGAATCCTTGATTATCAATAGGTATCTCCCTGTATCATGGGAAGCCTATATAAATAAATAAATAAATAAAAACAATAATTCAAAGCAGTATGCACAAAAAGTGTAGATAAAGTCCATGAAACAACCAATATAAATCAAGTTATAGTCTATAAAAGGAAGTCAGTCCAGGAGTATATGAGAGACTTTATCCACATTACAGCACAGGGCAGCCTTCAGGGTAGAACAGAAACCATGTTCAGGGACTGTAAGCAAAAAACAAGTGGAGAAAAAGCGCCTCTGGGTGTAGTAGTTTTGGTAAAAGGAAATTTTATTACAGCAATATCAATGCACTTACATTTGTGAAGATAGTAAACAGCATGGTATATGTCTCTCAGTGGCGGCTCCCCAGCGATGTATAACTGTCAGCTTTGTCCATGCAGTTCCATAGAAGCACTTCCTGTGGATGGTAAGGGCCGGCTCCGGAAGGCGGCCTCAAAACGAGGCTTGGATAGCAGGGAAGCGACGAGCTCAGGGGGATGACATCAAAGATGGACGCGTTTCGTGAGCATGCGCACTCGGATGTAGTGACGAGTCGCACTCCTTTCTCAACATTAGGAAATAAACCAGGCTAGAAATGAACAAGCTTATAAAGGAAAAGGGGAGGGGCGGGAGCGGAACTAGCAGAGAGAAAAAAAAAAAAGGGGAGAGAAGCACAGCTGGCAGACATAGTGTTATTAGTGTGAAAAAAGGAAGAGGCTAACAGAAATAAAGGAAAAAGGGGAATAAAAAGCTAGAAAAAACAGATGATCTATTTGTATGTGAAAACACATACCTAAATAAAAGATCGCACTAAGGATCTCTGGGGCCGATGTTTTTTTAGAAAAAAACTAACAAACAGTTGTAAGCATATTAGAAAAAAGCTAATTAGTTTATGTGAAATAGGGGCATGTATGTAGCATAAGATAAATAAATAAATAAATAAATATATATATATATATATATATATATATATATATATATATATATATATATATATATCTCTATATGTGGAATAAATAAAAAAATAATAATACTAAATAAATAATAATAGTAATAAATAGTCAAGAAAATCACATCAATGCAAGAAAATGCAAAAAAATGCAAGAAAATCACATGAAAATCGCATGGACATGTATAAGAGACGTATGTGAGATATATACATATTGGAAGCTATAAAAAGATAAAAGATGATGAGGGGCAGGGGCGGAACTAGCAGAAAAAAAAAAAAAAAAGGGAACTGATGAAGATATGTGATATGGGCTAGTTAAATTATATATTACCAATATGATACAGTGGGTAAAGTATGGTTAATTTGTCTATGGTAAGTTAATCTGAAAGGGTATAAAGAAGTGCAAGGGGTAATGAACGAGATATACAAGAAATGCAACAAAAATGCAAGAAAATCGCATCAATGCAAGAAAATTGCATGAAAATTGCATGGACATGTATAAGAGACGTATGTGAGATATATACATATTGGAAGCCAAAAAAAGATAAAAAATGATTATCTGTGCATGATGTAATATAAATTTATATAAGATATATATAAAAAATTATTATATAAAAAAATACAAAAATATTATTATAATCATCAAGAAAAAAAAGGAAAAGAATATATGTATACATATGTATAAAAAACATATAAATAATACCTAATATGTAAAAAGAGTATATATATTAGGAATATTGATCAAATGACAATCGCAATTGTCACATGCCCATCCATATGTATATTTGTCCACACGCGTCTCCATAAGTGTAAAAGTCAGGTAAAAACAGGTAAAATCATATATCATATATATGTGTGTTTTTTAGTTGATAAGAAACACACAGGCTCAACCATGTAGCCATAAAAACATATACAGAAGAGAAGCATATAGGAACACATGCATATCTAAAAAAATGTGAATGTGATTATAATGGGATCTAGGTCTAAAATGCACTATATATCAATAGTCTATAGGATGGTAGAAATTTCGATTCCTTCGTTCATTCCTCCGGGTGCAAGAACGTCCAGTGTATATATCCAAAAAGTTTCTCTTGAGCATAGTTTTTTTAATCGTTCTGCAGCCGGGAGTGAATTTGGTAGTTGCTCTATGACCCACACTTCCAGTTCATCAGTGGACTGTTGGTGTGTTTGAGTGAAATGCCTAGGTACAGTATGAGGGTCTTTATCACTTTCGATTGATCTCCTATGCTCTCAGAATCTAGTCCGGAGGGCTCTTATGGTGCGGCCCACGTATACTAGGCCGCATGGGCAAGTCAAACCATAGACCACATAATCCGAAGAGCAATTAAAAAAAATCTTTTTAGTATATGTTGTTCCTTTTGTCGTGAAGGATTTTTTTACCATGCTTCACGTATTTGCATATTTTACATTGAGATTTGTTGCACCGGAACATTCCCACCAGGGGTATTAGGACGGGTCTATTTGGTGATGGACAACTGGAGGGAACTTTACTAGGTGCAATCTTTGATTTCAGGTTTGGTGCTCTGCGATATGTGACTTTGGGCCGTTCCGGGATAAAAGATTTTAAAAAAGGGACCTTGTAGTAAAATCGCCCAATGATTGTTAAGAATTCTTTCCATCTTCTTAAAATCAACATTAAAAGTGGTGATAAAACGTAAATTATGATTATTTTGCTGTTCAGTAATTTTTTGGGGGGGTTTACCCTTTAAAAATAATTCACAGGCATGATCGATGGAAGCTGTCGGATATTCTTTATCTTTAAATTTTTCTTTTAGTAGGACACTTTGGCTTAAGTAGTCACTGCCTCTAGTGCAATTTTGACGTAGTCTATAAAATTGGCCTTTAGGGATATTATCAATCCATCTGGGGAGGTGGCAACTCTTGTGATGGATATAAGAGTTACCCGCTGTGGGTTTAACATAATTTTTTGAAATAATTGAAGATATATTATCATCATGACCTAGTTGGAGGTCGAGAAAAGGTAATGTCTCTGTATTAGCCTCTGAGGTAAAAGACAAGCCATATGGATTCTTGTTACAATAATCCAAAAAAGGATTAATTGATTCTAATGTACCGTCCCAAATGATGATTATGTCATCAATATATCGACCGAAAAATACCATCTTACTAGCGAAGGGGTTATTTTGAAGGATATAGGCATTCTCCCAATAGCCCATTGCTAGGTTGGCAGAAGATGGAGCAAAGTTGGCTCCCATGGCTGTTCCTTGTTTTTGAATATAAAAATCACCGTCAAAAGTAAAATAATTGTGCGTTAAGCAATAGGAGGCTGCATCGAGGATAAAAGAGGCCTGACGTGAATTAATAAGAGGTTCTTTAGCCAGAAAGTGCTCTAAGGCCATTAAGCCAAAAGAGTGGGGAATGGACGTATAAAGGGAGCTGACGTCAAGTGAGAGCCAAGTGTAAGTTGGCTCCCACTTGTACGTAGAAAGAAGTTCCATCAAATGAGTACCATCCCTAATATATGATGGGAGCTGGTGGACAATAGGTTGAAGGAAATAATCTATATACAAACTGAGTCTAGTGGTGACACTGTCCATTGCTGCCACAATAGGACGGCCTGGGGGATTATCTAATTTTTTATGGACTTTAGGAAGGTGATGGAAGTAGGGTATTTGGTAGAAATTTTTTACAAGAAACGATTTTTCTACTTTATTGAGAATGTTTTCTTGGAATGCAGCAGACACTAAGGTGTTCATCTCATTGGCGAAGTCGTCAGTAGGATCTCTTTTTATTTTTTCGTATGTACTGGAGTCTGTTAATAGTCTTTTTGCCTCATTAATGTAGTCCGCTTTGTCTTGTATGACGATGCCCCCCCCCTTTTTGTCTGCTGATTTGATGACTATATCATTGGCTTCCATCAGAGCTTTAAGGGCTCCTTTTTCAGACGGTGTCAGATTATTTGCCAGATTGCTATTTGAGGTTTGACAGAGTTTTTGAAAATCTGCAAATACAACTCTGTAGAACGTTTCTATGTATGGACCTTTAGAATGGATGGGGTTAAAGATGGATTTTGGTCTGAAAGAGGTGTGGGTGATGGGTGGGGAAGTCATTGGATGTTGCGTAAATAAATGTGACATCTCTGTATCAAAAGAAAGATCATCTATGTCGTCAGAGCAGTTGGAGTCAAAAGAAAATATTTTAGGTAATACTGGTGTAATGGGGAGTGAGGAGGGGGTATTGCTAGGGGGATTGGTACTGATTAGAAGGTTCTTCTTTTCTTTTATGTTAAAATATCTTTTTAAAGTGAGATTGCGTATATAACAATTCAAATCTTTGAATAGAAGAAAAGGATTGGGCTTATTAAGGGGGGCAAAATTTAGACCTTTGGAAAGAAGGGACATATCGGCACTTGATAGGGTACGTGATGACAGATTAAAGATTTTTATAGTTTCCTTATTTTTGGTGTTCCTGGGTTTCCTATTTTTACGTCCTCCTCTGCAGCCTCTTCGGTGTGTTTTTTTTTTTTGGAGGCCGCTCGGGGAGGACTGTGTACAAAAAAAGAGGACGGAAATGTGGAAGTACTGGCTGCTTGTGGGAGAGGGAGAATACTATTAGAAATAGATGAAATATCAGCAGGCGTAGGGAGAACAGGATCCGTATTGGTGGGGGATAGGATTGTAATTTCCATGGTATTTGCAGAGCTGGCATTTTTCTCTGAATCAGAGTCCAATGTCTGTTCAGAAGTAGGGTAAGGTAGAGGTATTGCACAAGCAGGGGTGGCCACATAGGTAGCTCCAATCTCGTTTGGAGTGGTGGATGGACGATTATAAAATTGATTCAGGGCCTGTAATAATCTAGAGTTATTAGGTTTATTATGTTTATTATTTAGTGGTTGAATGGCATTACTGGTCACCATTGGTTTGCGTTGTGGCACATTGGGTTGTCGAGGGTGTTTAATATGTTTTAAAGATAAACTGAGTAAAGGCAAAATGGGACGTGGTATGGGGGAGCGATTATGATGAATGGATGGGTTAATGATGTGTGTTATTTTTCTTGATGTATGTATTGGGAGTTGTCTCTGTTCGAAAGTAGTAGGTAAAATATGTGTATGTCTGTTGTCTTTTTTGTTCCAGGTAAAAACTCTGTCATTATTAAAATCATCTAGATCACGTCTAAATTTTCCTAGTTTCATATACAGAAGTTCATCCTCATCGGCTTTTTTATTTTTCTTTAGCATATTTAACCAAGATGAAGGAATAATCATTTTTAGGTCAATAGAAAATGACAAATACCTGATCTTGGAAGAATTCTACACCCTTTTTCCTTCCTCCATGTTTAAAAATGATTATACTCTTCCTAGCAAACAACGACAAACATTATGCGGAAAATTCAAACAACTTGAGAGAATTATAGAAACTGCCAACCAGCAATGGTGGGATAAATTCTTTTTAAGAAAGTATATTGATACACAAATCTCACCCAGAGGTTTGAGGATAATGAAAGACTGCCCCTTCCTTGATACAGATAACAAAAAGGAATGGAATGATATTGCCATTTTTTGCACATCCAAATGGATGACCATTCTCATCTCACATCGAACATCAAGGTTCGAAAAACTTAGACTCGATGCTGAGAACATAATTAAAGATATTATTGACCTAAAAATGATTATTCCTTCATCTTGGTTAAATATGCTAAAGAAAAATACAAAAGCCGATGAGGATGAACTTCTGTATATGAAACTAGGAAAATTTAGACGTGATCTAGATGATTTTAATAATGACAAAGTTTTTACCTGGAACAAAAAAGACAACAGACATACACATATTTTACCTACTACTTTCGAACAGAGACAACTCCCAATACATACATCAAGAAAAATAACACACATCATTAACCCATCCATTCATCATAATCGCTCCCCCATACCACGTCCCATTTTGCCTTTACTCAGTTTATCTTTAAAACATATTAAACACCCTCGACAACCCAATGTGCCACAACGCAAACTACCAATGGTGACCAGTAATGCCATTCAACCACTAAATAATAAACATAATAAACCTAATAACTCTAGATTATTACAGGCCCTGAATCAATTTTATAATCGTCCATCCACCACTCCAAACGAGATTGGAGCTACCTATGTGGCCACCCCTGCTTGTGCAATACCTCTACCTTACCCTACTTCTGAACAGACATTGGACTCTGATTCAGAGAAAAATGCCAGCTCTGCAAATACCATGGAAATTACAATCATATCCCCCACCAATACGGATCCTGTTCTCCCTACGCCTGCTGATATTTCGTCTATTTCTAATAGTATTCTCCCTAGGGATGGTTCCCCATTAGGGATGGTACTCATTTGATGGAACTTCTTTCTACGTACAAGTGGGAGCCAACTTACACTTGGCTCTCACTTGACGTCAGCTCCCTTTATACGTCCATTCCCCACTCTTTTGGCTTAATGGCCTTAGAGCACTTTCTGGCTAAAGAACCTCTTATTAATTCACGTCAGGCCTCTTTTATCCTCGATGCAGCCTCCTATTGCTTAACGCACAATTATTTTACTTTTGACGGTGATTTTTATATTCAAAAACAAGGAACAGCCATGGGAGCCAACTTTGCTCCATCTTATGCCAACCTAGCAATGGGCTATTGGGAGAATGCCTATATCCTTCAAAATAACCCCTTCGCTAGTAAGATGGTATTTTTCGGTCGATATATTGATGACATAATCATCATTTGGGACGGTACATTAGAATCAATTAATCCGTTTTTGGATTATTGTAACAAGAATCCATATGGCTTGTCTTTTACCTCAGAGGCTAATACAGAGACATTACCTTTTCTCGACCTCCAACTAGGTCATGATGATAATATATCTTCAATTATTTCAAAAAATTATGTTAAACCCACAGCGGGTAACTCTTATCTCCATCACAAGAGTTGCCACCTCCCCAGATGGATTGATAATATCCCTAAAGGCCAATTTTATAGACTACGTCAAAATTGCACTAGAGACAGTGACTACTTAACCACTTCAGCCCCGGACCAATTGGCAGCCAAAGGACCAGGCCCCTTTTTGCGATTCGGCACTGCGTCGCTTTAACTGACAATTGCGCGGTCGTGCGACGTGACTCCCAAACAAAATTGGCATCCTTTTTTTCCCACAAATAGAGCTTTCTTTTGGTGGTATTTAATCGCCCCTGCGGTTTTTACTTTTTGCGCTATAAAAACAAAAATAGAGCGACAATTTTGAAAAAAATGCAATATTTTTAACTTTTTGCTATAATAACTATCCCCAAAAAATATATAAAAAAACATTTTTTTTCCTCAGTTTAGGCCGATACGTATTCTTCTACATATTTTTGGTAAAAAAAATCGCAATTAGCGATTATTGATTAGTTTGCGCAAAAGTTATAGCGTTTACAAAATAGGGGATAGTTTTATAGCATTTTTATTAATATTTTTTTTTTTACTAGTAATGGCGGCGATCAGCGATTTTTACTGTGACTGCGACATTATGGCGGACACATCGGACATTTTTTTTTTTTTTTACCACGTCAGCGAACCTTTAAGAGATGATTATTCAACTCAACGTTCATTTATATCTCTCATCATTTTTCACATCATTGTGGATTTTTTTTCTTTTCTGTTTTCTTACGTTTGCATATAGACAACGAAAATTTTAATTTAAGTTTTAATTTAATCCTTTGTGTATTGTTGTAATTATTTCATACAGATATTGAGTGCTTCCTTTATAAGTACAAATCCTTATCTCCCCCCCTAACCCCCCCTACCCATCACCCAGAAATACCTCTCATCCTCTAACTTCCAAGGAGGCCGTAATTGGCCTTTCCATAAATTTACATAATAATTTCAGCGTAACTCCACGTCCGTTTGAATTCCTGCCAGCACTTCCATTTACATAAATCTCCTCCGTTCCCTTCATGTCCCGTCGATCTTAGTTTTTCTAACTGGTATATTTCTTCGATCCTCAGAATCCATTCTCTTTTAGTCGGTGCTTCTTCTAGGTCCCACTTTTTAGGGATTAATCCCTTTGCAGCGTTTAGCATCTGAGGAGTCAGGGTTTTCAGATATTGTTTAATTGGTTCCCCTGATCCATGGAATAGACATATCCATGGTTCTTCTTGCAGCTTCACTCCATTTATTTCTTTTATGGTTTTCAGGATCTCCCTCCAAAATTTCTTGATTTTTGGGCACTCCCACCAAAGGTGTGCCATTGTGCCTCGTTCCAGGCACCCTCTCCAACAGTTTTTCGAGCTATCTGGTTGAAATTTATTTAATTTATCCGGTGTCATATACCATCTGGCGAGGCATTTGTAGTTCATTTCTGCAGTCGGAGTGTCAATTGCCGAAGTGTGAGTAAGTTTTAAAATTTTATCAATCCTGTGCACATAATCTTGTGAGCCTAGTTAATTTCCCCATTTTGTAAAGAAGGGCGGCACCTCCAGGTGTCCTTCCATCAGAAAAGCTTTATACAGTCTGGATACAACTTTTTTTTTTCCCTTTGCCTCAATTATTTTTTCTAATGACGTATATTCCTTTTTTGTTCTAATTGGTTGGGGGAGTTTTCCGATGAAATGTGACAGCTGCAGGTAGCGCCAGTCATTTATTTTTATTTGTGCCATGTTGTGCTGTATATCTCTGAGTGATTTAATATTGCCACTATCTATAACATCCTTCAACTGTGTATTTTGCCCTATCCAATCCCCCCTCCCTTTGTGTGTTTTCCCCGGAGGGAAATAGTCACTGTCTCTTAACATCATTAAGGGTGAATTATATTCCCAACCAAATCGCTTGTGCAGTGAGTCCCAAATTTTAAATACATGCTTTGTAATTTTTTGTGTGTTTATACCTAAACCCCTAAAGTGCGGTGGGTTCCAAATTGCCGTTTTTAAGTTTACCTCGCTTGTGCTACTCTCTATGTTTACCCATTGTTTATCTGTTGTCTCCTGTGACCACTCAATGGCTCTTGACACTACAACCGCTTGATAGTACGTTTTCAGATCTGGGACCCCCAAGCCTCCTTGCTCTTTACTGTTTCTCAGGATGATATGCGAGATCCTAGGCTTTTTATTTTGCCATATACATTTACTAAGAATCGATTTTAGAGTTTGAAAGTAGTAATCTGGAAGAGGGATTGGGAGCATTTGAAATTTATATGTAATCTTCGGTAAAATAATCATTTTAACAGAATTAATACGTCCAAACCATGACACGGGTCTTGAAGAAATTTTCTTAATTTCAATTTTGATTTCATCGAGTAATGGGATATAGTTTTCTCTGTAAAGTTTGTCGACTGAGTTAGCTAGTTTTATCCCTAGATATTTTAATCCTGTTTTTTTCCATGGAAATGGGAAATCTCTCTGTAGTTCGTGTGCAACCTTTTGTGGCATATTTATATTTAAAATTTCAGATTTGTTCAAATTTATTTTAAAATTTGAAATATCGCCGTACTGTTTAAGTAGGTCAAGGAGACATGGTAGTGTTCTCTCAGGCTCGGTGATGTAGAACAATAGGTTGTCGGCGAAAGCCGCGACCCTATGCTCAACATCACCGGACCTAATTCCTTTAATGTCTTTGTTTAATCTTATTGTTGCCAATAAGGGCTCTAGTGAGAGCACAAACAGCAGAGGGGACAGGGGACAACCCTGTCTTGTACCATTTTTCATAGTAAAGGGAGATGAAAGATTACCATTTATTTTTATTGTCGCTGTCGGTTCCTTGTATAGTACGTTTATTTTCTGCAGCATCTTCATACCTAATCCCATGAACTTCAGGGTCTCTGTCATGAGCCCCCAGTCTACCCTGTCAAACGCTTTCTCAGCGTCTATTGACAGGAATAGACCTGGGGGCCCCCCCATTTCCATTTTTTGTAATAATAAGAGAGTTCTAATACCATTATCTCGTCCTTCTCGACCTGGGACAAACCCCACCTGGTCCACGTGTATCAGGTCTTTCATCTTGTTCTTTAACCTGTTTGCCAGAACTTTCGCATATAACTTTACGTCGAAATTTAATAAGGAAATTGGTCTGTAGCTGGAACATTTCGTGTCATCTTTACCTTCTTTTAGGATAACTGTTACTTGAGCTCTTTGTGCCTCCGTGCTCAGTCCAAATTCCACTCCGAGACCGTTCATATATTTGCAAAGTCTGGGTAACAATACTGCGCTGAATTTTTTTAGATATTTTAGTGAAAAGCCATCTGGACCTGGGCTTTTTCCCAGTGGGGACTCTGCGATTGCCTTTACTATCTCAGGCTCTGTGATGGGGTTCTCTAAATCCTCCCTGTCCATTGGTGTTATTCTGGATATTCCAGATTTTTCCAGGAACTGTCTAATTTTGTTTATTTTTCCATTTTCTCTTGTCCCGTTCTCGACATCGTATAGTTGACTGTAATATTTACGGAAAACTTCGGCTATATCGTTGGTTTTATGAACCATTTCTCCTTGTTTATTCTGAATTTTTTCTATATAATTCTTTGTCTTTTCTTTCCTCAGGGATTTTGCCAGGTGTTTCCCTATTTTGTTGCCGCCAAGATATTTTTCCTTCAATATCTTGTTATATGTTTTTTTCGTTTCCTGAGTCAGTAGTTCTTTTAAATCTTCTCTTTTGACTGTAAGTTGATGGAATACCTCTTGTCGTTGTCCCCCGATTTTTTTATGTTGTTGTTCTAGGAGATATATCTCATCTATCAGACCCTTGATTTTCCGCTCCCTGGTCTTTTTTTCCCATGCCCCTATTGAAATGAAGATGCCTCTAATGTAGGCCTTATGTGTCCCAAAGTGCTGAATATGAGACATCTTCTGTTTCGTTTATTTTAAAAAAAGAATTTAATTTGTCGTGTATTTTCTCTATATCTTGAATGTCCTTGATAAGTGTTTCGTTCAGTTGCCAGTTGTTAATTGGTTTCTGTGTTTTTAATTCTTCTATGGTCATCGTTACTGGGGCATGGTCCGATAGAGTGATGATTCCTATTTCAGCTTCAGTCACTTTTGTCAGGGTATTGTGGTCAACAAATACATAGTCGATTCGTGTGTACGTCCCATGCACAGGGGAGAAGAACGTGTAGTCCCTTTCTTTTGGATGCAGGGCTCTCCAGGCATCAACAAGTTGATTTTGATGTAATTTTTGTTTCAGTTTTTTAAGGGGCCCACCTCCCGCCCCCTGCGCACGTGACGTGCTATCTTCTTTAGGACTAAGACACATATTAAAGTCTCCTGCCAATATTATCCTCCCCTTTCCAAACTGAGAGAGGATCCCCATCATTTTTTTCAAGTATTGCGCTGAGCTTTTGTTAGGGGCGTATATATTTACCAAGGTACATCTTATTTCATCGATATAACCTCTAATAAAGAGATATCTACCGTTTGGGTCTGCAAGTCTATCCTCTATTTTAAATCGGACTTCTTTTGAAAGCCCGATAGCCACCCCCTTAGCTTTTCTGGTATTTGAATCTGCATAGAACCATGTGGGGTAAGCTTTAGAGTATAATTTTATGTTTGCTCCATGGAAAAGGTGTGTCTCCTGGAGATATACTATATCTGCGTGGTATTGTTTAATTTCGTTTAATATCTTGTGTCTTTTGGCAGGTATATTCAGTCCACGAACGTTATACGTTAAGAACTTAATTCGCAATCATTTTCTTTTGTTTTTTTGTAATAAGACAAGAGGCATTTCTGGATCCCTCCCCCCTCCCCTCCCACCCTCTCCAATCCCCTCCCCTCCCCCCATCTCCCCCTGCCCCCCACCTCCCTCCTGGTCACTACTGACCTCTAGACCAAGGGATAAAACGAACCTCATTTCAATCCCAGGTCTTCTAACCTCGAGGTGTGGCTCTGCACCCCCCTTGCACTCCGCGCCCCTACCACGGGCTAATCCCAGGAGGGGAGTGGAGTACATGTGCCAGGCAGAGCTCTCCTCCCCTAAGTGCGCAGGGTCTCCTCCCCTCACCCACTCCCTCTGACCCCTAAGCAACAACAGAGCCAAGCTATGCAACCCCCCAAAAAAAAAAAAAGGGGGGTTCTCAGCATTTTATCCCAGACCTTCTTTTTGTGACCACTCTGGGATCGCGATCTCTTGTATGCCTAATTTACCACAGAATTCTGGAAGCTCTTCGGGATATCTCAGTTTCTCAGATCTACCCTCTCTGTATCCTACTAGGCAGGCCGGAAAGCCCCAAGTGTATTTCACATTTTCTGCTCTTAATTGATTTAATAGCGGTCTGAGGATTCGTCTCCTGGCCAGCGTCTCCGGGGCCAAGTCCAAGTAAATTTGTAGTTCTACACCGTTGATTTTCACTGGAGGTTTTCCTCTTAGGTTACTCCATATCGCTGCCTTGTCCTCATAATTCTGGAATTTTATCAAGATGTCTCTAGGGCTTTCTGTAGGTATATGTTGGGGTTTTCTTACTCTGTGTACCCTATCTATTTTCAGCTCCATTTCAGGGCCCTTGTTCCAGATGGGACTAAGTATATCTTTTATTGTTTTCCTTAGATCTTCGCCATTTTCTTCCGCTAGGGCACGTATTCTTAAATTCCGCCTTCTATTTTGATTCTCGTATTCCTCTAATTTGTGGTTCATTCTCCTCTGGTTCAATTTTGACTCTTTAAGTTGTTCTTGGATCCTTGAGATCTCCTGTATATAGTTGTCTGTTTTGTTCTCGATTTCCTCTATGCGGTTTAAAAGGTGGCCTACGTCTGATCGAAGTGCTGAGATGTCGTTTTTAATCAAATTTTCCATTCGGGCTAGCATCTCAGAGATTTCATTTTTCGTTGGCATCTGGGGGTTCATAGCTTGTTCCACCGTGGTACTTCTATTAATTTCAGTCTCCAGGGTTACTTCACCAGCTGAAACTTCGGCGGGTTCTTCTTTCTTTTTGTTTGTCTCCTTCTTTTTAGCTTGTTTGCTCATTTCTGTGCCTGGGCCTGGACTTTTGGGGCTTACGCCTTTTACCATGTAGTGTTTAATTGTGCTCGTATTAGCTTTCTCTTTAGGGGTTTTAGGTTCGCCTCCTTTATTGATCTTGCCTTTCATACTATATTCCCCTTTTTTTTTTTTCCCTTTTCCTTTAATTCTTATCTTATTCTTTTCCAAGCTGAACCTTAACTAAGTATCTAATATTGTAAGCTAAAGAGAAGCGGCTTATTAGCTATTTTGATCCTCCAGTCTATTTCCCTTTTCTTTTTCTTTTCTTCAGTCCTTATAAGGTTATGCCAAAAGTATGTACAGCTATATGTACAGCTATACCCAGGATACTAAAGTATTGATTGTTGATTTAGATTTGATCTGAGAAATCTTCTTATCGGTTTCCTTTCTTCCACTTTTCCCCTCTAATACTAAAAGCCAAAAAAAACAAAAAGAGGACCCCGAAAAAAGAAAAGAGTGAGAGAAAGCTCCCTGGGTTTTCTCTTGCTTTACAGGCATTTGTTTTTATTAAGTCCTAGAGCCTTTTTTTCTTTTTTCCTCCCCTCTCCCTGTCCTCTTCCTCCCTTGCCAATAAACCGTTTGTTTATAGTGATATCTCCCGTCCTTATTTGTATTGCACAAGAAAATGTCGGTTGGTATATGGCGATATAGATACTTGTAACTCGAGGTATAAAATATCGATTATCTTGTACCGCGTTTGCACCATTAATTAGGGGGGGGTCGCAAACAACAACAAAAAAAAAAAACCAAGGAGAAGCAAAGGAAATAATGAATGAAAAAAAAAAAAAGGGGGGGGGGGGACAGTGCTTCAACTCTGTGAGTGTCTTCTTTTTTGTAGTATATTTGTAGTATATTTGCTCAGTCTTCTGTAGGCTTATGCTCGCAATTTTACGTTAGCAGAGAACTTGGCATTTCTTTTCCTTTTTTCTTTGAAAAATTGCATGTTAATAGCCATACAGTCGCCTTTTTTCTATCAATATAGGTAAGTAGATCATTAGAAATTATAGGAAATTATATGATAGGGGACGACATCCTGAGTGTGTTGTTTTAAGCCTTTTTTTTTTTTTTAATTTTCCCCAGTAGATTAGTTTGTAGTCTAGAGTTTTTCCCTGGTTAATACTCTCCATTTTCCTTTTACTAATGGCTATATGCTTCTCTTCTGTATATGTTTTTATGGCTACATGGTTGAGCCTGTGTGTTTCTTATCAACTAAAAAACACACATATATATGATATATGATTTTACCTGTTTTTACCTGACTTTTACACTTATGGAGACGCGTGTGGACAAATATACATATGGATGGGCATGTGACAATTGCGATTGTCATTTGATCAATATTCCTAATATATATACTCTTTTTACATATTAGGTATGATTTATATGTTTTTTATACATATGTATACATATATTCTTTTCCTTTTTTTTCTTGATGATTATAATAATATTTTTGTATTTTTTTATATAATAATTTTTTATATATATCTTATATAAATTTATATTACATCATGCACAGATAATCATTTTTTATCTATTTTTAGCATCCAATATGTATATATCTCACATACGTCTCTTATACATGTCCATGCAATTTTCATGCAATTTTCTTGCATTGATGCGATTTTCTTGCATTTTTGTTGCATTTCTTGTATATCTCGTTCATTACCCCTTGCACTTCTTTATACCCTTTCAGATTAACTTACCATAGACCAATTAACCATACTTTACCCACTGTATCATATTGGTAATATATAATTTAACTAGCCCATATCACATATCTTCATCAGTTCCTTTTTTTTTTTTTTTTTTTTCTGCTAGTTCCGCCCCTGCCCCTCATCATCTTTTATCTTTTTATAGCTTCCAATATGTATATATCTCACATACGTCTCTTATACGTGTCCATGCGATTTTCATGTGATTTTCTTGCATTTTTTTTGCATTTTCTTGCATTGATGTGATTTTCTTGACTATTTATTACTATTATTATTTATTAGTATTATTATTTTTTATTTATTCCACATATAGATATATATATATATATATACATATATATATATATATATATATATATATATATATATATATATATATATATATATATATATATATATATATATATATTTTTTTTTTTTTTTTTTTATGCTACATACATGCCCCTATTTCACATAAACTAATTAGCTTTTTTCTAATATGCTTACAACTGTTTGTTTGTTTTTTTCTAAAAAAACATCGGCCCCAGAGATCCTTAGTGCGATCTTTTATTTAGGTATGTGTTTTCACATACAAATAGATCATCTGTTTTTTCTAGCTTTTTATTCCCCTTTTTCCTTTATTTCTGTTAGCCTCTTCCTTTTTTCACACTAATAACACTATGTCTGCCAGCTGTGCTTCTCTCCCCTTTTTTTTTTTTTCTCTCTGCTAGTTCCGCCCCCGCCCCTCCCCTTTTCCTTTATAAGCTTGTTCATTTCTAGCCTGGTTTATGTCCTAATGTTGAGAAAGGAGTGCGACTCGTCACTACATCCGAGTGCGCATGCTCACGAAACGCGTCCATCTTTGACGTCATCCCCCTGAGCTCGTCGCTTCCCTGCTATCCAAGCCTCGTTTTGAGGCCGCCTTCCGGAGCCGGCCCTTACCATCCACAGGAAGTGCTTCTATGGGACTGCATGGACAAAGCTGACAGTTATACATCGCTGGGGAGCCGCCACTGAGAGACATATACCATGCTGTTTACTATCTTCACAAATGTGAGTGCATTGATATTGCTGTAATAAAATTTCCTTTTACCAAAACTACTACACCCAGAGGCGCTTTTTCTCCACTTGTTTTTTCCTTATGGGACGACAGCCATGCAGACCAATTTGATGCAGTGTGTGGCGTATGGTCTGAGCACTGACAGGCTGACCCCCCACCCCTTCAACCATTGGCAGTCAGCTGCTGGTTTTAAACATGACATTCGACAGAAGCCAGTTGTGAGACTGGCTTTTGTTCGACAAGGAGCTGTACACACAGGTCAAAAGTCGGCTGGTAACTGCCAATTTTTTACCCATATGTACCTAGCTTATGTCCTGGCTGGAGCTATCAAGTCCTAACACCGTTTGTGTTTCTCCATACTGTAGTTCACAGTGGGAACATATATCAAGACAGTGACACTTTTTGCATTTGTTTGGATGCACAACTGTAAATCGCTGCATACACACTTCTAAGGTAGTAATCTGTCGAACTGTGTGATAAATACGTTGCAGATTCTATAAAGGCAAAACTTTTTTCCTAGTTTCAGATAAAATGGAGCTGGATTAGAACACCTGTAATTTGTTACTGCTGTCTGTGCCCCAGTTAGGGATATTCACCATTTCTATTTGTCCTGTTTACTGTTATCATTAAGAGTAAAATTACTGACGTATTTCAGTTATCTTTCAAACCTTGCCTGTTAGTGGGCCCTGAGGACAGGGTTGATGACCACTGGTTTAAGGTGACATCCGCAAGCGGTCGGCAAACAGTTTTCATCTTCTATTCCTTTAGCTCATTTAATCCATCCGGATCCGTGATTCCTGTTATTTCACAACTTATTGGAGAAGTCTGGATCCGTTTTTCATTTGGCTCTTCTGATCAAGTCTCACCCACCTCCGGCACGTTTGATTAAATCGCTTCTTTACTACTTGGTTCTGGTAAGCAGATCGAGATTACAAGATTTTGGATTGTTCCTCTTGTTGTTCATTTTGTGCACTGAACTTTGATGGAATTTCTTCACATCACCAATTTTGCCGTTGGTTGACTTTATTGATTATTTTTGAGATGGATTTAGATTTTTTGGATAATTTCCAAACACATATAATTTAAGCGCTACACTTTGGATTTTGTTAATTATTTATTTCTGCCTAGATATTTTTTCTAGCTCTCACGTATAGCGCAGCTTCTCTTTCGTGTATGTTTTTTGTGTATATCTCACATTAAGCTGCTGCTTTTATTAGTTTATCACATATATGTAGATGTATATAATCTTTTTTCACATTTATTTTTTATAATTTATTGTCTAAGCGCAGTTTTCTTCCTTTTTTTTCTGAGGGAGAGAGCACGTAGATATAGTAGTATAGTAGAAATAAGAAAATCCTCTCTTTTTTTCATGAATGAATGAAGGTGGTACATATTAACAGATTAGCACCGCAGACCACTATTCGTCATTTGACAAGCAGATTGAATCTTGCAAGAAAAAAAAAGGGTTTATTTCTTTCCAAACAAAAGAGAAACAATATAAAGAATTGAAGCATAGCTTTTATACTCTTTTGGACATGCCAATTGTGTTGTGGTAGACCAGGCAGATTTCATCTGGAAAAAAAATATTCATTCTATTTTATATTAAACCAAAAAAATGTAAGTGATTCCATGTACATTTTTCTTAAACCTTTTTGGATAGACCACTTTTCTGAGAGAGAGAGTGAGAGAGAGTGAAATAATATTACATCAATAAATATTAAATTTCAAATTTCAGAGAAACACAACCTTATTATTGGGACAATAAGCTTTAGGCATAGTTTAAGCCTATTTCAGCCAAAAATATTGCACATTAATTTCCTCCTAAACCCCTTGCATCAAGTGGCTGATACCGTGCAAAATATTTCATGCAACACCTCTGTGCAAGTTGGAGGGACAATGGCAGGAGTAACTGTGGATGAGGAGAAAGAAGGGGGTGCTTTAGCAGGTGATCATGGGTCACCTGGGACAAAAAGGAGGAGAATGATCAAGGTTTGGCTAGCCACACCACCGGCCTGCCTCATCTGCATGTTTTGGGTGTACAGCACACTGCCAGAAAAGAAAGACACACATACCCTCCCTCTAGATGCTGCACCCCAATCACTAACTTTGGTCTGTGGATACGGATGCTGCTTGACCTCTAAAAGCTTCAATGGAGCCACTTCTGCCTCAAAAATGTAATGCTAAAGACAAATAAAAAAAAATAAACACCCCCCAAAAAACAATGTCATTGCTTACATATTACTTAGTAAATTCAAGAAATTGTCACCTGGTGTGCTCAAAAAACAATCCACCAGTTACATAAGCACCTTATTCTGTAGGAATCATGATTAACACAAAACCTTAATTTGAAACATAAAATTATACTTGACAAACATCTAATGCCTATTGCGGTATCTTGTGTTTCTTGAACAAAGAAGCTTTTATTTCGAACATAATATTGAAGGGATTCACTACACTTAGCTATTAGAAACCAACAGGTGGGTATCACCTTAAAAAAGATATATGTAACTATAAAGTGACTAATACGACCAACGGATGTTGACGTGATTATTATTTTTTTTTTTTATAATGTCTCCTCATATTAACTTCATATGGCCACCTATATAAGACTTGTTGTGTTCCTCAGTTGTCTGTGATATGACCTTGTGACTTACTGAAATGTCAGCTCTCTTCATTTAACATTTACCAGTAAACTATCTTTGTAGTAGTGTAACATTTTTAAAATATGTTTTATAAAGCCTGTAGTCTGTAGTAGTAACAGCATACCAAAAATACTCTTCAGTAAATTTTGTATCTGGTTCACATGAATTCAGTTTATAGTCTTAACGGTTATTGATTGTATTGTACATTTTTTAAGATGGGGAGCAAAATACCTATTTCCTATTTTTCTTAACTCTGTAGTCTTAGAGAGGATTTTATGTCATAAAGAAGAAAAGTAAGGAAGGTAGGCCATGATGTTGATTAGGAAGATTTTAGGGTATTTTAAACCTAGTCCCAGTGTTGCTGTCAATGAACGGTTTGTAGAAGGACTGGCATACCTGGCATACCTAGTGCGCATGCAATGCGTGACAGATTCTGGTGCCCAGTGTCCTATTTGAAGCTAGCAGCATGAGCCATTAGTTGCTGGATGCTCTTCGGCTTATCCTGTGTGTTCCTGTGCTCCTGTTTTTGATATTATTGGATTTCCTGTTACCGACCCGGCTTGCCTTTCACCTGTTTTGTCTACATTCCTGCTTTGACCCTCAGCTTGCTCCATTGACTCTGCTTATGCCTGCTGAACCATGTATGACTTTTGGCTTGTTCTAGGACTTCACTGCTGCCTGATTACCAGTGTATGACCTTGACTTACTCCTGACTCTGCTTGCTGCCTTACTCCTGGCTGACATTCCGTGTATGACAACTGGCTTGGCTCCTGACCCTGCTTCTGGCTCTCCCTTCTGCCAAGTCTCATCTGGTACATCTAAGGGACTCCTGCCCAGAAGTGCATCCTGCTTGTCCAGCCGCCATCCAGCAGACATCGCTGCATCACTCAGCCTGTTGCAGCTGACAACCCCTGCTCCTTTGGGCAGAGCACTTCCTATTACCACCTTCAGGGGGGCCCTGCATTCAGCCACAAGGGAAGCCCTCTCCACAGTTCGGCCTCCGACCAAGTACTTTACTCTACTACCAAATAAGTTCAACCTTACCACCCTTTACGGATTTTCCTGTCCTAAAAACAGCCACTATAAGGAGGTCAACTAGAAAAGTTTTAGTGACATTTATAGTGATATATTAAAATGTTGTGCTGAATAGGGATGAGCCAATAAACTTTTGCTCATTCAGCCACCTGTTCGGTGGGAACCAAACATCATATGTAGAAGTGGTGTTTCTACCACTTCTATATAGGGATGAGCCGAACACCCCCGGGTTCGGTTCGAACCAGAACCTTCGAACGGACCGAAAGTTCGCGCGAATTTTCGAACCCTATACGTTAAAATGGACGCGAACGTTCGAAATCAAAAGTGCTAATTACAACGGCCAATATGCATGTTAATGTCATAAAACAGGTTTGGGGACCCGGGTCCTGCCCCAGGGGACATATATCAATGCAAAAAGAACTTTTAAAAACTAACGTTTTTTCGGGAGCAGTCATTTTAATGATGCATAAAGTGAAAAAAAAAAGTGACATTTTCCTTTAAATATGGTACCTGGGGGGTGTCCAAAGTATGCCTGTGAAGTGGCATGTGTTTCCCGTGTTTAGAACTGTCCTTGCACAAAATGACATTTGTAAAGGAAAAAAAGAAGCCATTTAAAACCACTTGCGGCTTTAGGTTTGATCTTAAGTAGAATCTGAACAGGTACATTATGAAGTGTAGCTCCATCCCAAAAAAATCTATTTTTAAGCTTTTTGGAGAACATAGGGAGGGGTTATCACCCCTGTAACATTTGCTGTCTTTGCACATCTGTTCAGAACATGTCACCTCACTTTCCGTCCCAATGACAAATGTTTTTGGAAAAGTGGGGTTTTAATTGAAACAAGGATTGGTGATAAAGTATCAGTAGAGAGGAGATACCTTTTTCCCAAATTAAATCTAACAGGATAGAATTTCCCTTCCTAGGGTAGATTTCCTCTCACTTCCTGTTTTCTCTTTCCATTTGCAAGTAGGAGTCGTTTGTAAGTTGGATGTTTGAAAGTAGGGGCCTGGCGTATATACTCTGCAGAAATTTGCCCTATTAGATGTTGGTGTAGCCACAAGACTGGTGGGCACAGGAATGGGCCCTGCTGTGAGTTAATAGATCAAGATTTGTAATTGCATGCACCTGTTGAACAGGGCAGAAAAATTGGGGGTGGTGGTGGTGGTGGTGGTGGACGGTTTTGCCACAAGACTGTAAGCTCTCACAGTTACTCTTGGTGGGCGCAGGAATGGGCCCTGCTGTGAGTTATTAGATCAAGATTTGTAATTGCAAGCACCTGATGAACAGGGCAGAAAAATTGGGCCTTTGGCGGTGGTGGTGGACGGTGTTGCCACAAGACTGTAGGCCCTCATAGTTACTCTTGGTGGGCGCAGGAATGGGCCCTGCTGTGAGTTATTAGATCAAGATTTGTAATTGCAAGCACCTGATGAACAGGGCAGAAAAATTGGGCCTTTGGCGGTGGTGGTGGACGGTGTTGCCACAAGACTGCAGGCCCTCATAGTTACTCTTGGTGGGCGCAGGAATGGGCCCTGCTGTGAACTATTAGATCAAGATTTGTAATTACCCGCCCCTGTTAAACAGGGGCTGAAAAATTGTGCCTTAGGCACTGGTGCTGGTGCCACAACACTGCAACCCCTCACAGAGACTGTACTTGGAGCACAGCAGTCACACGTGTTGCGAAGCATTTTTTTAAAAAATTGTAAGTACACGCCCCTGTTAAACAGGGGCTGAAAAATTGTGCCTTAGGCACTGGTGCTGGTGCCACAACACTGCAACCCGGCCCTCACAGATACTGTACTTGGAGCACAGCAGTCACACGTGTTGCGAAGCATTTTTTTTTTAAAAATTGTAAGTACACGCCCCTGTTAAACAGGGGCTGAAAAATTGTGCCTTAGGCACTGGTGCTGGTGCCACAACACTGCAACACGGCCCTCACAGAGACTGTACTTGGAGCACAGCAGTCACACGTGTTGCGAAGCATTTTTTTTAAAAATTGTAAGTACACGCCCCTGTTAAACAGGGGCTGAAAAATTGTGCCTTAGGCACTGGTGCTGGTGCCACAACACTGCAACACGGCCCTCACAGAGACTGTACTTGGAGCACAGCAGTCACACGTGTTGCGAAGCATTTTTTTTAAAAATTGTAAGTACACGCCCCTGTTAAACAGGGGCTGAAAAATTGTGCCTTAGGCACTGGTGCTGGTGCCACAACACTGCAACACGGCCCTCACAGAGACTGTACTTGGAGCACAGCAGTCACACGTGTTGCGAAGCATTTTTTTAAAAAATTGTAAGTACACGCCCCTGTTAAACAGGGGCTGAAAAATTGTGCCTTAGGCACTGGTGCTGTGGCATGGATCATTGAGGAGGAGGAAGAGGATAGTCAGTGAACATAAGAGGACAGTCACTCAGCATCAGCATAGGCAGTCTTGAAGGGATGTGACATTAAAAATTATTCGGTTATATCCGCCTCAGGTGCCTGGTAGCTGGTGGTGATCCAAGACTGATTCATTTTGATGAATGTCAGTCGATCAACCGAGGCGGTGGACAGGCGCACCCTATGATCAGTCACAAATCCTCCAGCAGCACTGAATGTGCGTTCGGAAAGAACGCTGGAGGCAGGACAGGCCAGTAGCTCAATTGCATACTGTGCAAGCTCTGGCCAGTGATCCATCCTCAGGACCCAGTAAGCCAGAGGATTTTCGGTGGGAAAGGTGTCCAAGTCTGACCTTGCCCCAAGGTATTCCTGCACCATGTATATCAGACGCTGGCGATGGTTGCTGGAACCGATCATACCTTGGGGCTGCGGACTAAAAAATTGTCTGAACGCATCGGTCAGACGTCCACCTTCCCCACCGCTCCTTCTGCCACTGACCGAAGCCTCAGCAACTCGTCGCCCAGGACCAGGAGTTTGTAGCCTCCCAGTTTCTGGGAACGCGTTGCACAGACCTTTCTGCAAGGCCTCCCTGAGATGTCTCATCCTCTGCTCCCTCTGCGACGGCAAGATAAGGTCCGCAACCTTACCCTTGTACCGCGGATCAAGGAGAGTGGCCAGCCAGTAATGGTCCCTCTCCTTGATCCGAAGAACACGAGGATCCTTCCGCAGGCTTTGCAGGATCAGGGAGGCCATGCAGCGTAGGTTAGCTGAGGCATTCGGTCCGGAGTCTTCTGGGTCACTGAGGATGACATGATCGCCAGCCACCTCCTCCCAGCCACGTACAAGTCCACTGGCTTGTTGGGACTGTACATCATCCCTAAAAGACTGCTGCTGCTGATGCTGAGTGCCAGGCTCCACCTCCATGCTCACACAATCCTCCTCCTCCTCCTCCTCCTCCTCCTCCTCATCCTCTTCCTGTGTGATGGGTGGGACAGAAGGAACACTGTCCGGATAAAGGGGGCCTTGAGAGGCAAGGAAGTCCTCCTCTTCCTGCCTCTGTTCTGCCTCAAGTGCCCTGTCCATTATCCCACGCAGCGTATGCTCCAACAGGTGGACAAGAGGGACAGTGTCACTGATGCATGCACTGTCACTGCTCACCATCCTCGTGGCCTCCTCAAATGGTGAGAGGACAGTGCATGCATCCCTGATCATGCTCCACTGACGTGGGGAAAAAAAACCAAGCTCCCCTGACCCTGTCCTGGTGCCGTAGTCGCAAAGGTACTCATTGATGGCCCTCTGCTGCGTGTGCAGTCGCTGCAGCATGGCCAACGTTGAGTTCCACCTGGTGGGCATGTCAGATATTAGGCGGTTCTTGGGCAGGTTCAGCTCCTTTTGCAGCTCAGTCAGCCGAGCACTGGCATTATAAGATCGGCGGAAATGCACACAGACTTTCCTGGCCTGCCTCAGGACATCCTGTAAGCCTGGGAACCTGCCCAAGAACCGCTGCACCACCAGGTTGAGGACGTGAGCCATGCAGGGCACATGGGTGAGCTGCCCCTGTCGCAGGGCGGAGAGGAGGTTGGTGCCATTGTCAGAAACGACCATTCCTGGCTTAAGCTGACGTGGCGTCAACCACCTCTCGGCCTGCCCCTGCAGAGCTGCCAGAACCTCTGGCCCAGTGTGGCTCCTGTCCCCCAAACACACCAGCGCAAGCACGGCATGGCATCTTTTTGCCTGCGTACTTGCGTAGCCCCTTGTACGCCTACGGAGCACCGCTGGTTCCAAGGACAGAGCACTGGAGGAAGAAGAAGAGGAGGGGGTGGAGGAGAGAGGTGTGTCACAACCAGTAGCAGTAGTCGCGTTTTGGAGGCGTGGTGGCGGAACAACCTCCAACACTACTGCACCTTGTCCTGCATCCCTCCCAGCTGCCAATAGAGTGACCCAATGGGCCGTGAAAGAAAGGTACCGTCCCTGTCCATGCCTGCTGGACCATGAGTCAGCGGTAATATGCACCTTACCGCTGACCGCCCTGTCCAGCGAGGCATGGACATTGCCCTCCACATGCCGGTAGAGAGACGGAATCGCCTTCCGCGAGAAAAAGTGGCGTTTGGGAACCTGCCACTGAGGAACCGCACATTGAACAAACTCACGGAAGGGGGCCGAGTCTACCAACTGAAAAGGCAGCAGTTGAAGTGCTAGCAATTTAGCAAGGCTAGCATTCAACCGCTGGGCATGTGGATGGCTGGGAGTGTACTTCTTTCTACGGTCCAGCAGCTGGGGCAGGGAAATTTGCCTGCTGCATTCGGACGTCGGTGTACTGCAAGTACTTGGTTGTGACACACCGAATTCTACACCTTCAGTCCTCTCAGAGCAGCTTTCAGAGAGGACTGAAGGTGTAGTGGGGATGGAGATCCCAGCTGAGGAGGAGCAAGTAGAGGTCCGCTTAGTTCTTTGGTGTGGGTCTTTTATGTGTGCCTGCCAACGAGCTGCATGGCAGGTCGCCATATGTCTGGTCATGCTTGTCGTGCCCAAGCGGCTGATGTTTTGGCCACGCGAGATACGCTTGAGACAAATATTGCAAATAGCAGTGGTGCGATCTGCTGCACTCGTCTCAAAAAAGGCCCACACCAAAGAACTTTTCTGATAACGTGCAGAGGCAGCGCCCTGCACAGGCGGAGCTCTGCGGTGTTGTACAGTTGCTGTGCTGGCCTCTACCTGGCCTCCAGGGGGCATCCTGCCTCGTTGGACATGTGACGCCGCATCCTCCTCCTCCTCGTCCTCCTCCTCATCCTCTCTCCCTTGAGGCACCCACGTGGAGTCAGTGACCTCATCATCCCCTCCCTCTTCACCACTAGAGCAAACCTGGCAGTAAGCTGCAGCTGGTGGAACTGTACTGCCAGATTCCTCAAGCTGGGTATCGTCATCCGAGCCTTCGAATCGTTGGGCATCCTCCTGGAGCATGTACCCAACACTGTGCTCAAAGAGTTCGGGGGACTCCTCAGGAGGACATGGTGGGTCTAGGGAAGGGGTGGCTGATGATGCTCTGTCAGTACCCTGAGCCTGGGTGAGAGAGGATGAGGAGGATGAGGAGGGCTTGGTCATCCATTCTACCAAGCCTTCAGCATGATGCGGCTCCACATGTCCAGCTGCCGAAAACAAAGACGCGCGTGTCCCATGGCACGTGCTGATGACGATGCACGACCACGTCCACGTCCACGGCCACGTCCACTAGAAACAGAGCCTGCCTGCCCTGTGTTCTTGGCTCTGCACGCTCTGCCTCCCCTTGGCGGTCTTCCAGCCATTGTAGTCGGTAGTCCTGTGGGTGCTGCTGAGAAGAAAATATAGGAGCTCTGTGTGATGCCACTCTAACACACTAGAAGTCCTATAGGTGCTTCTGCAAAGAAAATATAGGAGCTCTGTGTGATGCCACTAACACACTAGAAGTCCTGTGGGTGCTGCTGAGAAGAAAATATAGGAGCTCTGTGTGATGCCACTAACACACTAGAAGTCCTATGGGTGCTTCTGCAAAGAAAAAATAGGAGCTCTGTGTGATGCCACTAACACACTAGAAGTCCTATGGGTGCTTCTGCAAAGAAAATAGAGGAGCTCTGTGTGATGCCACTAACACACTAGAAGTCCTGTGGGTGCTTCTGCAAAGAAAATAGAGGAGCTCTGTGTGATGCCACTAACACACTAGAAGTCCTGTGGGTGCTGCTGAGAAGAAAATATAGGAGCTCTGTGTGATGCCACTAACACACTAGAAGTCCTATGGGTGCTTCTGCAAAGAAAAAATAGGAGCTCTGTGTGATGCCACTAACACACTAGAAGTCCTGTGGGTGCTGCTGAGAAGAAAATATAGGAGCTCTGTGTGATGCCACTAACACACTAGAAGTCCTATGGGTGCTTCTGCAAAGAAAAAATAGGAGCTCTGTGTGATGCCACTAACACACTAGAAGTCCTGTGGGTGCTGCTGAGAAGAAAATATAGGAGCTCTGTGTGATGCCACTAACACACTAGAAGTCCTATGGGTGCTTCTGCAAAGAAAAAATAGGAGCTCTGTGTGATGCCACTAACACACTAGAAGTCCTGTGGGTGCTGCTGAGAAGAAAATATAGGAGCTCTGTGTGATGCCACTAACACACTAGAAGTCCTATGGGTGCTTCTGCAAAGAAAAAATAGGAGCTCTGTGTGATGCCACTAACACACTAGAAGTCCTGTGGGTGCTGCTGAGAAGAAAATATAGGAGCTCTGTGTGATGCCACTAACACACTAGAAGTCCTATGGGTGCTTCTGCAAAGAAAAAATAGGAGCTCTGTGTGATGCCACTAACACACTAGAAGTCCTGTGGGTGCTGCTGAGAAGAAAATATAGGAGCTCTGTGTGATGCCACTAACACACTAGAAGTCCTATGGGTGCTTCTGCAAAGAAAAATAGGAGCTCTGTGTGATGCCACTAACACACTAGAAGTCCTGTGGGTGCTGCTGAGAAGAAAATATAGGAGCTCTGTGTGATGCCACTAACACACTTGAAGTCCTATGGGTGCTTCTGCAAAGAAAATAGAGGAGCTCTGTGTGATGCCACTAACACACTAGAAGTCCTGTGGGTGCTTCTGCAAAGAAAATAGAGGAGCTCTGTGTGATGCCACTAACACACTAGAAGTCCTGTGGGTGCTGCTGAGAAGAATATATAGGAGCTCTGTGTGATGCCACTAACACACTAGAAGTCCTATGGGTGCTTCTGCAAAGAAAATAGAGGAGCTCTGTGTGATGCCACTAACACACTAGAAGTCCTGTGGGTGCTTCTGCAAAGAAAATAGAGGAGCTCTGTGTGATGCCACTAACACACTAGAAGTCCTGTGGGTGCTTCTGCAAAGAAAATAGAGGAGCTCTGTGTGATGCCACTAACACACTAGAAGTCCTGTGGGTGCTGCTGAGAAGAATATATAGGAGCTCTGTGTGATGCCACTAACACACTAGAAGTCCTGTGGGTGCTTATGCAAAGAAAATAGAGGAGCTCTGTGTGATGGGACTAACACACTTCAAGTCCTATAGGTGCTTCTGGGAAGAAAATATAGCTCTGTGTGTGTGATGGGACTAACACACTTCAAGTCCTATAGGTGCTTCTGGGAAGAAAATATTGCTCTGTGTGTGTGATGGGACTAACACACTTCAAGTCCTATAGGTGCTTCTGGGAAGAAAATATAGCTCTGTGTGTGTGATGGGACTAACACACTTCAAGTCCTATAGGTGCTTCTGGGAAGAAAATATAGCTCTGTGTGTGTAATGGGACTAACACACTTCAAGTCCTATAGGTGCTTCTGGGAAGAAAATATAGCTCTGTGTGTGTAATGGGACTAACACACTTCAAGTCCTATAGGTGCTTCTGGGAAGAAAATATAGCTCTGTGTGTGTAATGGGACTAACACACTTCAAGTCCTATAGGTGCTTCTGGAAGAAAATATAGCTCTGTGTGTGTAATGGGACTAACACACTTCAAGTCCTATAGGTGCTTCTGGGAAGAAAATATAGCTCTGTGTGTGTAATGGGACTAACACACTTCAAGTCCTATAGGTGCTTCTGGGAAGAAAATATAGCTCTGTGTGTGTAATGGGACTAACACACTTCAAGTCCTATAGGTGCTTCTGGGAACAAAATATAGCTCTGTGTGTGTAATGGGACTAACACACTTCAAGTCCTATAGGTGCCTCTGGGAACAAATATAGGAGCTCTGCCTGCCTGCCACGAACACACTACAAGTCCTATAGGTGCTTCTGGTAACAAAATATAGGAGCTCTGCCTGCCTGCCACTAACACACTACAAGTCCTATAGGTGCTTCTGGGAAGAAAATATAGCTCTGTGTGTGTAATGGGACTAACACACTTCAAGTCCTATAGGTGCTTCTGGGAACAAAATATAGGAGCTCTGCCTGCCTGCCACGAACACACTACAAGTCCTATAGGTGCTTCTGGTAACAAAATATAGGAGCTCTGCCTGCCTGCCACTAACACACTACAAGTCCTATAGGTGCTTCTGGGAAGAAAATATAGCTCTGTGTGTGTAATGGGACTAACACACTTCAAGTCCTATAGGTGCTTCTGGGAACAAAGTATAGCTCTTTGTGTGTAATGGGACTAACACACTTCAAGTCCTATAGGTGCTTCTGGAAGAAAATATAGCTCTGTGTGTGTGATGGGACTAACACACTTCAAGTCCTATAGGTGCTTCTGGGAAGAAAATATAGCTCTGTGTGTGTAATGGGACTAACACACTTCAAGTCCTATAGGTGCTTCTGGGAAGAAAATATAGCTCTGTGTGTGTAATGGGACTAACACACTTCAAGTCCTATAGGTGCTTCTGGGAAGAAAATATAGCTCTGTGTGTGTAATGGGACTAACACACTTCAAGTCCTATAGGTGCTTCTGGGAAGAAAATATAGCTCTGTGTGTGTAATGGGACTAACACACTTCAAGTCCTATAGGTGCTTCTGGGAAGAAAATATAGCTCTGTGTGTGTAATGGGACTAACACACTTCAAGTCCTATAGGTGCTTCTGGGAAGAAAATATAGCTCTGTGTGTGTAATGGGACTAACACACTTCAAGTCCTATAGGTGCTTCTGGGAACAAAATATAGCTCTGTGTGTGTAATGGGACTAACACACTTCAAGTCCTATAGGTGCCTCTGGGAACAAAATATAGGAGCTCTGCCTGCCTGCCACGAACACACTACAAGTCCTATAGGTGCTTCTGGTAACAAAATATAGGAGCTCTGCCTGCCTGCCACTAACACACTACAAGTCCTATAGGTGCTTCTGGGAAGAAAATATAGCTCTGTGTGTGTAATGGGACTAACACACTTCAAGTCCTATAGGTGCTTCTGGGAACAAAATATAGGAGCTCTGCCTGCCTGCCACGAACACACTACAAGTCCTATAGGTGCTTCTGGTAACAAAATATAGGAGCTCTGCCTGCCTGCCACTAACACACTACAAGTCCTATAGGTGCTTCTGGGAAGAAAATATAGCTCTGTGTGTGTAATGGGACTAACACACTTCAAGTCCTATAGGTGCTTCTGGGAACAAAGTATAGCTCTTTGTGTGTAATGGGACTAACACACTTCAAGTCCTATAGGTGCTTCTGGGAAGAAAATATAGCTCTGTGTGTGTGTGATGGGACTAACACACTTCAAGTCCTATAGGTGCTTCTGGGAAGAAAATATAGCTCTGTGTGTGTGATGGGACTAACACACTTCAAGTCCTATAGGTGCTTCTGGGAACAAAGTATAGCTCTTTGTGTGTAATGGGACTAACACACTTCAAGTCCTATAGGTGCTTCTGGGAAGAAAATATAGCTCTGTGTGTGTGATGGGACTAACACACTTCAAGTCCTATAGGTGCTTCTGGGAAGAAAATATAGCTCTGTGTGTGTGATGGGACTAACACACTTCAAGTCCTATAGGTGCTTCTGGGAAGAAAATATTGCTCTGTGTGTGTGATGGGACTAACACACTTCAAGTCCTATAGGTGCTTCTGGGAAGAAAATATAGCTCTGTGTGTGTAATGGGACTAACACACTTCAAGTCCTATAGGTGCTTCTGGGAAGAAAATATAGCTCTGTGTGTGTAATGGGACTAACACACTTCAAGTCCTATAGGTGCTTCTGGGAAGAAAATATAGCTCTGTGTGTGTAATGGGACTAACACACTTCAAGTCCTATAGGTGCTTCTGGGAAGAAAATATAGCTCTGTGTGTGTAATGGGACTAACACACTTCAAGTCCTATAGGTGCTTCTGGGAAGAAAATATAGCTCTGTGTGTGTGATGGGACTAAACACACTTCAAGTCCTATAGGTGCTTCTGGGAACAAAATATAGCTCTGTGTGTGTAATGGGACTAACACACTTCAAGTCCTATAGGTGCCTCTGGGAACAAAATATAGGAGCTCTGCCTGCCTGCCACGAACACACTACAAGTCCTATAGGTGCTTCTGGTAACAAAATATAGGAGCTCTGCCTGCCTGCCACTAACACACTACAAGTCCTATAGGTGCTTCTGGTAACAAAATATAGGAGCTCTGCCTGCCTGTCACTAACACACTACAAGTCCTATAGGTGCTTCTGGTAACAAAATATAGGAGCTCTGCCTGCCTGCCACTAACACACTACAAGTCCTATAGGTGCTTCTGGTAACAAAATATAGGAGCTCTGCCTGCCTGTCACTAACACACTACAAGTCCTATAGGTGCTTCTGGTAACAAAATATAGGAGCTCTGCCTGCCTGCCACTAACACACTACAAGTCCTATAGGTGCTTCTGGTAACAAAATATAGGAGCTCTGCCTGCCTGTCACTAACACACTACAAGTCCTATAGGTGCTTCTGGTAACAAAATATAGGAGCTCTGCCTGCCTGTCACTAACACACTACAAGTCCTATAGGTGCTTCTGGTAACAAAATATAGGAGCTCTGCCTGCCTGCCACGAACACACTACAAGTCCTATAGGTGCTTCTGGTAACAAAATATAGGAGCTCTGCCTGCCTGCCACGAGCACACTACAAGCCCCTCTTTGTCAATCAATCTTTGTAACTGAATCTATCTAACTCAATCTCTGCAAGTGAATCTCTCTCTCTACCTAACTAAATCGAGCAGAGTGTCACAGAAACAGCCTGCTCAATCTGCGCCGGAACAGCATGTGACCGGCGCAGACGGCGTGGCGGCGTTTTATAGGGGGGGGCGTGTACTACAGCCCCTGAGCTGTAATTGGCTACAGGCGTCCTGCCTGTAGCCAATTATGGCTCTTCGAGTTTCCGGGGCTGTGATTGGCCAAGCATGCGGGGTCACAGTGCATGCTTGGCCAATCATCAGCCAGCAATGCACTGCGTCGGCCGCGCCGGCCGCAATGCATTGCGGGGCCGCTCGCATCACACGAACGTGATGCGAGCGGCCAAAATAGTTCTGGGCTCGCCGAGCGAGCGAACGCCCGGTGCTCGATGCGAACGTGGGTTCGCATCGAGCACCGGGCCCATCCTTACTTCTATATATGGCAGCTTCCAGCTCTCACTGGTTCCTTAGGAAGCAGTAGGTATTTGTTCCTGCTGTGTTCCTAGCAACTAGGAGAAACTATATTGCTGAAGGAATATAGTTTTCTGAAAAGTCAATTACAATAAAGTCCACTAGAGTCCCTCAATCTGTGCAGATGAATGTAAAAGTACAGTATCAGACAGGTGACAAAACACACAAAGAAGGAACTCTGTGAATATAAAAGGAAAAACACAGGTGGGCCCCAGTCTAAGTGCAGTATTAAAAATTCCTTAATTTATTAAAAGTACGATGATGGGCAACTCACATATTGGTAGAAGCAAGTAGGCATGTATAATAATCCATGGCTGGGTGTAGGGGGTCTCCTGTGAAGTCCTAGTTGAATTTGGCACTAGCATGGCAGGGTGGCTGTAACAGGGAAACCAGAAAGTGGCCGACCGCCGTAAAAACCACGGTTGCCGCGGCAGTCGACACCTTGCAGGTTTCCCTGTCACAGCCGCCCTGCCACACTGGTGCCACATCCAACTAGGACTTCACAGAAGACCTCCTACGCCCAGCCATGGGAGTATTTTATTATTGTATTATACATGCCTACTTGCTTCCACCAATATGTGAGTTGCCCATTGTTGTACTTTTAATACTGCACTTAGTCTGGCACCCCCTGTGTTTTTCCTTATGTGTTCTTAGCAACCACTAACTTCACTGGTACTATGACTTACATAAAAATGTAATCGTTTGTTATATATGTTTATTCTAGCACAGCTCCATTTCTTTTGTATTGTGTTTTTGACTGTGTGTATCTCACAGCTGAGCTTCTGCTTTTTTCTGCTATTTATGGATATTTAGCACAGTTTGCTCCTCTATAACATTGACTTACATGGCCAGGAATCCACTGCCATGTAAGTAAAGGAGTGGGGATAATGGTGAAATCACTGTTCCTACACAGCAATTGACCATATTTGGACAATGACATTAACCAACTATGGCTATAGCCATAATTGGTCAACTATTGTCACAACTACCTTTTCCCCTCCAGTATATAGCTGGCAAGGACCCCCCCCCCCCCCCCCCATGCTGCAGGCATGTGGCCTGGTATCATTCAGAAAGTGGGCACATACTTCTCCCCCTGCTTTCCTGGCTACCAAGGCTGCATGTTCAGATGAATGGTATGGATTTTTTGTAAGTCCCCACACTTTTCTTTCTCAATTTGTGCATGTATCCGTGTTAAAATTTATACCAGGCTTGAGGGGTCTGGTACGAACTATTTGGGAACCCTGATGCTGTTGTGGGTGTCCCCTATTAACATCTATAGCAGACTCTTTACAAACAGAACAAAGCAGCTGGGAGCTGTCATTTTGCCAGCTATTTAAACACACCTTTTTTTCTTTGTAAATGTCAGTGTTGCTGTAGTAGGTTGTGTAAATTTCACAAATATGCCACTTCACAGGCAGGTTCTGGGCATCCACCAGGCATGTTATTTAATAGATGTTTGCATTTAATTGTTTCACTTTAAGTCTTAACTAAATCACTGCTCCCCACCAAATGAAATGTAGAAATAGTTCCCCAGCGCAGTGCACAGTACGGCAATGCCATTTGTTTTGGCAATCCCTTGCCTATTAGCCTAGAAAATAGCCAGAACTTATTTTTACCCCCCATCAATTTTAACATTCTTCAGTTTAGGAAAAAGGCATTTAGCCCTGGTTCACACAGGTGCGCTACTTCAGCGATTTGTACTACCGATTTCATTGTGGCTTGCGACTTTATTTAACAGAAGTCTATGTAAGTCACAATGAAATAGATAAAAATAGGTAAAAAGTAGTGCAGGGACCTTTTTCAAAATCGCTGTGACTCATTTGAACGGTTCCATTCCTGGCAATGGGGTGTGACTTGTCATGCGATTTGGAACTGTCAAATCACAAGACAAGTCACACCGGTGTGAATGAGAGCGTACTTGTTTTGGCTGAAACCAGCTCAAACCATACCCAGGTGTGCTTGGCTAGTGCTGAATAACAGTTAAAGTTTATCTAAGCCTGCAAGCAGGTTGAAGTGCTAGTTAGATGCTGCCCGGCTTGAGGCAAAAGGTTAATTGTATTTCTCCATCTCTGGTATTGGTGGGTTTTCTGCTGGGCACTGGCTGGTGGAAAAAAGGTTTAAAACTATCATTGCTTGTCTCCCTAAGTTGCCTGAATATATGTTACATATCTACAAATGGTCAGCGTTGATACAGATGCATACAAATAGAAGGTAACTAAGCTTTAACCAATGTAAAACAGTAAAATACCCGAAACTGCTGAAAAAATGGGGTTGATTTACTAAAGCTAAATAGACTGTGCACTTTGCAAGGGCATTTGCTTCAGAACTAAGTAAATGAGGGAAGCTCTGTTGACTTTCATTCTCCAATTATGTGCAAGCAAAAATGCTTTTTTTCTTATATTCTCGTTTGGTAATTTTCATAAAATTTTAATGAGAAACTGCATAAAACAGTATAGCTTGTAACTTGTACAAAAGCATGTAAGGGGGTGAGGGGGGAGTCGGGCTGGGGAGGCTCCTAGGTCATTGATGGTACTACATAAAGTACTGGGTTTATTATAAATCCAACAGTTAAAATGTCTCGGGAGGAAATTCGTAACCCACAGGATCCCATACTCTGCGAAGTAAGGAAAACCTGAAGTATAGCAGTGTGTAGAATTCCAAGTGATATTAAAAAGATTGTTAAAGATTTTGTAGGAAGGGAAGAGGCAGAGAATTTTTCAGGGCTTTAGATTTTGCGGGATTGAATTTTAATACTAAGGTCGTACAAAAACTGTCAGGAGGGCATGCAAATTTGATAACGAGATGAATGGATTTGAAATAGTTGGAATAATGTCATCTGCAAATAGACTAAATTTGCAGTGGCGGGAAGCAATCTGCAGGCCTGTGATGCATGGAGACCCTATGGATGGTGAGAGGCTCTATGACTAGGGGGGGGGGGGGGGGGGTGGGGGGGGGGGGGGGGGGGGGGGGGGGGGGGGGGGGGGGGGGGTGGGGGGCTGGGGGGGGGGGGGGGGGGGGGGGGGGGGGTAGCAGACATCCCTGTCTAGTACCCAGGGAAATAGAGGAGGGAGAAGATTTAAAGCTTGAGAATTTCACATAGGGTTTTGGAGTGAGATAGACTGCATTTCCATTTAAGAAAGTATGGGCCAAAGCCCAATTTTTCAAGCACATGGAACAGGAAGGGCCACAAAACCATACTGAAAGCTTTTTTTATATCAAGCGACAAAAGCATGAGAGGTATGCATTGGCATTTGGAGGTCTCAACCAGGAGGGTGAGTTTTCGGATATTGTTGCTAGTTTGTCTGGTAAGCATTGTGAGAGGAAGCCAGGAAAAACTATTGGTTGTGTCCAGGATGGCAGATACAGTGGATATAAAAATTCTACACACCCCTGTTAAAAAGTCAGGTTTCTGTGATGTAAAAAAATGAGAAGAATCATTTCAGAACTCTTTCCACCTTTAATGTGACCTATAAACTATACAACTCAATTGAAAAACACACTGAAATCTTTTAGGGAGGGGAAGTAAAAATAAAAAAATAAAATAATGTGGTTGCATAAGTGTGCACGCTCTCTTATAACCCGGGGTTGTAGCTGTGTTCAGAATTAAGCAATCACATTCAAACTCATGTTAAATAGGAGTCAGTACACACCTGCCAACATTTAGAGTGCCTCTGATTAACCCCAAATAAAATGTAGATGTTCTATTAGGTCTTTCCTGACTTTTTCTTAGTCCACAGAAGAGATTCCAAAACGTCAGAGATATCTTATTGTTAAAAGGTATCAGTCAGTAGAAGAGTACAAAAGAATTTCCAAGGCATTAGAGATATCATGGAACACATTGAAGACATATGGCAATATGAACACATTGAAGACAATATGGCAAAACAGTGACATTACCAAGAACTGGACGTCCCTCCAAACTTGATGAAAAAACGAGAAGAAAACTGGTTAGGGAGGCGGCCAAGAGGCCTACAGCAAAATTAAAGGAGCTACAGAAATATCTGGCAAGTACTGGCTGTGTGGTACATGTGACAACAATCTCCTGTATTCTTCATATGTCTGAGCTATGGGGTAGAGTGGCAAGATGGAAGCCTTTTCTTACAAAGAAAAACATCCAAGCCCGGCTGAATTTTACAAAAACACATCTGAAGTCTCCCAAAAGCATATAGGAAAATATGTAATGGTCTGATGAAACCAAGGTAGAACTTGTTTGGCTATAATTCCAAAAGATAAGTTTGGAGCAAAAAAAAACATTGCACATCACCAAAAGAAAACCATACCCAACGTGAAGCATGGTGGTGGCAGCATCATGCTTTGGGGCTGTTTTTCTTCAGCTGGAACAGGGGCCTTAATCAAGGTACAGGGAATTATGACCAGTTCCAATTACCAGTCAATATTGGCACAAAACCTTTAGGCTTCTGCTAGAAAGCTGAACACAAAGGGGAACTTAATCTTTCAGAATTAGAACAACCCAAAACATACACCCAAATCAACAAATGCATGGCTTCACCAGAAGAAGATTCAAGTTTTGGAATGGCCCAGCCAGAGCCCAGACCTGAATCCGATTGAAAATCTGCCGGGTGATCTGAAAAGGGCTGTACACAGGAGATTCCCTTGCAATCTGACCGATTTGGAATGTTTTTGCAAAGAAGAGTGGGCAAATATTGCCAAGTCAAGATGTGCCATGCTGATAGACTCATACCCAAAAAGACTGAGTGCTCTAATAAAATTAAAAGGTGCTTCAACAAAGTATTAGCATAAGCGTGTGCACACTTATGCAACCATATTATTACATTTTTTTACTTTTACTTCCCTCCACCTAAAAGATTTCAGTTTGTTGTTCAACTGAGTTGTACAGTTTATAGGTCACAATAAAGGTGGCAAAAGTTCTGAAATGATTAATCGTTGTCTCATTTTTTTACTTCACAGAAACCTGACATTTTAACAGGGGTGTGTAGACTTTTTATATCCACTGTATATTTGTCCAAGGTTCATACAATATAAAAACGGGTTTCCTTTTTGTGCTGGGTGGTGAGCTTGCCTTGCTCACTGAGGGGTTAACAAGCTCAGCTGAAGCAGGTTGAGTACTCTGGGCTCTATAAAACTCCCAGGCTGCTTAGGAAGGATGCTCCACCCTAGAACCAGATTTATGTACAGGACAGGCTGGGAAACAGCCATTTGTATGGTGAGATTAAGTCTGTGTGACTACGGACTCTGATTTATTCTGTGTGAAATTCAAGTGTCTGAGCAGCAGTAGGCTGTTCCAGGACAACTGAACCAACAATGTAAATAAACATTAAATGAACCAGAAAAGTAATTCAGATGTGGATTCTACCCATGCTGCAAGAAAAGAGCCGTAAAAGATCAACCTGTATCTGCACAGACAGCTCAATATCTTGGTTGAAAGGGAACCGCAGGTAGGAGATACTACTGCAGTGCAAAAGTGCATGCACTCGTTACAAAGATAAAGCCTGAAGATAATGTGGAGGTCTTTCTTGCAAAACTCAAGTGGCATATCGAGAGAGACTACCCAAGGCTCAATGGGCTTAGGTCATTGCTCCTTTTTTTTTACATAAGTGTACTTCGACTTAAAGTGATAGTTCACCTTCTCGGTAAAAATGAAAAGGGGAACTAACATCCTACACCTTCCTGACTTCTTTGGTCCCCACTGCATTTACCTCCATGGGTAATATATGCATCCTGACGCAACTGTCCTGGAGTTTGTAAACCGCGTCTCTTTTTTGCCTAGGGATGCCAGGACAGATCATTGGACAGATTATTGGGTTACATCTGAAGGTTTTTACCAAAGTTTGTCAGTGTGGGAGCTCCTCTGAAAAATCACATCAAATGAATGATGTCTACATTGATCCCCTGGACCCAAGAGCTAGAGAGAGCCTTTCAGGACCTGAAAACAGCCTTATGTAGATGTCTAGTACTGTTTACACCCAACTTATTTCAGAAATTTGTCAAGCAAACTGATGTATCAGAAGTGGACTTGCAAACAGTTTGTCACAGATGGTAAATGGGGAGGAATACCCTGTGGCCGTCCTTAGCAAAAAGATAACCCCCCAGGAAACATTAATATGCCATTGTAGAGAGAGAGTGTTTGACCATAAAATGGGATCTTGAGAGCCTATAACATTTGTTAGGGCAGAAGTTCAGGCTTATTACAGACAATGCCTCTCTCAAGTGGTTTGCTCACCATAAAGAAAGAAATGCAGGAGTCCCTTAGTGGTTCCTGGTAGGGATGGGCCCGGTGCTCGATGCGAACCCACGTTCGCATCGAGCACCGGGCGTTCGCTTGCTCGGCGAGCCCAGAACTATTTGGGCCGTTCGCATCACATTCGTGTGATGCGGGCGGCCCCGCAATGCATTGCGGCCGGCGCGGCCTGCGCAGTGCATTGCTGGCTGATGATTGGCCAAGCATGCACTGTGACCAAGCATGCTTGGCCAATCACAGCGCCGGAAACTCGGAGAGCAATAATTGGCTACAGATAGGACGCCTGTAGCCAATTAAAGCTCAGGGGCTTTAGTACACGCCCCACCATTTAAAAGGCCGCCACGCCGTCGGCGCCGGTCACATGAGTTCCGGCTTTAGGAGAGATCAGGCTGATTCTGTGTCTTTGCTTGATTCATTGCTACAGAAAGATTTGCTCTTCTTTGCTAAACCATTGGCTATTTATTTGCTAAACCATTGCTACCTGTCATTGATCGTCCATTGCTGCTGGTTAGTGTGTTATTAGCTGCTGCTGGGGATTAGTCTGGTGCGTGTTTTACTGTTAGTACAGTATTTCAGTAGTACCAACCGCAGTGCTGTTAGCACAGCATTGCACCCCAAAAGCACCCATAGGACTTCTAGTGTGCTAGTGGCAGCAAACAGAGCTCCTATATTTTCTTCCCAGAAGCACCCATAGGACTTCAATTGTGTGTTAGTGGCATCACACAGAGCTCCCATATTTTCTTCCCAGAAGCACCCATAGGACTTCTAGTGTGTTAGTGGCATCACACAGAGCTCCCATATTTTCTTCCCAGAAGCACCCATAGGACTTCTAGTGTGTTAGTGGCATCACACAGAGCTCCCATATTTTCTTCCCAGAAGCACCCATAGGACTTCTAGTGTGTTAGTGGCATCACACAGAGCTCCCATATTTTCTTCCCAGAAGCACCCATAGGACTTCTAGTGTGTTAGTGGCATCACACAGAGCTCCCATATTTTCTTCCCAGAAGCACCCATAGGACTTCTAGTGTGTTAGTGGCATCACACAGAGCTCCCATATTTTCTTCCCAGAAGCACCTATAGGACTTCTAGTGTGTTAGTAGCATCACACAGAGCTCCCATATTTTCTTCCCAGAAGCACCCATAGGACTTCTAGTGTGTTAGTGGCATCACACAGAGCTCCCATATTTTCTTCCCAGAAGCACCCATAGGACTTCTAGTGTGTTAGTGGCATCACACAGAGCTCCCATATTTTCTTCCCAGAAGCACCCATAGGACTTCAATTGTGTGTTAGTGGCATCACACAGAGCTCCCATATTTTCTTCCCAGAAGCACCCATAGGACTTCTAGTGTGTTAGTGGCATCACACAGAGCTCCCATATTTTCTTCCCAGAAGCACCCATAGGACTTCTAGTGTGTTAGTGGCATCACACAGAGCTCCCATATTTTCTTCCCAGAAGCACCCATAGGACTTCTAGTGTGTTAGTGGCATCACACAGAGCTCCCATATTTTCTTCCCAGAAGCACCCATAGGACTTCAATTGTGTGTTAGTGGCATCACACAGAGCTCCCATATTTTCTTCCCAGAAGCACCCATAGGACTTCAATTGTGTGTTAGTGGCATCACACAGAGCTCCCATATTTTCTTCCCAGAAGCACCCATAGGACTTCTAGTGTGTTAGTGGCATCACACAGAGCTCCTATATTTTCTTCCCAGAAGCACCCATAGGACTTCAGTTGTGTGTTAGTGGCATCACACAGAGCTCCTATATTTTCTTCCCAGAAGCACCCATAGGACTTCAATTGTGTGTTAGTGGCATCACACAAAGCTCCCATATTTTCTTCCCAGAAGCACCCATAGGACTTCTAGTGTGTTAGTGGCATCACACAGAGCTCCCATATTTTCTTCCCAGAAGCACCCATAGGACTTCAATTGTGTGTTAGTGGCATCACACAGAGCTCCCATATTTTCTTCCCAGAAGCACCCATAGGACTTCTAGTGTGTTAGTGGCATCACACAGAGCTCCCATATTTTCTTCCCAGAAGCACCCATAGGACTTCTAGTGTGTTAGTGGCATCACACAGAGCTCCTATATTTTCTTCCCAGAAGCACCCATAGGACTTCAATTGTGTGTTAGTGGCATCACACAGAGCTTCTATATTTTCTTCCCAGAAGCACCCATAGGACTTCTAGTGTGTTAGTGGCATCACACAGAGCTCCTATATTTTCTTTCCAGAAGCACCCATAGGACTTCAATTGTGTGTTAGTGGCATCACACAGAGCTCCTATATTTTCTTCCCAGAAGCACCCATAGGACTTCTAGTGTGTTAGTGGCATCACACAGAGCTCCTATATTTTCTTCTCAGCAGCACCCACAGGACTTCTAGTGTGTTAGTGGCATCACACAGAGCTCCCATATTTTCTTCCCAGAAGCACCCATAGGACTTCTAGTGTGTTAGTGGCATCACACAGAGCTCCCATATTTTCTTCCCAGAAGCACCCATAGGACTTCAATTGTGTGTTAGTGGCATCACACAGAGCTCCCATATTTTCTTCCCAGAAGCACCCATAGGACTTCTAGTGTGTTAGTGGCATCACACAGAGCTCCCATATTTTCTTCCCAGAAGCACCCATAGGACTTCTAGTGTGTTAGTGGCATCACACAGAGCTCCCATATTTTCTTCCCAGAAGCACCCATAGGACTTCTAGTGTGTTAGTGGCATCACACAGAGCTCCCATATTTTCTTCCCAGAAGCACCCATAGGACTTCAATTGTGTGTTAGTGGCATCACACAGAGCTCCCATATTTTCTTCCCAGAAGCACCCATAGGACTTCAATTGTGTGTTAGTGGCATCACACAGAGCTCCCATATTTTCTTCCCAGAAGCACCCATAGGACTTCTAGTGTGTTAGTGGCATCACACAGAGCTCCTATATTTTCTTCCCAGAAGCACCCATAGGACTTCAGTTGTGTGTTAGTGGCATCACACAGAGCTCCTATATTTTCTTCCCAGAAGCACCCATAGGACTTCAATTGTGTGTTAGTGGCATCACACAAAGCTCCCATATTTTCTTCCCAGAAGCACCCATAGGACTTCTAGTGTGTTAGTGGCATCACACAGAGCTCCCATATTTTCTTCCCAGAAGCACCCATAGGACTTCAATTGTGTGTTAGTGGCATCACACAGAGCTCCCATATTTTCTTCCCAGAAGCACCCATAGGACTTCTAGTGTGTTAGTGGCATCACACAGAGCTCCCATATTTTCTTCCCAGAAGCACCCATAGGACTTCTAGTGTGTTAGTGGCATCACACAGAGCTCCTATATTTTCTTCCCAGAAGCACCCATAGGACTTCAATTGTGTGTTAGTGGCATCACACAGAGCTTCTATATTTTCTTCCCAGAAGCACCCATAGGACTTCTAGTGTGTTAGTGGCATCACACAGAGCTCCTATATTTTCTTTCCAGAAGCACCCATAGGACTTCAATTGTGTGTTAGTGGCATCACACAGAGCTCCTATATTTTCTTCCCAGAAGCACCCATAGGACTTCTAGTGTGTTAGTGGCATCACACAGAGCTCCTATATTTTCTTCTCAGCAGCACCCACAGGACTTCTAGTGTGTTAGTGGCATCACACAGAGCTCCTATATTTTCTTCGCAGAAGCACCCATAGGACTTCTAGTGTGTTAGTGGCATCACACAGAGCTCCTATATTTTCTTCTCAGCAGCACCCACAGGACTTCTAGTGTGTTAGTGGCATCACACAGAGCTCCTATATTTTCTTCGCAGAAGCACCCATAGGACTTCTAGTGTGTTAGTGGCATCACACAGAGCTCCTATATTTTCTTCTCAGCAGCACCCACAGGACTTCTAGTGTGTTAGTGGCATCACACAGAGCTCCTATATTTTCTTCCCAGAAGCACCCATAGGACTTCTAGTGTGTTAGTGGCATCACACAGAGCTCCTATATTTTCTTCTCAGCAGCACCCACAGGACTTCTAGTGTGTTAGTGGCATCACACAGAGCTCCTATATTTTCTTCGCAGAAGCACCCATAGGACTTCTAGTGTGTTAGTGGCATCACACAGAGCTCCTATATTTTCTTCTCAGCAGCACCCATAGGACTTCTAGTGTGTTAGTGGCAGCAAACAGAGCTCCTATATTTTCTTGTCAGCAGCACACATAGTACCTATAGTGTGTTAGTGTCAGCACCCATAGGACCTACAGTGTGTTGTGAGCACACATAGGAGCTCTATTTTTTATACTATATACACTACCGACTACAATGGCTGGAAGACCGCCAAGGAGAGGCAGAGCGTGCAGAGGCAAGAACACAGGGCAGGCAGGCTCTGTTTCTAGAGACAACAGTGCTGGCCGTGAAAGTGGTCGTGCATCGTCATCAGCACGTGGCCATGGGACACGCTTGTCTTTGTTTTCGTCAGCTGGACATGTGGAGCCGCATCATGCTGAAGGCTTGGTAGAATGGATGACCAAGCCCTCCTTATCCTCCTCATCCTCTCTCACCCAGGCTCAGGGTACTGGCAGAGCAGCTGCCAACGCGTACTCAATGGCATCATCAGCCACCCCTTCCCTAGACCCACCATGTCCTCCTGAGGAGTCCCCCGAACTCTTTGATCACAGTGTTGGGTACATGCTCCAGGAGGATGCCCAACGATTCGAAGGCTCGGATGATGATACCCAGCTTGAGGAAGTCAGTAGTGTGCGCGCAGAGAGAGGGGATGCTGAAGGACAGCAATCTGGCAGTACTGTTCCACCAGCTGCAGCTTACTGCCAGGTTTGCTCTAGTGGTGAAGAGGGAGGGGATGATGAGGTCACTGACTCCACGTGGGTGCCTGAAGGGAGAGAGGATGAGGAGGAGGATGAGGAGGAGGAGGATGCGGCATCACATGTCCAACAAGGCAGGATGCCCCCTGGAGGCCAGCTAGAGGCCAGCACAGCAACTGTACCACACCGCAGAGCTCCGCCTGTGCAGGGCGCTGCCTCTGCACGTTATCAGAAAAGTTCTTTGGTGTGGGCCTTTTTTGAGACGAGTGCATCAGATCGCACCACTGCTATTTGCAATATTTGTCTCAAGCGTATCTCGCGTGGCCAAAACATCAGCCGCTTGGGCACCACAAGCATGAGCAGACATATGTCGACCTGCCATGCAGCTCGTTGGCAAGCACACATAAAAGACCCACACCAAAGAACAAAGCGGACCTCTCCTTGCTCCTCATCAGCTGGGATCTCCATCCCCACTACATCTTCAGTCCTCTCTGAAAGCTGCTCTGAGAGGACTGAAGGTGTAGAATTAGGTGTGTCACAACCAAGTACTTGCAGTACACCGACGTCCGATTGTAGTAGGCAAATTTATGCAGGACAAGGTGCAGTAGTGTTGGAGGTTGTTCCGCCACCACGCCTCCAAAATGCTACTACTGCTACTGGTTGTGACACACCTCTCTCCTCCACCCCCTCCTCTTCTTCTTCCTCCAGTGCTCTGTCCTCGGAACCAGCGGTGCTCTGTAGGCGTACAAGGGGCTACGCAAGTACGCAGGCAAAAAGATGCCATGCCGTGCTTGCGCTGGTGTGTTTGGGGGACAGGAGCCACACTGGACCAGAGGTTCTGGCAGCTCTGCAGGGGCAGGCCGAGAGGTGGTTGACGCCACGCCAGCTTAAGCCAGGAATGGTCGTTTCTGACAATGGCACCAACCTCCTCTCCGCCCTGCGACAGGGGCAGCTCACCCATGTGCCCTGTATGGCTCACGTCCTCAACCTGGTGGTGCAGCGGTTCTTGGGCAGGTTCCCAGGCTTACAGGATGTCCTGAGGCAGGCCAGGAAAGTCTGTGTGCATTTCTGCCGATCTTATAATGCCAGTGCTCGGCTGACTGAGCTGCAAAAGGAGCTGAACCTGCCCAAGAACCGCCTAATATGTGACATGCCCACCAGGTGGAACTCAACGTTGGCCATGCTGCAGCGACTGCACACGCAGCAGAGGGCCATCAATGAGTACCTTTGCGACTACGGCACCAGGACAGGGTCAGGGGAGCTTGGCTTTTTTTCCCCACGCCAGTGGAGCATGATCAGGGATGCATGCATTGTCCTCTCACCATTTGAGGAGGCCACGAGGATGGTGAGCAGTGACAGTGCATGCATCAGTGACACTGTACCTCTTGTCCACCTGTTGGAGCATACGCTGCATGGGATAATGGACAGGGCACTTGAGGCAGAACAGAGGCAGGAAGAGGAGGACTTCCTTGCCTCTCAAGGCCCCCTTTATCCGGACAGTGTTCCTTCTGTCCCACCGATCACACAGGAAGAGGATGAGGAGGAGGAGGAGGAGGAGGAGGATTGTGTGAGCATGGAGGTGGAGCCTGGCACTCAGCATCAGCAGCAGCAGTCTTTTAGGGATGATGTACAGTCCCAACAAACCAGTGGACTTGTACGTGGCTGGGAGGAGGTGGCTGGCGATCATGTCATCCTCAGTGACCCAGAAGACTCCGGACCAAATGCCTCAGCTAACCTACGCTGCATGGCCTCCCTGATCCTGCAAAGCCTGCGGAAGGATCCTCGTGTTCTTCGGATCAAGGAGAGGGACCATTACTGGCTGGCCACTCTCCTTGATCCACAGTACAAGGGTAAGGTTGCGGACCTTATCTTGCCGTCGCAGAGGGAGCAGAGGATGAGACATCTCAGGGAGGCCTTGCAGAAAGGTCTGTGCAACGCGTTCCCAGAAACTGGGAGGTTACAAACTCCTGGTCCTGGACGACGAGTTGCTGAGGCTTCGGTCAGTAGCAGAAGGAGCGGTGGGGAAGGTGGACGTCTGACCGATGCGTTCAGACAATTTTTTAGTCCGCAGCCCCAAGGTATGATCGGTTCCAGCAACCATCGCCAGCGTCTGATATACATGGTGCAGGAATACCTAGGGGCAAGGTCAGACTTGGACACCTTTCCCACCGATAATCCTCTGGCTTACTGGGTCCTGAGGATGGATCACTGGCCAGAGCTTGCACAGTATGCAATTGAGCTACTGGCCTGTCCTGCCTCCAGCGTTCTTTCCGAACGCACATTCAGTGCTGCTGGAGGATTTGTCACCGATCATAGGGTGCGCCTGTCCATTGACTCGGTTGATCGACTGACCTTCATAAAAATGAATCAGTCTTGGATCACCACCAACTACCAGGCACCTGAAGCGGATATAACGGAATAATTTATAATGTCACATCCCTTCAAGACTGCCTATGCTGATGCTGAGTGACTGTCCTGTTATGTTCACTGACTATCCTCTTCCTCCTCCTCAATGATCCATGCCACCACACCAGTGCCTAAGGCACAATTTTTCAGCCCCTGTATAACAGGGGCGTGTACTTACAATTTTTTAAAAAAATGCTTCACAACACGTGTGACTGCTGTGCTCCAAGTACAGTATCTGTGAGGGGTTGCAGTGTTGTGGCACCAGCACCAGTGCCTAAGGCACAATTTTTCAGCCCCTGTTGGGGCGTGTAATTACAATTTTTAGGCAATGCTTTGCAACAGGTCTCATTGCTGTGCTAAGAGTACAGTATCTGTGAGGGGTTGCAGTGTTGTGGCACCAGCACCAATGCCTAAGGCACAATTTTTCAGCCCCTGTTTAACAGGGGCGTGTAATTACAATTTTTTAAAAAGATGCTTCGCAACAGGTGTGACTGCTGTGCTCCAAGTACAGTATCTGTGAGGGGTTGCAGTGTTGTGGCACCAGTGCCTAAGGCACAATTTTTCAGCCCCTGTTGGGGCGTGTAATTACAATTTTTAGGCAATGCTTTGCAACAGGTCTCATTGCTGTGCTAAGAGTACAGTATCTGTGAGGGGTTGCAGTGTTGTGGCACCAGCACCAATGCATAAGGCACAATTTTTCAGCCCCTGTTTAACAGGGGTGTGTAATTACAATTTTTTAAAAAGATGCTTCGCAACAGGTGTGACTGCTGTGCTCCAAGTACAGTATCTGTGAGGGGTTGCAGTGTTGTGGCACCAGCACCAGTGCCTAAGGCACAATTTTTCAGCCCCTGTTGGGGCGTGTAATTACAATTTTTAGGCAATGCTTTGCAACAGGTCTCATTGCTGTGCTAAGAGTACAGTGTCTGTTAGGGGTTGCAGTGTTGTGGCACCAGCACCAATGCCTATGGCACAATTTTTCAGCCCCTGTTTAACAGGGGCGTGTAATTACAAATCTTGATCTAATAGTTCACAGCAGGGCCCATTCCTGCACCCACCAAGAGTAACTATGAGGGCCTACAGTCTTGTGGCAACACCGTCCACCACCACCACCGCCAAAGGCCCAATTTTTCTGCCCTGTTCAACAGGTGCATGCAATTACAAATCTTGATCTAATAACTCACAGCAGGGCCCATTCCTGTGCCCACCAAGAGTAACTGTGAGGGCTTACAGTCTTGTGGCAACACTGTCCACCACCACCAAAGGCCCAATTTTTCTGCCCGGTTCAACAGGTGCATGCAAGTACAAATCTTGATCTATTAACTCACAGCAGGGCCCATTCCTGTGCCCACCAGTCTTGTGGCTACACCAACATCTAATAGGGCAAATTTCTGCAGAGTATATACGGCAGGCCCCTACTTTCAAACATCCAACTTACAAACGACTCCTACTTGCAAACGGAAAGAGAAAACAGGAAGTGAGAGGAAATCTACCCCTAGGAAGGGAAATTCTATCATGTTAGATTTAATTTGGGAAAAAGGTATCTCCTCTCTACTGATGCTTTATCACCAATCCTTGTTTCAATTAAAACCCCACTTTTTCAAAAATATTTGTCATTGGGACGGAAAGTGAGGTGACATGTTCTGAACAGATGTGCAAAGACAGCAAATGTTACAGGGGTGATAACCCCTCCCTATGTTCTCCAAAAAGCTTAAAAATAGATTTTTTGGGGATGGAGCTACACTTCATAATGTACCTGTTCAGATTCTACTTAAGAACAAACCTACAGTCCGTGTCTTGTTTGCACCACCTATATACTGCTGTTCAGAGTATATAGGGTTGTAGGTATAGGGTTTTATTTTGGGTGCGGGGTCCCCCTTAATATCCATACAAGACCCAAAGGGGCTGGGGTGGGGGGGGTGATGGGGTAGCAATGCCATTTTTCTCAAGGATTTTCAGCCATATGGCGGCCAGGACAAGACATGACATTATAGCCGCAAGTGGTTTTAAATGGCTTATTTTTTTCCTTTACAAATGTCATTTTGTGCAAGGACAGTTCTAAACACGGGAAACACATGCCACTTCACAGGCATACTTTAGACACCCCCCAGGTACCATATTTAAAGGAAAATTTCACTTTTTTTTTTTCACTTTATGCATCATTAAAATGACTGCTCCCGAAAAAACGTTAGTTTTTAAAAGTTCTTTTTGCATTGATATATGTCCCCTGGGGCAGGACCCGGGTCCCCAAACCTGTTTTATGACATTAACATGCATATTGGCCGTTGTAATTAGCAATTTTGATTTTGAACGTTCGCGTCCATTATAACGAATAGGGTTCGAAAATTCGCGCAAACTTTTGGTCCGTTCGAAGGTTCGGGTGCGAACCGAACCCGGGGGTGTTCGGCTCATCCCTAGTTCCTGGCATTACATAATTTAAAGTTTGTGGTAACACATAGAACAAGTCAGCAGTGTAACGCTGATGCTCTGTTAAGAGTCGGCAGTCTGTTTGCCATAGATGTTCAAACCCACAAGTTTGAGTAGTTGAGGGGAAGGGAGGAATAGGTAACATGGTGACTGTAAAATCAGTTATGTGGTCTGGAAATCTGTATGATGGGAGGTATGTGGCTCTGTTGTTTCTTAAAGTTCAGCAATACCTTTTATTTACAAAATGTGCATTGGGGTTGGGAATCCACAGGAGCAGTGTGAGGTGGTTTTCCAATCCAAAGACCATGCTTGGTTTTCTTCCCAACAGGTATGCTGATTTTGTTCGGCTGGAATAAGTCATAGGGGTCTGTGTGTGTTCAGAGAGAGCCACGCTGAACCATAAAGCTGGAGGTTGCTGCACTAAGACTGCCAGTGTTATAGGAGTCTACTTCTGTTCTGCTGCAATTCCAAAAAAGGAACAATACCTGGAAGGAGGAACTTTTTCAGGACAAGGACTAAATAAGGCTTAGTTGAGCAAAATCGTGTTTGCCACTTGTTGTTTGACGTTTTAGTTCAATGCCTATATGCTTTATGTTACATTCTGCTGGAATAAACAACCTACGTTGTTTAAAATAGAACTATACTCATCTTCAATCCCGGCATCCCGGAACTCCCCACCGGCCGCTGACATCCTCGGTTGGCTGGCTTCCGGGCCTTGTCTGCTAGCTGCTCTTATTAACTGGACAATGATGATGTCACTCCTGTGCATGCATCAACTTTGGCATTACTGAATTTGTGCAGAAACGTGCACGAGCGCAGCTCACTGTACAGGAGCGGACAAGCAGGTAAGAAGCTTTAAAGCAGAAGAGACAAAGCATTTCTTTTCTGCATTAAAAATCCTGGCTGTCCACCCCTTTTTTTTCCTAGCATAAAGTTGAAAAATTCTGGATGTTTATTGCATCTAAATTAAGTCTAATTACCAAAGTGCTTACTAAAACACAGTAAAGATTGTCTTTAAAAAAATTCTAAAGCATAAAAAATCTTTCCAACATTTTAGTATATCCCTATACAGACTCAATATTTACACGTCTTTTTAATGTGATCAGGGATATTGGAAAACTGTACCAGCATTATTACTGGTATTTATTCGAGACAGAAACAGGCTACATTTTCAAATGCAAAATAAAAATTCAAGCCATTACTAACTTTAATCAGAAAAAATACCACTAAATAATCAGCACACAAAGACACGACTAAAGGAGATACAACTGACTGGCTATGTGTTTTCTTAACAGGATAAAGATACCCATGAACAAAGAAGAAAATCAATAGCAAGGTCGCATACAGTACACCTTATAAGAAACCATTTAAGAACTAAAGTTATACACAAGCAGTAAATTGCAGGAAAAGAATATATAAAACAAAATATAGTGAAGGTGGTGACCAATGAAGATCTGGTAAAAATAAACATTGCAGCTATGACTCTATTAGAGAGTCTATCAAGGTAGTCACTATTATGTCCTTCAAAGTCTTCTAGAATTGTAAACAAAAACATATTTCCACCATTACATTAGGCAATATGGAATCTGGGATTAGTAAAACAGCTTACCGAGATAGCTTTCTTTTCATTTTCAAGGTCAGCCTAATGGCCTTAAGGTATAGGACTTACAAAGAGTACCATGGTGGTAAGAATACAAAACATTTATTGCATGCAGAATTGAAATGGATTAAATGGATTTATGCTACTCATCACCATTTTATTTGAAATATCATTATATCACGTACCATTCTGTTGCAAGAGTGCTCCAATTCTATCTAATAAATTGACCCTTAATGCTCTTATATATAGAATGTTGACCATTGGGTGCTCAGCAGTCAGGTGGGACTGAGGGAGAATTATGCTGGGCCAACATCTCAATAGGTGCAAAATTAGTAGCATAGGCTTTTATGCCAGCAATTACACATAAGCATCGAGCAGAGGAGGGGATTCTTACTATATTGGTCTGTGAGCTTTTGTTTTTGCCTTATTTTTGATTTCAGTTTAGTTAAACAACCTACATAAAAACAGGAGATTCACATATAAATATTTGTAAAGATTGCTGGGGTTCCAGAACTGCATGAACCATGTACAGTGGGTGTAAATTACTGTATGTACACTATAAAATTATAAAACTAAATCTTCAGAAAATTACCAGGTTCTAGAGATGAGCTCAAATTTACAGTCAGCAAACAAACTGAAAAATTCAGAAAAAAAACCCCCATCAATTGCAGCCTCATTGTGCCATCAAACGCTGCCACTGTGCCCCAAATGATGCCACTGTGCCCATTAAATGCTGCCACTGTGCCCCAAATGCTGCCACTGTTCCCATCGAATGCTGCCACTGTGCCCCAATTTTTGCCACTGTGCCCATTAACCGCTTTCCGACCGGCCACTGCATATATACGTAAGCAGAATGGCACGGGCAGGCAAAATCACGTACCTGTACGTGATCGTGCATTTGCCTGCCTGTGGGTCGCGCGCATGCCGCCAGCGGCGCGCTCGCGACCCGGTCGGGAGCTCCGTGACCCCGGATGCGGGACCAGCAGACCCGATCGCCGCTGGTGTCCCGCGATCGGGTTACGGAGCTGAAGAACGGGGAGAGGTATGTGTAAACAAACCTCTCCCCGCGCTTCCTACTCTGCCTGTCATTGATCGGCTGTTCCCGGTCATCGGGAAAGCCGATCAATGACGTCAGACGTCAGCCCCGCCCCCATATGTAAAAAAAAACACACACATCACAGCCCATAACCCCTCCCCTCCCCCTAGTGGTCAACCCCTTCACTACAACTGTCATTTATACATGAATCAATGCATTTAAATAGCATTGATTGCTGTATAAATGACAATGGTCCCAAAAATGTGTCAAAAATGTCCGATGTGTCCGCCATAATGTCGCAGTCACAATAAAAATCGCTGATCGCCGCCATTACTAGTAAAAAAAAAAATATTAATAAAAATGCTATAAAACTATCCCCTATTTTGTAAACGCTATAACTTTTGCGCAAACCAATCAATAATCGCTAATTGCGATTTTTTTTTACCAAAAATATGTAGAAGAATACGTATCGGCCTAAACTGAGGAAAAAAACAGTTTTTTTATATATTTTTGGGGGATATTTATTATAGCAAAAAGTAAAAAATATTGCATTGTTTTTAAAATTGTCGCTCTATTTTTTTTTATAGCGCAAAAAATAAAAACCGCAGGGGCGATCAAATACTACCAAAAGAAAGCTCTATTTGTGGGAAAAAAAGGACGCCAATTTTGTTTTGGAGCCGCGACGCAGTGCCGAATCGCAAAAAGGGGCCTGGTCCTTTGGCTGCCAATTGGTCCGGGGCTGAAGTGGTTAAATGCTGCCACTGTGCCCCAAATGCTGCCACTGTGCCCATTAAATGCTGCCACTGTGCCCCAAATGTTGCCACTGAGCCTCAAGTGCTGCCACTGTGCCCCAAATGCTGCCACTGCGCCCATTAAATGCTGCCACTGTGCCCCAAGTGCTGCCACTGTGCCCATTAAATGCTACCACTGTGCCCCAAGTGCTGCCACTGTGCCCATTAAATGCTGCCACTGTGCCCCAAGTGCTGGCACTGTGCCCCAAGTGCTGCCACTGTGCCCATTAAATGCTTCCACTGTGCCCCAAGTGCTGAGAATGTGCACCCTGCCCGCCGTCTGCTGGCACTTACCTTGTCTCTAGTGTGCAGCAGGTGAGGGCGGCAGGCGGCGAGCGGTGTCCTTCATTTCATCCCGAACCCGATGTCTTCTCCCACGCTCCTCCTCTCGTCTTCTGCAATGATTGGATGCCTATTTCCCATTTCCTACCATTTGTCTAGGTAGCATAGTTCTCTCCATACCCCATCTGATCACTCATGTACCAATGTATAAATACTACCACATTGTGGTTTAATACTTTGATACCCCACTTGGGAACATTGGCACATTAGTGACAAAGGAGGTGCCTCCAACCGTTATTGTTGCATGTTTGTCTACTTTATGTTTGTTTATAATTGTCGTGTGTTTTATATGTAGCCCCGGGCGATGGGCATTTTAAACCTAAGGATATACTCCATGCAAGTGACATGACAATTTTTGTCATCTCCAACAGTAATGTTATAACTCGTTAATAAAAAATAGTTTTTCTGACAAACATTGATTATTTATTTTTAACCCTTCTGTCTATGATATCTGCAGTAGCTTCTTTTCACTTATTCTTCATATGGGATTGTTTTTTTCACTGGTACCCCCTATGAGGAACAAAGTGGTTCTTCTTCATATATCCAATCACAGCGCCTGTTCAGCCAATCAGGTGACAGGTAACACAGACCCGGCAACCTGATTGGCTGAGAGGCGGGTCAGTGTTAGGGAAGCAATGTATTCGCTTCTCTAACACAACACTGTGTAAACAGTGAACGCACAGCATTGCGCCCGCTGTTTACCCTTTTGGAAGCCTATTAGAACCCACCGCTCTAATCAGGATGCCTATTAGAGCTGAAAGCTTTAATCAGGCTCTTCTAAAGAAACCCTGCCGCTGTAATTCAGATGCCCAGCGCCAGACAAAAGGCCGGACACCTGAATAGGGGGCGGCAGCGGCGACAATAGATAGATTCATGCAATGCATGAATCTATCTATTGGTGATAGAGTGGTGCAGGAGAGAGGGGGCTGCGCTCCTGTGCCCTCTATGGACGCGCCGCCACTGGATACTACCTACATACTAATAAGTACGTATATTACTTCCTTTTGAGGAGATTCACAAGGGATCCCCCCCCCCCCTATATACTTCTTTCATCTGAAATGCAGGGCCTCACTGGATCTCACCAAGTGACTAAAGGTGTTCCAGAGGCTAACTTGGTGCACAGGATTTCTGTTGGGAGACCTGCTGAACAAAGAGAGCTTCCTCTTAGGAAGTGGGGGAGGATGGGTGCTAAATGCTGTACTTATGGTACACTGAAAAGTAGTCCTTACTAATATTAATTTTACCTTACTCTTTGAGAGGGGGTGCTGATTACTGTGCTTATAGTAAACTAGGAGTAGTTAGCTACATCAAACTTAACTTGTTCTGTAATGTCACAGATGTGTCATAGCTTACCCAGCTTTACATTGGAACTGAAGAAGTGGCTTGGTAATGACTTCAACATCATAGAACAAGTTCAGCTGAATGAGACTAACTGTTACTAACTATACTATACAATGACATGGATAAATAGGAACCTTCACAGACTTACAGTAAACTGGTAAGTGGTCCTTATTCAGATTAACTTGGCCAAGTAAATGATAGAGTTCACTTCCAAATCACAGGATTTTTCTTTACTTACCGAGTATAACAGATATTCATAAATTGACAGATTTGCAGTCAGTTTGCTAATTTCTGGGTGTCAAAATGCAAACTTTGTCTGTACTCGATACTTGATGTCTGCTCATGAGAGATAAGAACTATAAATGTATTATCATGAAGCTAACAAAATTGTAAACTATCAAAATTATTTATCAACCCAGTGGAAATAAAATGTACAAAGTACATTAGCCTAAAGCAACTACGGTACTTACATTCCAATGTTGTGAACAATCTAATGTTGTGAACAATAACCACTATCAGGTCTATATTCAGACACCCAGCTGCCCTAGAATAAGCCATGTAATAATGAAACTATTTTGTTCAAGCTGTACTGGTAAATCACAATAGTTAATTATTACACAAAATTTACTCTCACAGTAAAAGTTTTTACTGGCATTTCCAAAAGTTTTAAGTGCAAAATTCAGTATTTAGGCTACAAACAAGTACAATGTGCAATTAGCAATGTGATTTAAGGTAGATATTAAGGCAAAAAACATATTTCTCATTTTATTTTGGATATAGTAAGTAGCTTAAGGACAGGCCTCACGAGGGCAATAAATTAGAATGGGCAGGCACACCTCACCAACAGGACACATCCCCTCCTGAGTCACAGTGACTGTCTCTCTCCACGTCAGGTGGTCCCTTCAGTCCACTCTGTGACAAATGCGGGTGTCAGATCCCTGCCCATCTCGCTAACTCGCGACGAAGCACCGGCCAACCTCACACCACGCTGTCACTTACGTAACAATGCCACTCTCAGATGCGCCCAGCACAAAGATTTTCCAGCTTGCGGGACCACAATCTAGGTGCCAGCAGGCTAATTACGCTTACGAAATTAACCCTTAAACTGCCACCCCCCATTTTAAAAGACCGAGCCGGTGGAGACTCGTAATTTTAGCGATACCAATTATGATTTCAGAATAAGCGTCTGCAACACACACTGCCGTCACAGACAGGTCTGCTCAGAGGCCTTACTCTACAACAGTAGCGCTCTTCAAGTGGCAGGTTCATTTATAGCTTGCATTAAGAGCTTTAGAGACAAGGTAACACTTTTCAACATAAGGGTTTAATATGAAAATGCCAAAGTTGGTGTAAATAATACATTTACAGAAAAAAGATGTTTCAAAGAGATAAGGACAATATACAGCCACAAAGAAATAAGGTAGAATCAGGGAAGAAGAATACTTGCAATTAATGTCCGAGGGTTGATCAGAGTTCGATTGATGAGCTGGGTAATCGGTTCTCAAACTTGGCAGATGTTCCTGCTTGGATGGTAAAAGGAGAACTGACCACTGTCTTGGCAGCTCCTCTTTTCTGTCAGATCAAAGGGGTGTTGACTGTGACCAGTGACCAATCGTCTGGTCATCTTGTTTAGCGGTTGGTTGCTGGGAGGGGTCTACACTCATGACCATGTCCCAGGTACACTTTGTGATACATATTCATATCTCTGCATCTCTACTGTTTACAGACTGCAAATATCCATATTATTGTTCAGCAAGAGATTTCCTTCAAAACAGATATAAACACGCCATGTCTCCAATATCTAGTTTACCTAGGAGGAATAAGGGGTACCGGTGGTTTCCCATATGACCTGACATAGGGGTGTCTGGACTTGAAATGTTACAAATTATCTGAGGAAACTAAATATGTCCATATTATGGCTGTTCTATTTTTACTTTGGAAGTTATGAAACATGCTGAAATTTCATACTCATTCCACTGTTTAAGCTTTATGTGCACTAAGGTATTTACTACCGGTATCTCCTGGTTCTCTGAATTGAGAGAGTGACAGTTTTACGATAGGCCTGGACATCCTGACAGGCCGACATTAGCTGTTTTTACAGACCTAGCCTGGTTCTGCTTTCTCTGTTGAGATAATAGCTCATTTGAAGTATAAAACTATGAATTTCTGAACACCAGGGAAGAGGGAGAGAGTTCAGATTTTTACTGTAATGTTAAACTGTTAGCCAAGCTGTCATGGCTGCCCTAAGGTTCTCAAACAACATGGCTGCTAGCTACAGCTTGTCGTGTGTCCAGTACATGATATCGTTACACACTCCAGTCCAAACAGCACTGACAGTCCCGCACCTGGCTTGCCTTGCTCCCATCCCACAGACCAGCACACGAGACTCTGGCCGCTCCGCTCAGCTCCCCTGCACCATGACATCACACTCCACATTCAGGCGCCACCTCCGTCAGACCCGATCCCTAAACACCCTGGAGCAGGCACTCAAGTGGTCTTGGCCGGGCCTCACAACCATATTTTTAACTGGCAACCTTTTCCCGTTGCTGGCATTTACTAGCAGGAGAAAAATGCCAGTGGCTGCCAGTAAAAATACTGACGGTTGGCAACGCTGATCTGTGTGTACACATTGTTCGCACTTTTCAGGTGGCTATCGGCTAATACCTTCTGCTAATTCTGCTGCATTGCATGGGAAACTTAGACTTGTTTGATCTAATTGCTCTCCTCTGCCATCTCTAGGATGTTCCTCAGTACTAAGATGTATGTGGTCACATTGCAGCTCCATACCTGGCTTTTATCTGTTGTGCTTGAATTGAGGTCAGCACATGTAAAGGTTTGTACTGATACTTGTCTGGCTATTTCATGCTTGCTGATTGCTTTTCAGTTTTGACTCAGACTTTTCTAGAATTATGCTTCTGCTTGCTGTGTACCCTGCCCTTCAGCTTCTTCCTTGATCATGCTCACCTTCAACTTTTCCTTCATGACCTCCAGCCTAAAGGACTCTGGTCTGACTAGCAAGTCAGTTATCATTGTTCAGGCAATCCTGATGCAGTGCTCCGATGCTGTCTGCAGCACAACATTTGTGAAACTCAGTCATTTTAAACAATAATAATAACAGTCACAGTCTAAATATGGAAGCTTGGTGCTGTTCCACCCAACACTCCCAGGCGCCTACCTCCAAGTCATATTATGGTAAATACAGCCATGGTCCCTATTCATAAAAATTATAATAATTATTATTAATAACCTCCACATAAAAGAGACTGAAGCTTTTAGTTTACAGTCATCGTCTTAATTTGAAAATACAAGCTTCCACACTATCAGACACATAAATCAGGAACTGTCAATAATAATTCATACAATTTTATCACTATAAAACACATGGTGACTCTTTCCCACTCTTCAACTTAAGCAAAATGTTTTTGCATCTTTTATTCTATGTACAGTAAACCACTTTTTCAATTTCAGACCATAAAACGTCTTTGCCATGTTCACCTATTGGGGTAGCGTGAGGTCTTCATTAGAAGACCTAGTCTTAGGAGGCAAGGGTAGTTTTATTAATAGTTCACTACTCCACCCTCTCTAGTCCTGCTTACCTATTCTAAATTAAAACCCCCATTCAAGTTTTTTTTTACTCATGTGGTCAGCCACAGCCTGCTCAGATTAGGTATTTTTTTTAAATCCTCCACCATAACCCTCCTGTGGAGAGACTAGAATGATGATCCTTTATAAGTACTGCATACAATGCAGTAAGGGAATGTACCACCATCACCCTAGCTAGCAGACAACATATTGATTACTAGACATGTGCATTCGTTTTCATATGAATGCATTTTCGTCCGAATTTCAGGTATTTTTGTTATCATTTTAACAAACAATAACGAACGCGCGGAATCCGAAAACCACAAGATCCGACATAAACAAATGCTTTATTTTCATTTACAGTTCGATATAGATAGGAGATTCGACATGACGCTGACAATAGCAATCTGTGTCCATCGAACCTGTGGTCGAATGTGCCTAACCTTAACTCTATTAGTCCAAGATTATTCTACATAGAGAGAAAAGATTTGACATAGAGAGAAAAGATTCAACATTATAGAGACAATAGCAAAAAAGGTTGAATGTGCCTAACCTAACTCTATTAGTCCAAAATTATTCGACATAGAGAGAAAAGATTTGACATGAAGATTCGACGAAGCAGTCTGCGCAAGCGGACATTTATGGTCAAATGCTCTGCCCATAGGCTATGGAAGAATTCTAATGTTGGTTGACTAGTAATAATAATTAATAAATATAATTTTTACGAGTGTCATACAACATTAGAATTCTACTATAGCTTGTAGGCAGAACATTCGACCGGAAATGTACGATTGCGGCGACTGCTTCGTCTAATCTTCATGTCGAATATTTTCTCTCTATGTCGAATAATCTTGGACTAATAGAGTTAGGTTAGGCACTTTCGACCTTTTTTGCTATTGTCTCCATAATGTTGAATCTTTTCTCTCTATGTCGAATCTTTTCTTTCTATGTTGAATCAGTTTAGCTGCTCTGTCGAATCTTCTTAGAACATTCGACAGACACCATAAGCCTTCAATGACAGATTCAACCTTAATTATTTAGGATTTTTGGACGAATGCATTTTTTTAACGAAACAAAATAAATAAAAACAAATTTCGGGAGTAACTAAATAAATTTATTTTTCGGACGAAAAAGAAATGGCGAAACAAAATATTTCAGTGTGCACGTGTCTATTGATTTTTGAGCGTTAGGCAGTTGGGAGTTGCCTCTAGTTCTGCCCCCAAAAGGCTGAGAGAAAGCATTGGTACCAAAACACCTGGCAGCCAACAGGAGTGGTGAGACAGTTCTTAGAGAAGAAGAGTAGAAGCCTTGTGTAACTGGTGTTCTTTTTCAAGCTGGTTCTATAACTCTTTTTTGGAACCAGTGGCTCCCATGGCAATCTTTTATAAATGTTTTTGCCTTAAAATTTCTCAGAAAAAAGTTGCGGAAACTGAACATGTTGGATGATCTACTGTATAAGCCAGGTGTCTCAACCTGGCGGCCCTCCAGCTGTTGCAAAACTACAAGTCCCATCATGCCTCTGCCTGTGGGGAACTTGTAGTTTCGCAACAGCTGGAGGGCCACCAATTTAAGACCCCTGGTGTAAATAAAAGACAAACAATAATGTAGTCCTGTATGTTTACCAATATATCATTAATTGTATTCTTTATTTACAAGACCAGTGCTGGTGCCTGTATTTGACCTAACATCAACCACTCTCCTGTACAGCAGCACTTAGACTAGGAAAGGGATAGCCAAGACTGGGAGCCAATCAGGTGTACTGCACGCAAATCTTCTGACAAGAAGGAGGAGAAAGCAGGGGGTGAGCAGTAGGATGACCCCATCAGCAATGTGCTGTCCATACAGCAGATTGGTGCTGTAAACTTTTAATTGTAATTCAACTTTTAATTGTAAATGGTGTCATGCACCTTCTGTGTGATAGAGCTGCATAAATCTCATGGATTGATGAACACAAATACAAATGCTTTGCTAAGTAAATATATGTATTTACACTGCACATTTGGGTGCCTGGGGTTCACCTTAAATGCATTTACAAAAATAAGTAAGCCAGTAGTTATTGTAGCTGTACAGGAAGTACCACTATTAGGCACAAAGTTATTCTGATTCACTTTATGATCTCAGATAATTAGGTATTTAAAAAGAAAAAAAAATCATATTTGCGCCAGTTATTCTTTGGGGATGTTCTGTATTAGACATACCACCCATGTTGCTGCTTTTCTCCAAAATGTCCTAATAATTAAAAAAAAAAAATCATATTTGCAATGTCAAAACAGTGTACAAAAAAAAGGACTTGTTTCTTTTGTTTATTCTCCTTTCTTCTTTTGAACCACACAAACCATTCCCTTTTATTTGTTGTGTTAATATGAATGAACACTTCCCAAGATGCAGTTGACATGAAGTCTGGGCTGTCTTTTTTGTAAGTTTGTAAAATAACAAGGAAACAATGATGTGCTTTATATGCTACAATCTGAAGGATAAAATGGATAACACTTTATCTTACAAATCTATAAGTGACATGTGGTGCCTTTCTTTGCCACCTTTTGTTTCTCTTTCATGCTCGTTCTTTAGACTCTCAGCAGTAAATGGTAATTGCAGCTGTCCTGGACTTCCTCTCAGAAGTCTTATCTGACCTACTACCATACAATTGTGCTTTATATTTCTTCAAGGAAAGAACAAAACCCTCTAATATAATATGTTCAGACTAATACAAAATATTAGTATATAATCTTCCACTTGTAAATTGTTTTTATAATGTAAGTAATTCACGCACAATTAGTCAAGTTCATGGTCAACCCACAAAACACGAGTGGGCGAAAAACATTCTTTATAGATTAACATGCTGCCAGAGATGTGTGTTTAATTGTTTTGAAAAGTGTTGCCTAGGTTTGATGTTACAAATAATTAATTGTAGCTTAAGATGAGAAAATCATGAAAACTCAACACCATACGTGTTTTTTGGGAAGTAGATGTTATTGTCCAGTCTGCCTGGTCAATATTTAGCCTGTTTGATAGTATTAGTGAACTGGTAAAAGGTGGTCCAAATGACCACTTAGTAGTTTACCTCTTAGCACCAGAATGTACAATGGGACCACCAAAAGTAAGCCTGTGCTTCAATTAAGTATTTGTTCTTCACTCTCATTAGCCGATCCAATACCTGTTAGCTTTAAGGCCATGGGGGGGGGGGGGGTGGGAATATATGGGGCAAAAATCTCAACATCTTGTGAAGCGGAAATGCTTCCTCATTGGGTTCAAAACTTTTTTTTTATTGGAGAGAAAAACAATTAAAGTTTAGAAGTCTAAGCCTAAATCGCACAAAACGTTTAACTGATTTAATTGCTCATATTGAAGGCAATGCTGATCTTTAAATAATTTTTGCTGTTCGCTGACACAATTTAGGAGATTAGTAAATCAATACACCCAATCTGCCCATCATTTCAGTTTTTTTCAGTGCAGTCTTAAATGGATTTCAATTATATACATGTCTCTTAAACCACATACAATCAGATTTTCCAACAGGAAATGTGTGATGACAGGCTGTTGGCTGGAAAATCCGACCGTTTGTATTCTCCATCGGACAATTGTTGTCAGATTTTCCACGGACAAATGTTGGATAGCATGTTTTAAAATTATCCATGGACAAATGTCTGTTGTCGGATTTTCTGAGCGTGCGTACACAAGTCCGTCGGACAAAAGTCCAAAGTACAAACACGCATGCTCGGAAGCAAGGATGAGCCAGAAGTGGTCGGTCTTGTAAACTAGCGTTCGTAATGGAGAATTAACATTTGTGACGTGGCAAATTATGAAATCTAGAAATGCAGCGCTCAATTCTCTTCTTCTTTAATGGGATCATAATGAAGCTGCTTTGCTGGTGATACTGATGGAGTTATTGCAAACACTTTTTTTTAAAGATTTTTTTTTAAGTGATATCTAGAATAATATTATTATGCTTTTTCATTTTTTTTATTTGGGCAAGTTACCACAGCACCATTATCCTGTAGTTTTTAAGCTCAAAGATACAACTATGTTGGTGTCCCTTGTCACTTTTACATTGTGTTTTTTTATGTAACTGCCTACTCCCAAACTGTCATTTGAAGTAAAACACATGGCCAAGTATTATTCTACACAATTTTTTTTATTGTGCATTAAAAAAGAAAACAAATAAAATTAGACATGCTATCTGCCAATAGAACTTAACTAAAAAGTGCATTCTATGCATCCAAAAATATAGAAAATATACCAAATCAAATTATTATTATTTAACCACAAAATAAAATAAAAGCCTCAGGCATATGTCCTGCTTCTTAATATAGGGGGTCAACAATGCCAAGAGTTGGTGAAAGCAGGGGTCCGTCATCCGGAGATAAATCCGAAAATCATCCGGATTATTCTCCTGGAGCTCCCGCATCAATGGCATGTGACATAATTGGTCCCGATTAATAAAAGCAACCAATTTTTGGTCCAACGAAATCCTCCTCCTCCTGTTCCTGGACTGGACTTGGGTCAAAGCAATAACTCCAAGGCCGATAATAAATAATACATTATCTGCTCCAATTCCGCAACATGTCTGGTTGGCGAACGGCAGTTTAGAAACGAACTGAAAATCACAAAATTAGAAGCGCAAACTGAAAAGTGCAAAATGAAAAGTGCGAATCAACACTCACCAAACTTCTACTAACACGAAATTAGCAGAAGAAGCCCAAAGGGTGGCGCTAAGGAGCTAAAAAACCATGTAGTACGTCACTACGTTCGTGTTTGTTGGCCGACAATTCCTTGCCATTTGCATGCAAGTCAAAATCCAGGCACATGCCTTTGGACAAAAGTCTGAGGTTTGGTCTGCGGAAAATCGATCCTGTGTAAGAGGCTTAAGATGTGACATTGTTGTAGTGGGAGAACTAAAAAAAGTTTTGTTCTATAGGATCCGTACATTATTATTTCCTTGTCAAAAGCACTTGTCATCCGAACCACTTAAGTAGCATATTATGTACAGCTACATACTGAGAAAATTGTATAAGCTGCTTGCAGTTTATACAATTTGCACAGTAGGAAATTATGACACCTTTCCTAATAAATAAAATATCTGACAGATTTCATAATTGTATATTAAAAATGAACCTAAGACATAAATCAGAATTTCAACTGAAACATGCAATTTCAGCACACATGCAAAGTACTGTATTTAGTTTAATCACATTGAATCATCCTTTGCCAAAGCATCAGTCCAAATTTTCTACACATAGCTTTTCAAAAGAATCTCTTTTGATAAAGTTCAAAGAAGAATGTTCTTTAGTACCACTTCATTGGCTTCATTTTTTATTAAAGGTTACCTGAATTAAATATTTCTCTTAACATAATTTGATTTATCATGTGCTACAAGAACTTTTTATAAGCCAAAATGTTTATTTTTAAAATATTTTTAACTTGTCAAATTCCTTCTATAATGTCAATGCTGGCAAATCCCAGGAATTTGAGTATATGCGCCTGAATAGCAAGTCCCCATTGATGCTAGTTGACAAGATTTATGCCAGCAGAATATCTTAGAAATCCATTGATAGACTGCATGCGTGGAGGCTCCTAGGATGGCGGTGTAAGCCTGGAGCTCCGCACAGCGCTAGCCATACAGCTTTAATAAGCAGCGGGAAGAGGCTGACAGGATTTCCCTAAATAACGGGAGGAGGCAGCAGATATCACAGGGCTTCTTCTAATGCCGGCAAGACATTCCAGAGGAACCCCAGGTCCTGAGTTTGAGCTCTTTGAAAAACGGGACATATGTAAGATGGCGGCATCACCTCAGACAGGTGCACAGACCGCAGCTGAAATCTCCACAGCAGCCAGGCAAGTTGTTCTCCCTGCGACCCTCACATATGTACAGGTCTCAAGTCCTGCGGGAACGCATGGGAACGGAGTTCCTGTACTTTTTCCACAACAGGAACTCAGTTCCCGTTAGCAGCCATGTCCTGCAAGAATTTGAAGTATGCGAGCTGTGTGGCAGGTGCTACACCAGAAGCTGCTGACACAGCTCGCAATAGTAAGTGCTGTACACCTGAGCATTCAGGCATTGTCAGTAGGGGGCCCCATGACAGCTTCCGATTCAAACTACCTGTCAATCACAGCTAGCTGACAGGTAGATCAGGTCCCTGCTGCTAAGTGATTGTATTTAGTCAGACCTCTCGTGATGCGCTCCTCCCCACTGGCCCCTCCTGATTTTCTGTCTCCTCATCTCCCCCCCCCAGTCTCCTGCATACTTGCTCTGTGTGTCCCGCTGAATCCCCCCTCCTCTATCTTCAGTGCCATATAATGAGAGAACCCAGAGGAGGAGCACAGCTATTCTGCTCACAGGACATGCAGGGAGAGAGGTGAGCTGAGGGAGGGACATCAGTTTAGAGCTGTGTGGCAGGTGCTACACCAGCAGCTGCCGACATAGCTCGCAATAGTAAGTGCCGCACACCTGAGCATGCAGGCATTGTCAGTAGGGGCCCCATGACAGCTTCCACTTCAATCTACCTGTCAATCACAGCTAGCTGATGGGTATATCAGGTCCCTGCTGCTAAGAGATTGTATTTAGTCAGACCTCTCGTGATGCGCTCCTCCCCACTGGCCCCTCCTGATTTTCTGTCTCCTCATCTCCCCCCCCCCCAGTCTCATGCATACTTGCTCGGTTTGTCCCGCTGAATCCCCCCCTCCTCTATCTTCAGTGCCATATAATGAGAGAACCCAGAGGAGGAGCACAGCTATTCTGCTCACAGGACATGCAGGGAGAGAGGTGAGCTGAGGGAGGAACATCAGTTTAGAGTGGTAAGCTGAGCACAATACCTTGCAAAGTTTAATGCCAGGAGGGAAGTTTATGTGGAAATATGTGAAGGTTTGGAATAGCAGCGAGTGTGTGTTGGAGCCCTGCAGAGTGCAGCAGCCCCCCAAGCCAACATACATCTCCTAAGCAGAAACACATCACTATTTTCCTAAGCATTCTGTCCAGATAATGTGCAGTTAATTTATGACCTTTCGGTTTAACCCTGTGTTATCCAAACTCTGTTCAATGAAAAGTGTAAACTCACCACATAAACAATCTATATACAAAATAAAATTCCCCAATAAAGATCAGAACATGATGTTCACATTTGCATGGAAGCACAATTGAATGAATGCTGATTATTCAGAGAATTACCGTATTTATGTTTATTGAGGATTGTTTTTTTTTATGTACTAACAGTTAAGCTTCATACACACAATACGAAAATTACCACTTTTGAAGCGTTCGTGCATATAAGCGTATCATTTTTTTTTTTTTGGTGGGCGAGTGGATCTTGGGTGGGAGTTCCCACACTTTTTCCCCAGGACTTGACCCCTGCATATGTACCTCAGTTACAGGGTGTAGCTACCTCTCTCAACACTTCATTTCCTGAAAACACAGTATCCCTTACTCACCCAGACTTTGTTTCTACACAAGCAGCACAGGCTCTTGATGTTCCCTTCAATGTTCCTGACCTGTTTTTTAAACTTTCTGAATTGTTGGATAAAGGTCTAACCCTGAATGCTGAAAGGATCACAGGGGAAATCAGGGCAGATTTCCAAAATCTGGTAACCAGGATTGATCATATAGAACACAAGTTGGATGTTACCATTTCTAGGGCAAACCAAAATTCTGACCAGTTGCATTTTATGCAAGAACAGCTTGACACAGCCCAAACTCGGATCGACGACCTCGAGAATTGTCTGAGAAGGGACAATTTTCGGATTAGAGGGATACCAGAAATTGTTACTGACGTACAGGCTGCAGTTCAAGAAGTTATCAAATCCCAGATACCTTCGGTCCCGGTACATAAATTAGAGTTGGATAGGGCACACAGATCCCTAGGCCCTCCCAGGAAAGATGGATCTCTGAGGGATATTGTTGTAAAACTGCACTTTTACTCAATAAAAGAAGAAGTGATGAAACATTCCCGCCAACAGGACCAGATACAGTACCAAGGGAAAGTCATACAAATTTTCGCCCTCACCAAGAAGGACATTAAAATATTGCTGGGCCTTTCCATTCGCTCTGAAATTTACTTACAACGGTAAACAACAGACATTTCACAGTCTTCCAGAGGGAGAGCGCCTGTTGTTGGATCTGAAGATCATAACCCACGATTCGGAGATGGATACATCAAACGCACAGCAGGGATCTGCTAAATGCCAATCACCACTAAGCCCAACCTCTCAAATATGGAACAAGGCTAAACACAAGAAAGTCAAGGATAACTTCCCTCGCTGATGTGGGGACATATAACACACCTGTATTTAAATCTTCTTTTCTTTGCCTTGTTACTAAGGCGGAAAATGTTGTTTGATCTTCAATCTCGAATTTGAACAGATTTTTTTCTTATCACACATGACAGTTGATGGAGTTTAGTTTAGAGGTTTCTATACCAAGAGTGCACCTTATACTTAATAACTTTATCAGTTTGGCCTCACCCCTATTTACTTTGTCTCCCCCAGTTTGTTCTTTTAGACTGCTATAATAAAATATGTAACTGCGATTTCTGCACATTTGAATGTTTTACAGGGTTTTTTTTTTTTTTTTTAATGTGCTGTCACTGGCTGGAGCTGATGCATTGCGCTCCCACCTACTACTCAGGCAGTTTTTTTCTGCTCTGTGTGGTGGGGATATCTGTATGGGCTATGCAATTATTTTTGTTATGAATGAGGGGAGGGAGTCTTCCCCCTCACCTCATTCCGGGCCGGGTTATGGCCTTATGGTATTAAGCAACCTGCTGATATTTTCTTTTTTCCTTTTTACTTCTTCTCTTTCCTTTCTATCTTCCTTTCTCTCCTAGACTGCCTGTCAATGAGATGTTGCTTCAGGATGTTCTCGGATGTATTGACCCTTATAATAGGGGATGATCCTATTATGTATTTAGTTACTCCTTTATGTACTGAGGGAAGTGGATATAGGTTGGTCAGCACTCTCTCCCTTTTGCTCCATGGCTAATAATAATTTTACTTGTTCTCTCTTACGCATAATATCTCATAACACTCAGGGGTTAAATTCCCCAGTCAAAAGAAGGAAGGCCTTTCAAGTCTACCGTTACTCATCACATTGATGTGGTCCTCCTTCAGGAGACTCATTTTCCTCAGCGATTTACCCCCTCGTTCTTACATGCACACTTTCCCACATTTTATTTGGCAAATGCGGAAAACAAAACGAAGGGAGTGGCGATTCTATTTTCTAAACACTGCAAATTTCACTTTAAAATTGAACACAGAGACCCAGAGGGAAGGTTCCTACTAGTTAAAGGTATGATTGAGGATAAAATATATACATTTATTTCTTACTATGCTCCTAATAGAGGACAGCTACAGTTCTTCCGACAGATGTTCAACATCCTTGACCCATTTATGGAAGGTGTCATAATTATGGGGGGTGACTATAATACAGCCTTTGATACTAGTCTAGATAAATCTAAACCACTTAGAGCTCAATCAACTAGTCCTAGGAAATCTAGTGTACAAATTGCGTGATTGATCTTTCAATCGAGACTAAAGGACATTGGGAGGGAACTAAATCCAAATGCACAAGATTTTACACACTTCTCAAACCCACATTTATCTTATTCCCATATAGATGTGGAACTCAGGAATTCCATGTGAGATAAATCTAAAAAATTACAAATGTAAATTTTCTGGGCTAGTAGGCAGGGGGGTGTCACAAAAATATTATTGCTAGAAAATGATAAAATGGCATGTCACTGGCAGCTCCTTTAAAAAACCAAAAAAACAGCACACAGACACCTTCCCCTCCAAGGGTCTGCTATGTATTTTTTGCGACTTTTGGAGAGGTCTTTGTATTTTTTTTTCCAACCGCTTAAGGACTGCCCTACGTACATATACTGCAGCAGTGTGGCCCTTTTAGCGCAAAATCACCTACCTGTACTTAATTTCCTCAATCTGCTCTGGCCGCCGTAGCTGCGCTCCTGCTGTAATTGGACACGGCGGGAGACGATCAGCGGGTCCGGCCACCCACAATAGTTTTCTGGAGAAAAAGAACGGCGGTCTGCCTATGCAAACAAGGCAGCCTGTCGCTCTGTCAGCAAGGGAGAGAGAGATCTGTGATTCCTGCTAATCAGGAACACAGATATGTCTCTTCTTCAAGTCAGTCCATCCCTCACACAGTAAGAAAGCACACCCAGGGAACACAGTTAACCCTTTGATTGCCCCTGATGTTAACCCCTTTCCTGCCAGTGTCATTTATACAGTGACAGTGCATTTTCTTTAGCACTGATCACTGTATTGGTGTCACTGGTCCCCAAAAAAAGGCCAGTGTCAGATTTGTCAGCCACAGTGTCACAATCCTGCAAAAAAATTGTTTATCGTCGCCATTACTAGTAAAAACAAAAAAAAAATGTAAAAAGTCCAAAAATCTATCCAACAGTTTTTTGTAGATGCTATAACTTTTGTGTAAACCAATATATGCTTTTTGGGATTTTTTTACCAAAAATATGAAGCAGAATACAAATTGGCCTAAACTGATGAAGAAATTAGATGTTTTGAATTTTTTTTATTGGATGTGTTTTTTTTTTTTCACCATTGTCGTTCTTTTTTTTGTTTAACCGCTTCCCGACCGGCGCACGACGATGTACATCGGCAGAATGGCACGGACAGGCATAAGGGCGAATATATAAGTCCCTTTTAAAATGCCGCCGTGCCATCGGGAGTGCGCCGCGAGCCTTCCCGCGATCGTCTCACGGGAAGGCTGAATGGGGAGATGCGGAAATAAACAGCATCTCCCCGTTCTGCCTAGCAACTAGTGACGCCGATCTCTGCTCCCTGTGATTGGAGCAGAGATCAGCATTCACTAGCTGACAGCCACGCCCCCCCACAGTAAGAAACACACCCCTAGGCATACTTAACCCCTACACTGCCACCTAGTGGTTAACCCTTCACTGCCAGTGTCATTTATACAGGGATCAATGCATTTAAATAGCATTGATTGCTGTAGAAATGACAATGGTCCCAAAAATGTGTCAAAAATGTCCGATGTGTCCGCCATAATGTCGCAGTCACAATAAAAATCGCTGATCGCCGCTATTACTAATAAAAAAAAAATTATTAATAAAAATGCTATAAAACTATTATAGATAAAAAAGTAATCCTGCGCTTGCCCAAGGAGAAGCTGGGTGATGCAGCGCACACTGGGGGAAATATCTGAACCCAAGGAGAATGAGAGTAGGAAAGTAGTGGCGCGCAAACAGTTAAACTAAACTAAAAACAGATAAATAGATCAGGAGAATGAATCCAGATAAAATAAATAGGCAAGGCAAAGCAGTGCCTAGATCAAGTGCATGGTAAAGGGTATAAAATATACCAGTGATTAAAAGCTAAAATCACAAAGTTGCAAAGAAAAGCATAATATATAAGTATATAAAATATTAATGCTGTGACATAAAAGGTGCCTGTGATCAATTTCACATAAAATAAACAAAGATAAATGTGGTGAAAAAAAAAAATTTTGGGTGAATCCAGTCAAAAACGAATAAAATATGATGTGCATGCGATTAAGTATAAAATTTCCAAAGTGAATCGCAGTGAAAAAAATATATAAAAAGTGCTGATAAAAATATCTATCCAGTGACTGAGGTGAAACGTATAAATGTATAAAACAGTTAAAAAATGAAATCGCATAAAATAAAATCGCATAAAAATAAACAAAACACAGGATAAAATCGCAGAAAATTCAATAAATGTCCATAAAAGATGTGAAATAAAGTTCATTCCATAAGTGCAGTATAGGTGATTCCGTAGGTGTGATTTAAAACTGTGCGATTATTTGGCTGTGAATATCTTATGTGGTTGTTGGCGATTCCATGCGATCCTAGTGGGGGGAAGTATAGATGGCCCCTTACCTTACAGCTGTAAGGTTACAGCATGTGAAAAAAACGAGGTCTTTAAGGTTCTTGGTAACCTTCCTCCTTTCAGTATCTGATGGGTATCCCAGGTCCTGGTCGTGCTTTCCCAGTGTATCCAGTAATGGGGTGGGGGGGGGGCTCACATCAGTATATGTAACGGAAAGGAAGGAGCCTCATAGTGGGATCCCAGCCTAGCACAATCACCGGAAGTGACGCTCTGTGATGTTATCGAGCTCGACGCTCGTTTATACTGTGTTTGTTTGCTCTCTACTCAAATGTGAGTACCCCCTTTTTACCCACAATTGTTTATTTTACTCGGATGAATAAAAAATACTGGTTTTATAAACTTACTACACTATGAGGCTCCTTCCTTTCCGTTACATATACTGATGTGAGCCCCCCCCCCCCCCCCACCCCATTACTGGATACACTGGGAAAGCACGACCAGGACCTGGGATACCCATCAGATACTGAAAGGAGGAAGGTTACCAAGAACCTTAAAGACCTCGTTTTTTTCACATGCTGTAACCTTACAGCTGTAAGGTAAGGGGCCATCTATACTTCCCCCCACTAGGATCGCATGGAATCGCTAACAACCACATAAGATATTCACAGCCAAATAATCGCACAGTTTTAAATCACACCTACGGAATCACCTATACTGCACTTATGGAATGAACTTTATTTCACATCTTTTATGGACATTTATTGAATTTTCTGCGATTTTATCCTGTGTTTTGTTTATTTTTATGCGATTTTATTTTATGCGATTTCATTTTTTAACTGTTTTATACATTTATACGTTTCACCTCAGTCACTGGATAGATATTTTTATCAGCACTTTTTATATATTTTTTTCACTGCGATTCACTTTGGAAATTTTATACTTAATCGCATGCACATCATATTTTATTCGTTTTTGACTGGATTCACCCAAATTTTTTTTTTTCACCACATTTATAAAACTATTATTACGATTTTTTTTTACCAAAAATATGTAGAAGAATACGTATCGGCCTAACCTAAACTGAGGAAAAAAAATGTTTTTTATATATTTTTGGGGGATATTTATTATAGCAAAAAATAAAAGAGAATGCGTTTTTTTTTTTCAAAATTGTCGCTCTTTTTTGTTTATAGTGCAAAAAATAAAAACCGCAGGGGCGATCAAATACCACCAAAAGAAAGCTCTATTTGTGGGAAAAAAAGGACGTCAATTTTGTTTGGGAGCCACGTCGCACGACCGCGCAATTGTCAGTTTAAGCGACGCAGTGCCGAATCGCAAAAAGGGGCCTGGTCCTTTGGCTGCAAATTGGTCCAGTCTGAAAGTGGTTAAAGCGCAAAAGAAAAACCTGCAGAGGTGATCAAATACCACCAAAAGAAAGCTCTATTTGTGGGGAAAAAAAGGACACCAGTTTTATTTGGGTATAGTGTTGCACGACCCTGCAATTGTCAGTTAAAGTAATGCAGTGCCATATCGCAAAAAAAATGGGCTGGTCAGGAAGGGGGTAAAACCTTCCAGAGCTGAAGTGGTTAAATATGCTGTCAATGAATGTAGTTTGAACATTTTCCACTATGGCCATCTCTATTTAATCTTCCTTTTTTCACTCAAAATGAATGTAGTTTTGCTGGCAATTTTCTTTGAAAATGTCACTGTTGCTGTAGCACACACAAATTTTTCTCTCTTGGCTATGACTCCCTTAACCCTAATTTTCTGGAACGTCTGGGGTCTTAACTCCCGTATTAAATGTTCCCTGGTGTTTAATTTCCTTAAAACATATCGCCCAGATGTCTGTATATTACAGGAAACTCATCTTACTGATAGCTGTGTTCTAAGCCTTAAAAAACCCTGGGTGGGGCATTATTATCACGCCACTTATTCTTCCTATGCCAGGAGAGTAAGTGTAAAAATCCCTTTCTTTTGCACTAGTGGACCTGCATCTGGAGGCTGAGGGAATATTTGTGATTCTTCATGCCACCATTGCGAATGTACCTATGGTGGGGGTGGGGTTTTATATTCCTTAACCAACGTCTTTGACTGTGTTAAATAAGATTACACAACTCATAGCAAACTTTTCTACTGATAATGTGGTTTTAGCAGGGGATTTTAACCCCCCTGTCCTAATCTGGATTGGTTAACTCTGGATGCGGCTGTGGAATCCCCGCTTTCCTGGTGGGCTTCCACGTTCGATCTCACAGACATCTGGCGATGGAAAAATCCCCTCCTGGAGGAGCTATACCTGTCAATCGGCCACTTATACAGCCATGTCACTTATTGATCTTGTCTATGTCAGCGGCCCTGTTCTTGCCAAGGTACAAGAGGTTTCCATACTGCCTAGAGCAGGGGTCTCAAACTGGCGGCCCTCCAGCTGTTGCGAAACTACAAGTCCCATGAGGCATTGCAAGGCTGACAGTTACAAGCATGACTCCCACAGGCAGAGACATGATGGGACTTGTAGTTTCGCAACAGCTGGAGGGCCGCTAGTTTGAGACCCCTGGCCTAGAGGCATATCTGACCACGTGCTTATCTTGCTGCAACTCAGTGTGAGTCCTGCCCCCACTGACTGCCTGTGGCGCCTGTCCATGAGTCTGTAGAAATTGTGTTTTGTCGGCCCCTTTTCCCCTCCACGAGGCACCAGGCAGTGTTGTCCCCTCAGCCCTCTTTGAGCTGGCTATTGAACCGTTGGCGGTGCTTCTGAGAACTTCGGGGGAGGTATAGGGTATTCAATTCCCACCACTGGTTGAAAAAGTATCCTTATACACAGACGACATGCTTTTGTATCTCCGAGATGCCCAGCAGTTGACGGAGACTCTCGCTATTATTGACCACTTTGGCTCCTTCTCGGGTATCAGGGTGAACTGGGACAAATCGCTCCTTTATTTTTCTTGACTGATGTGACTCCACCAGCAAAATCACTGGTTCCCCTCCAATGAGTGTTGCGATTTTAAATACCTGGGGATCTATTCAAAATGACCCAAAGCGTTACCTAGAGGATAATTTATATCCTATCCTCCAACAATTTCTTCAGTGTTGTTCGGTATGGAAAGCTCTCCTACTGACCCTGGTAGGGAGGGTGAATCTAATTAAAGTGTCCTTCCTCCCGAAGTTCTTATGTCTTCCGTCACACACTGGTCCCCATTTCTAATGCCTTTTTTGCTAAAATTGATCAGGCTATCACCTTCTTTGTCTGGGTGGGTTCGACCCCTAGAGTGGCTAGGAATACACTGCAGCTCTCATTGATGGAGGAGGAGGCTATCCTTGCCCAACTTTAAGAAGTACTATTGGGTGGCAGTGCTGGTTACTGTGCGGTGGTGGTTCACCCAAGATATATTTAACCCGGTGGTTAATTTAGAGGCGCCACTCTTGGGCTCCCACTCAGAACTTAGCAACCTGGTGTACAGAGGCACAGGATACAGCTTCCTAGTCACTACCCTCATGAAAGCGACTGTTGTGGCATGGAAGCAGGTTTCTAAATGACCCGGGCACTGTCTCTTCGCATACTCCGCTATGGGGTAACCCCTCCTTACCGCATTTCCGATCTCTCCCGGATCCACAGATCTGGGCTAGATATGAGATTTGGATGCTGTGCCGTATTTTCAGTGAGGGGCATCTTCTCTCGTTCGTAGAGATGAGGCGTAGATTTCAGCTCCCTCCCTGGATGTTTTCTAGGTACTCGCAGCTCAGGCTTTTGCTACTCACTCGGTCGAATCCCTTCTCACGGCCACCAATATTGATCGGACGTTGTCCTTCATTTATTTTAGACTTACGTGCAGGGACACCTCTAAAATGCTCAGACTGTTTGATATGTGGCAACTAAATATCCCTGCCTTGACGCTGAAGGATTCGACAGAGGGTCTGCAATAGGGATGAGCCGAACACCCCCGGGTTCGGTTCGAACCAGAACCTTCGAACGGACCGAAAGTTCGCGCGAATTTTCGAACCCTATACGTTATAATGGACGCGAACGTTCGAAATCAAAAGTGCTAATTACAACGGCCAATATGCATGTTAATGTCATAAAACAGGTTTGGGGACCCGGGTCCTGCCCCAGGGGACATATATCAATGCAAAAAGAACTTTTAAAAACTAACGTTTTTTCGGGAGCAGTCATTTTAATGATGCATAAAGTGAAAAAAAAAAAAGTGACATTTTCCTTTAAATATGGTACCTGGGGGGTGTCCAAAGTATGCCTGTGAAGTGGCATGTGTTTCCCGTGTTTAGAACTGTCCTTGCACAAAATGACATTTGTAAAGGAAAAAAAGAAGCCATTTAAAACCACTTGCGGCTTTAGGTTTGATCTTAAGTAGAATCTGAACAGGTACATTATGAAGTGTAGCTCCATCCCAAAAAAATCTATTTTTAAGCTTTTTGGAGAACATAGGGAGGGGTTATCACCCCTGTAACATTTGCTGTCTTTGCACATCTGTTCAGAACATGTCACCTCACTTTCCGTCCCAATGACAAATGTTTTTGGAAAAAGTGGGGGTTTTAATTGAAACAAGGATTGGTGATAAAGTATCAGTAGAGAGGAGATACCTTTTTCCCAAATTAAATCTAACAGGATAGAATTTCCCTTCCTAGGGGTAGATTTCCTCTCACTTCCTGTTTTCTCTTTCCATTTTCAAGTAGGAGTCGTTTGTAAGTTGGATGTTTGAAAGTAGGGGCCTGGCGTATATACTCTGCAGAAATTTGCCCTATTAGATGTTGGTGTAGCCACAAGACTGGTGGGCACAGGAATGGGCCCTGCTGTGAGTTAATAGATCAAGATTTGTAATTGCATGCACCTGATGAACAGGGCAGAAAAATTGGGCCTTTGGCGGTGGTGGTGACGGTGTTGCCACAAGACTGTAGGCCCTCATAGTTACTCTTGGTGGGCGCAGGAATGGGCCCTGCTGTGAGTTATTAGATCAAGATTTGTAATTGCAAGCACCTGATGAACAGGGCAGAAAAATTGGGCCTTTGGCGGTGGTGGTGGACGGTGTTGCCACAAGACTGCAGGCCCTCATAGTTACTCTTGGTGGGCGCAGGAATGGGCCCTGCTGTGAACTATTAGATCAAGATTTGTAATTACCCGCCCCTGTTAAACAGGGGCTGAAAAATTGTGCCTTAGGCACTGGTGCTGGTGCCACAACACTGCAACCCGGCCCTCACAGATACTGTACTTGGAGCACAGCAGTCACACGTGTTGCGAAGCATTTTTTTAAAAAATTGTAAGTACACGCCCCTGTTAAACAGGGGCTGAAAAATTGTGCCTTAGGCACTGGTGCCACAACACTGCAACACGGCCCTCACAGAGACTGTACTTGGAGCACAGCAGTCACACGTGTTGCGAAGCATTTTTTAAAAAAATTGTAAGTACACGCCCCTGTTAAACAGGGGCTGAAAAATTGTGCCTTAGGCACTGGTGCCACAACACTGCAACACGGCCCTCACAGAGACTGTACTTGGAGCACAGCAGTCACACGTGTTGCGAAGCATTTTTTAAAAAAAAATTGTAAGTACACGCCCCTGTTAAACAGGGCTGAAAAATTGTGCCTTAGGCACTGGTGCTGGTGCCACAACACTGCAACACGGCCCTCACAGAGACTGTACTTGGAGCACAGCAGTCACACGTGTTGCGAAGCATTTTTTTTAAAAATTGTAAGTACACGCCCCTGTTAAACAGGGCTGAAAAATTGTGCCTTAGGCACTGGTGTGGTGGCATGGATCATTGAGGAGGAGGAAGAGGATAGTCAGTGAACATAAGAGGACAGTCACTCAGCATCAGCATAGGCAGTCTTGAAGGGATGTGACATTAAAAATTATTCGGTTATATCCGCCTCAGGTGCCTGGTAGCTGGTGGTGATCCAAGACTGATTCATTTTGATGAAGGTCAGTCGATCAACCGAGGCGGTGGACAGGCGCACCCTATGATCAGTCACAAATCCTCCAGCAGCACTGAATGTGCGTTCGGAAAGAACGCTGGAGGCAGGACAGGCCAGTAGCTCAATTGCATACTGTGCAAGCTCTGGCCAGTGATCCATCCTCAGGACCCAGTAAGCCAGAGGATTTTCGGTGGGAAAGGTGTCCAAGTCTGACCTTGCCCCAAGGTATTCCTGCACCATGTATATCAGACGCTGGCGATGGTTGCTGGAACCGATCATACCTTGGGGCTGCGGACTAAAAAATTGTCTGAACGCATCGGTCAGACGTCCACCTTCCCCACCGCTCCTTCTGCCACTGACCGAAGCCTCAGCAACTCGTCGCCCAGGACCAGGAGTTTGTAGCCTCCCAGTTTCTGGGAACGCGTTGCACAGACCTTTCTGCAAGGCCTCCCTGAGATGTCTCATCCTCTGCTCCCTCTGCGACGGCAAGATAAGGTCCGCAACCTTACCCTTGTACCGCGGATCAAGGAGAGTGGCCAGCCAGTAATGGTCCCTCTCCTTGATCCGAAGAACACGAGGATCCTTCCGCAGGCTTTGCAGGATCAGGGAGGCCATGCAGCGTAGGTTAGCTGAGGCATTCGGTCCGGAGTCTTCTGGGTCACTGAGGATGACATGATCGCCAGCCACCTCCTCCCAGCCACGTACAAGTCCACTGGCTTGTTGGGACTGTACATCATCCCTAAAAGACTGCTGCTGCTGATGCTGAGTGCCAGGCTCCACCTCCATGCTCACACAATCCTCCTCCTCCTCCTCCTCCTCCTCCTCCTCATCCTCTTCCTGTGTGATGGGTGGGACAGAAGGAACACTGTCCGGATAAAGGGGGCCTTGAGAGGCAAGGAAGTCCTCCTCTTCCTGCCTCTGTTCTGCCTCAAGTGCCCTGTCCATGATCCCACGCAGCGTATGCTCCAACAGGTGGACAAGAGGGACAGTGTCACTGATGCATGCACTGTCACTGCTCACCATCCTCGTGGCCTCCTCAAATGGTGAGAGGACAGTGCATGCATCCCTGATCATGCTCCACTGACGTGGGGAAAAAAAACCAAGCTCCCCTGACCCTGTCCTGGTGCCGTAGTCGCAAAGGTACTCATTGATGGCCCTCTGCTGCGTGTGCAGTCGCTGCAGCATGGCCAACGTTGAGTTCCACCTGGTGGGCATGTCAGATATTAGGCGGTTCTTGGGCAGGTTCAGCTCCTTTTGCAGCTCAGTCAGCCGAGCACTGGCATTATAAGATCGGCGGAAATGCACACAGACTTTCCTGGCCTGCCTCAGGACATCCTGTAAGCCTGGGAACCTGCCCAAGAACCGCTGCACCACCAGGTTGAGGACGTGAGCCATGCAGGGCACATGGGTGAGCTGCCCCTGTCGCAGGGCGGAGAGGAGGTTGGTGCCATTGTCAGAAACGACCATTCCTGGCTTAAGCTGACGTGGCGTCAACCACCTCTCGGCCTGCCCCTGCAGAGCTGCCAGAACCTCTGGCCCAGTGTGGCTCCTGTCCCCCAAACACACCAGCGCAAGCACGGCATGGCATCTTTTTGCCTGCGTACTTGCGTAGCCCCTTGTACGCCTACGGAGCACCGCTGGTTCCAAGGACAGAGCACTGGAGGAAGAAGAAGAGGAGGGGGTGGAGGAGAGAGGTGTGTCACAACCAGTAGCAGTAGTCGCGTTTTGGAGGCGTGGTGGCGGAACAACCTCCAACACTACTGCACCTTGTCCTGCATCCCTCCCAGCTGCCAATAGAGTGACCCAATGGGCCGTGAAAGAAAGGTACCGTCCCTGTCCATGCCTGCTGGACCATGAGTCAGCGGTAATATGCACCTTACCGCTGACCGCCCTGTCCAGCGAGGCATGGACATTGCCCTCCACATGCCGGTAGAGAGACGGAATCGCCTTCCGCGAGAAAAAGTGGCGTTTGGGAACCTGCCACTGAGGAACCGCACATTGAACAAACTCACGGAAGGGGGCCGAGTCTACCAACTGAAAAGGCAGCAGTTGAAGTGCTAGCAATTTAGCAAGGCTAGCATTCAACCGCTGGGCATGTGGATGGCTGGGAGTGTACTTCTTTCTACGGTCCAGCAGCTGGGGCAGGGAAATTTGCCTGCTGCATTCGGACGTCGGTGTACTGCAAGTACTTGGTTGTGACACACCGAATTCTACACCTTCAGTCCTCTCAGAGCAGCTTTCAGAGAGGACTGAAGGTGTAGTGGGGATGGAGATCCCAGCTGAGGAGGAGCAAGGAGAGGTCCGCTTAGTTCTTTGGTGTGGGTCTTTTATGTGTGCCTGCCAACGAGCTGCATGGCAGGTCGCCATATGTCTGGTCATGCTTGTGGTGCCCAAGCGGCTGATGTTTTGGCCACGCGAGATACGCTTGAGACAAATATTGCAAATAGCAGTGGTGCGATCTGCTGCACTCGTCTCAAAAAAGGCCCACACCAAAGAACTTTTCTGATAACGTGCAGAGGCAGCGCCCTGCACAGGCGGAGCTCTGCGGTGTTGTACAGTTGCTGTGCTGGCCTCTACCTGGCCTCCAGGGGGCATCCTGCCTCGTTGGACATGTGACGCCGCATCCTCCTCCTCCTCGTCCTCCTCCTCATCCTCTCTCCCTTGAGGCACCCACGTGGAGTCAGTGACCTCATCATCCCCTCCCTCTTCACCACTAGAGCAAACCTGGCAGTAAGCTGCAGCTGGTGGAACTGTACTGCCAGATTCCTCAAGCTGGGTATCGTCATCCGAGCCTTCGAATCGTTGGGCATCCTCCTGGAGCATGTACCCAACACTGTGCTCAAAGAGTTCGGGGGACTCCTCAGGAGGACATGGTGGGTCTAGGAAGGGGTGGCTGATGATGCTCTGTCAGTACCCTGAGCCTGGGTGAGAGAGGATGAGGAGGATGAGGAGGGCTTGGTCATCCATTCTACCAAGCCTTCAGCATGATGCGGCTCCACATGTCCAGCTGCCGAAAACAAAGACGCGCGTGTCCCATGGCCACGTGCTGATGACGATGCACGACCACGTCCACGTCCACGGCCACGTCCACTAGAAACAGAGCCTGCCTGCCCTGTGTTCTTGGCTCTGCACGCTCTGCCTCCCCTTGGCGGTCTTCCAGCCATTGTAGTCGGTAGTCCTGTGGGTGCTGCTGAGAAGAAAATATAGGAGCTCTGTGTGATGCCACTAACACACTAGAAGTCCTATGGGTGCTTCTGCAAAGAAAATAGAGGAGCTCTGTGTGATGCCACTAACACACTAGAAGTCCTGTGGGTGCTTATGCAAAGAAAATAGAGGAGCTCTGTGTGATGCCACTAACACACTAGAAGTCCTATGGGTGCTTCTGCAAAGAAAATAGAGGAGCTCTGTGTGATGCCACTAACACACTAGAAGTCCTGTGGGTGCTTCTGCAAAGAAAATAGAGGAGCTCTGTGTGGTGCCACTAACACACTAGAAGTCCTGTGGGTGCTTATGCAAAGAATATATAGGAGCTCTGTGTGATGCCACTAACACACTAGAAGTCCTATGGGTGCTTCTGCAAAGAAAATAGAGGAGCTCTGTGTGATGCCACTAACACACTAGAAGTCCTGTGGGTGCTTCTGCAAAGAAAATAGAGGAGCTCTGTGTGGTGCCACTAACACACTAGAAGTCCTGTGGGTGCTTATGCAAAGAATATATAGGAGCTCTGTGTGATGCCACTAACACACTAGAAGTCCTATGGGTGCTTCTGCAAAGAAAATAGAGGAGCTCTGTGTGATGCCACTAACACACTAGAAGTCCTGTGGGTGCTGCTGAGAAGAATATATAGGAGCTCTGTGTGATGCCACTAACACACTAGAAGTCCTATGGGTGCCTCTGCAAAGAAAATAGAGGAGCTCTGTGTGATGCCACTAACACACTAGAAGTCCTGTGGGTGCTTCTGCAAAGAAAATAGAGGAGCTCTGTGTGGTGCCACTAACACACTAGAAGTCCTGTGGGTGCTTCTGCAAAGAAAATAGAGGAGCTCTGTGTGGTGCCACTAACACACTAGAAGTCCTGTGGGTGCTTATGCAAAGAATATATAGGAGCTCTGTGTGATGCCACTAACACACTAGAAGTCCTATGGGTGCTTCTGCAAAGAAAATAGAGGAGCTCTGTGTGATGCCACTAACACACTAGAAGTCCTGTGGGTGCTTCTGCAAAGAAAATAGAGGAGCTCTGTGTGGTGCCACTAACACACTAGAAGTCCTGTGGGTGCTTATGCAAAGAATATATAGGAGCTCTGTGTGATGCCACTAACACACTAGAAGTCCTATGGGTGCTTCTGCAAAGAAAATAGAGGAGCTCTGTGTGATGCCACTAACACACTAGAAGTCCTGTGGGTGCTGCTGAGAAGAATATATAGGAGCTCTGTGTGATGCCACTAACACACTAGAAGTCCTATGGGTGCCTCTGCAAAGAAAATAGAGGAGCTCTGTGTGATGCCACTAACACACTAGAAGTCCTGTGTGGGTGCTTCTGCAAAGAAAATAGAGGAGCTCTGTGTGGTGCCACTAACACACTAGAAGTCCTGTGGGTGCTTATGCAAAGAAAATAGAGGAGCTCTGTGTGATGGGACTAACACACTTCAAGTCCTATAGGTGCTTCTGGGAACAAAATATAGCTCTGTGTGTGTAATGGGACTAACACACTTCAAGTCCTATAGGTGCTTCTGGAACAAAATATAGCTCTGTGTGTGTAATGGGACTAACACACTTCAAGTCCTATAGGTGCTTCTGGGAACAAAATATAGCTCTTTGTGTGTAATGGGACTAACACACTTCAAGTCCTATAGGTGCTTCTGGGAACAAAATATAGCTCTGTGTGTGTAATGGGACTAACACACTTCAAGTCCTATAGGTGCTTCTGGGAACAAAGTATAGCTCTTTGTGTGTAATGGGACTAACACACTTCAAGTCCTATAGGTTGCTTCTGGGAACAAAATATAGCTCTGTGTGTGTAATGGGACTAACACACTTCAAGTCCTATAGTGCTTCTGGGAACAAAATATAGCTCTGTGTGTGTAATGGGACTAACACACTTTCAAGTCCTATAGGTGCTTCTGGGAACAAAATATAGCTCTGTGTGTGTAATGGGACTAACACACTTCAAGTCCTAAGGTGCTTCTGGGAACAAAATATAGCTCTTTGTGTGTAATGGGACTAACACACTCAAGTCCTATAGGTGCTTCTGGGAACAAAATATAGCTCTGTGTGTGTAATGGGACTAACACACTTCAAGTCCTATAGGTGCTTCTGGGAACAAAATATAGCTCTTTGTGTGTAATGGGACTAACACACTTCAAGTCCTATAGGTGCTTCTGGAACAAAATATAGCTCTGTGTGTGTAATGGGACTAACACACTTCAAGTCCTAAGGTGCTTCTGGGAACAAAATATAGCTCTGTGTGTGTAATGGGACTAACACACTTCAAGTCCTATAGGTGCTTCTGAACAAAATATAGCTCTGTGTGTGTAATGGGACTAACACACTTCAAGTCCTATAGGTGCTTCTGGGAACAAAATATATAGCTCTGTGTGTGTAATGGGACTAACACACTTCAAGTCCTATAGGTGCTTCTGGGAACAAAATATAGCTCTGTGTGTGTAATGGACTAACACACTTCAAGTCCTATAGGTGCTTCTGGGAACAAAATATAGCTCTTTGTGTGTAATGGGACTAACACACTTCAAGTCCTATAGGTGCTTCTGGGAACAAAATATAGCTCTGTGTGTGTAATGGGACTAACACACTTCAAGTCCTATAGGTGCTTCTGGGAACAAAATATAGCTCTTTGTGTGTAATGGGACTAACACACTTCAAGTCCTATAGGTGCTTCTGGGAACAAAATATAGCTCTGTGTGTGTAATGGGACTAACACACTTCAAGTCCTATAGTGTGCTTCTGGGAACAAAGTATAGCTCTTTGTGTGTAATGGGACTAACACACTTCAAGTCCTATAGGTGCTTCTGGGAACAAAGTATAGCTCTTTGTGTGTAATGGGACTAACACACTTCAAGTCCTATAGGTGCTTCTGGGAACAAAATATAGAGCTGTGTGTGTAATGGGACTAACACACTACAAGTCCTATAGGTGCTTCTGGGAACAAAATATAGCTCTGTGTGTGTAATGGGACTAACACACTTCAAGTCCTATAGGTGCTTCTGGGAACAAAATATAGCTCTGTGTGTGTAATGGGACTAACACACTTCAAGTCCTATAGGTGCTTCTGGGAACAAAATATAGCTCTGTGTGTGTAATGGGACGAACACACTTCAAGTCCTATAGGTGCTTCTGGTAAGAAAATATAGCTCTGTGTGCCTGCCACTAACACACTTCAAGTCCTATAGGTGCTTCTGTGTGTGTAATGGGACGAACACACTTCAAGTCCTATAGGTGCTTCTGGTAAGAAAATATAGGAGCTGTGTGTGTAATGGGACTAACACACTTCAAGTCCTATAGGTGCTTCTGGGAAGAAAATATAGCTCTGTGTGTGTAATGGCACTAACACACTTCAAGTCCTATAGGTGCTTCTGGTAACAAAATATAGGAGCTCTGCCTGCCTGCCACGAGCACACTACAAGCCCCTCTTTGTCAATCAATCTTTGTAACTGAATCTATCTAACTCAATCTCTGTAAGTGAATCTATCTAACTATCTCAATGCAGCAGAGTGTCACAGAATCTGCCTGCTCAATCTGCGCCGGAACAGCATGTGACCGGCGCAGACGGCGTGGCGGCGTTTTATAGGGGGGGGGGCGTGTACTACAGCCCCTGAGCTGTAATTGGCTACAGGCGTCCTGCCTGTAGCCAATTATGGCTCTTCGATTTTCCGGGGCTGTGATTGGCCAAGCATGCGGGGTCACAGTGCATGCTTGGCCAATCATCAGCCAGCAATGCACTGCGTCGGCCGCGCCGGCCGCAATGCATTGCGGGGCCGCTCGCATCACACGAACGTGATGCGAGCGGCCAAAATAGTTCTGGGCTCGCAGAGCGAGCGAACGCCCGGTGCTCGATGCGAACGTGGGTTCGCATCGAGCACCGGGCCCATCCTTAGTCTGCAACAATAAATCCCACTAATGATCTCAGCTAAGGATCACTTAGTGGAACTTCTCTGCCATTACGGCCAGAGAGAGCGTCGTGTCAACATCGGATGAAGAAAGAAGAACAAGAAGCAGAAGCAGAAGGAGGCAGCGGCAGCGACGATGGCAACAGAAGCCCCGGACACCGGCAAGAACAGAAGAGACCCCCGAAGACCCCCGAAGTCGGAACAAGACCCCCAGACGACGGCGGCGACAAAGGAGAAAGCCGGGCTCCTCCGCCAGTGAAAGAGCTAGGTAAAAGAACATGGGGACAAGGTGCTTTGGGGTGGGGGGGGGCCGCAGGGCCCCCCTTTCCCCAGGGCACCCCCCATGTTGAGGGCACACGGCCTGGTATGGCTCAGGAGGGGGGCACTCGCTCGTCCCCACCCCCTTTCTTGACCGGCCGGGCTGCATGCTCGGATAAGGGTCTGAGAAGGATCTGGGGGGACCCCCACGCCATTCACTGCCTTCACTAGCCCCGTCTACCTGGAGTCACGTTCTAAATGAACGGACTTTCCTCCGTGTGTGGGCAAGTCTGTTCATTTCAAAAGTCCCGTGGACTTTGGCCAAAACTCCAGCGGATTGTCCGCCGGAAAGGTACGGGCGTGTGTGGTCACACGCTCGGAAAGTCCGGCGGACCACCGCTGGAAAGTCCGGCAGTTTGTCCGCTGGAAAGTCCGAGCATGTGTACGCCGCATAAGGCTCGATTCACATCTATGCATGTTGATATTGAGCATTTCAGCAGTGCTTTTTGCTGTGCTTTCCGTATTTTTTATCGCAATTTTACCATGATTTTAGTGCGTTTTTGTCCGTATTTTCGTTTTGCATGGTTTTATTTTTGCTTTACACTCACTGTATATAGCCGGTTGCTAAGGACTCCTGGGAAGCTGGTTGCTGCATCCTTAACAACCGATAAGTTATTCCCCTGCTGACAGCAGAATGTAAGAAAAAGATTTGCAGCTAAAAAAAAATCACGAAAAAAAATCGGCATGGGGTCTCCCCCCAAAGCCATACCAGACCCTTCGGTCTGGTATAGATTTTGTGGGAAAACCCCACGCCACAAAAAAAAAGTTCACATCAGACCCTTATCCGAGCACGCAGCCTGGCAGGCCAGGAAAGGGGGGATGAGCGAGCGCCCCCTTCCTGAACCATACCAGGCCTCATGCCCATGTTGATGGAGACAAGGGCCTCTTCCCCACAACCACCAGCTAGGGTCTGCGGATGGGGGGCTTACAAGGGGCCCCAAAATCCCGACCCCCCCTATGTGAATGAGTTTGGAGTACATTGTACCCCTACCCATTCACCAAAATAAAGTACTGTATTGTGACAAAAGACAAGAGACAGTTTTTGACAAGTCCTTTATTAAAAATGTCTTCTTCCTCCAGCTTCTTCTTCCCCTGTTTCTTACTCTGATCTTCTTGTTCTTCCTCCGGTCATTCCTCTGGTGTTTTTCCTCTGGTGTTCTTCTTTCTCTGGTGTTTTTATTCCTCCACCACCGCCACTGCCACCGATGCCCCTGCTGCCGACCCGTTGAAAATAAAAAAAAGTGATCATCCTCAGACGCTGGGTCCCGCCGATATATCTGCTCCGATGTGGAACGTTTCTTATATAACTATGGGGCGTGGCCATCAGATGATGTCATCCGGAGACCCCGTCCTTTGCGATGTCACCGCTGGGCATGATGGGTATGTGGCGCCACAAGGGGGCAGGGTCTCTGGATGACGCCATCTGATGGTCACTCCAGATCGTTATATAAAAAATGTCCGACATCGGAGCAGACAGATTGTGGGACCCAGGAGGAGGAGGAGGATCGCTTTTTTATTTTCAGCAGGTCAGCGGCGGCAGTGGTGGCAGAGGAAGGAGAAGACCAGAGGAAGAAGAAAAAGACCAGAGGAAGAAAAAGAAGACCAGAGGAAGAACAAGAAGACCGGAGGAAGAACAAGAAGACCGGAGGAAGAATCGGGAGAAGAAAAAGACGGAGGAAGAAGATATTTTTAATAAAGGACTTGTCAAAAATGGTCTCTTGCCATTTGTCACACTACACCACCCCCTCATGCATGTTGCCTGATATAGTTTGCCCCCCCTTTCCTGGCCTGCCAGGCTGCATGCTTGGATAAAGGTCTGGTATGGATTTTGGAGGGGCCCCACGCTGTTTTTTTTTAGCGTGGGTTTTCACCTCAAAATCCACACCAGATCAAAATGTGTGGTATAGTTTTGGAGCAGGAATGCCACGCCGTTTTTTTATCTTGAATTTTTTTAGCCTGCAAATCTTTTTTTTACATTCAGCTGTCAGTGGTGAACCTAGCGGACAGCTGATAACTCATTGGTTGTTAAGGACGCAGCAGCCGGCTTCCCGACCCACTCCTTAGCAACCAGCTATATACATTTTTGTTTTTTGTAAAGCCCCCCAAAAAAAACACAAATTGTGGCAAAGTCACGGTAAATCGATGTACTTGCATTTTGGATGCGGGTCCATTGAGGTCTATTACATGCAAAATGCTGCATGCTGCGGGAAAAAAGTCCCTGACCCTTTCTAAAAACGCAGCCACAAAAATGCATTGATGTGAATGTGTTCTATAGGAACCCATGTTAAAAAATAATGTCCTGGGGCGTGGCCTGGACGGAGACCTAGATGGCCGCATAACTTCTGAGCTCCTGCGATCCGGGGACAGAAATCGGCTTTACCGGGAAAACTACACCCTCCTCTGGCTATGCACAGGTCCACCAGGAGCTCCTCTACCCCTCGTGCTCCCAAGGATCCCCACGCACATCTGGGCAGAAACATACCGGAGATTTTCCGGTCCCAGAAGCTGCAAGCCCACGCGGTGGCACAGGCCCAAGCCTCGGCATTGACTGACGAACCCCCGCCTGCAAGGATGCCCGGCCTCCCATCGCCTTCCCAAAGCGGGACCACACCGCCCAGCCTCTTCGACCTGGAGAAGATTGCCACTGACATCAAGAGCACTGTCACAGCCGCTATTGCTGATCTAAAATCCGACCTCCAGGCGGTGGCCCATCGCATCGATGGCGTGGAGCAAACCACCCAAACCCACGCGGCGGCCATCCGCCAAGTGCAGTCGGCTTATGATGTGCAACTCTCCCAGGTCTTTGAACTCCATCGTCACGTGGAGGACTTGGACAACAGGGGGAGAAGGCACAATATCAGGGTGCGGGGAGTCCCTGAAACCATCGACCCGGGTGCTATCCAACAAGCGCTATGCACCATCTTTAACGACCTACTTGATCGCCCGGCTGACTCCCCCATCGACATGGAACGAGCCCATCGCGCCCTTCGCCCCCCCCCCCCACGGGACAACGAGCCACCCAGGGACATCATATGCTGCATTGTCAGCTTCCCACTGAAGGAGGAAATTCTGAGGAAGGCTAGAGCCAAGGGACGCATTATTTTTAATGGGACTGAAGTGAAACTCTTCCAAGACCTCTCCCAAATTACCCTCCAGAACAGGAGGGCCCTGAAGCCACTTCTCGACACACTCCGTGCCAGAAACATCCAATATAGATGGAAATTTCCCTTTGGCCTGTCGGCCTCCGCTAGAGGGCGCTCGGCCCTCCTCCGCACCCCTGAAGACCTTCGCGACTTCTGCGCCCAGCTCGATCTCCCCACCGTCGAGCTTCCGGAGTGGTACGCCATGTACTTTCCCTCGGAACCATGGCTCCCTGTCTCCCTCAACCCTTCCCCGAAGGCTGCCCGACAGAGGTCCCGCAGACGCAGACCCGGACCCACGTCGCCGAATGCCCGCTCACGCCGAGACATTCACCAGGGGAGCCCGGACTACTCACCTCCTCCGTTGGCCAGAAGGGACGCGATGGAAGATTGAACTGACTCTTCCCCGAACACAGTGCGCAACCCGTGAGTAAACTTTCTCCCTACCCATGACCAACCCATCTCTGAAGGAACGCCAGTGATTGCCCCCAGCCCCCGTCCCCAGCTCACCCGAGCCCGCCCTCGCCACGATATACCCGCGGGGATCCCTATACCTATCCAGCCTCCACACCGCGCTCGCCCTCTGTGGCTACGAGCAGCACCTCACACTATGCCGCGCTACAAGGCGCCTAACCCACCCTTGCATCCTGCGTTTTAGCGCTCCTGCCATGGACTCCTCTCCTGCCGCCACCATGACCTGCCACAGGATCAGGGACCTGCTCCATCCCAGCCGCCACCGAGGCCGTGGGCCTCTACCTCGTCCCAGCTCCGGAACTCCTCCAACTATGCCGCCCAGGACACCTACACTGTGCTCCCCTGTGGCAACACCGAGTGGTTCCTGCCCGCTTCTGGTCCCTGTCGGTCCTTGAGCGGTGCTCTCCATTTGCCCCCTCACCTCAAACGGAGACCCCCCATCACCCGAAGACGTGAACGCTCACACCTGCCTCCCCCCGACTGGACTGTGCCCGGTGAAGCCTAATCTCCATCCACCCTGATGACATGCTTCTCTGCAGGAACATGGATCCAGAGTCCTGCTGCTTGAACCCTTACCTCACCAGGCGCTCTATAGCTGGTCAACAGATCTCCCTGAATAACCCTGTTGCTCGGCACCTAGTCCGTATTAACGCCCCTTTTTTTCCTATGCAGGTACCTGACTTTGTTTCCCTATGGACCCCATGTTTCAAACCTGGGTTAGCCCACTGTGGTGTGTTTTTTTTTTTGCTACCCTGGGTTACCTTATGCGGACCACTTGGAGATCACCCATCTGTATGGTTACCTAAAGATGTTTTATATGATGATGCTGCTCTTTTGTTTTTTTTTTGTTTTTTTTTGTTTTTTTTTCTCCTCCTCTCCCCTTTTCTTTTTTCCTTCCTTTCTCCATGCAAGTGACAAGCTAACGCATTTTGGGCTCCTGATAGACGCGCACTGGCCGCCATACGCAGGCTTCATCTCCCAAGGTAACCCGGTATACCCGGACATTTCATTTACTCCCTGTCTAGACACCCCAAACCAATACTCTCGCTACCCAGGATCCCCCCCCCCTCAGGTCCCCCCCCCCCCCCTCCCCCCCCTGCCTCCCCTCCATCCCCCCTCACCCCCCCCCCCCCCTCCATTCCCTTCATTCACCCCCCTCAACCCCCTCACCTCTCCCTCCCCCTCCCCCCTCCTCGCCTCTCTCTCCCCCTCCCCCCCTCCTCACCTCTCTCCCCCCCCCCCCCCTCCTCACCTTTCCCCCCCCTCCTCACCTTTCTCCCCCCACCCTCCTCACCTCTCTCCCCCCTCCCCCCCTCCTCACCCTTCTCCCCCCTCCTCACCTCTCCCCCCCTCCTCACCTCTCTTTTCCTCTCCTCTCCTCTCCCTTCCCCTTCCCCTCCCCTCCTTTCCCCTTCCCCTCCTCCTCCTCCTCCCCCTTCTTCCCCCTCTCTCTACCACCCCCCCCCACCATTCCCTTCCCCCCTCCTCCTCCCCACCCCTCACCCCCCTTTTTTCCTTCCTTACCCCCCTACCCTCCCTCCCCCCCCTTTTTTTCCCCTCTGCTTCTCCCTCTCCCCCCCCTCCCCCTCCTCTCCTCCTCCTCCCCCCCCCCCCCCCTCCCCCCCCTCCTCCCCCTCCTCCTCCCCCCTCTTCCCTCCGCTCTTCTCCCCCCCTCCCCCTCCCAAATCATACTGTCGAATGGCCCTTGGGGGACCCGACCCCTCCGACCCCTGACGGGAGTTAGGTAATCCCTCCAATCCTTGTACCCAAGTTCGCTTGCTCACGGGTTGTACTTGTACTTGTCTATGAAAAACGATGTCAATTTCTATGGTACTGATTGTTAGTAACCTATGTTCAACATGCCAAGTTTTGTTCCTTAAGAATCCAGTTGGGTCTGAATTTAATTGTTTATTTTTGCACTTTTTGCACATTTTTTTGCACATTTTTGCACATTTTGGGCTCCTGATAGACGCGCACTGGCCGCCATACGCAGGCTTCATCTCCCAAGGTAACCCGGTATACCCGGACATTTCATTTACTCCCTGTCTAGACACCCCAAACCAATACTCTCGCTACCCAGGATCCCCCCCCCTCAGGTCCCCCCTCCCCCCCCTGCCTCCCCTCCATCCCCCCTCACCCCCCCCCTCCATTCCCTTCATTCACCCCCCTCAACCCCCTCACCTCTCCCTCCCCCTCCCCCCTCCTCGCCTCTCTCCCCCTCCCCCCCCCTCACCTCACCTCTCTCCCCTCCCCCCTCCTCACCTTTCCCCCCCCTCCTCACCTTTCTCCCCCCACCCTCCTCACCTCTCCCCCCCCTCCCCCCCCCCTCCTCACCCTTCTCCCCCCTCCTCACCTCTCCCCCCCTCCTCACCTCTCTTTTCCTCTCCTCTCCTCTCCCTTCCCCTTCCCCTCCCCTCCTTTCCCTTCCCCTCCTCCTCCTCCCCCTTTTCCCCCTTCTTAACCCCCCCCCTCCCCACTCACCCCCCTTTTTCCTTCCTTACCCCCCTACCCTCCCTCCCCCCCCCTTTTTTTTCCCCTCTGCTTCTCCCTCTCCCCCCTCCCCCTCCTCTCCTCCCCCCCCCCCCCCCTCCTCCACTCCTCCTCCCCCCTCTTCCCTCCGCTCTTCTCCCCCCCTCCCCCTCCCATATCATACTGTCGAATGGCCCTTGGGGGACCCGACCCCTCCGACCCCTGACGGGAGTTAGGTAATCCCTCCAATCCTTGTACCCAAGTTCGCTTGCTCACGGGTTGTACTTGTACTTGTCTATGAAAAACGATGTCAATTTCTATGGTACTGATTGTTAGTAACCTATGTTCAACATGCCAAGTTTTGTTCCTTAAGAATCCAGTTGGGTCTGAATTTAATTGTTTATTTTTGCACTATGTGATAGTCGTGACCTGAGCGATCTCTCTACCCCGATCTATGGCAGGCTTCTTGCCACTCCAGGGGAGATCCTCACGGTTGGAGAGACCCCCCTTCCTCACCCTCTTTCCTCATGATTTACATTCCCACCATAATCTATCTTCGCAGTTCCCCGGATCGCAGTCACTATGTGGTACCCGTCCTTCTTACTTCCCCCACACAGCAGTCTCTGTGAGACCTTGCTGACCTTCCAGGCTTTCTCTTTCCTCCCCCTGCAGGTGATTAGCTGAGCTACCCTCACCTCTGGTTTGCAACCCCCTCTACACCCCCTTTCACACCTCCCCCTCCCCCCACCCCCCCTACCCCGCCTTTTGTCTCTGCTCTCACCCCCTCCCTTCTCCCCCTCTCTCTCCCCCTTGCTCTCTTCCCACCCTTCCCCCCCTACCCTTTCCTTGAGGCGCCCCTCGCCCCTACATAACCTAACACGCGCACACTCCCTAGTGTGATTCCCGACGTAGCTCCCCCTGTAACTATGGCACCCAACCCTTCAATTAAAACCCCATTAACCCTGAAATGTGTCTCGCTGAACGTGAAGGGCCTCAATGTGCCTGAAAAAAGGTCCCAAGTGTTGGCCTCTCTTACTAAACTCAAGGCACATTTCCTTTTCCTCCAAGAAACCCATTTCAGAACGGACTCCACTCCAAAACTCTCCAATCATCTCTATCGTTCCGCCTTCCATGCCACTAACCCTACTGCCAAGACGAAAGGAGTTTCTATCCTCATTTCAAGACACGCCGACTTCCAACTAACCGACTCCCTGCTAGATCCTGAGGGGAGGTTTGTCTTCCTCAAGGGTATGTACGCATCCAAGCCAATAACTTTGGCGAATATCTATTGCCCTAATATACACCAAGTCTAATTTTTTCGCAAAACATGCTCACTCCTATCCACATTCCGTGAGGGCCTGATCCTCCTGGGAGGCGACTTTAATGTCCCGTTAAACCCCTTGTTAGACACCTCCACTGGGACGTCTTCCTTGCCCTACAGAGCTCTACGCCAGATCAAGGCACAGCTCCAAGAACTGGCCCTCCACGACACGTGGCGCACCTTATTCCCCTCGACCAAGGATTACACTTTCTTTTCTACCCCCCACCAAAAGTACTCTCGAATCGACTTTTTCTTCCTCACACAGACGGACCTCTCCCTACTTAGACAGGCCACCATCGAGCCGATGTTCTTGTCGGACCATCATCCCATCTCAGTTACTCTGACCTTCCCCGAGACTCTCGCCAAAACCAAGATTTGGCGCTTCAATCCCTCCTTGACTAAAGACCCAGTGGCCCTAGAGCGTATACGCACCTGCATCCAGCTGTACTTCCAAGAAAATGCTGACCCTGACATGTCCCCCATTTCTATCTGGGAAGCCCACAAGTGCGTTATTCGAGGGGAACTGCTGACCCTGAATGCACAAGCCAAAAAACTCCACCAACAGCAGATCAAGGTCCTGCTGGACCAAATTAGTAGACTTGAAAAAGCCCACAAACAGACCCAAGCACAACTCACCCTCCAGGAACTTGTTCAAGCTCGCTCTCTCCTAGCGGAGGAACTGGGTAGACGCACCAAAAGACGATACATTCTTGGCCAGAGGATCTTCTACGAATACGGTAACAAGTGCGGCCGCATTCTTGCTCGCTCAGTGCAAGCCGCCAAACTTTCCTCCACAATTCACAACATTCGTAACACTGAGGGATCCTTGCTGGCCAAGAATGAAGACATAGCTAAGGAATTTGAAGACTTCTATTCCAAACTCTACAATCTTTACCCTGACCGCTCCGCTCAGACCCCCAACAGAGCCCGCCAAACGGCCATTGCAGACTTCCTAGCTCAATATAGTCCCACGCCCATTTCCCCCCAACAAACCTCCCTCCTAGAAGAACAATTCTCCCTAGCGGAACTAGACACGGCCGTGAAACAAATGAAGGTAGGTAAAAGCCCTGGCCCGGATGGTTACTCCCTCCAATACTACAAATCCTTCTCAGAAGTCCTTTCCCCGCACTTAATCCGCACTTTTAACGCCTTGTCGAATCCCCAAGCAGACCCAAGTCGAATGCTTTCAGCCCATATATCAGTGATCCCTAAAGATAATAAAGACCCCCTTTTAGTAGCTAACTACAGGCCAATCTCCCTTCTTAATGTGGATATTAAGCTCTATGCTAAAATTCTGGCCAACAGACTCATACCCCTTATCCCCAACCTGATTAACCCGGACCAGGTGGGTTTTGTACCGGGCAGGGAGGCCAGGGACAATACCATACGCACCCTCAACCTACATCACTGGCTTACTACGTCAAATTCCCAGGGCTTCTTTCTCTCTCTTGATGCGGAGAAGGCGTTTGACAGAGTGGCCTGGGACTACATGAGGGCAGTCCTGGAGGCCCTTGGCCTACAAGAACGCATGCTGTCTGCTATAATGGCACTATACTCTTGCCCCTCTGCAGCGGTCCGTGTTAATGGCCACCTGTCAAACGCCTTCCCCATCAGTAATGGCACACGCCAAGGCTGCCCCCTCTCCCCCTTGATCTATATCCTCACATTAGAACCTCTTCTTAATAAACTCAGGAGCAACCAAGATATCCGTGGCCTTACAATACAAGGTAGACAATTTAAAGTTGCAGCTTTTGCGGACGATGTCCTGCTGTCTTTAACATCCCCACGCACCTCCTTGCCATCCCTTCTTAGGGATCTACACACCTTTGGAGAGCTTTCAAACCTTAAAATCAATTACTCCAAATCACAAGCCCTGAACGTTTCGCTCCCCCAGCAAGAAGTTGCCCACTGCCAAGACTCTTTCCCTTTTCACTGGGAAAAGACAGCCATCACATACCTAGGTGTGCGGATTACACCCCGCTTCTCAGATCTATATCCAGCTAACTTCCAAACAGCCTTGCTTAAAGCCCAAGCTTATCTTAAGGACTGGATGACTCTCAATGTCTCATGGTTTGGTCGAGCAGCTTTAATTAAGATGATTATTCTGCCCCGTCTGCTTTACCTGATTCAAACCATCCCTATCGCCCTGCCCCGGGACTTTTTCTCGACATATCGGAAAATTTGCTCCTCCTTCATTTGGAAGGATGCCCCCCCACGGATCAGGTATACCCTCCTCACCCGAGCCAAGCCCAAAGGAGGTATAGCTCTCCCTGACCTGCAAAAGTACCACTCTGCCTGCCACTTAACAAGAATCGCGGATTGGAACATCCACGCCACACAAAAAGTGTGGGTTGCACTCGAGAACACTTTCTCGCCGATCCCCCTGCATCTCATTCCATGGCTCCCTCCGAAATGCTGGCCGCACAGGCTGGATTCACACCCCCTTATACACACGTCTCTATCGACATTTAAGAAGATACCCGCCGACAGGTCTCTTGCCCCAACTCCAGGCCCACTGACGCCCCTAAGATGCAACCCTGACTTCCCCCCCGGGGACTCCCCCAACTTCCTCAAACACGAATGGCCATCCGACGACGTCCTCGCTTCCCAATTCTTCCCAGGAGGCAAATTGATCTCATTGAATGACCTACGCACTTATACTAATAATCCCACCTTCTCCTTCTGGACATACAGACAAATCTGTAGCTTTTTGACCACCTACACTACCCGAGCTAACTGGTCTAGGCCTCTCACCCCCTTTGAAACTCTATGTAGTCGCAAGAGCCCACAGAGGCACCTAATCTCGCTCTTCTACGCCCTACTACAGGACTCACCCGATTTGACCCTCCCACCCTCACAAACCTCTTGGAACAGAGACCTTCAAACTCCCCTGTCACCTGCTGACTGGACTAGAATTCATGAATATGCCCACGGGGGGTCGGTGAATGTCGCCATCCAGGAAAATGGGTACAAAATAATAACACGGTGGTACAGAACTCCCTCCCGCTTGCACAAATTTTCTCCCACAATCCCCAATGTCTGCTGGAGGTGTAACACGGCAGCAGGGACTATGATACATATATGGTGGGATTGCCCCAACATCCAACCTTTCTGGAAGAAAGTCCATGACCTTATCTCCTCGATCACCACCTACACGCTAGACTTCACACCTGAACAATACCTTTTGCATCACACCTCCCTCTCTAGGAAAAACTACTTTAGATCCCTTGCCATGCATATGGTAAATGCAGCCAGACTCTGCATTCCTCGGCACTGGCGCTCGAACCTCCCCCCGACAATTCGAGAATGGTTTAGTGGCATCTCTAGGATTAGAGACATGGAAGAGCTGATACACATCGCTCAGGAGAGGATGGAGAAGTTCACAACCACCTGGGCTTGCTGGAATCACTTTACAACCACCCGAGAGTACGAACATCATATCCGCTAAATGTCTTACAAAGGTTAACGTTTCCTGGATTGATTTTCTACCTAGGCAACCAAGACCCGCTACTCTGCTTCCCCACCTATCCTCTGTGTGAGATCTGGGCGAGGGACGCCTCAACCGCCTCAACCTCCCCCTCTATACCCTCCCTCCTCTCCCAGTCTTTTCCCTCTCTCTATGCCTCCCCCTCTCGCTCCTCCCTCGTTTCCCCCCACCTCCTATCCCTCCCCCCCTCCTTTTTTTTTTTTTTTTTTTTTTCCTTCTCCTTTTTTCTCTCTCTTTCTCACTCCCTCCCTCTCGCCCCCTCTTGGCCTCCCGCCATCCCCTAAGCATCTTTTGGGCGACAGGTGTCCACTGGTATACACCTGTCGTACCCGTTATACCGTACCCCACTGGTCCACTATGGGATGGCACGGACTAAATCCCACCAACCTCTTTCTATCCCCATGTCCTCCAGGGCACACGCTAGACTCATCAAATTCATGCTCCGATGGTTTACACATTTTGTTCTTTGTTCTATACCTGTACTGACAGACGATCTGTTTTGCAATTTATGTGTGTTCCCTTGCCTGTTCTGTATGACTTATTCTTAATAAAATCTTTATGGAAAAAAAAAATAATGTCCTGCGTTTCTGAAAAGCATTAAAAAATGCATTTGTGTGAATGGAGCGTAATGCCCCGTACACACGATCGGAAAATCCGACCACAAAATCTATCGTATTTTTTCTGACAGATTTAGTCCGGCACTAATGTTGCATACACACGGTCGGACAAAGTTGTCGGAAAATCCGATCATTCTGAACGTGGTGACGTTTGTTGCCTACGACGGGACTACGTAGAGGCTAGTAGCCAATAGCTTTGGTCTTGTAATGTGATCTGAGCATGCATGGCACTTTGTCCGTCGGAATTCGCTACACATGAAAATTGTGTAAGCAGAAGATTGTCCGTCGGAAAATACGATGGAAAATGTCCGATGGAGCCTACACACGGTCGGAATTTCCGACAACATTGTCCGATAGGACATTTTCCGTCGGAAAATCCGACCGTGTGTATGGGGCTTAACAGGAAGTTAGATCACTGCAGAAAAAAAAGGAATTTGGAGATTGGAGAAAATGTCAGTTTCACTCCTGTGCTACTTCCACCATGCTTCGGGGAGATGATTGATGTTAGCTGACAGAAGGTGGAGCTGATGGCCTCTTTCTGGTAAGAGGCTAAACTTTTTTCATCTTGGAGTGGAGCACGCTTGGGTGATCACCTACAACACCAGCACAATAGGATGTGCACACATTAAACACTACATTCCAACTAACTGATTGGGAATTTTTACCCTTTTTAAAAATGTTACTGGATTTTGCACAATGTTTTATTTGCATGATAGCACAGATGGTTTAATTGTGGAGTATATGAATTTGATGAATTCACTTTATTTACTGGTTTGAAGCACTATATGCATTTTATTAATTGTTTACTGTTATATATTTATGAATTAGTATATGCATTTATTTGATGACAGCGCAACATTTCTTTCTATTATGTATTTCAATATTGTTATGTGCAATATTTTTGAGTGCAGCTGTCAGTACTAGTAATTATCACCAATCTAATTACTTTTTTACAACAAGCCCAGATAGTACCTATTAAGTTAAATACATTTCTCACTTCCTAGAGTTTTTGGGGACCGTGGTGACAAACTTTTCCCACCTGAACAACCAGGCTAGACTTTTATTGCTGTTACAAAGCAGAGTGCCTAAAGCTGAAATGTCAGTTTTGGGTAGCTTAAAGGATCTGATTATCAATGTTTTTATCCCAAATTCAAACAAATATTCATACAAGATTCACACAGCTTTCACATAGAATTCATTTAAAAAAATATGTGAAAACTGTGTGAATGTTGGGTGAAAATATTGATAAAGAGATCCCTCAGCCTTTAACCAGTTCAATACAGGGCACTCATGTCCTGAGTGGGCATCCCTGGTGGGCATCTCTGGTGGGCACACATGGGAAATCACTCAGGGGAGCAGCTAATAGGCTCTCCTCTACTCGTATCTGTCAGTGCGAGTGGAGGAATAGCCAATACACAGCTTTTACTGTTTATGGTGTGATCAGCTGTGATTGGACACAGCTGATCACATAGTAAAGAGCCTATGTCAGAGGCTCTTTACCGAGATCGGTGATGCAATGTGTCAGACTGACACACCACACCAACAATCACTGCGCGCCCCGAGAGCACCGATCTCGGCTTATCCTGATGAACATCATATGAAGTCCAGTCAGGATAAGCCGAAAAATTAAGTTCAATGCTTCCGAGCATGCGTCGAATTGTTTCCAAGCATGCGTAGGAATTTTGCGTGTCGGAATTGGTACAGACGATCGGAAATTTCGATCTGAACTTTTTTGGATAAATTGAGAACATGCTCTTAATCTTTTGCTGGCTGGAATTCCGCCAGCAAAAGTCAGATGGAGCATACACACGGTCACATTTTTGGACCAAAAGCTCTCATCGGATTTTTGCTGGCGTAATTTCCGTTCGTGTGTATGGGGCATAAGAGAAAAAGTGTAACTTATTGTCTCTGCAAACACATTCACTCACTTAAAATAATCATTTGGGAATTATCCAAAATTTCCAACCCAAGTGACATTCTGTCCTGTGTGAAGGTTTTCAAGGGCTTTTCAATAAATTTGGCAAGCATACTGACTATTTATTTATTTTTTATGGAAACATTATATACAATAAATTGCAAATTGTCCTGATTGGTTGGCTGACACAAGGGCAGCCCTGAAAAGTAAATCAGCAGGTCTTCCTGAACTAGAAATCCCTCATTACCTAATGTCAAAATATTGGGGTAGTGTTTATTAATATACATGATTCTGTAAAATTCTGCAGCAAGCAAGAATTAATACTAAATTGCACAGTAGAGTTGGAATAAGTTTTTAATTGCTGTAGAATTTCAAAATATATACAGTATATTTGTATACTCTTCCTCAATGCATCAAAATAAGTATTTCCTTCTCGGCCTGCAATACTCTTAACTCTACTGTATGGTGGTTATTGCACTACTAAGTACATGTTATAAAGAGCAAATGCTGTTACCGGAATCATCATGTTTTTAACATTTCTTACTGCGTGTCTTTTGAAGAACTGTAAAAAAGCAATGCTATTATTTTCTACTGGGACTTAACACTTTGGCTCTGCTAGACATCAACATTTCTGTGTGTTTGTAGGATGTTTGATTTGGATCTTGCTTCCTACTTCTATTTTCAAGATCTGCAAAGACCCTTTCATCTCATGTACATTAAAAGGCTTTATGAGGTACCTGCTCGCCTTTTGATACATTTCAAGTACAATTACATAAAAATAAATTCTTGTTCCTGTTTGTGCTCTAATAAAATATCCAAATTCAAAGTGAGCCTGCCATAGTAACATTGTCTACTGATGGAAAATTGTATATTTATGAAAAATTATAAAAATGTATATGAAGCCATATAAGAAAGCAAAGTATATCACACTAGAATATACATACTGCCAAGTTTCTGCCCTAGATCTGACAATGTTGGTGCCTCTAAAGGTTAAAGTAGGGATCTAAATATTAGTTCCCAACTCTTTAGGTAGAGTTATGGAGCAAACAATGATTTGTAGTACTACCAAACTTGCTAGCATTAGGAATAGATAGATAAGCATTACACAAGCTGAGCAGATGGTATGAATTCAGAATGACACAAAAAACAGGTAGCGGCAATTAATCTTTAACAATTATGCAATTCTTTAATTGTGGAACCTGCACATTAGGGAGTCTTTTGTTCCATCCAAGTAGCAAGCAATAAATACACTTGTGTGGGCTTAGCTTATGGGAGGGAGTAGCTCTCCTCTCTGACAGATAGACAGGTTTTCCAGAGAATGTAGAAAAGGGGGGAGAAACATTTCCATCAGACAGCCAATCAGAGTATTCAGTTCTTCCCTGTCCTGCTAACTAGATTCTTCATTGTGTAGTGTCACCTCCAGAGATGTCACTTAACTTTTCTGTGCCCTCCCTGCACACCTGAAAAGGACACGCCTTGCTCACCCAGCAATTCCCGACACACATTGAGCTATTTTAAGGAATTTATCAAGCCTCGCATAGCCTAAAAGAAGAAAAGATTAGCAAGCATATAAACAATCAACAAGACAATACCAGTACTCTAATACCTTGTTTCCACTGAGTGGTATGGTTCGGTACGGTACACTATTTTCAGTGTTTCCATTATGAAAGCGGTCCATACAACCGAACCATACCGCACCATTTAGAGTCCTGATTCAGATGTGGGGCCATAGAAAATGGAACGGTTCGGTTAGGGTGGTGCTACGATACATTCCACTGATTGGCGGACAGAGAAACGTCTGCCAATCAGTGTGAGGCCACGCTAGACATTTTTTCTAAACCCCGTATGGACCCTGGTGGTCCGACTTGCAGTGGAAACGCTCACCTGAATAGGCCGGACCATTCTAACCCTTCCAAACTGTACCGACCCGAACCGATCCACTCAGTGGAAACGAGGCATAAGAGATGTGGTTAAACACCTGCAGTATTCTGAATAACAATAATCAACAGAATTGAACTACATTTACCTAGCAACAGTATATAAAGACAGTGCTAACAGTACCAGTTTTATCCCACTGGGCAGTGACTGATCCAAGACAAATCTGGAAAAGTGAATATTTTTTTTTTACTATTAATTGGCGGCGATCAGCGATTTTTATTGTGACTGCGACATTATGGCGGACAGATCAGACATTTTTGACACATTTTTGGGACCTTAAAAAAAATAACAACATTTCTCATCAGACAAATGATTAACTTATATGAGAAGAAGGGGAGGGAGGAGTCCTTCCCTTTTGAAGCTAGCCAAATTCTTTATGGCAAGTGCAGATATAATTGGAAGAGGAAAGGAGGAAGGGAGGAGCTCTTGCCGCTATTAGGTAACCAGATTCTTCATAGCTAGTACAGGGAAGGGAGGAAGGAAACAGATCCAGGTACACACTAGAATTATTTTTCAACCTAGCAGGCTGAACAAAAAAAAACAGAGAGATTGCCATACTAACACAAGTGATGTTGGTGTGGTGATCACCACCGCAATGCTATTGTAAATGCTATTGCAATGGTATTGTATTCTGACAGGGGGGCTGCCCCTTTGCCAGACAGCACTGATCGCTGATCGGATGCTGGGTGGATGTTGGTTTTCCAGCATGCCCATTCAAGAGAAGCCGGTCATGAGACCTGCATCTGTAGAACAGACAGCTGTACACCAATTTTGTCCAATTTTCGGCCTGTGTGTACAAGGCTTTACACTTGCACAGAAAGAAAATAGAAAGAAAATAGGTAAGTCTCTTGGTCAGAGCACATGGCTTTGTTGTTCTTTTACTATCATTGACATCAGTGTTTAACCACTTTCAGACCGGACCATTTTGCTGGCTTAAGACCAGACCACTTTTTGCGATTCGGCACTGCGTCGCTTTAACTGACAATTGCGCGGTCGTGCTCCCAAACAAAACTGACGTCCTTTTTTTCCCACAAATAGAGCTTTCTTTTGGTGGTATTTGATCGCCCCTGCGGTTTTTATTTTTTGCGCTATGAACAAAAAAAGAGCAACAATTTAGAAAAAAATGCATTATTTTTTACTTTTTGCTATAATAAATATCCCCCAAAAATATATAAAAAAAAATTTTTTCTCCTCAGTTTAGGCCGATACATATTCTTCAACATATTTTTGGTAAAAAAAATAGCAATAAGCGATTATTGATTGGTTTGCGCAGAAGTTATAGCATTTACAATATAGGGGATAATTTTATAGCATTTTTATTAATAATTCTTTTTTTTTACTAGTAATGGCGGCGATATCATTGATTTTTATTGTGACTGCGACATCATGGCGGACAGATCGGACATTTTTGACACATTTTTGGGACCATTGTCATTTATACAGCAATCAGTGCTATTTAAATGCACTGATTCCTGTGTAAATGACACTGGCAGTGAAGGGTTTAACCACTAGGTGGCAGTGTAAGGGTTAAGTGTTCCTAGGGGCGTGTTACTAACTGTGGGGGGGGGGCGTGGCTGTGATTTAGTGAACACTGATCTCTGCTCCAATCACAGGGAGCAGAGATCAGTGTCACTAGTTGCTAGGCAGAACGGGGAGATGCTGTTTACTTCCGCATCTCCCCGTTCAGCCGTCCCGCGAGACGATCGCGGGTATCCCCACGGCAATCGAGTCCGCGGGACCTGGAACCGGACTCACGGGGGTGCCGTCGGCGGCGCGCACGCGATGGCACGGCTGCAAACTTAAAGGGGACATACCTGTACACCCTTTTGCCTGTCCGTGCCATTCTGTCGACGTACATAGTCGTGCGCCAGTCGGGAAGCGGTTAAAGAGGAGCTGCACCTTAACAAAAAAATATTAAAAGTCAGCAGCTACAAATACTGCAGCTGCTGACTTTTAATAAATGGACCCTTACCTGTTCCAGGGTCCAGCAATGTCAGCAGCAGATGACGAGCAATCGCTCATCTCTCGGCTGCCCCCGCCGCCATCCTCTGTCAGGGAATCAGGAAGTGAAGCGTTGCTGCTTCCCTGCGCGTCTTCACTGGTTCACTGGTCACTTTTTGTTTCATCACCATCCCCTGGACTTCTTGCTTAGCGTATCTTTAATGGGGTTGGAAACACCATTAGCATTTAAAAAAAGAAATCCTGAAACTGATTACAGCATAGAATTAACCTATTTAGCTCTCAAATGGGTCTACTAGCATCTCCCATATTTAAAACAGAAATCATCCCAAAAATTAGAATTATGGCAATAGCCATAGCCATGCAGACACATGAGATCTTCTCTCTGACAGCTAGCACAGAAGAGGGTGTAAGATTGGGGTTACCAGACTCAAATGGTAGGTGCATTGTCCAGTGAGTACGCCAGTACAAAACTGTATTTTTAAGGGCCTGGTAGCCCACTTTTATTTAAAAGGACGGAAAGGTTCACAAAGACATCAGTACCCACGCAGGGGGGTTCAACCATTACTGTATCTTGCACACACAATACTTTAGCCTGCTGGCTTACATTGTTCCCATACAGCTGATTCAGGCCTTTAGCCTAGGCCTCAGGTCTGCTCCTTAGACCCATAAGAGTTTCCTAGAGTGAAGCTCACTCCTGATCAGCGCCTTGCTGCTCTGTCACCAAGTACGTCTGCCTCCTGCAGACATGCAGCCTCTGACTCCTCTCAGAGGAATGGGAGTCCACCCATTCACTCCCATGCACAGACTTCCTGTCTGTTGGGTGGAACCCTGAGCCATAGCCAGGTCAAAACTAAATAGCCAAGCACACAGCATGCCTTTCTCTCCAAAATCTGGCGTAAACCAGCAATCCTCCAGGTAGCACAGGGTCCTACCGCCACAAGGGGAAGAGGGAGTTGTTGTCTCTAGAAGCTAGCTAGACTGGCAAGCACAATTACAAGGGACAGTAAATGGCTTTTCTTTTAGGAGACCAACCAGATTCATTGGAGTCAGTAAATAACTGACAGGAAGATGCAGCCTTTCTGTCTGACAGCTCTTTAGATTCTCTACAGAAAGAACAGAATGGAGAATGAGGTGCTCTTCTCTCTTGTAGCTCCCTAGATTCTTTAGAGCCCTACTGCCCAACAAGAGGTCCAAGGGCTGAATTCAGCCCCTTGATACTTACTGTGTTGCCTTCAGACCTTAGCATTTTTACTGCCAAGGTTCTTATTTACTGAAGGAAAATATTCGCTAGACATGAAAATTAGCCATTGTGTGAGAGGTGAAAGTTTATTGTAAATTATTAAAAATATATCTGAATCTTAAAATTACTAGCCATATCTTCTGGTTATTATGAGGGGGCAGGGTAGCATAAATAACAGCTGAACTGTGTATAAGTATATAATTCTTGCCGAAAATACCTTTCATGATAAAAGTCAGCTGAAATCTTTCTTACTCTTTTTGTGTGTCAGAATTCTCCCCGGCATTATGGAAATTAGCAAGTGACAGGAGCAGAAAACAATGGAACTGTCAGGAACTTACTTAAACACAGAGCATGTATACCTTCTGGTCTCATTCTTTCTTTATTTTTGAATTATTATAACATTTACTTGAAAGACATTTTTAGACAGCACTATCCCGTTTTCATAATTATGTTTTATATACTGTACAGATTAGTGATTATTTCTTTAGTAGCTATCTCTATATCAGGCAGTGATCTCAACATGCCTGTCTAAAGAGACATAAACACCCAACCATTGAAGGCAAAGTTTCAGGGCCATTGTAAAGCCCACCCAACCCTGACCCAGTTATACTTTCTCTACCAGTGCTTCCTCACTGCTCATGACTCCTCTCATGTGACAGTGCTTGGGTCTAGCAGCCAATCTCTAAGCCTGAACACTGACATGTGATTGGGGAAATGACACTGTGACAGGCCTAACCAGGACAGGGGCTTTTGGAGGGTACTAGGGGCTAGCCTCCTACCCACTGATTATGGCCTATGGAGGAGAACGGAGGTTTTGTGTGCTTCTCATGGTCAGAGCATGAAAAAGAGCTTAGTTCAGCCTCTGAAGAGCAGATCATTCTCTAATGATGGACAACAACATGATGAACACTGAGATTGAGGCGTGGATTAATTCTCCAAATAAAGACAATAAAGCTTCCCTTCTTGGGTGGATAAAAAAGTGTAATAATAATCTTTTACAGGTTAATGGTCAGAGGAAATATAGAGGCCCTCCTGCAGACTGGGTTGGAGAAGCTCCTTCACTTGGGACAGAAACCTTTATCAACAATCTCCCTCAAGAAATCTATGAAGGTAAATGAATTCCACTTTTTTAGACTGCTGGAACATCGTAAGAGTTTTGTCTTATGATGACTTGCCTAGTGGACAGATTACACGAGTGATTCCTTTGGTTTTTACCTCAACATCTTGTCTGTATATGATGCTTGCACCAGGGCGCTGGTATTAGCTCTTGGTCTGCTTGAAGGCAGGAGGCACTGTTTAGTGGAAGCACCCAGGCGAGGTGCCAGGCGGTCCATTACAGCCACCAGTACTCTCCTTGGTGTCCAGCATCTGCAACAGAAGAAGCAGTTGTGAGGAAGCACTCGTAAGGTGTGGGAGCTGAAAGGGTATTTTACAAAGACACTGTCATGTCCTGCTCTGCATGGGCAAAGTAATAGTGTAAATATATCAACTGCTGCGTTTATTGTTTTCATTTAGTAGGAACAAACTGCTAACTGTAGATGATTGTTGTGCATTTGCACTGTTGCCCACATGATTCAAAAGTTAGGTGTCAAACATCTGCATTCCACTTAAAGCTGAAGCAAATAAGAACCAGCTTCAAGGAAGGGAGACTCCCAGGGTTTATGCATGGGGGGGGGGGGGGGCAACATTGGCCATGCAGGGGTGTGTTCCTCAGAATCCAGTGCACTCTGCAGAGTGGCAACTGGCACCCTGCACTGGAATGCTGAACATCACATACTGGATACTTCTACATCCAGCGTCATACCTCCCCTGGTGTATAGCAGCTATATATATGCATTATCAGTAAAAGTAAACTAATGTATGGCCAGTTTAAGACTGCCTCTTTGAATTCAGTCTCTCCCTCTCTGGTAGTGCAGACATCATACTTTATCTGAAGATAACTATGAGCAGGCATGCAGGCAATTGGTTGCCCAGCCCTACAGAGTCAGATGGTGTGACTGGTCATATGTAGTGGAAATTATCTCTCATCCACACTGAAAAGGCATAATTCTGCAGCAAGTTGTATAGGAAAACCTAAATGAGTCATCGAGATGAGGTGAGGTCAACATTTCAGGAAGTATTTGTGGGTGCCTGGAGTCCAGCTTTAAATGTTAACATTTGTGCACTTGACAACAAACGGCTTAATAATAAGTTATGCCTGCAAGCCAGCTTGTAACTTGGTATAGGTAGCTAACATGCTTCATGCCTGTCAAAGACAGTACCAGGCAGCAAGTGAAAAAAGTCAGTGAATGCTATTTATTAAACAGCATCTGTGCAAGTCAGAAAGTCCACTAATTTTACTTTAATGTGCACTTGTGCCTAGACTATAAATGTATTTATATGTTCTTAATAAGAAGCAGATGATCTTTAAAACGAGCTATCCCTGACATCTCTATCTCCTTGTACTCTCAAGTAATTTATTCTTAAGCTGAGCACACACTATTATTTATTTTTTGTTCAACTCCGCAGGTTGAATGAAAAAATACCGTCAGCTCTGGTCGGAGCCACTGTACTAACCATGCAAGGTTAGTTCAGCGATGTCCTCCACTGAGCTTTTGTGTTCTGACATTGGCTGAGAGCGCTCATTGGGAGTGGGTTGGCTGATGGTTTTCCAGCATGCTCGTCCAACAGACCGGCATACATGTGTGTATCCAGCTTTAAACATCCTCAAAGATTACAACAGATACTCTAAAGAGAAAGTGCTATGGCTTCAGTAACGGTATTGTAAACATTGAAAGTTAATTACTCTTGAGCAAGTTGGCCTCACTCAGAGTAATGCCCTAGAGACTCTTTTTATGTTTGTTATACATGTGGGGGTTCTCCTTTAAAGTTTGTTTTCTTCAGATGCGTTTTCATGAGAAAAACTGAGATAACATTATTCCTAGGCACATAGCCAGCTGTGAATTTGATTGCCTACTAAAGCCTGGTACACACTACAAAGTTTTTTTGTTCAACCCAGTGAGTTGAACAAATAAACTGACAGTTCCGGTCGGAGCCGCTGTACCAACAATTCAAAGTTAGTACTGCGATCTCCCCCGCTGAGTTGTTGTGTTCTGACAGGGGAACCTCCCCCCCGACGGAACACTCAGATCAGTACGCTCTGCCATTGTCTGAGAGTACTGATCGGCAGACATGGGAGTAAGTCACACATGTGCAAGTCATAAGCAAGTCTCAAGTCTTAACCTTCAAGTCACAAGCAAGTCCCAAGTTACTGTGGCGAAAAGCAAGCAAGTCAAGTCGAGTCCCTGCTAGAAGTCAAGCAAGTCAAGTCAAGTCATTTATTTGGTCAAGTCACAAATCAAGTCAAAATACTGATTTACCACCTTTAAATGAGTTAAAAGTCAGTGTTGTTCAGGAAAGGTTTTATTTTAAAAATAATATTTTCAACATTAAACTTCAAAATAATAAAGTATATCTAGACACTTGAATGGTGATGAGCCACTTACAAATAGTTTTTTTTTGCTGTTTGTTAAATTTTTTGCAAATGCAATGCATTGTAAAGCTGGCCATACACCTATAGATTATCTGCAGATTTTCTATGGTCAGATGGAAAAAGGGCAACAGATTTCTCTATGTTCGCTAAACTGTGTGGATGGAGGAATCTCCCACTTTTTCCATCTAACCATAGAACATCTGCAGATAATCTATAGGTGTATGGCCATCTTAAGTTACAATGCATTAAACATTAAACTTCAAACTAATACAGTATATGTAGACACTTGAATGGTGATGAGCCACTTACAAATAGTTTTTTTTTTGCTGTTTGTTAATTTTTTTGCAAATGCAATGCATTGTAAAGCTGGCCATACACCTATAGATTATCTGCAGATTTTCTATAGTTAGATGGAAAAAGGGCAACAGATTTCTCTATGTTCGCTAAACTGTGTGGATGGAGGAATCTCCCACTTTTTCCATCTAACCATAGAACATCTGCAGATAATCTATAGGTGCATGGCCAGCTAAAGTTACAATGCATTGCATTTGCAAAAAATTAAATTCGATAGTACTTTCTCGCTCAGTTGTGAGCGATGGGGTCGCATTATCACCCCACCATGGCTGAACACACGTTCAACAGGTGCGCTTGATGCAGGGACTGACATAACTCTTACCGCTACCCTGAACAAAGAGGGGAACATGTGCCTGTTCATGGCCCAAAACTGAAGGCAACTCTGTCCATCACAAATGTCTAAATACTGGTTCAGCTGAATATGGGGAGTAGAACATGAATCTTTCTTTTGTTTTTTGTGGTATGCTGAGAACAGCCCAGACTGACTCTCTGGCTCTGCCACTGGCATTTGCTCGTCTTCATCGGTGGTTGGTGGGGTGGGCTTGCAGTCCTCTTCTTTGAGAATCAAGTCTGAAGAACACAAGCATAAATGGTCACAACACAACTGAAATATCAAAAGCAACCAGATCATGACAATCTAGTGCATAGGTCTTCAACCCTCTCCTTGGGGTCCCCCAAACAGGCCATATTTTAGTTTTTCCCCATGAAATAACACACCTGATTTGATTAATCAAAGGCTTAATGTGTAGTAGTTGACTAATTGAAACAGGTGTGTTATTTTAGGGTGAAAACAAAAACATGGCCTGTCTGGGGATCCCTGAGGAGAGGGTTGAAGACCTCTGAGTAGAGTATATCAACATACTGACATTCTTTTATAGCCTACAATCTGGCATTACATTGGATTATTACAAAAACATAACATACTTTGTATCATCGCAGACACAGCCTCCTTGATATTTTCGGGAGCCAAAACATCATGGGTCAACCACATGGTGCCAAATGAAGGATCCAGCAGAGCAGCTTTTAGGTATAGAGGGTCAGAGAAGGGTAAGGTTGCTACATCTATGTGTTCATCTGCCATCCTCACATTGACAAAGATCCCTCCGAATCGCCTTTTGAGTGATTCTTGCAGGCTACGGATCAAGCTACCAAGGTAGCGCACGCTCTCTTTATGATTTTCCAAGTGGTGATTCAGAGAAAGGATACAGGGTACAACAGCACTTATTGTCACAATTTTTTCTCCCTGTGAGAGGTCTGTGGCTTCTCCAAAAGGTTGAAGGACATCCACGAGTTCCTTAATCTGATTCCACTCTCTAGCTGTGAATACAGTCTCTCTGTGTCCCCCATCTTCAAGAATTCTAGTCAGTTTCAGCTGGTCACAGCTGACCACTGATTTCAATTGCCTCAGTGTGGAATTCCAGCGTGTGGTAACAGCGGCAGGGATTCCACGCTGTCCAAACTCCTCTTCGAATTTTTCCTTGAAAGAGGTGCTTGTATGTAACAAGAAGCTCAACCTGGAAGCTTTGGCGAGAGCTGCATTGACTAATTTAGTCTCTTTAAGTCCATCACCTATTACCAATTGAAGCGTGTGTGCAAAACATTAAAGTCTAGTCTGGGTTTTTGCACTCAAATAATTGTCAAGTATCACCTGTTCTTCCATTGACAAGTCATTCCAAATGTCCGAATCATCAAGGTCATCGTCTTCTTCTCCCTGTCCTGGAAAACATGTAGTGAATGCTTTTTTCATGTTTGCGGCGTTGTCACAGATGATGTGGTCTACCTTTTTTTTAATCTTGTACTCTTCACATACATGCTCAAATTCCTCACAAATTCTTTCCCCTGCATGGGGACCTTTGAAGCGGTTGCACGCAAGCAACTGTGATTTCAACTGAAGACGGTCTTCCTCAATGTTGATCCAGTGCACTGTGACTCCAAGAAAGCCTCTCATCCTGCGGTCTGACCATATATCTACAGTCACTGACAGATGATCTACCGCTGCGAGTTCATTTTTCAGCTTCATTTGCCTATCTGCCACCAGATTGTCAAGCGTGTCAGTAATTGTTCTTCTACTTACTGGAGAGTACTTGCTGTCTACTATTGACAAAAAGCGATGAAAGCTTTGATGTTCAATGATGGACAGTGGCATGTTGCAGTTTATAATGAGGTCTGACAGGATTGAGTTTGTAATTGCCTTCTGCTGCTGGTGGTTGCAGTGGTATAGCTGCACAGTCCCCTGTGCGATGAATTGTGAGATTTGAGGCTGGCTAGCATCAAAAGTCCCTTTGGTATGGATGTACTCTTCATATCTATAGAGTAAACAGAAGAGAGATGGAAAATAAAGTTAGCTATGTGATTTATTGATTTTAACAACAATACACTCTGCTCCCACCCATACACGTTACTGTACCTACCTTTCTTTGTGGGTTTTGTAGTGACGGATGAAGTTGGATGTTGTGGTTGACGTGTCTCTTATTTTTGAGCTGCAGACCTTGCACATCGCCGTTCTCTTCTTTTCGCCAACATCTAAAACATAATCCTTAAATCCAAATTTAATTATTTTTGGAATCGCTCCCTCCATTATAGCTGTCTTGTGCGTTGGTCTCTCAGGGGCGGATCCAGAGTTTACTGTGTCGGGAGAGGCACTGACAGAAAATAAGGTGTTGCTTACTTACAAAACTATTTATTGGCACCAGTGACACCAATCCAATACAGTGACTAGTGCTAAAGAAAATGCACTGTTACTGTATAAATGACACTGGCAGGGGAGGGGTTAACACTAGGGGTGATCAATGGGTTAGGTATGCTCCTAGGGACTGCTTTCTAACTGTGGCAGGGATGGATGTGTTAGAAGAAAAGAGATCTGCGTTTCAGCTTAGACACAAGATCTCTCTCTTCCTCTGTGACAGAACAGCCACACGTGACACCCAAAATGTACTGGCGCAGGCAAGTTTTTACTGGCATTTCCAAAAGTAAAAAAAAAAACTACAGTTTTTTAAGTGCAAATTTTAGTATTTAGGCAACAAACAAGTAACATGTTCAATTATTAATGAACTCACCATTCAGTTGCTAGGGGTTGCTATACATTACTGCCCACCATTTGGTTGTCTAGGGTTTGCTATACATTACCGTTCTTATAGTACACTCTCAGCACCAGCCTCTGCCAGCTACTCTCTCACGAGCCCTGCCTGGCATGCAGATCACGCCTGCAGTCAGACGGGCAAATACTTCAGTCTCCTGTGCCAGTTTTGCCCCGGCTGTCTGTGACTCTCTGGAGGGGGGCACACCGGTCCCTGCCACTGTCATTGTTCCCCCAGCTGCTGTTGATCATTAATGGCAAAGCAGCTGGGCAGACAAAGGGGTGGCACAGGCCGGCAAAAAAAAGACTGGTGGGAATGGAAGAACAATGGGCCGTTCTGAGAAGCTGCCATTTAAATAGGGCAAGGGTGGCCAGTTTACCACTGCTGTTTTAAGAATGGGCCAGGGGTCCTCGTGATCAGTTTAAAACCAGCTATGGGGTGTGTGCAATTAATCAGTTTGACTTGGGAGGTGTGCAATGGATCCGTGTATAACCAAGTATGGGGGTGTGCAATGGACCAATTTTTTATAATCCGCTATGGGGGTGTGCAATTGATCAATTTATAATCCGCTATGGGGGTGTGCAATTGATCAGTTTGACCTGGGAGGTGTGCAATTGACCAGTTTATAACAAGCTGTGGGGGTGTACAATGCCAGTTAATAACCAGTGGATCCATTGCACACCTCCCAAGTCAAACCGTCTGATTAATTGCACACACCCCATAGCTGGTTTTAAACTGATCAATTGCATACCTCCCAAGTCAAAATTAATATTTGCACAACCCTATATCTGGTTATAAATGAATTGCAGACCCCCATAGCTTATTATAAGCAAATTAATTGCATGCCCCCACAGCTTGTTATAAACTGGTTAATAATTGCGCACCTCCATATAAACTTAAACTGATCTATCGGACAGCTTCCAACTCATTAATTGCACAACCCCATAGCTGGTTATAAGCAAATTGCACACCTACAGCAACTGGTCATAAATATATAGTACTAAACATTAGGACCTCACACAGGATCAATGTAAATCAATGAACTGACAATCATAGGAAATAGTCATATTGGAGACAATAGAGGCAATTATTCACAATGGCCCCTATTGTCTCCCAATATGTGTATTTCTTTCCTATGATTGTCAGTTCATTAGTGCCAATGTTTTTTATATGAGTCAGACCCCTTGGACTTAGACAATAATGCTGTAAAAAAAAAAAAAAAATAATTTGCACAACACCGACCGTATACTGTCAGCGCCGGTGTACCTGGTCGGCGGCGTCCCATCGGCGTCCCGGCGGCCATTCCACGTTTCCAGTATTGCAAAATCACGCCTCTTCATCGTCTGTGATAGGCGAAACACTCAATTTATTTCCCAGCATTCAGTGTTCCGCCTATCACAGCCATCCGCTCATCCTCATAACACAGACGAGGATGATAGGATGTCCGTGATAGGCGGAACACTGCCTGCTGTGAAATTGAGTGTTCCGCCTATCACAGACAAGGAGGCGCGGTTCCGCCTATCACAGACAAGGAGGTGCGGCTTTTACACTGCAATGGTTAGTGGTAGTAATGACTTGCCAAGTCATAGGGCCCAAGTCAAAGTCAAGTCACAAGTCATTAGTGTCAAGTCAAAGTCAAGTCGAGTCATTTGTTTAATTTTGTCAAGCAAGTCGCAAGTCCTCAAATAGCCGACTCGAGTCTGACTCGAGTCAAGTCATGCGACTCGAGTCCCCCACCTCTGCTGATCGGAAGTCAGGCGTTCACCCTACAGAAGCCAGCCAAGTGGCCAGCATCTGTCAGACAGACCGACAAACATAAGGGCTGTTTTTTATTGAACCGGCCGATGTCACTAGACATTCGGCCTGTGTGTACGTGGCTTTAGATATAGAGTTGTATTGTTCAGATGTGATCTACAGTAACTCTTATCACTTAGCTGTACTAAAGCCATTGTAAGTTTTTCAATAGATGAGAGATCTTTCGCTCAATGATTCTGTGTGTGTGTTTTCTCTCCATTTTAAATAATTTCGTTGTCAAAGTCTTGGCACAGGTTTACTTTACTCTCAATTCCTAAATTCCAGGAGGTGCTGTGTTGTACTGTATCGCTAATCTTGAAACTCAGGTCTAAATATGATGTCTTTGAGAATCTTATTATTGCTGACACTTTGATACATTAGGCTTTCTAGGCAAGGAGCCTACATTTGAATATGTGGGCATGCCTCACTTATAAACAGGGGTTTCCAAACAAACAACAAGTGCAAGTAAGCTCTGCATCCTGTATACACCTCGAAGCTTTCGAATTTCACAGCTATTTTACTTCTCTGTCATATACCAACATTCAAAAGAAGGCAGAGTGATTGTCTCCTGGCATCATAAAACTAACTAACTATCTTCAGTGTTGGAGTTGCATCTACCGGAAGCCCACAAGTAGGAAAATAGGTGGTTCCTCATTGTTTGTGAGACACCAATTGTCGAAGATGAAGGAGGCAGCATGGCGATCTAAGGCTCTATTGTTGGATCTAAAGTTATTAACTTACACAATACAATAGAAATACCCATGACTGCTGCCCTACTCATAGTTGGTCAGGGGTACGTCCTAGAGCAAGATTGTTGCACCACCTTGATCCCCAATGGCATATGAGGGATCTCAGAGGCAGAATGGGCTAGCCGTTAACCTCAGAGTGTGATCCTTGGCTGTACAGGAGGACACAAGATAAAGGAAGAAACATGATGGTCTGGGGCTCTTTTGTTGGATCGAAAGTTATCGACTTATACAAAAAACTGACAAAAAAAACCCAAACCAAATGGCCTGCCACAGTTTATTAGCCCCAGACCATCATGTTCTAAAGATCACCACACTTCAGTCGAGTACCAAGTTTCTACCCACTTTCTCTGGTACCCCACTCAGTTTGAAGTTCTTCCATGATGCTTTAATTCCCTTATTCAGCATTCTAGGTCTCAAACTTAGGTCCCTATCCAATCACATAGACACCCTTTTTAGGCAGCAGGCCCAAGAGGATCAGGCATATAACTACGCTCTACATCCAGGCAGGAGACCCAGTGGGAACACTGACTTCCAAAGATCACTCCTAAATATTTATGCCCTCTCTAAATCTGCACCACTAGCAATATATCTCCTAGTGGTTGGCAAGGGCAATATAAATAACCAAGTTCATTGAAGCTTCCAAACTCTATTGCCAGTGACACATGCAGCTGGCAAAAGCAAACAATAAAGGAGACCCACATAAATCTGAACTATCTTTCGAACTTGGGCTGATTACAACCCAGCAACAAACTGTGGTTTCCATTGTGGAATGAATGCCATAAGTGGGTTACATCTTTAAGGTAGCTACTTTTATTAAAGAACTTAGAATACTTTTTTTTTTATATATATAAAACAATGCAATTCCTAGCCCCACAGATCCTACACTGTCTATTGTCCTGCATCATACTAAGCCCCAGACATTCCCCACATACTGGCTAATGCATTAAATATGGTCTAAGACGAAACAGATGCCGCAGGTTACCGAGTATAGCCCCATTTGGGGGAATGATACATATTCTGAGACAGCTAAACTCCAGTAGGTACGAAAATGGCAAGCATATGGGGTAACTATTTTTAGGAATTTTTTTAGGGAAGGTAGCTCAATTTGGACTCCCTAATCATATGTACTTTTACTATTTACAATTTCAACATGCAGTAAAGGCCCAGGGTCTGCCAACTGCTTGGCATCTTTCACTCCTATTTTAAATTTTATTCAACATATCAATACAAGGGGTTTATTTCTCTTTGTAGCGCCATGCTTTTTAACTCCTACTTAGAGGGCTACCCGTGTTAAGCAATGAAACCATGGGAGGCTAACATAGGCTGTATGGTAGAGGACCTATGGGTAACCATTCGGGAATCAGTGAGTTCCAGCTCCTTAAATATCTTTTAGAGACTCTCTCAATTTTATAGTGTTACACATCTATTACATTCCCACTAAACTCCATAAAATGGGCCTATTGTGAGACCTGATCTGCAGTAAATATCATAGAAAACCAGGATGACCTTATTCATATGCTGTGGCGCTGCCCTAAGCTGCATAGATATTTGGCCAAGGTTGTAGATAATACCATTAACATAGCTTTCCAGAGTGTAGTTAACATTTAACTGAAACAATTGGGGTTATTTACGAAAGGCAAATCCACTTTGCATTACAAGTGCAAACTACAAGTGCAAAGTGCACTTGAAATTGCACTAAAAGTGCACTTGGAAGTGCAGTCGCTGTAGATCTGAGGGGGACATACAAGGAAAATAAAAAACAGCATTTTAGCCTGCCCATGATTGGATGATAAAATCAGCAGAGCTTCACCTCATTTCAGATCTAACCCTCAGATTTACAGCGACTGCACTTCCAAGTGCACTTTGCACTTGTAGTTTGCACTTGTAGTGCAAAGTGGATTTACCTTTCGTAAAAAAAAAACAAGGCCTATTAGGTATATTGGATGATACTGAGATGCAAATTCACACTAGAAAAGCGGTATCTAGAGCGCTGTTCCAGCCCATTAGGTTAATCTTACTGATCTGGAAATCCAGGACTTCTCCAAATTCTCAGGCTTGGGTTAGACACGTGGGGACCACCTTTTGCTATGATCAACTTATCTATCAACATCGTGGATGCCCAAATAAATTTGAGAACTTGGGGGATGGCTGGTTGAACATCCCTGGTCTTGCTTCCATGGACCTGACAATCAATAGGCTGTTAGTTCTTTCTACTTTTTCTGTCACTGCTTCTTTATTTACAGTATTGTACTGTAAGTCACTTTTAGCGACTTCATAGCTGTAACAGCACTCTGATATCTGTATTTGCACTCTAGAATTGTACATAATTTTTTCTATGGCTACTTTTATGATGTTATATGTGGTGGCATATGATATGATAGTATATGGCTATTTGTCTACTATTTCAGTAAGTTTCATAAACTTTTTTTTTGATGATGATAAAAAACAATGCATTTCCATTTTTTATTTTTAAAGTGATATTAAACTCTCAGTTTTTAGACATCTTTAGCAGCTGATTAAATCACTGTTTATAAAGCTTCTTCATATTTTAATATTTGTCTATATTCCAGTTTAAGCTAGTGCCATGACCACGACCCCCAGCTTTTCTGTTTCTGGTGGCTCCTTTCTCTTGTAGAATCCTATGGAGTCACCCCTGCATACAGGGAATAGAGTTGTGCCTCCCTACACTGTGTGAATCAATAGAAACATACAGCCCAATAGCCTTGGATGGCAAAACACTGTCCTGCTCTATCCTCCTCTTCCTGCTTCTCCAGGCTAACAGGCTGGCTGGAGACTGCACTGTCCACTGTTAACTCATTCCTGTGTGGATTGGAAGTTCAGGGAAGCAACACTGAGAGCATGAGTAAGTGTGTGGGTAAGAATTTCAACAAACAGTTTACCGGGGAATGTTTATTATTTTATAGATAGATCGATATATATAGATAGATAGATAGATAGATAGATAGATAGATAGATAGATAGATAGATAGATAGATAGATAGATAGATAGATAGATAACTGCACAGTAGCATTACTTTAACTCAAGTACCCACACGTCCGCACACATGTTATGTAATTCCCTTTTTATTTTTCTCACAATCAGAAATATTATGCAGTAAATTGCAAAACTTCACTTTGTTTCAAAGCCCATAAAGTATTCTACATTTGTTATAATTTGTGCATCTACTAAAGAAACCAGAATGAGATCACAAAGCATTGTCATACCCTGTTTTATGTTCACATAAATAATTGAAAACCAAGCCTTAGTTAACTGAAGGATCACAAAATAAGGAGGTTGTTTCCTAGCAATATGACCACAAGGCAATTCACCTTACTCAACACAGCAATTGTACAACCACTACGATTCTCCTCTTGTAACCTCCGGTCAGGGAAAATGTTAGGCATAGGCATGATGTTTAGACTGCTACAAAAGAAAATGCTGCTGTCGTATATTCTCCAGAAAAAGAGACTTGACAACTGCTTCAAGCAATATTTATACATGTATAGTGTTTTCCAAGATGTTTCAGAGTTATTATTTTGGTGATAATGGTAATGTTGTGGTTTGCATTTTTCAAATGCTGTACAGTTTGACATTTTTTGTACCCTCTGCAAATCAATATCCCTGTGTTTTGAAGGTTGCATAGCATTTCAGAAATAATCTGGCACATTTCTTTAAGATGTCAGAGATAATTATTATCATTGCAGGTACTGCTAGAAAAAATCCCACAATAGACACAATTTTCACAATATATTATAATATTTTTTTAACTTTAATAAGGAGAATAATAAATTAATAATCCCTCAGGACGTTTCCCTTAAGACACTAAAGCTAGCCATACACACATAGATTTCTCGAATTCAGTCTTTGTGGATCTCCGCTGTCAACTATTGCATTCAGATAGCCAAAAGCTGTTTTTTAAATACCCGAAACAATGACTGCATCTCATAGAATGCAATCAAAGTTCAGTTGACAATTTTCCACCTGACTCATTTGATTTTTCAATCGAAGCTTGCATAGCTAGGTTGAGCCACGTATAGCCAGCTTTAGAGTTATCAGTGCAACTGGGTTGGAAGACATGTACAAAAGCACAACATATGCAATTTGTTCTTTACTTAGCCATCTACTATAGGCTCTTGGTCTTTATCTAATAATAAGGCTTACCTGAAAAGTTGGGCCGAACACCCCCCCACCCCCAGTTCGGTTTGTGCCAGAACTCGCAAACATCACAAAATTTCAGACCCAATCTCCGAATCCTATTATAGTCTATGGGACCCAAACTTGAAAAATCAAAAGTGCCCATTTTGAAGGCTTCTATGCAAGTTATTGGCCATAAAAAGGGTATGGGGGCCTGGATACTGCCCTGGGGGGTGTGTATCAATGGAAAAACATGTTTTTTTTAAAAGAGCGTTTTTACAGAAGCAGTGATTTTAATGATGCTTTACCACTTGCCGACCAGCCGCCGTCGTATGGTGGCAGGTCTGCTCTCCTCCGCGAATCGCCATAGCTGTACGACGGCTCACTTACGCTGCAGGAGTGCGCCCACGGGTCGGGCGGATTTGATGTCCACTGACCCACGATCACCTAGTACAGAGGCAGAATGGGGATCTGCCAGTGTAAATAAGCTGATCCCCATTCTGACAGGAGACATGACAGAGATCTACGGTTCTCAGTGATTGGGAAAAGTTATCTCTGTCATGTGCCTGGTAGCCCACCCCCCCTAGAGTTAGAACACACCCAGGGAACACACTTAACCCCTTGATCGACCCCTAGAGTTAATCCCTTCCCTGTCAGTGTCATTTTTACATTGATCAGTGCATTTTTATAGCACTGATCAATGTAATAATGTCACTGGTCCCCAAAAAGTGTCATTTGGGGTCAGATTTGTCTGCCACAATGTCGCAGTCCATCTAAAAATCACAGATCACCGCCATTACTAGTAAAAACAATAAAAAATAAATAAAAGTCCCTAAATCTTTCCCATATTTTGTAGATGCGATAATGTTTGTGCAAACTAATCAATACACACCTATTGCGATTTTTTTTTTTTTAACCAAAAATATGTAAAAGACTATACATCGGTCTAAACTAATTAACAAATGTGTTTTTTTAATATTTTTGGGGGATATATATTATAGCAAAAAGTAAAAATAAATAAAAACCGCAGAGGTGATCAAATACCACCAAAAGAAAGAAAAAGGGACATCAATTTTGTTTATGCACAGCATCGCACAATTGTCAGTTAAAGCGATGCAGTGGTGTATCCCAAAAAAATGGCCTGATTATTAAGGGGCAAATCCTTCCGGTCCTTAAGTAGTTAAAGGGAAACAATAAAAATAATAATAATACGTTTTCTTTTAACCAGTTCCTGACCAACCGCCGCAGTTGTACTGCGGCAGGTTGGCTCGACTGGGCAAAGGGACATACCTGTACATAAGGCGCACGCACGTGCCCCCTAGGTGGCAATGATGATCGGTTCTGGCGAATTAAATGCTTCTCCTGCCTGTAAGTGTAAACACAGGCAGGGGAAGTGATATCATCTTCCCTCGTGGAACTCTTTTCTGTTCCAGAGAGAGGAGAGAAGAAATCTCACAGTAAGTTGCACCAACACTATACTAACACCAGTACACATAGGTACACTTGTCCCCCCCTAATCTCCCCCCATCGCCCCCCCCCCCCAGTTAACCCCTTCACTCCCTGTCACAGTGTCACCCAGTGCAGTGTTCATATTTTTCTTTGATCACTGTACTGTCATTTGCCAGTGTGTAGTGTCATTTGTGACAATCAGTGTTAGGGGACTTAGTAGTAGCCCCAGATAGGTCTAGGGACCCCCCTAATAAAGGTTTAACCCCTTTATCACCTCCTGTCACCAGTGATCACCATATTAGTGTCACGGGTGATGCTGGTTAGTTAGTTATTTTTTTATAGCGTCAGGGCATCCGTCGTATATTACTTAATAAAAGGTTTAACCCTCTGATCACCCGGCGGGTGATATCAGTTAGGTTTTAGCGTCAGTTAGGGTCTGCGTCGCCCCAGGCAGCGTCATATTAGTGCCAGTAGCGCTAACACCCATGCACGCACCATACACCTCCCTTAGCAGTATAGTGTCTGAACGGATCGATATCTTTGATCTGATCAGAACTATATTAGCATCCCCAATAGTTTAGGGTTCCCAAAAAAAACTGTGTTAGCGGGATCAACCCAGATACCTGCTAGCACCTGCGTTTCGCCCCTCCGCCCTAGGCCATCCTACCCAAGTGCAGTATCAATCGATCAATGTCACTTACAAAACACAAAACACATAACTGCAGCATTTGCAGAGTCAGGCCTGATCCCTGTGAACGCTAACAGTTTTTTTGGTAGCGTTTGAAGCAGTCACTGACAGTCAGGTGCTCTTTTTTCCTGTGAGTTTCACTAGTTGTACCAGTACAGTTAGAGGCCAAAATGTCTGATCAAAGGTATACTAGTGAAGAGACCTACATATTTCTGAGACTGACAGATGAGAGTGAAGAGGAAGTCACCCATCTGTCAGATTCAGGCTCAAAATACGAACCTGTAGACAGCAGCGGCACCCTGACCGATAGCTCTGACGATGGAGTAGTGGCCCCTGCCAAGGTCAGGTGTACCCAACGCCGTTCTTCTGCTGTTGTTGAGGTGCAAAAACCGCAGGGCTCTCGTATGGAGCAGAGAGCCAGTACTAGTGCCGCTCATCCTTCTGGTGGCAAGCACAAGCGGCCTGGTACATCCTGGTCGTACATCCAGCACTGCAGTAACACTTGGTGACGTGGCGAGTCCCATAAGTGCAGTTCAAGCTGGTGAGGTGGATAGCACAAGTAGAGTCCCGCAGCCACCAAGACGAAAAAAACACAGGACCATAGAGCCCATAGTACCCTTCCTGCTGCATTTGCCAATTCGAATTGGGAGCCCACTACTTCTGCAGCACCCGTACTTCCCCCATTCACTGGCCAAATAATTTTTTTGCCCAAAGTTGTCATTAAATGATCTATTACCCCAAAATACATTCTGCTGCTTCTCCTGAGTATGGGGATTCCACATATGTGAGAATTTTTGGGAGTCTAGCTGTGTACAGGACCCCGAAAACCAAGCAGCGCCTTCCTGCTTTATAAGGGCGTAATATGGTTGTTTTTACTCCTCACTACCTATCACAGTTAAGGAGGCCCTGAAATGTCCAGATAGCACAAAACTCCCCAAATTACCCCCTTTTGGAGAGAAGGGGTCTTGGTATTTTATAAGAGGCATGGTGAGTATTTTGCAGCTCTCATTTGTTTTAGAAAATGAAGAAAGAAAAGAAAAACCTTTGTTTTTTCAATTTTCAAAACTTTGTGACAAAAAGCGAGATCTGCAAAATACTCAACATGCCTCTCAGAAAATTGCTTGGGGTGTCTACTTTCTAAAATGGGGTCATTGGGGGGGGGGGGGGGGGGGGGGTTGTGCTATCTGGGCATTTCATGGCCTCCAAAACTGTGATAGGCAGTGAGGAGTGAAATCAAAAATTTACGCCCTTAGAAAGCCTGAAGGCGGTTATTATTTTTCGGGGGTCCTGTACGCGGTTAGACTGCCAAAAAGCCCCACACAAGTGGTATCCTCTTACTCAGGAGAAGCAGCACAATGTATTTTGAAGTTTAATTTTACATATGCCCATGGCATGTTAAAGCAATATATCATTTAGTGACAAAAGTTTGTAAATTTCCCCCTATTTGTTGCAAAGTATAAAATATTATTGGGGTGTAATTTCACATATAACCATAGCATGTGTGAGCAATATATAATTTAATAACATCTTTGTGTATTTTTATTTTTTTTTGGCATTTTTCAATCAAATATGTGACAAAAAAATTAAATATTCATTGGGCTCAACATGCCTTTCAGCAATTTCCTTGAGGTGTCTACTTTCCAAAATGGGGTCATTTGGGGGGTTTGTACTGGCCTGTCATTTTAGCACCTCAAGAAATGAGATAGGCAGTCATAAACTAAAAGCTGCGTAAATTACTGAATTACTGAAAATGCACCCTAGTTTGTAGACGCTATAACTTTTGCGCAAACCAATATACGCTTATTGACATTTTTTTTTTTTACCAAAGACATGTGGCTGAATACATTTTGGCCTAAATGTATGGACTAAAATTGAGTTTATTGGATTTTTTTTATAACAAAATCAGAAAGTATCTTTTTTTTTCCAAAAAAATAAAACCATCCCATCTGTGGTTTTATTCTGTTTATATCACAAAAAATAAAAACCGCAGAGGCAATCAAATACCATAAAAGAAAGCTCTATTTGTGGGAAAAAAAGGACGTAAATTTGATTTCGGTAGAGCATTGCATGCCAAATTGTAAAAAGTGCTCTGGTCATTGAGGGGCCAATTCTTCCGGGGCTGAAGTGGTTCATATAGTGCCCTGGGGGGGTCTCCTTAGTCTGCCTGTACAGTGGCATATCTGTACCGTATATAGAACCTGCTGCAGAAAAACTGACAATTGTAAAGAAAGTTAAATGACATTTAAATTTTCAGAAATACAATACCATCGCCGGCAATAGAAAATGACAATTAAATGACATTTAAATTGCCGGCAATATAATACCATTTCCGGTAATAGAAAAATGTAAAAAAAAAAAAAAAAAACATTGTTCGGGTCTGGTATCGATTTTAAAGGGGAGCCCCCCGCCAAAATTAAAAAACAAAACTGCGTAGGGTCCCCCCTAAATCCATACTAGACCCTTATCCAAGCATGCAGCCTGGCAGGCCAAGAAAGAGGGGGGGACAAGTGAGCACCCCCCTTCTGAACCACACCAGGCCACATGGGGAGGTGCTTTGGGGCCTTCCCCACCCCAAAGCACCTTGTCCTCATGTTGATAGGGACAAGGGCCTATTCCTAACAACCCTGGGCTGTGGTTGTGGGGGTCTACGCACAGGGGGCTTATCAGAATCTGGAAGTCCCTTTTAACAAGGGGGCTACCAGATTCCAGCCCCCCTATGTGAATTAGTATACCCCTACCCATTCACCAAAAACATGTAAAAAAGAAATAAAAAAAACACATAGAGAGTTTTTGACAGTTCCTTTAAAAAAAAAAAAAAAAAAACAATGCCCCCCGATGTAGATCCATTGTCAATCACGATGCCAGACCAGAAAAAGAAAAAAAAAAGCTCTGCCTACGACGAAGGCTAAACCGCCAACTGCAGGCTAAAATGCCAACTACAGGCTCTGTCGTTTGACAGTTCTTCTATAGATAAGGGCACCTGGCGATGTCACATGATGGCACCGCAGCCATGTGACATCACTGACCCATGCATGCTGATGACAAATTTCCCAACAACCTTAATTTTTATAAATATGGGCAACCTTTCCTTTACTAATTTTAAGCAAAGGCAGGTTCAATAAAACTATTCTGCTGATAAATAAGTCAACAGATCTGTTGAAGTTTGTTTTCAGGCAAGCAGATAATTACTGTATATGAAAGCTGTTTTACTTGTCAAAAGACTTGTCACAATGACAGACCAGTTTAAATAGGTTATTGGGCACCAAGTGTGCACGCTAATTGGTATGCACATGTGCCCATATGCATACGCACCCAAACGTCAGTTTAATAAAACTGGAATGGCATATCTAATATTTGCTCTTCGCTTAGAAGTGTGAGCATGTGAGCAATGCACACGAATATGAGCATAACCTGTACTGGTTTTCTGGCGCTAGGAATCCAGTTTACTTTACACCAGCTTTGTTCCACCTGGGTATGCTACAAGGTAAATCTTTTATCAGCTCTGCTTCATACCCACCTCATTGAGGCTCCTACAACCTCAGCACCATCGGAGATCTCCTGCTGGAGCTTTGGAGCCTGATCACCAATCCGCCACTCTCCAGAATTGTCTTGCCAGTATTTGAGCCTGTACACATGGGGAGCTGGTGCCATTACAATAGACAGGAGGTGCCTACCTTACTTGGTAGTACTCACCAATAGAAGTTCTGTAACTTTTTAACCTATGCTCCTCTGCTCCTCTGAACTGTTCTGCCACTTTCCAGACCAGTACATGTGGGGACAGTGTTGCTACTACCATGGACAGTAGGTTAGTGTCTGCCTCACTCATCATTATTCATAAAAGGGGCTCCTTGTTACAGGAACATTGCAGAAACCTCTCTATACCATAACAGTAGAATGATATTTTCTTTTTCTTTGGTAACTTCTTCACCTTCCCAGTTAAACCCTGTCAGGATGGGCAAGCCAGTAGACAAGATAACTCCTCTGGGTGGACTTCTGTGCACAGGCTTAAACATATTCCCTTCGTGCTTGCAAGAATTTGGCACTGGCTAATGCATGTGCGCATGCCCAAACTCACGCATACACATAACTCAGCCAGTGCTCAGGATCAATGCTGCTTTGTCTTCATCCTCTGATGTAACCTGTGATCCTATGAATCTGTACTCTGCTTCCAGGTGCCGTCCCGGCTTGTCTTGACTATTCTCTGCACTCCACCTGCATCGACCTTGGGTTGTCCCCTGACATCAGCTTCTGTCTGCTCCTTTGGCTCCTGCTTCACTGATTGGTTCCAGACCCAGCTTGTTTCCTGACCATGCTCCTATCTGTGCCCTGTATCCAATCCATCCCATCTGTGAATTACCTGGCCTGCCTAATTACTCTGCTACTCTGTCTACTGTTGCCAGTACCAGTGGCCTGCCTGCTTGCTAAAGCCATCTGACGACTTTTCCTGCCTGGTGCAGACACCTGCCCTGCTGCTAGAAAGACCTACAGGCACCCATGCCACTCTGTACTCCTGTGCCTCCTGTCAGAGGTATAAAACAGCCCTTTCTCATCATATCAGGCTCTGCTACCAAGTACGTGATAAACCCCTTTTTGGTCTGCATGGTATCCATAACAGCTTTATTCTTTTCTTTCCTACTGAGAGGGACATTTTCCTTGCTTTTTTTTTCAAGCTTGAGTGTATTTCCACTGCACTCTTGACTCAGACCATTCTTTAAAGTGGAGTTCCATCCAAAAATGGAACTTCCGCTTTTCCGGTTCCTCCCCCCTCCGATGTCACATTTGGTACCTTTGAGGGGGGAGGAGGAGAAGGTACCTGTCTAATCCAGGTATTTGCTCCCACTTCTGGCGATAGATTGCCACAGATTTGTACCCTCCTCTGCCCCCCCCCCCACTTTCTTCTGGGAGATACACAGGTCCCAGAAGACAGCAGGGACCAGTGAGCACATGCAGCGTGACTCGCGCATGCGCAGTAGGGAACCAGGCTGTGAAGCTGCAAGGCTTCACTTCCGGATTCCCTTACTTAAGATGCCGGCGCCTGCATCCGGGAGCCGAGGGACAGACCAGCGTCAGGTGAGGACATTGCAGGAGTCCTGGACAGGTAAGTGTCCTAATATTAAAAGTCAGCAGTTGCAGTATTTGTAGCTGCTGACTTTTATTTATTTTTTCGGCGGAACTCCACTTTAAGATTTTTCAAGCCTCAAAGAAAATATTGCCTGCTCTGTTCTCTCTAAGTAGCAGTGCCTAACAAATGTCTCTTCCACACCTCAGCCTGCTTTGTAAGTGCAATTTACCCTTATTTGTACTCCTACTCTGAAGAATTATACATGGGGAAGAATTACATTTAAACCAACCAGAGGACAGGCAAACCTGCTGCTATCTTTACCAATGCAATGACCACTTTGCAACTTATGCAAGAACTACAGTATTCCTCCCAGGAGTTGCTGGACAACTTTAATTAATTTTCTGATAATAGTATACCCACTGCCCAGGTGGACAACCCAAAGGAAGCAACCTGATGAGAATTTCTTGTCTTAGAAAAATTCAAGCTCTTATCTTGATGTGATTCTCCGCCTTTTAGGCTTCTGTCCATCCTTCATGAAGTTGATGGTGGCTCTGTATAGTGCCCCTCAAGCTAAACATACAGTAAATACTATGGGTTGAATCTTTCATTTTTTTCCATGCAGAGGAGTACTAGACAGAGCTGCCCCCCTTTCATCTCTCCTGTTCATCCTGTCATGAAGCCCCTGGCGGAAGCTGTGTGAATTAATTCTGGTATTCAGGGTCTAGATTTAGTGCGCATAAAATTTCAATATTTGCAGAAGCTATTCTACTGTCCCTTACCTTACCCAAGGTTTCCCTTCAAAATTATTTTAAGTTTTTAGACTTCTTCGACTCATTTTCTGAATTAGAAGTGGATCCAACTAAATTAAAAACAGTGTTGGTAACTATATTTACCCGAACGCGCGAGGCCCTGAAATACTCCTTCCTTTTTCAATAGTCCACAACCATACCTTATCTTGTTATCTTATTGATTCTTACTGTACTTATAAATTATTATACCAGGCAAACTTTCATCCTTTGATTCATAGGTTGTCTTCATTATTAGACTGGTATCTACTGTATACCAGCACATATACTTCAGGTCCACCAATGCAAAATATTGCAGTTCATTTGGAGATCCACGAAATCCTGTATTAATAGATATATTCTGTTTGCCTGTAAGCCCGATGAAGGTAAAGCAGTCTCTAAAATTTTTATTAAATGTTTATTTTCTGGTTGTGAATATCGCTCCTATATCATACCTTCATGCTTCCCATGATCTCCCTCTTTGGGCCACCTTAGATATGATAGATATTTACCCAATCCCTTTAACCTCTTTACCTGGGCATCCCCCATCATTTTGTCCTAAACTTCTAAATCCTATTTTGGCCCTTATCCTTCGGCTGTGGGGTTCAGTCAAGTTTTTAGCTGGCCTTATAGCTCCACATTTACCACTGTTGAAAATGCTATGCGGTCCTCTCCTCCCTCCTGGCAACAGAAATCCTCTACAGTTAAGCCTAGTACATACTAGTAGTTTTTGTCATTCAACCCAGCAGGGCTTAATGAAAAAAACAGCTCAGAAGGAGCCGCTGTGATTCCAGTAGACATGGGCTGAATGCTGCCCAACATTCGGCCCATGTGTACTAGGCTTTAGGTGGCGGTCAGACCATAGATTCCTAGACGTAAATTCCATTCTCACACCCACTTGTATATTCTCCTAAAATTCAGTCCTCTCATGATATCTCACTTAGGGAACATTATTGGTATTTGCAGCTTAGACACTTTCTACTCATGCTACTACGCCCACAATCTTCCTCATACAGACTAAAGCCACTAGCAGTAATCATGGCTTCACAGGAGGGATTTCCCCATCTACACTGACTGCGTTTATGGGGGAATTGGGCGATTTTTAGCAATGCCACTGAAAACGTACTACAAAACTAACCCATGAGATTAGGAACTTGGAGGCTCAGATCAATGATCTGAAACACAAGATAGATGGAGCAATCTCTGTCATTGATTCCTATGAACAAGATATTTATACAATTTAATTTGACCTCTCAAATGCCTTAACTAAATGAGGGAATTTGGAAAATCCAAAAAGAAGAGGAAACATCAGAACTTGCAGATAACCAGTGTTCTTTGAAGATCTAAACATGTGAAGTTGAGATGGGGTGATATACCATCTGAGGTTGAATTTATGAGCGGGTTCCCATAGGTTGGAGGAGCGTGTCACTTTGTGGCTGGAGAGCAGTGTCAATGAAGTTGGTGGTTGTGTAGTAGGCAGTGGGTTATTTGGATATACTTGAAATAGTCCTTTGTGGGAGCGAGAAAGCTTGTTGCAGTGACGAGAATGATTTGAGGAAATTGTTTGAATAGAGATCTGCAACTTGCGTTATACAGTATATTTTTCCTGCCAGGAGAACAGATGTAAGTTAGGGATCATTAAGGCTATAGGGGCTATTGGATGTGATATTTTACATGTTTTTGATCCCTTGGTGACATTGACAAGGACATAATTATAAGGTGCTATGGAGGCATAGATGGTTGGGGAGATATTTTTCTTACTTTTCTTTAATTTAGGTGGACTAAGAAGCCAGTTTTATAGGTTATGTCCAGGGATCTAGAGGGCTTCAATGGTACTCCATGGGCAGTTACAGTCCGGGTCAAACCAGGTTTTAAGTTGTGCCAGAATTGTAGCATTATAGAAATCTCTAAAATTATATAACCCGCCCCCCCTGCTAAACTGTGTTTTATTAGGATGGTATGAGAACTTCTAGCTTCTTTATGTTGCCATACAAAGCGTCCTAGAGTATATTGCATGTGTGTAAAAAATGATGCAGGAATTGGGATGGGGGGTACTCTAAAGAGATACAATAGTTGAGGTGATTTAGGCATTTTAAATGCTGCCAGTCTGCCAGACCATGAATGTGTTCATTTGGAGATACTAATTCCTTAGGGAGGTTGTTCAAAAAGGGAAGGGTTCAAAAAGTAGGTAAGAGAATCTGTCATCCATGCATAAGGGTATTTGCTTTTTAAGGAAGTTTGTTGCTGTGTTGTCATTCCTAGAGGTAGGATATGCGATTTGGATTTGGATGCATTTACCTTATAATAAGAGACAGAGCAAAATTCATACAGTATTTTTTGCACCGAAGCCAGGGAAGAGACTGGATTGGTTAGCATGAGGATGACATCATCCGCAAAAAGGTTGATTTTGTGTTCTGTGGAGCCAATAAGGAATCCTGAAATGTTGTGCTGAGACCTAATTTTTTCAGACAGGGGTTCCATCATATAGTAATGATATAGTAGTTTGCAGTAAAAAATTTGAGGTGATAGGGGGCAGCCTAGTCTTGTGCCATTAGTTATGTTAAAGGATGCAGACAGCATGGAAGAACAATGTACTTGGGCTGAGGGACATAAGTATAAGGCCATTATTGCAGAGAGGTTATGGTCTTGGAAACCACATTTCTCCAAGATCATAGCTAGGTAACGCCAGTGGACCCTGTCTAACGCCTACTCTGCACCAGAGAAAGAAGCAGAGAAGGCATTCTGTAGTTTTCCGCGTGGTAGATAATATTGATCATCTGGCGAGTAGCGTCAGAGTGAATTAGCAATGGCAGTAAATCAATCAATCTGTTTGCAATTACTTTGGCATATAGTTTTGGGTCATGGTTAAGCAGGGAGATAGGACAGAAGTGTTGGGGTGAAGTGGGCCCCTTCCCTGGTTTTGGTAGAGTGATAATCAAGGCATTTAGCATTTCTTGAGCAATGGAGGTTGAGGAAGCAGCTGCATTGAAGAGGAGGGTAATGTGGTCAACCAGAATGTGTTTAAATTGCTTGTAATACTCTCCTACAAAGCCATCAGGGCCTGGAGCTTTGTTATTTGGGAGAGAATCAATGGCTCTACCAATTTCCGCAGAAGTGAATGGAACATTAAGATCTTCTAATTGTTCAGTAGTTAGGCGAGGGAGATGGACTGGGTCTAAGAAGGACTGGATATGAGAGGTGTCAGGTTGGATAGAGGAAGCCTCATCTATTAAATTGTTTAAGGTGCTATAGTATGTGCTGAATGATTGGTTATTTCTTGTGGGTTGGTATTTTTGGAATTTGTGGTAGGGTGGTAGATAAAGGGGATAGAAGTTTTGATTTGGTAGCCCTTGATTTGCTGGAAAATCAGTTTACCTGCCTTATTACCAGAGGCATACAAATGCATTTTAAGATGTTTCTGAGATTTGTCAAAGTTTTCTAGGAGGAGAGATCTTAGTTCTAAGCAGAGTGAGATTAATTTGGATTTTAGATCAGGGTTTGGTTGTTGTTTGTTAAGAGAGTCAGTGGTTTGAATATCTGACAAAAGAGTATCAATGCACTGTTTCCTCTGCCTTTTGTCCCTAGCTCCCGTTTGAACAAAAAGGCCCCACCTAAAAGCCTTATGTGCGGCCCATACTATGTTTGGATCAGAAACCAAGTCCTTGTCCTGTGGAAAAAAGATTTCCAGGTTTTTCCAGGCGGAGAGAATGAGCGTAGGTTTCAGTTTGCAAAATCCTAGTATTCAGTATCCATATAAATGTAGGGGCAGATTTTGAGTTATCTTCTATTACAATATCAACTGGGGAGTAGGCGGATCATTTAGTGGGGTGAATGGTGGAAGAAGATACTTTTTGCAGTGTCCATTGGTCTTAAACAAACAGATCAATCCGCGAGCATGAATTATGGCAAGGGGAGAAGAACGTATAATCATCATAATCACGTATAATCGTCTGCATGCTGGCATCTCCACACATCATATAAGCGGAAAGTTGAAAGAAGAGGGTTCAGCGCTTGTCTACCCCTTTTGAGATGAGAGGTGGAATCCATTAGAAGGCCAGGTGTAATGTTGAAATCCCCACAGCATATTGTTGTCCAGCTAATATTTTATAAGCATTTACAGCAAAAGTCTATTTTTTCTTTTGGGATAAAAGTTTTACATAAATAAAAGCTAATCATTGTAAGCACCCCTGCTGGTGTTAAATGGTTTGTCTCTTCTCTGTGACTGCAACATCTGCAGGACAGCTTGTTCTTTAGAAAGAGAACACACTTACTAGCCAGATCACCAGGTGAAAATAAAAGAAAGTAGGTCTAATAAAAGAACTAATGCAGCCATCACATCTAAGAATTGGTAAGCTGAAATATAATAAATGTTTGCTTTTGGGCTTAATACCACTTTTGTTATTTTTAAGACGCTATAATAAGGCTTACCTATTGGTAAAATGAATATCTCCTAAATGTTCACCGTTTAGGAGATATTCACCCTGAATGCAGCCACCGATGTCCCCAGTGCATGCGCTCTGAAGGTCCGGTATACTGTGCTGGACCTTCAGAGCTTCTTGCCGGAACCGAGGGCTCCCAGAAGAAAGGCCAGAGGGAAGATGTCAGCCCTCTCAATGGTGACAGTGCATTGCTGGAAGGGCTTCCTTCTAAGGTAAGTATTTCATAATGTGCTAGTATGCGATGCATATGCCTTTCTCTGTTTGATAATAAATATAATTTTTAAACAATATAAGCACTATTCATTTTTTCCTATATATTCATTTTGGATACTATGGGCCATCCAGGAGCAAGTAGTGGAGAGGAGAGCTGGAGTATGCCATGTTGTAGCATTGGAGAGGCTAAAAAGCTGTTTTTGACCCTACTTAGCTGTAGTGGTTGCACTGCATCAGATGAGAATACTCCTGGAGGGAGTACCTGTGCTGATACAATATGCCTTTTGTCTTACAGGTGTTTTTTTTATTTTTTCAAATTCTACAGGGGTTTACTACCGCTTTAAAAATCATAATATTCTCTTTAGTCACAAACAATATTTCCCCTTTGGAGCAAACTAATGTAAAATATTGACTTTAACATATACAGTCGGATTAGAAATCTTGGAAACTGAAATCCGAAGACAAACATTGATGATAACTGTCTCTTATATGCAATGCTATACAATGTTCCAACTACCTGTTCAATTTTGGTCCCATCTGACCAGAGCACTTTCTTCCACATGTTCGCCGTGTCCCCCACATGGCTTCTCGCAAACTGTGAATGGGACATCTTATGGCATTCTTTCAACATTGTCTTTCTTCTTGCCACTCTTCCATAAAGACTAGATTTGTGGAGTGCATGAGTAATAGTTGTCCTGTGGACAGATTCTCCCACCTGAGCTGTGGATCTCTGTAGCTCCTCCAGAGTTACTATGGGCCTCTCCTTGCCCGGCCTGTTAGTTTAGGTGGACGGCCATGTCTTGGTAGGTTTGCAGTTGTGGCATACTCTTTCCATATTCGGATGATGGATTGAACAGTGTTCCGTGAGATGTTCAAAGCTTGGGATATTTTTTATAACCTAATTGTGCTTTGAACTGCTCTACAACTTTATCCCTGACCTGCCTGGTGTGTTCCTTGGCCTTCATGCTGCTGTTTGTTCACTAAGGTTCTCTAACAAATCGTTGAGGGCTTCACAGAACAGCTGCAAATATACCAAGATTGAATTACACAGGTGGACTCTATTTACTAATTAGGTGACTTCTGAAGGCAATTGGTTCCACTTGATTTTAGTTAGGGGTATCAGAGTAAAGGGGGCTGAATACAAATCCACACCACACTTTTCAGATATTTATTTGTAAAAAACAATTGAAACCCATTTATCATTTGCCTTCCACTTCACAATTATGTGCCACTTTGTGTTGGTCTCTCACATAAAATACATTTACTTTTTTGGTTGTAACATGACAAAATGTGGAAATACTTTTTCAAGACACTGTACATGATGTCATTGTGACCATCCTCCCAAAGCTTGACGATGGAGTGTTACCTCCCTGATCACTTTTATATTCATGTATTATCTATAACAACTTAAAGTTACATACAGATATACACTGATCAGCCATAACATTATGATCACCCACCTAATATTCAGTATGGTTCCCTTTTGCTAAAACAGTCTTGACCCATTGAGGCATGGACACCAAAGTAACATCCACATGAATTTTTAAACAATATAAGCACTATTCATTTTTTCCTATATATTCATTTTGGATACTATGGGCCATCCAGGAGCAAGTAGTGGAGAGGAGAGCTGGAGTATGCCATGTTGTAGCATTGGAGAGGCTAAAAAGCTGTTTTTGACCCTACTTAGCTGTAGTGGTTGCACTGCATCAGATGAGAATACTCCTGGAGGGAGTACCTGTGCTGATACAATATGCCTTTTGTCTTACAGGTGTTTTTTTTATTTTTTCAAATTCTACAGGGGTTTACTACCGCTTTAAAAATCATAATATTCTCTTTAGTCACAAACAATATTTCCCCTTTGGAGCAAACTAATGTAAAATATTGACTTTAACATATACAGTCGGATTAGAAATCTTGGAAACTGAAATCCGAAGACAAACATTGATGATAACTGTCTCTTATATGCAATGCTATACAATGTTCCAACTACCTGTTCAATTTTGGTCCCATCTGACCAGAGCACTTTCTTCCACATGTTCGCCGTGTCCCCCACATGGCTTCTCGCAAACTGTGAATGGGACATCTTATGGCATTCTTTCAACATTGTCTTTCTTCTTGCCACTCTTCCATAAAGACTAGATTTGTGGAGTGCATGAGTAATAGTTGTCCTGTGGACAGATTCTCCCACCTGAGCTGTGGATCTCTGTAGCTCCTCCAGAGTTACTATGGGCCTCTCCTTGCCCGGCCTGTTAGTTTAGGTGGACGGCCATGTCTTGGTAGGTTTGCAGTTGTGGCATACTCTTTCCATATTCGGATGATGGATTGAACAGTGTTCCGTGAGATGTTCAAAGCTTGGGATATTTTTTATAACCTAATTGTGCTTTGAACTGCTCTACAACTTTATCCCTGACCTGCCTGGTGTGTTCCTTGGCCTTCATGCTGCTGTTTGTTCACTAAGGTTCTCTAACAAATCGTTGAGGGCTTCACAGAACAGCTGCAAATATACCAAGATTGAATTACACAGGTGGACTCTATTTACTAATTAGGTGACTTCTGAAGGCAATTGGTTCCACTTGATTTTAGTTAGGGGTATCAGAGTAAAGGGGGCTGAATACAAATCCACACCACACTTTTCAGATATTTATTTGTAAAAAACAATTGAAACCCATTTATCATTTGCCTTCCACTTCACAATTATGTGCCACTTTGTGTTGGTCTCTCACATAAAATACATTTACTTTTTTGGTTGTAACATGACAAAATGTGGAAATACTTTTTCAAGACACTGTACATGATGTCATTGTGACCATCCTCCCAAAGCTTGACGATGGAGTGTTACCTCCCTGATCACTTTTATATTCATGTATTATCTATAACAACTTAAAGTTACATACAGATATACACTGATCAGCCATAACATTATGATCACCCACCTAATATTCAGTATGGTTCCCTTTTGCTAAAACAGTCTTGACCCATTGAGGCATGGACACCAAAGTAACATCCACATGAATGTCAGGACCAAAGGTTTCCCAGCAGAACATTGCCCAAAGCATCTCACTGCCTCTGCCGACTTGCCTTCTTATACTGCATCCTGGTGCCATGTCTTGCCCAGGTAAGCGACACACAAGCACCCGGCCACCTTCTTCCATTGCTTCTTAGTCCAGTTCTGATGTTCATGTGACCATTGTAGAAGCTTTTGGCTTTGGACATGGGTCATCATGGACCAAACAGAACAAACTGCCATGCCGTTCTTTTTTTCTGCTTTCATCACATCATGGACAACATGTTCACTTGCTGCCTAATATATTCCACCAATTTCCAGATGCCATTGTAATGAGATATTCCCTTTACCTGTCAGTGGTCATAATGTTATTGCTTATCATTGTATGTTCATTGCTTTTTGTGGATCTCTTTTAAATATATGAGCCCCATGGTTTGTAGTCAATAAAAATGCTTACATAGCATATCTGTAAAATCGCTTTATTGGATTACAGTCATTGTTGATATTTTTCTTTCTAATGTTCCATTCAATTGACTGCTAAACGGTTTCAGAAAAGGAGGCTCACCATACTGATATGGTTTCTTGATGCAGTGATTGATTTAAAATTCATTTGTGATATAAACACCATCATTTTCTAGTGTACCTTGGATTTGTGCTATTTCAGTTGCTCAAAGGAATGTCAAGATCACTAACAGGATGAAGGCAGCAGTTGTTCTGACAGCTGAAGCATGAACTGAATCTGTCGAGCAAAATTAGCCTAATATGGCAAAATTACTTTTGCTTTATAACTGTGTTCAGAAAACAGTGAAATTTGCCTTCAACTCTGAAACATCAATGAATTCATTGAAGAATAATTTCATGCTTTATATCGCTGAAAGCTAATGAGCAAATATACTGTAAGGGAATGCCACATTAAACTTGCAACATTTATTTAATAAAGAACAACTATATAATTCATCATTATTAAATAAAAATCAGCTATATACACTATTGATTTTGACAGAATGCTTAGTTCTAAAGATTTTATTTAAGCTGTTGAAAGTGTTTAAAACAGGTTAACTGATGTCCTACAGAGGGCAATTCAAAGTCATCACAATGACAATGGAACAGTGATATAAAGCTATAATTAGGGTTCAAAGAACAAAATTGTATTTTATTTGATATTACATTATATTGAGGTTCAAAATCTTCTCAGTCTCATTTACTGGCATTGCTGGATAGATCCAGCAACCCAGAGATCCATTAGGAAAAATAAAAGTCACAGTGTCTAAATTATATGCCATATACAGTACATTGGTCTGTCTCTCTCTCCTTTTATTTTTGAGACATATGAAAATGAAATGCTCCTTTTCTCTTATACTGAAATTAAATGATTAAAGTGATGTAACTGGGAACATGTTAAATTTGAAATGAACTGGAATACATATGTTAGGGTGCTACATATGTATGTAAAGACGTGTATTTCCAGGACATCCTGATGGAGGGAGCTGTGGCTCCTAAAATGCATTGATTAAAATAAATGTTATATATAATTTTTATTTAACAACAGTTATTATATAAATATGGATATTTAATATTTTAATTACTCATAATCATTATTTTTTTTCTTTATAATAATAAAAATTACATTTTTAAATGGAGGGCCACCCTAAAAAAAAAAAAAATACATCAAAATGTTCCTAAAAAAAAAAAAAAAAAAAAAAAATTTTTTAACTTACCAGAAATGGCTGTTGCTAGGCAGATCATCCTAATCTGCCACTTCCTACACCGCAGTGATCTTCAGTCTTCTCCTCACATTTTCTTCTGGGGAATGAGGTGCGCTGTGTTCTGGGAACTGTGTGTGTCCCAGAACACAGCGAGCCCCATTCACAAAGCGCTGTGCGACTCTTGCACATGCGCAGTAGGAAACGGGCAGTGAAGCAGCAAGACTCTACTGTCTGTTTCCCTTAGTTTGAATGGCGGCGCCAGGACCCGAGAGCCAAGGGACGGGTCGGCCTCGGGCGGCCAACATCGCTGGCACCCAGGATAGGTAAGTGTGCTTATTAAAAGTCAGTAGCTACAGTGTTTGTAGCTGCTGACTTTTAAAAAATGTTTTCTTCAGCTGGCCCTCCTCTTTAACACTCATGTGTTAGCAGTATATACATTGTCCCTACTAACTTATCATAAGATAAAGGTGTATCACCATACTACCCTAAATTACTGACCTCTCCTCTTGTGAGCTAGCACATATCACATTTTCATATGTGCATTTGGAAAATATGTTAAAAATCGATGCCTCCCAAAGTAAAATCCTAATATGTTCCCAGGAATAACAGTCTGAAATGTAAATGTTATTACCAAAAAGACATATCTCAGAACACGTATTGCATTGTAGGTAGAAGAAGGAACTTACTCTACACTTAAAAAGTGGAAGCTCTGCTTGTTTGCTACCTGTTTTTAACAGGTAACCACTCCCACATCTGGCTCAGATCGCCGCAATGAACAAAGCCAGAAGTTCGGCCCCCCCTCCTTCCCCCCGCAGTCTTTTGGGACACATCACAATTCACAGAAGAATGCGTGAATGCGCAGTAGAAAACAGGCTGTGTAGCCCCTAGCTAAATATTTTTCCTCATGCCATGAAGGAAGTCCTATAGGAATGAATTCTAAAGGGATTTATATCCTCAAATTACCCACCATGAAATGTGACTTTGACCATATACTCCTCTAAAAAGAAAAATGGTATAGGTCCCTCATGCTAGCAGGCCTGAATACAGAGTTAAACCTCCAGGTTTTCCTGGAGAGTTGATAAAACTCTCTTAATGCTATTGAAACTGGCCCTTTAAGCCTTATTAGGGTTAGAAGTGATCGCTAACCTCCATATCCCAGAACCAAAGGGATGTTTCCCTGTAAAAAATGCCAGGTATGCCCTTTTGTGTCCAGGATTCATTAGGACAAAACAGCTGTGAGATTAGCGATCTAATCAACTGTTTGAAAATGAGAGTAATCTATATAATTACCTGCCCCTGTCCAAAAATCTATATAGGGAAAACCGCAAGACCACTAAAAGTCAGAATAGGGGAACATTTAAGAGAGTTTAATGAAAAGGACCCTGAAAAGCCCCGAGCTAAACATTTTTCCTCATGCCACGGAGGAAGTGCTATAGGGTAATTGTCCTCAAATTACCCACCAGGAGAGGTGACTTTGACCTTATACTCCTCCAAATAGAAAAATGGTGGATATACAGGTTAAAGTCCCTCGTGCCAGCAGGCCTGAATACAGAGTTAAACCTCCAGGTTTTCCAGGAGAGTTGATTAAACTCTATTTATTTAAACTGGCCCTTTAAGCCTTATTAGGGTTAGAAGTGATCTCTAACCTCTGTCATCCGGGTCTACAAAAGTGTGTAGATAATTTGCTGCTCTGCTCTTATTAATTGTCAATTTAAGCTATTGTGCTTCCCCTTCCCCTTTTCCTCCTTTGTCTTTTCTTTTAATCTACTTTTTTCTCTTTCTCCTTTTCTTCCTTTTTCCCCCTCATGAGTGATTATTAATGGAGCAGACAGCTAATTGAGAGTTTGTCTGTTCAATCTATTTCTTAACCCAAATTTGCTAATAGAGACAACTAATATCTAACAATAGAAAACGTGATGTCATTATTTTGAATGAGCTAATTGCTCTTCCACGTATAGCATTACCAGCTGGCTTTTCCAACCCCTTTCCCATTTTCTCTTTTCCCCTCTTTTGCACCTTTCCTTTTTCCTTTCCCTCTCCCCTCCCCCCTTCGTATTCCCTGGGGCCACACGCAGACACAATGTCTCTTAATAGGATTTTATATATTTATATATTTTTGATATATACATATTTAGGTGAATCTTTCGCCAGACATCCTGTGTGTTGTTGCATGGCATCCGGATGTTTCTTTATGTTTGTATAGGTTGTCATGTCTATTGTTTGTGTTTTGGTTAATTTATACTATTTATGTGTCATTTTAGCATAATTTGCCATTTGCACTGTGAAGCTGTGTCAATAATTTGGCACATTCTATTACATAACACCTTATCTTGATTATATACTCTAGCATGATCCATCTGTTACCACTGTAACCTCTTTCACCTGGTGTTCTTTACCGGGAAATGTTGTTTGCAATGTGAAGCTGCGAGGCTTTACTTCCTGTTTCCCTTACTAAAGGGGAGTCTTGTGAGTACAGACACCCTAAGGAGCCGTAGACAGTTAAACCCCCCTCTTGTGCTCTAAGTTAGCTGCGGGTCCACACATAGGGAACACTGGCTAGCATTCTTAGAGCTTTGTCCAGGACTGCCCACTACTTTACAAAGGGACATTGCTCAGTTTTGAAACCAGTTTGTTGCTGCTATGAAGAAGTCTTTATTTACCTTCTGCAAGGACTCCAACCAAGTTTCCCTAGGAAAGGAAGTTAGAGTCCTCAGTGGGAATATTTCAGTTTGGAAGTATCACACTATGTCCCTTAACCTATCCAAGTTCTCCAATAAAACAACAAAAGAAAACCCCTAGACTGGTCTTTGAATTTGAAGACAATGAGCGGAAGAGTGTGCACCTAGCTGTGCAAATCTACCTTGTGCCTGGCTGCTAAACAAAAAGTGGGAAAGACCCAGACAAAATACCAGTGGTGGGGGTAGCGATATATACTGTGTATATATATATATATATATATATATATATATATATATATATACACACACATACACACACAGTGTACAGTATTTTTTTTTTTTTTTAAAGTTAACACCTTTCAAAACATTGCAGATCTAATGTGTCTGATCCTTCAGTGCCTAATTTTGGCTACACAAATTTCTATTGTCTTACAAAAAATACCTAATAAACACTTTTAAAAATGCAAATAAATATACTAGGTTACTGCTGCTCTATGTAAGCAAAAGAAGAAAATAAAGTAAACAAACGATTACACATGTAATTTATGTGTTGCCAGAATGCGGTGTAACTGATGCTGTCTCAGAAAATCATAATGCCCTGTGAAATCATGTAAAGTTTTAAGGCATCATGCCAACATGTTATTTAAAACATTTGTGTATTTTCAGTGTTGCCCTTTAAGCTACCTGAAAAGACAATCTCGCCACTGAGCTTTAATTTTTTTTCTATGGTACATGTCTTATCTGGGAGTGGCCAGCTCCACATGCCCTTTGTTTAACAATCCCTTTAAAAATAAACAGACTCTTTAAACGCCTTGACGCCAAAGTAACACATATATGCAGCCCCACTGCACTGTGATTTTTGCCATGGGGCCACATATTTAGCCTGTACACTTTGAAAAGTGCAGTTGCTCCAGAGCTTAGTAAATGAGGCAAGGCTTTACTTTGCAAAGAATACCCAATCGCTTGCAGGGAAAAAAAAAAAAAACAGCATTTTGTGCTTGCACATGATTGGGTGATGGAAGTCAGCAGACTGACTGTACTAAGCTCTGAAGCAAGTGCTCTTGCAGAATGCAACTGCCCTTAGTAAATCACCCCAAATGTATCTTTGTCTCTCCTTGCAGAGAGAAAAAAAAAAAAGTTTGTGTAAAAATAAATAAATATAAACAAATAAAATAATAAAGAAAAAATACCTAGCTCAAGGTTTGATATAGGTCAGTATAAGGGTTAGTGTTTGGGCCAAACGTCAGGGTCCAAGGTCTGGATCAAAGGTCAGGGTCAGTATATTTTGGGCAGGATTTTTTTTTTTTTTAATTAGTATCTGTGTCAGTTAGTGTCAGTGTGTTTTAGGTAGGACCAAAAAAAAAAAAAAGAAAAAAAAAAAAGAAAAATGCACATTATTGTTCCTGGGCTGTACTACGTGTACAAACAACAAATTACATACTCATATGTGGTATCGCTGCAATTGTCAAAATAATTTATTTTGGATTGTTCTTTGGTGAATTATGGTAATACAAGAAATATACAGCTATATTTAAAAAATATAATTTTTTTTTTTACAATTTTTTCCAAAAAAAAGTCCCAATGTGTCTGTAAAATAACGAGGTATAATCCACCTACAGTGGTGTGAAAAAGTGTTTGCCCCCTTCCTCATTTCCTGTTCCTTTGCATGTTTGTCACACTTAAGTGTTTCGGAACATCAAACCAATTTAAACAATAGTCAATGACAACACAAGTAAACACAAAATGCAATTTGTAAATGAAGGTGTTTATTATTAAAGGTGAAAAAAAATCCAAACCATCATGGCCCTGTGTGAAAAAGTGATTGCCCCCCTTGTTAAAACATACTATAACTGTGGTTGTCCACATCTGAGTTCAATTTCTCTAGCCACACCCAGGCCTGATTATTGCCACACCTGTTCACAATCAAGGCATCACTTAAATAGGAGCTGCTTGACACAGTAAGGTCCACCAGAAGATCCTTAAAAGCTACACATCATGCCGAGACCCAAAGAAATTCAGGAACAATTGAGAAAGAAAGTAATTGAGATCTATCAGTCTAGAAAGGGTTATAAAGCCATTTCCAAAGCTTTGGGAATCCAGCGAACCACAGTGAGAGCCATTATCCACAAATGGCGAAGACATGGAACAGTGGTGAACCTTCCCAGGAGTGGCCCGGCCGCCCAAAATTACCCCAAGAGCGCAGCGCCGACTCATCCAAGAGGTCACAAAAGACCCCACAACAACGTCCAAGGAACTGCAGGCCTCACTTGCCTCAGTTAAGGTCAGCGTTCATGCCTCCACCATCAGGAAAAGACTGGGCAAAAATGGCCTGCATGGCAGAGTTCCAAGGAGAAAACCACTGCTGAGCAAAAAGAACATCAAGCTCGTCTCAATTTCTCCACAACACATCTTGATGATCCCCAAGACTTTTGGGACAACATTCTGTGGACCGATGAGACAAAAGTGGAACTCTTTGGAAGGTGTGTGTCCAAGTATATCTGGCGTAGAAGGAACACTGCATTTCAGAAAAAGAACATTATACCAACAGTAAAATATGGTGGTGGTAGTGTGATGGTCTGGGGCTGTTTTGCTGCTTCAGGACCTGGAAGACTTGCCGTGATAAAAGGAACTATGAATTCTGCTGTCTACCAAGAGATCCTGAAGGAGAATGTCCGACCATCTGTTCGTGTACTCAAGCTGAAACGAACTTGGGTTCTGCAGCAGGACAATGATCCTAAACACACCAGCAAGTCCACCACCGAATGGCTGAAGAAAAACAAAATGAAGACTTTGGAGTGGCCTAGCCAAAGTCCTGACCTGAATCCTATTGAGATGTTGTGGTATGACCTTAAAAAGGACGTTCATGCTCGAAAACCCTCTAATGTAACTGAATTAGGACAATTCTGCAAAGATGAGTGGGCCAAAATTCCTCCAGGACGCTGTAAAAGCCTCATTGCACGTTATCGCAAACGCTTGGTTGCAGTTGTTGCTGCTAAGGGTGGCCCAACCAGTTATTAGGTTTAGGGGGCAATCACTTTTTCACACAGGGCCATGATGGTTTGGATTTTTTTTCACCTTTAATAATAAACACCTTCATTTACAAATTGCATTTTGTGTTTACTTGTGTTGTCCTTGACTATTGTTTAAATTGGTTTGATGTTCCGAAACACTTAAGTGTGACAAACATGCAAAGGAACAGGAAATGAGGAAGGGGGCAAACACTTTTTCACACCACTGAAGATGTACAGAGTAGTTGTGATGATATGTATGGTTTTACTAACACATATCAAAGTTGTAAAATTGTGCTTAGGCATTAAGATTTATTTTACCCTTAGACGTGAAGGGGTTAAAGATTGGGCTCCTGTTGACTTCAGTGGGGTTCAGCGAATGTCCCACAGACCATACCCAGAACTGTTTAGCTCATCATTACCCATGAATGCTCTATCCAAATGTAGAGAAAAAAAGCTTTGTCTTTAGTAATACCTCAAGTTGCTTTTTACAGTTTTTTTGGTGGTATATATACATGTAATTTTTTAGACAGTATGCATCATTTTTTTTCTGTACTGTTCACATGATACTTTGCTCTTTTTCTGCTCTCTTAATCTACCAGAGGCATTGCTGCTGTTTCTGTTCAGCTGAAAGTAATCATTTGAGTGCTGCCTGTGACGTAAGAATGTCTTATTCATAGTCTTGTGATTTAATATGCCCATAGTAGCTAACATGCTACTTAGCATTTCGGTGACTCTTGCATTTCCAAAATATTTTAGTAACCATGTATGTAGGACACTACTGCATGTAGGACAGTACATGCCCATAGAATAAAGGACTTAATCTCATCACTCATGTTTAATAAATAAAACATTTTTAAACATGCTTTCCTTTTCTATGATCACTTATTTTTTGAAAATGTATCATTTAAATGTTCAGTTCACTTCCGTATGTAGTGGCCATAACCCTGGATGGGACGGCCTTATCTTTTGGGCTTACCGGTTACCTCCGCTTGGCTTGTTCTTCCAGGTCTAAGGGTTCCCAGGGTTAGTACCCAACGACTTTGGACGCTGACACCAGAAAAGTCCTTTAGAAAGGTTTTTATTTGTAGGGGTAACATCCAACAGACACAGTCTCATGTGGGAACAAAGGGCAAGGGTGAAGAAACTCAGGCACCTTGAACTGCAAACTATTAGGAAGTCTATAATGCAAACCCAGCTGGGTGCTTCAAAGCTGAACAAATCTCTAGCCAGAGATTATGGCAGTCAGCACTTGAATACAGAACTTGCAAAGTCTCTGACCTTGAAGAAAAGTTGCAATCAAAGTGAACAGGAACCTTTCCTCAGTACCTGGAACGTTCTCTGTCTCCTTGGCAGTACTGGGAAAGCGTGGATTCGTCAGTGTCCTTGACAACCCAGCAACAAGGCACTTTTTGGGATGGCAGCTTGTTGGCCCTCCTCCGTAGTGTCCTCCCCCGGTCGCTTTCACAAGCTGTGATGCCCCTTCAAGTTTAGAGCGCACCCGGACACCTTGAATGCTCCCTAAGTTACTGCACCTCGGACCAGCCGGTTCTGAGACTCGGGAACAGACGGATCCCTGCCCCAGACCAAGCAGGTCTGTGGGGCTAGTCAAGCTGACTATGTTGCGGAGCGGCCTTCGCTCCGTGACGGGACTCCTTGCGGGGCTACCCTGGTCCAGATCCAGGAACAGGCAGCCCCAGCCGAACGAACCCCAAACACGTGACTCAGCATCTTAAGTACCCTTCCCCAGACTCCTTAGCTGGGCCAGACGCACCCGCCGATTGGCTCTGGGGAATTTTGATACCCAAAACATCCAACCAGGCCTGGTTCTGGGCCTGTCATGTGCACCTAAAAGTACACATGACCAGGCAGAACCCCTACACAGCCCAGCCAAACTGATGCCAAAGTTAAACCTACACAATTAACCCCCAGAACCCCTTTACTGTTCGGAGAGAAAAATACAAAATTTACACATAGCGGAAACCTTGCAAAAGTGTCGCCGCTACACATCCCCCCCCCAGTCATTTAGACGATGTCCCCGTAGTCTAGGCAACAACCAGGGCAAAAATCATAACCTATTTACAAAAAAAAATAAAAATAAACGGTGCATGAGTTTTAAATGGGTGTTGGGAAAAGGAAAATTAGGAAACACATTTAAACATTTGGCAACATTTGGCATCTTCACAATAACACATTTAAGTACTGTACATGTACCACCCAGACTTAACTGACTAACTTACCCAATCTCCGATGAGCTTGACATTCGATCTTGGTGCAATCCTGAAAAAGAAACACAGCATACAAAGCAACACTGTACACTATACATTCTGTTTTGAAGAGCAAAGTTCCACTGCTGCTTCAGTGGAACTTCCTTCTTCAAAGGCAGGTAAAACAAATTCTTTCCTCTAACATTTTTAATAGCTGTTCCTTTCCTGCCGACTCACGCCACTTAGTGGTCAGATGTAACTGCAAGTCTTTTTTTTTTTAGAATCCAGAGCGCTGTGGGCTAAGAGCCTGTAGAGCCTGTAGAGCCTGTGGGCTAAGGGCTAAGAGCCTGTAGAACTTGACATGTAGTTTCCCGTAGCAACCACCTGCCTATCTACCCCACAGTCCTTGCAACTTGCAGAAAAATATTGCAAACTGAAGACACAAAGAAGTTCCTTTTTACGGAAAAATGAAAGGCTTGACTTCAGGAACAGTTCACCAGTAAAACCGCGGGTCAGGTAGAACAACATCCCTACCCAGCTCAGTATCATAAGTGGTGATGTAGTAAACAGCACTGTCTTTATCCAGTCTGCAGATCACGACTTTATCACAATAGATATGCCGACCATAGCTCCAATTCAACAGACATCCCTGGAATTGGTCAAACATTGAAAAAAATAGAGCAAACACCGCGCTAATAAATTGCCAATTAGATATGAAATATCGTGAAAACAATATATCGTGAAAAAATATGATGTAATAAAAAAAGTTTTTGACCAAATATATATAAATGGCAGCAGCTAAAAAAATGTGGATATACACATTAAACAGAAATAAAAAATACAAAAAGCCGCGCTCTGTGACAAATATGATTCTAAATGTCCAAAAGTAAAATACTATGACAGTATTAATAGATAAAGTCCAAATGGAAAATAAAAGTGACTAATAAAGAAATATTGAATCATTAAAGTCCATGTGAAAATAAAATTGAGGTGACTTTATAAAAGTGACAATGTGAAATCCAGAGCCAATCCGTGACTTGTGAAATAATCCACCAAGAAAAACGTGATCCACCACCGCTCTAATGGTATGCTTACCAGAAGGCAAGCTTGGATAAGCCTGTAACTCAATGGTATCCTGATGTGACCTGGACCATCAGACCTCCACAACGAATCCAAACATCCGCAAATATGACTGACCACAAACCCGGATATAAACAGTATTTCTCTTTAAATTTGCCTTAATGTGGATTTTCTCCAGAGATGCAAAGCCAGGAATCACCATTTGGTTTCAGCATGGAATCCTGTAGCAAAAAGAGGAGAGAAAGATGACTCATGCTTGGTGGAAAGCATGAGTCATCTTTCTCTCCTCTTTTTGCTACAGGATTCCATGCTGAAACCGAATGGTGATTCCTGGCTTTGCATCTCTGGAGAAATTCCACAGCGAGGGCTCTTCCAGCGAGCCCTCTGGATGAAGTTAACCACTCCAGCCTGTGAGCTCCTAGTGATATAGTTGGCTTCTTATTATAACCATTACAGTGTTTTATGACTGTCTAATTTTTCTCCTTAATAAATCATTGGTTTTATTTTTTAAACTTATTGTCCATACTATACTGTTTGGATTTAACCCATAGAGCATCCAAATGTTTTTTGTTTTTTTTAAGCACATTAATACATTTTTTTGGGGGGTTGGAACTCCACTTTAAGTTAAAAGGTAATGACTTTCAGAAGAATACAAAAGTGATTATGTAAACTAAAAAGTGTTCATGTGTTTATTTGGTGCATAGCTCAATAGACAGTGACTTATCAGAGCCATAACTTGTTTCTTCTAGTGCTCCTAGACCACTGTAACCTTTCCTAAAAATATCAATGCCATCTACCCACTGGGACTGCAAAGGCAAGTGAAATAACCAGTCCCCAGCATCAAATCCACTTTAGGAGCTAATGAGCCTCTTAGTAGCTTAAGAATAACATAAGTGCACATACTTTATTAGTTTAATTTTGTGCTGTTCTTTACAGCAGTAAATAAAATACAAATATTGACAGTCAGTTTAATAGGATGTTCCAGTAAAATAACAAATGTTTTTTAATAGTGGGATTAATACATAGATAAATAGCCTATTTTACTTACATATTAAGCTGCCCGGAGTCTGAGGATCAAAGGCAACAACCTCCCATCAAGTATATTGTTAGCATATATATGGATTGCAAGGGGATTTTTACTTTCAAACTGTTTTTATTAAGGAAAGTCATATACAAACATGAAAACTGTATATTTGTACAAAAAAACTGAAGGGAAGGCCTCCTGCGATTAGAAGTACCTTCCACGATCAACAATTACTACAATCAAAAGTGTATACGTAGCTGAGACTCAAAGAATATAAATCAATATATGAGCCAACAAGAAACAGAAAAATCCTAAATAGAATACAAAAAAAAAAAAAAAAACTGACAGGATAGCCTCAGGGGTCAAGGGGGTCCCTTCCCCCCTGACACCCCTAACGGGAGCTGACTGTGTCAGGAGAAAAGGGAAACCACCACAACCCCCAGGCCATACCCTGGTTGGTTAAAAATAAGGGATAAAAGGGTAAAGGCTCTCTACGCCAGAGCCAAGTTTGCATGCAATAGATGTTGAATAAAAACAGTCACCTGTATACATCTTATACAATAAGAGAGACGGAAAGAGAGAGGAAAGGACAGGAAGAGGAAGATAAGAGAAAAGGGGATGATAAAGGATCAGCAGAAGGATAGGGTTGAGTGTTAGGGAGATTGGAGATGTGCCAGGGGGCATGTGGAAAGGAATAGTTTAGGATACATGGTCAAGAGGGGGAGTGAACTTGAACTCCCGGTATGAGGAAAACTCCCACATATCGGGCCCAGGGTTCCCAGACCCTTCGGAATTTAGCTGAGGAGTCCGTTAAGATACTGGAAAGTTTTTCCTGGGACATGATCCAAGATATCTTCCTCTTGACAGCATGAAATGAGGGCATTGTTTTTTTTCCATGCAGTGGCAATGGAGATTTTAGTGCCTAAGAATATAAAGTGGATCAGTCTCTGAGATGCTTTGGGCAGGTTGGGGATTGGATAGTTGAGTAAAGCAACCTCTGGAGATCTGGGTACCTGGCAATTCGTCACCTTAAATATCATGATGAAAATTTTTCTCCAAAAGGAGCGGATCCTAGGACATTCCCACCATATGTGGGCCATAGATCCCAGATGTTGGCATCCCCTGAAACATAATGGGTTCGCAGACGGGTAGATAGCTGCCAGTTTGGTAGGGGTGAGATACCATCTGAATAGTAGTTTAACACTGGCCTCCATGAGGGATGTATTTTGAATTCCCTGAAATGATTTGGTGAGAGCCAATTGCCAGGTCTCCAGACTGTGGTTGAGTTTGAAGTCTGCCTCCCAAGCTGTCATGTAAGAGGACTTCTCCGTTGGGTGAGTGAGGGCCGAGTATATTACCAAAATGCCTCCCCTCTGTTCCATAGCTTGTCCGCACCACATCTCATATTCAGTAAATTTGGGAGGAAGAGGTTTTTCTTTCCATATTGAGTTGAGAAAATGGGAGATTTGGTGAAAGCAAAATCTTTCACGATCAGGGAGATCAAGTTGTTGGGTGCAGTAGTGAAGGGTAAGTGGACCTTTGGATGTAAAATCGTGACCTATCCGGTATAGCCCCTTATCAAGCCACCATCGAAAGGCTGAGATGTCCAGACCGGGAGGGAAATCGGGGTTATGGAAGAGGTGTGCTAGAGGGCGTCCCGTGGAGACCAGTGATGGCAGAAGACGGAGGGAGTCCCAAAGAGAACACGAGTGGGATAGAGTGGGTGACATAATGGGGGGCCTGGTTTTTGGGGGGCACCAAAGTAAAAAGTCCAAAGTGAAAGTGGGGGTGGCCTGACGTTCTATAGCTATCCAATCTGGTTTTTCATATCTGGAATATATTGTAGAGAGCTGGGATAGTCGAGTTGCTAGATAGTATTTATGTAAGTTCGGAAGGCCTAATCCACCCATGCGTCTATGAAGGAAGAGAGTGTTTTGCGGGATGCGGTAGCCTTTATTACCTCATACGTACTTTAGGATGCTACTTTGGAGTGAACGTAGGTGGTCTTTTCTGACCGGGATAGGAAGTGCGCGGAAGAAGTATAGTATTTTGGGGAGAAGGGTCATTTTTATGGAGTTGATTCGACCAAGCCAGGACAGTTCATGTTTGGACCAAAGCTTAAGATCAGCCTCCAGTTTCTTGAAGATTTTGGGATAATTATGTGTGTAAAGGGCTTCCGACTTGGCTGTCAAGGAGATACCTAAGTAACTAATGGCGGTTTCATTCCATATAAATGGAAAAAATTGTTGGAGGGAGGAGACAATGTGTGGAGGCAGGGATATATTGAGGGCATAAGATTTGGAAAAATTGACTCTGAGCCCCGAGATTTTGGCGAAATCGCCTAGTACTCGGTAGAGGATGGGGAGAGTAGTGATGAGGGAGGTTAGAAAGAGTAGGATGTCATCGGCAAAAAGCCCGCATTTATGCGTTTGGTCCCCGCAGTTTACTCCTTTAATATCTGGATTATGGCGTATGGCGATCGCGAGGGTTTCGATGACTATAGCGAAAATGAGGGGGGATAAAGGACAACCCTGTCTGGTGCCCCTTGTAATGGATATGGGTTGTGAGTAGAAGCCTTGGAGGCGGAGAAGGGCCTTAGGTTGGGAATAAAGCGCATGGAGGAGACCAAGGAAGCGAGCCCCAAAGCCCCAATGTTCAAAAAGGTGGAAGATGTATTGCCAGGAGACCGTATCAAAGGCCTTCTGAATGTCTAGAGATAGGAGAAAGCCAGATTGTTTGGGACCCCCTTCCCAATTAGATTGTAGGATTGAGATAATATCTATTGCTCGTCTGATCTGGTCGGGTCCCTGCCTTCCGGGTATGAATCCGACTTGATCTTTGTGGACGTACAGGCCAATGAAAGAAGCCAGCCTATTGGCCATTATTTTGGTTAGAATTTTTATATCATTGAGGAGAGAGATTGGCCTGTAATTACTAACATCTTCCAAGTTTTTGTCAGGTTTGGGTAAAACTGTGATGAAAGCCGTATTGAGATGTGGGTCTAAGGGGTCACCATTGGTCTTAAAGTTGCAAAAGCGGGTTAAATGTGGAGCTAGTGTGTTCGAGAATGTTTTATAATATGGTATCGATAAACCATCAGGACCCGGGGCTGATCCCTTTTTGAGATCCTTGATGACCTCCAAGACCTCGTCAATCGTTACGGGTGTTTCCATCTTTTGTTTATGGACATCAGATAGAGAAGCTATTGGGAGGCCCTCCAGGAACTGAGGAATGAGGTTTTCGTTGGAAAGGGTTGGACAGCTATATAAAGAAGAGTAAAATCCTTGAAAAGCACTAAGAACTTTAGTAGGGTTTGACGTGGGCGGTTGACCAGAGATTCTGAGTTTGGGCAATGTATGGAGTCTGACTCTGGGAGAGAGTCTGGTGGCTAAAAGAGGACCTATTTTATTAGCCTGAGTATAAAATTTATGTCCAGACCAGCGGATAGATTTTTCAGCTTTGGCGGTAAGGGCTAGGTTGAGTTCCAATCTAGTCTTGTCCAGAAGGGCGGTGGGGACTTGGGCGGGATCTTTTTTGTGTAAAGCCTTGAGGGAGGAGTATTCCTTATCTAGTTTGCTTGTCTTTCCCTTTTAATGCGTGAGGCTACCTGCATAATCTTGTCCCTAATGAAAGCTTTATGTGCTGCCCAAAGCGTCTCTGGGGAGATATCATCCGATGCATTAAGAGTAAAGTATTCTTGTAAGGCCCTTTCAATTTCTAAAACTATAGTAGGATCAGAGAGCAGAGACTCATTAAGCCTCCAGTGTCTGATGGAACCTCCCATAGTCTTTGCGATGATTGCAACGATTACCAGGGAATGATCAGAAACGGCTGTGTCTTTGATATATGCTTTAGAGATATGAGGTAGGAGTGATGCCGGGGTGAGGATATGGTCGATCCTTGCGTATGATTGGTGAGGTGGGGAGAAGTGGGTGTAGTCCCTCATTGAAGGGTTGAATTCCCTCCATGCATCAGCAAGGCCATATGTGTGTAGCAATTTGGCTATTCTAAGACTTTCTTTAGTAGGACGCGTTAGACGGGACTTAAGGGGGTTGGATTTGTCAAGGCCCTGATCAAAGGCCACGTTGGAGTCACCTCCAACAATTATTGTTCCTTCTAGATGAGGGGTAATGGTGCTTAAAAGGGAGTTAAAGAATGTGGCTTGCCCCTTGTTCGGAGCATAGTAGGAGACCAGGGAATAGAGGTGGTCTCCAACCATGCCCTTCACCAGGAGAAACCTTCCATCCGGGTCCGCCAGTTCAGATATCTTAATAAATTTGCAGGTCTTGGCGAACACTATAGCGACTCCTTTAGTTTTAGTACCTGCGCTTGCTAAAAAAAATTGATAGAAGTGTGAGTGTAGGAATTTAGGGCTATACCGGGAGGGGAAATGCGTTTCCTGTAGCAGGAGGACATCCAATTTAAGGGATTTGTAGTAATCTAGTACTTTTCTTCGTTTAGTTGGGGAATTTAGGCCTTGGACGTTGTGGGAGGCCACTAGAAGCCTAGTTGTAGAACTATCAGCCATGGAACAGAGGGAGACCGGAACAGTTGTAAAAGCCCTCACTTACCCAGTGGAGATTGAAGGGCAGGATCACCTTGGGGTATTCTTCACACCGAGTAGTGTAAGAATGGCTGTGGAAGATGTCATTCAATGGAGTCATTCCTGGAAAGAAAAACAGAGTTAGGCACATCATCTCGAGAGTTAGCAGTCGTGAGGCGGGAGGGGGGGGGGAGAAAGAATAGAAGAAAGAAGTTCTCCAGAAGAAGGAAAGTGGGGTTCGGAGGAGGAGAAGCCCTCCGAGGCCCATGTATAGCGATCAATAGGTATCTGACCCATACAGGTTCAGATATCCCAACCCTCAGACACCTAAGGGAGTCAAAGGGTAGGGGAGGTACGCAAGGGTTAACTCACGGAACCGGGCACCCTTACAGGGGAAAAACCCCGACATAAAAATATCTAAGTAGATCAGTAACTCAGTGTTAATAGTATCTAGTCTGAAAAAATAAACAATAAAAAAAAAAAAGAAAAAAAAAAAAAAAAAAAAAAAGAAGGGACCAAGCCCTCGCAAGAGTCTGTTCCTCCAGGCCGTTAAACCCCCTCTTGTTATCAGAGCAGTGTCATTAGAAAAAGGCAGACCTAGACTAGTATGGGGGAGCTGCTTCTGTAGAAGGTGAGGGAGAGGGTCAAACAGCCCAGCAAATATATCAATCCAGCTAATGCTATAGGAAACAATCAACCGTTAAGAGCATTAAGAACAAAGTTCCCAACATGGCAAGGGTTCCGGGAGAGTGTAGAGATCGACCCCCTAGAAGAAGGGAAGCGTTCCTCCGGTCCTGACCATGAAAACGGGAGAAGGTTCAGGAGGAAAAAAATAGGCAGATCAGATGAGGTCATGCTTCAGGCGGGAGCATCATCTTTGGACTTCTTGGCTTTTCCTGTCACCCATAATGGAGATTGCGGGCTGGTGGGTGTCGGTCTCTTGTTTGAGCTGTGGCCGGCGTTGGAGGTGTCCATCTCCGCTTCTTGGGCGATGATTTTGAGGTGTAGGAGTAGTTTCTCTCCTTCTGGAAAGGTTGAAAAGGCGTAGTGCTTCCCGTTAACAGAAAACTTGACAGCGAAGGGGAAGGCCCATCTGTATTTGATATCTCTCAATGATAGAACACGGAGGAGGGGTTTTAATGATCTTCTTCTTTGGATCGTGGAGGGAGAAAGGTCCGCGAAGACCTGTACTTGATGTCCCAGGCAGAGCGTATTTTGAGCAGACCTGGCGCGTTTCATTACTTCCTCTTTAATGGAGTAATGGTGGGGTTTAGCAATCACATCCCTCGGGGTGCCATCTCGTCTGGGGGGCCCAAGAGCTCTGTGAGCCCTGTCCATTTCCAAGTGGGGGGCAGAAACTTCGGGCACAACCTGTTTAATGAGGTCCTGAACTGCGTCAGAAACGTTAGTTACGGTCTCTGGTAAGCCGCGGATTCTGATGTTGTATCTCCGTGACCTATTTTCAAGGTCATCTATGCGAGCCTTGGCCAGGTCAAGTTGTTCCTGAACGGAATAAATGTGCTTTGAATTCTGATTGGTAATGGCTATTGTCTCCTCCATTTTGTGTTCGATCGCGTCGATCCTTGTTCCCAGGTTGCTGAAATCAGCTCTCAATTCCCCAGTTATCTTAAGTGCTGTCTGAGTTAAGCCCCTCTCCAGAAGCTCAGAAAATTTGAGAAATAGGGCATCCATGTGTAGAATGGGATCCTGTGAGGGGAAGCCTGTGTGGGCTGCTGTGTGAAGCTCCGAAGGGGATAAAGCATAGTTGCTGAATGATCTCCCTAGGAGGGATTCAGTGGATGCTGGGGAGGGGGTGATGGCCTGGGGGAGACCTCTATGGCTGTCAGGAGTAGTGGGGACAGGGATGTGAAGTGGCTCTGACCTGTAGTCCGCCTGGCCTGAGGAGCGGAGATCCTGAGGTAAAAGCTGTGCTGTGGCGGCCATCTTGGATGTCCCCCCCGCTCCTGCCGAATCAAATAGCGGCCTTAGATTCTGCTTAAATGATCCCCTTATCATCCGGTATTGTGCCCGGGGGTATTGTGATCCTATCCTGCCGGTTTTTGTGCCGATTAGAGCACTGAACAGTAGTTTAATAAAAACCTTCACAGAAATTCAATGCGGCTTATTGGTGTTTGTACAGTAACTTCAGCTCAACATGTTTCACTGATTAATGGCTTACTAAGTAGACTTAGTAAAGTCTGCATGCATTTTGATATCCCCAACTCAAATCAACATAGAAGAACAATCATGCTTGTATAATCATGTGAACCTGCAGATTTAGATCTCCTTGCTCCAATTGTCAGTTACATTACATGAAATGATGCTGGCCAGTATTTATTTGAGTCCTTCATTTTTAGGGTCTTTGAGCCTTACCCCTCCTATAGCTTACTGATATCCCTCTGGTGATGATTTCTTCTATGTATAATTATATTTTGGGCTTATTGAGTCATTGAACACCTTCAGGCATCCTGGGAAAGACGACCCTTCAGTTTATCCATATCTATTGTTGCAATTACATGTTTATATTGTTGTACTCATATGTTCAGATGGAAACAGTTATATCATTTTGGAAAAACAATGTGTGAATATTGTGTTTATTTTCATATACACCACATATTATGTTTTCTCTGTAGTGACACTTAAAGATCTATGACTCTCTCTATGTACACAAAAGGCATATTTCTCTCAAATATTGTTCACAAATCTGTCTACATCTGTGTTAGTGAGCACTTCTTTTTTTGCCGAGATAATCTCTCCACCTCACAGGTGTGGCATATCAAGATGCTGATTAGACAGGATGATTATTGCACAGGTGTGTCTTAGGAAAAGTCGTAGATCTTTAAGTTCCGCTCATGATAATTAGGGGCAAACACAAAAGTGTTGCGTTTATAATTTTGCTCAGTGTATATATACACACATACTAACAATAGCCTCTTTTACTTATAAATAGTAAATGTAAATACTAAGCAATAAAATGTAAATTTATGCCTAAAGAGTCATTAGAATATACTAAAGCTAAGCTTGCAGAGCAGATTAGGCAAGTGGCAGTATGGCAGAACCTTTGTTTTTATTTATGCTTATAGCAAAGGCAGTAACATACTTTATTACATAGATGAGTCATTCAGACTTTTTTTACTGATTGTACCTAAAAAAGGTATATGCAATGTGAACTGCATCATTGATTTTCACAAAAACTAGTAAAATCTAACCCTTTTCTGTTAGCTCATGGTTTAGAAGAGTATAGCCATTCCATAACAGTGTGCCCTCCTGTAAAATAAGCAGTTCTTTTTTAATTCTAGTATCCAGTACAAGCAACAAAACTCTATTTCAGAAACTCACCAAATGAAAGTGTGCCATGTGAATTTCTTTTGAGCTTAAAGTTATTGTAAAGTCTTGTTTTTTATTGTTAAAAATAACAAACATGTTATACTTACATCCTCTGTGCAGTGGTGTTGCACAGAGCAGCCTAGCAACCTCTGCTTGCTCCTCCCTTCTGACTAGGGATGAGCCCGATGTTCAAGTCGAACGTAAGTTCGACTTGAACATTGGGTGTTCGCCTGTTCGCCAAATAGTGAACAATTTGGGGTGTTCGCGGCAAATTCAAAAGCCGCGGAACATCCTTTAAAAGTCTATGGGAGAAATAGATTTTCGCTAATTTCGCTAATTTTAAAGGCTTATATGCAAGTTATTGTCATAAAAAATGTTTGGGGCCCCAGATCCTGCCCCAGGGGAAATGTATCAATGCAAAAAAAAGTTTTAAAAACTGACCTTTTTCTGGAGCAGTGATTTTAATAATGCTTAAAGTGAAACAATAAAAGTGAAATATTCCTTTAGATTTCGTACCTGGGGGGTGTCTATAGTATGCCTGTAAAGTGGCGCATGTTTCCCTTGTTTAGAACAGTCCGAGAGCAAAATGGCATTTCTAAAGGAAAAAAAGTAATTTATAGCACTAGCAGCTATAATGAATTGTTGGTCCCTGCAATACACATAAAAGTTCATTGATAAAAACAGCATGGGATTTCCCCACAGGGGAACCCAGAAACAACATTTTTTTTAAAAAATGGCGTGGGGATTTTAAGGGGAACCCTGTGCCAAATAAAAAAAAATGGCGTAGCGTCCCCCCAAAAATCCATACTTGACCCTTATACGAGCACGCAACTTGGCAGGCCGCAGGAAAAGAGGGGGGCGCCCCCCTTCTGAACCGTACCAGGCCACATGCCCTCAACATTGGGAGGGTGCTTTAGGGTAGCCCCCAAAGAACCTTGTCCCCATGTTGATGGGGAGAAGGGCCTCATCCCCACAACCCTTGCCCGGTGGTTGTGGGGGTCTGCGGGCGGGGAAGCTACGGGGAAGCCATAGGGATGTCCCCGTGCGTCAGAGGGGGGCAGGGTCACCTGGTGACATCATCATGTGGCCCCGCCCTCAGTTATAAAAGAGCCCATCCCTAATCCTGACGAGTGCCCCCACAGCAAGCAGCTTGCTATGGGGGCACCCAAGCCGAGCTGCAGCTCCGTGTATCCAGTTGAGGGGGGCTGCTGCACACAGAAGGCTTTTTATCTTAATGCATAGAATGCATTAAGATGAAAAAAAACTTCTGACTTTACAATCACTTTAAATGCGTCAAAGTGTAAAAGCACAAGAAAACTTTCAATAGGGTGGATAATTTTGAAATGTTCATTGATCTATCTTTATGAATTTTTTTTTCTAAACAAGTAGTACTTTGATGCAAATGGCGAAATATGAAGAAAAAAAATTGTAACGAATGGAACCAAAGAATTAAAAAAGGCAAGTACCAAAAATTTTTAGCAACTAGGCCTAGTATTACAATGAATGTCAGGTTTTTCTTCTTGTTCAAGGCTGTCATGACTGAAACACGTTAACATTAGGGATGGGCCGAACGACCCACTGTTCGGTTCGCCTAGAACTTTCGAACAATCATGAAAGTTTGGAAGCGAATAACAAACCCCACTGAAGGCTATGGGACCCAAACTAGAAAAACTGAAAAAAAAATCAAAAGTCTGGCTACTGCCCTGGAGGACATGTATTAATGAAAAAAAAAAAATTGTAAAAAACATAATTTTTAAATGAGCAGTGATTTAATGATGCTAAAAGTGAAAGCATAAAAATGAAAAAATTCCTTTCAATATAGTGCCTGGGAGGGCCCCCCTTAGTCTACCTGCGAAGTGGCATACCTGTACTGTGTATATAAGCTGCGGCAGCAAAAATTGCATTTATAAAGCAAAAAAAAATTAATTTTCTCTGCAAGGGATTGGTGAGCCAGACTGTATGATGAGGCCACAATGTAGTGCACTGGGAACAAGATTAGAGATTTTTTGGATAAATTCTGGTGTCTCTTCCACAGACTTCGGATAGAAGTAACAGTTGCCGAAAAATTGGTCTTTGGGTGGCTGTGGTGCCTTCACACTGTAACCCTATAGAGATACCCTTGATGAAAGCAAGAATTGGCCTTGCTGTCAAAAATTTAAATGATATGCACCTGTCAAACAGGTGTAATAAAACTGGTCTTTGAGTGTCGGTGGCGCCTTTACACTGTAACCCTATAAAGGTACTCTTGATGAAAGCAAGAATTTGCCTTGCTGTTGAAAATTGCAATGATATGCATATGTCAAACAGGTGCAGAAAAATTAGTTTTTGGCTGTCCGTGGCGCCTTTACACTGTAACCCTATAGAGGTACTCTTGATGAAAGCAAGAATTGGCCTTGCTGTTAAAAATTTTAATGATATGCACCTGTTAAACAAACTGGTGCAGAAAAATTGGTCTTTGGGTGTTAATTGTTCCCATGAAACCTACACCAAAAAAAATATTAAAGATGAAATCAACAACTACTAGCATAGAAGTCTGCTCCTGATTGCTGTATAAATGACAATGGTTCCAAAAATGTGTCAAAAATGTCCGATCTGTCCGCCATAATGTCGCAGTCACAATAAAAATCGCTGATCGCCGCTATTACTATTAATATAAAATATTAATAAAAATGCTATAAAACTATCCCCTATTTTGTAAACGCTATAACTTTAGTGCAAACCAATCAATAATCGCTTTTTTTTTACCAAAAATATGTAGAATACGTATCGGCCTAAACTGGAGGGGGGAAAACGTTTTTTTATATATTTTTAGCATAGCAAAAAGTAAAAAATAATGTGTTTTTTTTCAAAATTGTCGCAATTTTTTTGTTTATAGCCCTAAAAATAAAAAAGGCTGGGGCTGATCAAATACCACCAAAAGAAAGCTCTATTTGTGGGAAAAAAAGTACGTCAATTTTGTTTGGGAGCCACTTCGCACGACCGCACAATTGTCAGTTAAAGCGACGCAGTGCCGAATCGCAAAAAGTGGTCTGGTCTTAAGCCAGCAAAATGGTCCGGTCTGAAAGTGGTAAAATATGTCAAAAATAGAGATTAAAATGTGTTACAGACTATAGACCGCTGATACTACATTTTGCAGAAGACATTACTTTTATGTTCATCCCTCTGTAGCGCTGGCTTTGGACGAGCAGGCGCTATTGTTTTTGAAAATTAAGTTGCCTGAAGCCACAGTTGGGCTTCAGGATAATTCTTTTAAAATTTCTGGTTTTAGTACCAGTCTAGCTGGGTTGTACTGGGTTCTCCTTGACCGTAGGTGTCGCTGTCTCCACCGGCAAGAGTAGAAAGCAGTCTAGCTGGATGCATTGAATGCCACTTACCTCTCGGAACCAGCCCAGTGGGAGTGTTTCTCCCGCTGTGCATTCTAGGCGGGGGTATTTAAGGTACCGACACCATGTGACTAAAAAAGCTTTCCTGTCCGTGAGGTTCTGGTGATCCTCCTGACCCAGCCTCATGGCCTCCCGCATCAACGGAATGGAGAGGCCCAGCAACTGAAGTACCCCAGGGGAGAACCCTTTCAGGAGAAGGCCATGCGCAAGGCTGGCTTCTCTGAAGGAGCCTGGAGGCTTAGTTGAAGGACGCGACCTGGAGCATCCCTCATATGGTATCGCCTGATCGGCTGAGAGAACCTGGTACCGTATGACAGTTACTTAAAGTTCATATAATACTTCAGTGACTCTAAGGTGTAACTGCAAGTCTGTGGCAGAGACTTTACCGAGTATCCTACCGGCTGCTAGGCCTAGTGAGAGAGACCTATCCGGGGGTGCTGAATCCAGTTGTGAAACAGTTAAATCTCTGGATTCATCTGATATCTTCACCCTGCAATCTTAGTACCTGAACTCACCCCTAAACCCTCTACCCTTTATTGAGAGACTGTGTTCTATGTTCTGAATAAAAACCCTGAAAGAGAATTCAGTGTCAGTCTCAAACTTTTCTCTGGGTTACTTTCCACAGGTGAGGTAACGGTAAGCCCAAATAAAACCAGCAGCTCCTTCGGGGGTTAGTGCTTTCAGTGCATTATTTCATTGTGTTACTGAAAGTTTAACGCCATATATTTCAGTGCGTTACGTGGCATTTAACTCAGTATATTTCAGTGCGTTACAGCATGTTTAACGCCATATATTTCAGTGTGTTATGTGCCATTTAAGCAGAATATTTCTGTTTGATAATTAGGTTGCTTTACTAAAAGAGTAGAAGTTGTTTGTTTCTAACATCTGAAAATATGATAAAATTAAGTTTGTTAGTCCTTTGTGAATGAGACCTATAATAAAAAAAAAATAGTCAGTGTGTCAGTAGATTCAGTGAAAAAATATTAGTAAATATAATTAGTTAAATATGGAATAACTTTTTCCAGCATTACAGATGTCAGCAAAAGAACTCGAGCATCAGATGCACCTCCATTTTATGCTATGTATGTGTTTTCAGTTAAGGTCCTTTGAGTAACACCAGAGTGTGTCAGAGTGGATTTGTTATGAATGATGTAGCTTGGGATCAGACAGTGATTAAATGAATTAATCTGACTTCCACAAGCAAAACCCAGTGAAATGTGAAACCACAGAATTAAAACCTGTGCACATGCATGGGGAATAGAGCTGTGACCTCTTTTTTTCTTAACAGGCATATTAGGGGTTGCTAATGCAACATTTTAACATGTAATTGCTAAATTGGATCTCATTTTTTCATTAGCGACTATGGGCTAAACTAGTGTGACATGATTACTATATCCTTCAATTAGAACCAGCAGTGTTCACAGCAATAAATCTGTGCTCTTTAAAAATCTCTGCTTTTAGTATCATGGTTCTATGAAATAATCACGATAGTTAAATGTCATGCAACAGAGATATTAAACCATGTGTCGGGAAGAATTTACTGACCCCTCTGACAAAGATGGTGTGAACGAGCTTGTTACATTCAAATTTAATGGCTTCTTCTACATGTTATACATAAGGATGTAGTCTAATTGGAGGGAGATGAAACAGCCCTCAGTAAATATTGAATCTTTATTGGGATTATATCATTAAAGTGCAAAAAGCACAAACTTTCAGCCGACCACAAATGAGGTTTTATTCAGCTGCCCATTCAGCGTATACTTATGGGATGTCAGTACAGTAAAATACGATCGGATGATATAAGTTACTGCACCTTAAAGTGAACTTGGGTTTTGCCCATGCAGGCCAAAGCTACAAGGGCACTTTGTAATCCACCTTCCCCACAGCACAGACTTACCTTTCCTCTTCTCCAAACTTTGTTGAGCTAGGAGTGAAGTGAGCAAAGACAAAGACAGCCCTTTGTAAGCTCCTGGAAGCTCCAATTAGACACTTCTTAACTCCATGCAGCTCAATAGTGCTAAGCCACTAAAACACATATGCTCATTTATACCCAGAAGTAGTGGATATTTTCTTTGCAAATTAAAGTGGAACTTTAGTCAGAAAATTAAGTTCTGCTAGATCACTTCAGGTTGGCCCCTTTTGCAGATATAGATATGTAAAACATAAAAAAAAAGTCCCTATACTGTTTAAAATCCAGTAATACACTGTCTCGCCCTGCTCTGCACATGCTCAGTTGCTCTCTATTTTTAGGCATTGCTGAGTTTGTAGAGGCCGATCTGCTGACAGCCTTAAAGCTGACTTATACCCTCCTATCCTTTACAACAAAGAAAGCTGCTTCTGTAGCATGGTCCTGCACATGCGACCAGTTAGGACACCAGACATTTGATGGTTTGATAGTTTGGTTGAGGACACAATCAAATCAAACTGTTTTTTGAAACTGGCAAATCAATGGGTTTAGTTCCTCTTTATGATTTACAGCTGGGGCCTTGAGCTTCAGAAAAATGGCAGCCTCCAGCAGGAAGAAACAAGAGCACTGCTGGAGGTAATTTACAGCACACACTAATTTTGGTAGCATAATTATTAATGTAGAATGTATGTTCCTTGCTAAAGAACATTATTTTTTTATCAAGTTGTTATGGGTAAAGTTTCACTTTAACCGCTTGCCGCCCGCCGGCTGTCATATGGCGGTTCTCGTTCTAGGAGGGCATCATATGATGCCCTCGCCTTCTCTGCCCACCAAGGGGAGCGCCGCCGCCGGCAATGTCGCGTGCTTGCCATGTCACTGGGGTCTCAATGAGGTGGTTAAAGCGGAGTTCCACCCAAAAGTGGACTTTCCGCTTTAATGACTCCTCACCCTCTTACATGCCACATTTGGCATGGAATTTTTTTAGGGGGGAGTGGGTATCTAGTTTTGACAGGTACGCAGCTCCCACTTCCGCTCTGGCCTCCTAGGCGGCTTGAGCAGAAGTTCTCCTCTCCCCTTCCCTCCCTGCAATCTTCTGGAACACTGTCAGGAAAGGTTACACCTGCTGGTGGCGCTGTCGGACATTTGGCTTGCAGTACTGATGTCCACCAGCGGGTGTCTCCTGGCAGTCTAGAACTGTCAGGAAAGGTTTCACCTGCTGGTTCTTTGGCCGCAGTACTGGTGTCCACCAGAGGGTTTTTCCTGGCAGTGTGGAGCCGACATTATCTCCTGCGATCATGCGTCACCCGGCAAACATAAACACACTTGCCTTGGTATCTTCCTTGCGCCCTGACCTGAACCTGTGATCTCTGAACCTGACCCTGAATCTGAACCTGGTACCTGAACCTGATCCCTGTGCCCTGTACCTGAATCTGTCCCTCCTGTGACCCTGTTACCTCTACCTTCGCCCTGCAGCCTAATTCGTCCATCCTCTCCCTGTCCTGTTTGCTCACAGCTCCCATCTGCTGATCTCCCATTGATGACCCTGGCCTGGCTATGTTTAAGATTCTGGTATTCCCCATTTATTGTATATACCTGTCTGACTGCTATTTTTGCATCTCTGTCTGGTAGTTGGTTTGTTGTGAACTGTGTTGTATTGGAGGTGTTTGTATTTATATTTCACTTACTTTAATAAATTACTCTACTTTCACTTTACATGAGTTTTTTTCTCACGCATGCACAGTACACACCCAGCTGTGAAGCCGCAACCTGTCACAGCCAGTTGCCCACAATTGTGATGCTGACGCTGGGGAGAGGCAAAGGGAGAGAACCGAGGGTTCGGGAGGACGCATCGCTGGATCATGGGACAGGGGAGTGTGTGTTTATTAAAAGTCAGCACTTTTTGTAGCTGCTGACTTTTAATAAACACAAAAATGACCAGAGGTCCGCTTTAAATACAGTGAAGAAAAGGAGAGGTAAAAACAAACTACTGGAGAGAGAGGCATTAAAGTAAATCATTTTTATGGACAAAAAAATCATGTTTGTTTTGAATATCGCCACTTTTCCAAATTTGTGGTGGCTTTACCAACCAGTGACCAAAGTGCCACAACAGCTGCCTAAATGGTGTGGAAACACGTTTGTCTTTTATTTGGCTGTCTAAAGAGGACACATTTAGACCAGGGATCCTAATTTGAAAGTGACTTCTTCAAAGGATGGCACCACTCACTAGGCGTAAAGAAGTTGTACACTGCCTGTACCACCCGCAAAGCAAAGAAACATGAGAGGTTCTGTTTCACCTTCATATAACTAAGGAAAAACTTAGCTCATGGAAAATGAAGGAATTGGACCAATTAATTGGCTGAAGTGGTCCATAGATACAACCAGATAGTACTGGGGATGAGCTGGACCTATCTGGATTCAGTTCAGGGCAGATTTGCTGAACATCACTGAAGTTCAGGTGCTGAATCAGAATCCCACTGAAGTCAATAGGAGCTGAATGTTAAAACAATTTATTTAGGCTAATAGGCAAAGCATTGTAAAACAGGTGGCATTGCCCTGGCAAACAAGTACCAAAGCCATTTTTTTTTATTCTGTATGGCGGGGAGCAGTGATTTTAAAAATTACAAAATCCAAAACGACTTTAACCACTTAACCACAGCCCACCCACAATGTACTGCAGATGGGCACGCGCATGCGAACCCCCCTGCCTGCACCTGCTGTGATTGTACAATGATTTAGGGCCGGGACCTGCTGATCAGCTGTGTATATTTACAACCTAGAGCTATGTGTTGACATTCAACACAGAGCTCTGTACACAGGGATCGATCTTTTTTTCTCATCCCTGCTTTGCAGGGATGAGAAATTTAGAGATCAGTTAGAGGCAGCACACATTACACATTTAACCCCTTCATTGCCCTAGATGTTATCCATTTCATAGCCAGTGTCATTAGTACAGTGACAGTGTATAGCAGGGATATGCAATTAGCGGACCTCCAGCTGTTGCAAAACTACAAGTCTGCAAGTCCCATCATGCTCTGCCTCTGAGGGTCATGCTTGTGGCTGTCAGAGTCTTGCTATGCCTCATGGGACTTGTAGTTCTGCAACAGCTGGAGGTCCGCTAATTGCATATCCCTGGTGTATAGTATTATCACTGATCACTGTATTGATGTCAGTGGCAGTTAGTCAGTTCTCCTCCAACATCAGTTAGTGTCAAATTGCCCACCGCAGTATCACAGTCCTGTTGCACTGTCGCTGATCACCACCATTATTAGATTAAAATAATATGTTACAACTTTCACGCAAACCAATCAATATACACTTATTGGAATTTTTTATCAAAAAAACATGTAGCAAAATGAATTTTTGTCAAAATGTACGAAGACATTTTTTTAATCAGTTAAAATAAATTAGATTTTTTATTTATTTTTGGATATGTTTTATATCAGAAAGTTAAAAATATTGTTCTTTCAAATCTTTGGTTTTTATAAATTTTTATTGCAAAAAAAATCCATTGGTGATCAAATACCACCAAAAGAAAGCTCTATTTGTGTGTAAAAATATATATAAATTTTGATTAGGTACAGTGTTGCATGACCGCACAATTACCAGTTAAATTAGCACAGTATAAAATAACAAAAAATGGCCTAGTCATGAATGGAGTAAAATCATCCGAAGCTGAAGTGGTTAAACAACATGCCTGGGGATGCCATTAACTGTAAAGTTGAACATCTGTACATTGTACACAAATTACTACAGCAAAACTGAAAAAAAATGCATTTTAACTTGCTGGCTGCTTTTTCCCGTTTGTAATCAAAGTGGCTGGGTACTCCCTTCATCTATATCAGACCCTTTTCCTAGATGAGGGTCTGATATAAATGTCAGTAAGGGACCTCACACATAAAAAATTGTGTCCAAGTTCATGAGTCATAAACATCTGCCAACAGAGGTTCAGGTGGCTGACTCCTGCTCTTCCACCATTATCTCTAAAGGCCCGTACACACGATCGGATTTTCCTACGGGAAATGTTAGATGTCAGGCTGTTGGCGGAAAATCCGACCGTATGTTTGCTCCATCAGAAAATTGTTGTCGGACTTTCCGCCAACAAATGTTGGCTAGCATGTTCTCAAATTTTCCGCCAACAAATGTGTGTTGTTGGACTTTCTGATCGTGTGTACACAAGTCCATCGGACAAAAGTCCAAAGAACAAAGACGCATGCTCGGAATCAAGGAAGAGCCAGAAGCACTCGGTCTTGTAAGATTAGCGTTCGTAATGGAGATATCACATTTGTGACGCGGCAAATTGTGAAATCTCTCAATGCAGCGCATTCTCTTCTTCTTTATAATGGTATAATAATGAAGCTGCTTTGCTGGTGATATTCACAGAGTTCTGACAAACGTATTTCTTTCTAGTGATCTCCTGAATAATATATATATATATATATATATCTTTTTTCTAGTGATTTCCAGAATAATACGTTTTTTTGTTTTTTTTTTTTTCTAGTGATCTCCAGAATAATATTTTTTTTTCTAGTGATCTCCAGAATAATATTTTCATTTTTTTATTTTTCTAGTGATCTCCAGAATAATATGTTTTTTTAGTTTTGTGTGTCAAGTTACCACAGCACTATTATTATCTTGTATTTTTTAACCTCAAAGATACAACTACTGAGACAGAAGTTCAACTCCTCTCATTGAACTCCCCATTCACCATATCTGAAATAGATCAAAGGTGTGAGTATAGTCTAATGTTGTAGGAATACATTTAATTTAAACAAGTACCATCATCCATTATGTTTGGAAAGACAAGGGGTAGTTGGGTCAAAACAACGCAGGTGCTGAATCTGCGTATAGTGAGCCGGTAACCCACAGGAAAAAAAGGGGGGGTTTGGACTATCTCGGTACTGGTGTAGTAATATAAACAGGGACTAATAGGCAGATATTAGAAAAACATATAAATTTTAATAGAAAAAAGCAATTTACATAATAAACACTGAAAAGCGTTCAGTTACATAAAAACAAGCAAGCACGGTGATCCCTCCTTTATGGCCATCAAACTTAACCAAATAATGCAGGCCTGGGCCCGTAAGTTTGACGTCTGTTTGAGCATAGGGAGGAGATGTCTCGACCGGTTTCGCAGCGTAAGCTGCTTCTTCAGGAGATAGCTCTAAAATAGATATAGTTGTTACATATGTAGAATATACACAGCATTGATACAGGGAAGTTACAACATGAAAAATAGTAGGATGTGTCAGCTTACCAGTGCATATGGAGAGGAGTGTCCATCAGGCCCGATAGTGCCTTACCCGGCAGATATGGGGGCGTGACTACATGGACTAGGACAATGACAATAGAGGGGGAATGTATAAACATAAGTATATTGGTATTGATTGGTAAATTGACATCACCACCAGTGATAGGTCTATGGGATGAGTGTGCATAGAGTTTAGAATTCCCCAGAGTGAAAATGGGGAGGAAGGAAGAGAGGGAACCATGCGGAAGGGGGTGAGACAAGGGAGGAAAGGGGGGACGGAAGAGGGGGGGGAGGAAGGGAGGCTGAATGGGGGGGGGGGGGGGGGGGGGTTGGTGGAAAGGGAGGGGGGAGGGTGGATGGGTAGTGTAAGGGGGGAGGGAAGTCAGAGAGGAGAAGAGGAGTGATGGGAGGGGGAGGGGAGGGAGGGGAAGAAAAAGGGGGAAAAAAGGGGGGGGGGGGGGGGGAGGGGAAGGAGAGGGGAAGAAAAGAAAGGGGGAAAGGGATGGGAGGAAAGGAGAAGGGCAGGGAAAGAGGGGGGAAGGGAAGGAAGGGGTGGGGGGTGGGAAGATAGTGAGGAATCAGGGACCCCGTGATGGAAGGGGGGGGGGGAGGGGAAGGGGGGGAGTGAAAAAAGGGGGGGGGGGGGGGGGGGGGAAAGGAAAGGGAAGGGAGGGGAGGGGGGGGGGGAGGATAACGGGGGGGGGGGGGGGGGGGGAGGGGGTGGGGGGGGGGGGGGGGGAAAGGGAAAGGAGGGGAGGAAGGTTGTGGTGGGGGGGGGGGGGAGGAAAAGGGGGGGGGGGAAACTGTGCAATAAAGCCCAATTGTAATAATATTTAAATCACACTCACATGAACTATGTCAAAGTCAGACCAGGATGCAGGAGCGTGGGGAGTCAGCTGATTAGGGTTGTATTGGATGGACAATTATGGCGTTTATGAACTAAACACCAAGACCATTCAAAGGGTACAGTGTCCAGCGTTTTAGAGTCTAGACGGAGAGAGGATAATGATCCTAATCAAAAGAGGGTGAGAACCCAGAACAAGGATGAATAATCATAAGGATTCGTATTGAGAGTACATACCCAGTAGCTGAAGATCCCACACAAACGCTCCGCATTCAAGGAATTCCATGTGCCTACTGACGGTGATAAGACACCGTCATATAGGCGCCCCAATTAGTGACGTCAACGCCCGCCACAAGTGTGGCGCGCGCCGGCGTCATCAATCAGCCCCACTACGCATCCATCCAGCAGGGACAGAGCTCCAATCGGGCCGCGCTGTGTGAATCCCCCACCGCCATGATGGCTAAAGGCTGCGTGGCCCGGCGTGATGACGTACTACTAATCGCGCCGGGTTCGCGCATGCGCACTAGCTCACAAGGTGCGCATGCGTCGGGGGGTGCGGGAGGGATGTAACCAGGGCAACTAAAACATATACGATGCCCATGGGACTGTCTGAGCCAGGTTGCCAAGCATCCTAAGTGGGATGCTGCTTGCTAGTGAGGCAGTATCACACGCAGTAGTGGAACATCACATAGACGCGTGTCCGGAGGGTCCCTAGTAGGTGAATACGCTCCAGAAAAGGCCCAATAGATTAGGGCCATTAGGTAAGAGGGTTGGTAAACCCTCCAAGAAGGGCACATACCTGCCGGGAAAGCCCCAATTAAGGGAACCGGGCTACTAATGGCTGATCTCCTAGTTAATGCATCAGCGAGGTGACACAACCTGTACAGCAATGGTTATCATACATATAACATGAAGTTAAAATCATGCACAAACAGGCAATGTAAAACAAGGCAAAACAAAACAGAAATATCATATTAGACAATATTAATGGACTCCTATATAAGAGTCCAAAAGAGCCCTTTATAGATCATAAACGGCAACCTGAGATCACTATGTCACAGAGGTAAGGGAATGGTTAGAATGCCAGACGGCATTGCTATTATCATCTTGATCAAGATGTGGGGCGAGGCTGAATGTAGCCTAGTTTTTACAGGAAGGGCTTGTACGATATCGTCTCGTTCAAGCCTGGGGGTTGGGTAGCATTAAGTTTTTCAATCCAAAGGGTTTCCCTTTGTAGAATGAGGCGGTCCCAATCGCCCCCTCTGGGATCTGGGGGTATCACCTCCAATACCCGGAAGTCTACCACTGACGTGTCATAGCGGTGGTAAAAGCCGATATGCCGTCCAATTGTGGTCAGTTTCCCACTTCCGGAATAGTAAAGGTGATCCCCGATCCTCTGCCTAAATTCTCTGATGGTTTTCCCCACGTAAAACGCTTTGCACTTACACTTCATGAGGTAAATCACCCCTCTGGTGCCACAATCCGCATGGCAACGAGGAATGAAAATCTCCCCATTAGGTAGCGCAAAGCGCTTTACTTCACTGACCCAAGGACAACGAGGGCATTGACCACATTTGAAGGTCCCATAAGGTTTACTTTTGGGAGTTTTAGCAGACACATAGTGACTATTAGTTAGGCAGTCACGCAGGGAACGGGCTCTACGGAAGACCAAATCAGGTTTGGAGCGTACATGTTTATTTAAAGTGTGATGGTCTGTCAAAAGGTGCCAGTTTTTGGTTAATATATCCCTCAAAAGATGATGGTGAGCGGAATAACGAGTAATAAATCTGACTGGTTCCATAGTTGGTACTGGTTTAGGTCGTTTGATTAGGAGAGAACTTCTGGGCCTTTGGTAGGCCTTGTTGAAGGCTTTTCTAAGGTTCGAGGAGGAATATCCTCTCGCTAATAACCGCTCGCGTAATGCGTCTGCCTGTATCTTAAAGTCTTCCTCACGTGCACAGTTCCTGCGTAAGCGCAGGTACTGTGCAAATGGTATACTTCGCACCAATGATTGGGGATGGGCGCTGGTGGCAAATAATAAGGTATTGCCCGCAGTAGGTTTCCGGTAGAGGTTGGTTCCTAGATAGCCATCTGGTTGTTTGATGATGGACAGATCCAAAAATGGGATCTGACCATCATCAACATTCAGGGTAAATGATAAGTTAAAAGTATTGTGTCCAAGTAAATCAATAAATTCTATAAGTTTCTCCTTGGTGCCTGTCCAGACAAGGAATAGGTCATCGATATATCGATACCATACCAACACTTCTAATAGGTATTCCGCATATCTCTCATCTGATTGTACCGATCGTTCCCAACCCCCTAAATAAAGGTTGGCGTATGCCGGGGCACACGAAGTCCCCATCGCGACTCCTTGAGTCTGCAAAAATAATTGTTCATCAAAAGTGAAATAATTTTTTGTTAGGATAAATTTCAAAAGAGTCAGTATGAATTCATTAAGGGGCCAGGTATTAGTGTCCTGTTCAAAAAGGAAGGATCCAGCCGTCAAGACCCCCTGCTCGTGGGGAATGCTCGAATACAGCGCTTCGACGTCAATCGCCACGAGCAGGGAGTCTGGAGGGATCTGGATCCCCTCAATCTGTTGTAGTAAATCGGTAGTGTCCTGGATATAAGAAGGGAGGCTGCGAACGTGGGGCATCAAAAACGCATCCACAAATTTGCTCGCATTGTCTGTGAGGGAACCAATTCCCGACACAATGGGTCTCCCCGGGGGTGTACGGACGTTTTTGTGGGTTTTGGGGAGCGAATAGAAAGTTGGGGTACGAGGAAACTTAGGGACCAGGAACTCATAAGTGTCCTTGTCGATGAGGCCCAGGTGAAAGGCCTCACCGCAAAGGGCAGTGAGTTCCTGGGTGAATGAGGAGGCCAGGGATTCCGTGATCGGGCAATACCAACTACGATTGCCAAGAATTTTTTGGCACATCGTCTGGTATTGGGGATGCGTCATAATCACAATGTTGCCCCCCTTGTCTGACTGTTTGATGACGATATCTGAGCGGCACTGTAAGTTCTTGAGGGCCTGCAACTGTCCTGGATCTAAATTGGGAGATATTTTGTGCCATTCTTGTAATTTGAGGTCTCTTATAGTGGCCTGTACAAAGGACCAGATTGTAGGACAGGTCATTAAATCTGGAAAGCGACGTGAACGTAACCGGAAGGTTTGACCCTTGGTTTTAAGTTTGGGTAAAGGAGTGTGAGGTGTGGCTGTGTGTGCCAGGATTTGTGTAGATTGAGGGTCCTCAACAGCGCCTTCATCATAAAGGAGCATTAAGTCCCTTAGTGCCCGAAACTCTTGTATCGTGAAGTGTTTGGTACGTTCTGCTAATTCCCGTTCCAAGTTAGTATTGGTGCGGTCTTTATCGAACATGAACTTGAAAGTGAGATTGCGTGCAAAAAGGTATAAATCTTTTATAGTCTCATTGACTTTTAGATTATCATAGGTGCAGAAGCCTAGGCCCAACTGGAGGACTGAGGTTTCTTCTTCAGTGAGATGAATTGATGTAAGGTTAATGATATTTAACTCTGAGTGGTCGGAAGGGCATTGGGAGGTGGAAGTGTGTTGGGTGCTATCTGTGTGGACTTGATCACAAATGTGTCGAGATTTCCTTGTTGTTGTTTTTTCAGGTCTAAAAAAATTAGATCTTCATTTACTTTGGTGTATTTATTAGTCATGATGCTTGAGTTTAGAATTTTTGGAATGGTATTATGGAGGGTAGTATGACCTATTGCTCCCTCGAGTGGAGGTTCAGTGGCAGTGGGGGCTGTGGGGTTCGTAACTATCTTAGTACTTTTGGGTACTTTTTTGTTCTTTTTGGGGTTTGTAGGAGGAGTACCTCCCCCAAACCTTAAGCGTTTACGGGTGGAATTTCTTCCAGGTGTAGGTTGTGTACTGTTGGGAATAGAGACTGTAGAGGAAAGCGAGGAGTCAGATTCACCCTCCGTGTTGGTAGGTCTCGGAAGGTTGCCTCTGGTTTGTCCCTTTCTGCTAGTATCTCTCACCGACCAACGATAAGCATAGCCTTCTGAGAACGCGATTTGGTCTTTGCCAAATTTATTCTGTTTTTTGGTTATTATCTCTCTGTTCATAATTTCCAAACGGTCTCTCAGTTCCTTCCACTTGATGTGGAATAATGGACTGTCAACCAAATGTAGGTAAGTGGTGTTAAGACGTTCAATCTCTGAATCCAATACATTCATGTCATCAGAGTATTGAGTAATCAATATTCTCATTAGGTCTATGCTGCAGCCGGTAAGGGTGTTTTCCCACGTTTTTTTGAACTCCGCCGAAGGGTCTTTGATAGTGGGGAAAATTTGTCCCCGCAATCCGAGGGGGCAAATTCTCTCCACGACATACATTTTAAAGTATTCGATATGCCAGTGTAAATGTGACTTACGTTTCAAGAATCCAAACATCTTAGTAAAGAAGAATTTTAGATCATCCTCAATTTTATGATCACTGAGACAGGAAGTTTTGAGGTTAGACATAAAGCCTACCCAATTGTCGCCTAAGACATCCATAGTCAATCTCTGATTACCTCAAATGACAGTGACTCTGTATTGCCTGCTATGACAAAAAAAGACAACATATACAAATAATAATAAAATCAATGATAATACATGATCAATAAGGATTGTTATAAAAGACACTCACTAAAGGGGGAGGGTAACTGAGCTGTTGCTGAGCAGTCAAAGTACCCTAAAAGGGAGAAACGGGTGTGTTATCCACCCTACAAATATGTCAAAGGTGTGAGTATAGTCTAATGTTGTAGGAATACGTTTAATTTAAACAAGTACCATCATCCATTATGTTTGGAAAGACAAGGGGTAGTTGGGTCAAAACAACGCAGGTGCTGAATCTGCGTATAGTGAGCCGGTAACCCACAGGAAAAAAAGGGGGGGTTTGGACTATCTCGGTACTGGTGTAGTAATATAAACAGGGACTAATAGGCAGATATTAGAAAAACATATAAATTTTAATAGAAAAAAGCAATTTACATAATAAACACTGAAAAGCGTTCAGTTACATAAAAACAAGCAAGCACGGTGATCCCTCCTTTATGGCCATCAAACTTAACCAAATAATGCAGGCCTGGGCCCGTAAGTTTGACGTCTGTTTGAGCATAGGGAGGAGATGTCTCGACCGGTTTCGCAGCGTAAGCTGCTTCTTCAGGAGATAGCTCTAAAATAGATATAGTTGTTACATATGTAGAATATACACAGCATTGATACAGGGAAGTTACAACATGAAAAATAGTAGGATGTGTCAGCTTACCAGTGCATATGGAGAGGAGTGTCCATCAGGCCCGATAGTGCCTTACCCGGCAGATATGGGGGCGTGACTACATGGACTAGGACAATGACAATAGAGGGGGAATGTATAAACATAAGTATATTGGTATTGATTGGTAAATTGACATCACCACCAGTGATAGGTCTATGGGATGAGTGTGCATAGAGTTTAGAATTCCCCAGAGTGAAAATGGGGAGGAAGGAAGAGAGGGAACCATGCGGAAGGGGGTGAGACAAGGGAGGAAAGGGGGGACGGAAGAGGGGGGGGGAGGAAGGGAGGCTGAATGGGGGGGGGGGGGGGGGTGGGGGGGGGTGGTGGAAAGGGAGGGGGGAGGGTGGATGGGTAGTGTAAGGGGGGAGGGAAGTCAGAGAGGAGAAGAGGAGTGATGGGAGGGGAGGGGAGGGAGGGGAAGAAAAAGGGGGAAAAAAAGGGGAGGGGGGGGGGGGAAGGGGGGGGGGGGGGGGGAGGGGAAGGAGAGGGGAAGAAAAGAAAGGGGGAAAGGGATGGGAGGAAGAGAGAGAAGGGAAGGGGGGGAAGGGAAGGAAGGGGGGGGGAAGGGGAAGGAGGGGGGGGGTGGGGGGGGTGGGAAGATAGTGAGGAATCAGGGAACCCGTGATGGAAGGTGTAAGTGCAAAGCGTTTTACGTGGGGAAAACCATCAGAGAATTTAGGCAGAGGATCGGGGATCACCTTTACTATTCCGGAAGTGGGAAACTGACCACAATTGGACGGCATATCGGCTTTTACCACCGCTATGACACGTCAGTGGTAGACTTCCGGGTATTGGAGGTGATACCCCCAGATCCCAGAGGGGGCGATTGGGACCGCCTCATTCTACAAAGGGAAACCCTTTGGATTGAAAAACTTAATGCTACCCAACCCCCAGGCTTGAACGAGACGATATCGTACAAGCCCTTCCTGTAAAAACTAGGCTACATTCAGCCTCGCCCCACATCTTGATCAAGATGATAATAGCAATGCCGTCTGGCATTCTAACCATTCCCTTACCTCTGTGACATAGTGATCTCAGGTTGCCGTTTATGATCTATAAAGGGCTCTTTTGGACTCTTATATAGGAGTCCATTAATATTGTCTAATATGATATTTCTGTTTTGTTTTGCCTTGTTTTACATTGCCTGTTTGTGCATGATTTTAACTTCATGTTATATGTATGATAACCATTGCTGTACAGGTTGTGTCACCTCGCTGATGCATTAACTAGGAGATCAGCCATTAGTAGCCCGGTTCCCTTAATTGGGGCTTTCCCGGCAGGTATGTGCCCTTCTTGGAGGGTTTACCAACCCTCTTACCTAATGGCCCTAATCTATTGGGCCTTTTCTGGAGCGTATTCACCTACTAGGGACCCTCCGGACACGCGTCTATGTGATGTTCCACTACTGCGTGTGATACTGCCTCACTAGCAAGCAGCATCCCACTTAGGATGCTTGGCAACCTGGCTCAGACAGTCCCATGGGCATCGTATATGTTTTAGTTGCCCTGGTTACATCCCTCCCGCACCCCCCCGACGCATGCGCACCTTGTGAGCTAGTGCGCATGCGCGAACCCGGCGCGATTAGTAGTACGTCATCACGCCGGGCCACGCAGCCTTTAGCCATCATGGCGGTGGGGGATTCACACAGCGCGGCCCGACTGGAGCTCTGTCCCTGCTGGATGGATACGTAGTGGGGCTGATTGATGACGCCGGCGCGCGCCACACTTGTGGCGGGCGTTGACGTCACTAATTGGGGCGCCTATATGACGGTGTCTTATCACCGTCAGTAGGCACATGGAATTCCTTGAATGCGGAGCGTTTGTGTGGGATCTTCAGCTACTGGGTATGTACTCTCAATACGAATCCTTATGATTATTCATCCTTGTTCTGGGTTCTCACCCTCTTTTGATTAGGATCATTATCCTCTCTCCGTCTAGACTCTAAAACGCTGGACACTGTACCCTTTGAATGGTCTTGGTGTTTAGTTCATAAACGCCATAATTGTCCATCCAATACAACCCTAATCAGCTGACTCCCCACGCTCCTGCATCCTGGTCTGACTTTGACATAGTTCATGTGAGTGTGATTTAAATATTATTACAATTGGGCTTTATTGCACAGTTTCCCTCCCTCCCCCCCCCCCTTTCTTTCCCTCCCCCCCCCCCCCACCACAACCTTCCTCCCCTCCTCCCCCTCCCCCCCCCCCCCCGTTTCCCTCCCCCCCCCCCCTCCCCTCCCTTCCCTTTCCTTTCCTTCCCCCCCCCCTTTTTTTTTTTCACTCCCCTTCCCCTCCCCCCCCCCCTTCCATCACGGGTTCCCTGATTCCTCACTATTTTCCCACCCCCCACCCCTTCCTTCCCCTCCCCCCCTTCTTCCTTGTCCTTCTCCTTTCCTCCCATCCCTTTCCCCCTTTCTTTTCTTTTTTCTTCCCCCTCTCCTTCCCCTCCCCCCCCCCCCTCCCCCTTTTTTTCCCCCTTTTTCTCCCCCTCCCTCCCCCTCCCCTCCCATCACTCCTCTTCTCCTCTCTGACTTCCCTCCCCCCTTACACTACCCATCCATCCTCCCCCCCCCTTTCCACCCCAACCCCCCCCCCCCCCCCCCCCCCCCCCCCCCCCCATTCAGCCTCCCTTCCTCCCCCCCCTCTTCCGTCCCCCTTTTCCTCCCTTGTCTCACCCCCTCCCGCATGGTTCCCTCTCTTCCTTCCTCCCCATCTTCACCCTGGGGAACTCTAAACTCTATGCACACTTATCCCATAGACCCATCACTGGTGGTGATGCTAATTTACCAATCAATATCAATATACTTATGTTTATACATTCCCCCTCTATTGTCATTGTCCTAGTCCATGTAGTCACGCCCCCATATCTGCCGGGTAAGGCACTATCGGGCCTGATGGACACTCCTCTCCATATGCACTGGTAAGCTGACACATCCTACTATATTTTTTTCATGTTGTAACTTCCCTGTATCAATGCTGTGTATATTCTACATATGTAACAACTATATCTATTTTAGAGCTATCTCCTGAAGAAGCAGCTTACGCTGCGAAACCGGTCGAGACATCTCCTCCCTATGCTCAAACAGACGTCAAACTTACGGGCCCAGGCCTGCATTATTTGGTTAAGTTTGATGGCCATAAAGGAGGGATCATCGTGCTTGCTTGTTTTTATGTAACTGAACGCTTTTCAGTGTTTATTATGTAAATTGCCTTTTTCTATTAAAATTTATATGTTTTTCTAATATCTGCCTATTAGTCCCTGTTTATATTACTACACCAGTACCGAGATAGTCCAAACCCCCCCTTTTTTTTCCTGTGGGTTACCGGCTCACTATACGCAGATTCAGCACCTGCGTTGTTTTGACCCAATTACCCCTTGTCTTTCCAAACATAATGGATGATGGTACTTGTTTAAATTAAACGTATTCCTACAACATTAGACTATACTCACACCTTTGACATATTCGTAGGGTGGATAACACACCCGTTTCTCCCATTTAGGGTACTTTGACTGCTCAGCAACAGCTCAGCTACCCTCCCCCTTTAGTGAGTGTTTTTTATAATAATCCTTATTGATTATGTATTATCATTGATTTTATTATTATTTGTATATGTTGTCTTTTTTTTGTCATAGCAGGCAATACAGAGTCACTGTCATTTGAGGTAACCAGAGATTGACTATGGATGTCTTAGGCGACAATTGGGTAGGCTTTATGTCTAACCTCAAAACTTCCTGTCTCAGTGATCATAAAATTGAGGATGATCTAAAATTCTTCTTTACTAAGATGTTTGGATTCTTGAAACGTAAGTCACATTTACATTGGCATATCGAATATTTTAAAATGTATGTCGTGGAGAGAATTTGCCCCCTCGGATTGCGGGGACAAATTTTCCCCACTATCAAAGACCCTTCGGCGGAGTTCAAAAAAACGTGGGAAAACACCCTTACCGGCTGCAGCATAGACCTAATGAGAATATTGATTACTCAATACTCTGATGACATGAACGTATTGGATTCAGAGATTGAACGTCTTAACACCACTTACCTACATTTGGTTGACAGTCCATTATTCCACATCAAGTGGAAGGAACTGAGAGACCGTTTGGAAATTATGAACAGAGAGATAATAACCAAAAAACAGAATAAATTTGGCAAAGACCAAATCGCGTTCTCAGAAGGCTATGCTTATCGTTGGTCGGTGAGAGATACTAGCAGAAAGGGACAAACCAGAGGCAACTTTCCGAGACCTACCAACACGGAGGGTGAATCTGACTCCTCGCTTTCTTCTACAGTCTCTGTTCCCAACAGTACACAACCTACACCTGGAAGAAATTCCACTCGTAAACGCTTAAGGTTTGGGGGAGGTACTCCTCCTACAAACCCCAAAAAGAACAAAAAAGTACATAAAAGTACTAAGATAGTTACGAACCCCACAGCCCCCACTGCCACTGAACCTCCACTCGAGGGAGCAATAGGTCATACTACCCTCCATAATACCATTCCAAAAATTCTAAACTCAAGCATCATGACTAATAAATACACCAAAGTAAATGAAGATCTAATTTTTTTAGACCTGAAAAAACAACAACAAGGAAATCTCGACACATTTGTGATCAAGTCCACACAGATAGCACCCAACACACTTCCACCTCCCAATGCCCTTCCGACCACTCAGAGTTAAATATCATTAACCTTACATCAATTCATCTCACTGAAGAAGAAACCTCAGTCCTCCAGTTGGGCCTAGGCTTCTGCACCTATGATAATCTAAAAGTCAATGAGACTATAAAAGATTTATACCTTTTTGCACGCAATCTCACCTTCAAGTTCATGTTCGATAAAGACCGCACCAACACTAACTTGGAACGGGAATTAGCAGAACGTACCAAACACTTCACGATACAAGAGTTTCGGGCACTAAGGGACTTAATGCTCCTTTATGATGAAGGCGCTGTTGAGGACCCTCAATCTACACAAATCCTGGCACACACAGCCACACCTCACACTCCTTTACCCAAACTTAAAACCAAGGGTCAAACCTTCCGGTTACGTTCACGTCGCTTTCCAGACTTAATGACCTGTCCTACAATCTGGTCCTTTGTACAGGCCACTATAAGAGACCTCAAATTACAAGAATGGCACAAAATATCTCCCAATTTAGATCCAGGACAGTTGCAGGCCCTCAAGAACTTACAGTGCCGCTCAGATATCGTCATCAAACAGTCAGACAAGGGGGGCAACATTGTGATTATGACGCATCCCCAATACCAGACGATGTGCCAAAAAATTCTTGGCAATCGTAGTTGGTATTGCCCGATCACGGAATCCCTGGCCTCCTCATTCACCCAGGAACTCACTGCCCTTTGCGGTGAGGCCTTTCCACCTGGGCCTCATCGACAAGGACACTTATGAGTTCCTGGTCCCTAAGTTTCCTCGTACCCCAACTTTCTATTCGCTCCCCAAAACCCACAAAAACGTTCGTACACCCCCGGGGAGACCCATTGTGTCAGGAATTGGTTCCCTCACAGACAATGCGAGCAAATTTGTGGATGCGTTTTTGATGCCCCACGTTCGCAGCCTCCCTTCTTATATCCAGGACACTACCGATTTACTACAACAGATTGAGGGGATCCAGATCCCTCCAGACTCCCTGCTCGTGGCGATTGACGTCGAAGCGCTGTATTCGAGCATTCCCCACGAGCAGGGGGTCTTGACGGCTGGATCCTTCCTTTTTGAACAGGACACTAATACCTGGCCCCTTAATGAATTCATACTGACTCTTTTGAAATTTATCCTAACAAAAAATTATTTCACTTTTGATGAACAATTATTCTTGCAGACTCAAGGAGTCGCGATGGGGACTTCGTGTGCCCCGGCATACGCCAACCTTTATTTAGGGGGTTGGGAACGATCGGTACAATCAGATGAGAGATATGCGGAATACCTATTAGAAGTGTTGGTATGGTATCGATATATCGATGACCTATTCCTTGTCTGGACAGGCACCAAGGAGAAACTTATAGAATTTATTGATTTACTTGGACACAATACTTTTAACTTATCATTTACCCTGAATGTTGATGATGGTCAGATCCCATTTTTGGATCTGTCCATCATCAAACAACCAGATGGCTATCTAGGAACCAACCTCTACCGGAAACCTACTGCGGGCAATACCTTATTATTTGCCACCAGCGCCCATCCCCAATCATTGGTGCGAAGTATACCATTTGCACAGTACCTGCGCTTACGCAGGAACTGTGCACGTGAGGAAGACTTTAAGATACAGGCAGACGCATTACGCGAACGGTTATTAGCGAGAGGATATTCCTCCTCGAACCTTAGAAAAGCCTTCAACAAGGCCTACCAAAGGCCCAGAAGTTCTCTCCTAATCAAACGACCTAAACCAGTACCAACTATGGAACCAGTCAGATTTATTACTCGTTATTCCGCTCACCATCATCTTTTGAGGGATATATTAACCAAAAACTGGCACCTTTTGACAGACCATCACACTTTAAATAAACATGTACGCTCCAAACCTGATTTGGTCTTCCGTAGAGCCCGTTCCCTGCGTGACTGCCTAACTAATAGTCACTATGTGTCTGCTAAAACTCCCAAAAGTAAACCTTATGGGACCTTCAAATGTGGTCAATGCCCTCGTTGTCCTTGGGTCAGTGAAGTAAAGCGCTTTGCGCTACCTAATGGGGAGATCTTTATTCCTCGTTGCCATGCGGATTGTGGCACCAGAGGGGTGATTTACCTCATGAAGTGTAAGTGCAAAGCGTTCTACGTGGGGAAAACCATCAGAGAATTTAGGCAGAGGATCGGGGATCACCTTTACTATTCCGGAAGTGGGAAACTGACCACAATTGGACGGCATATCGGCTTTTACCACCGCTATGACACGTCAGTGGTAGACTTCCGGGTATTGGAGGTGATACCCCCAGATCCCAGAGGGGGCGATTGGGACCGCCTCATTCTACAAAGGGAAACCCTTTGGATTGAAAAACTTAATGCTACCCAACCCCCAGGCTTGAACGAGACGATATCGTACAAGCCCTTCCTGTAAAAACTAGGCTACATTCAGCCTCGCCCCACATCTTGATCAAGATGATAATAGCAATGCCGTCTGGCATTCTAACCATTCCCTTACCTCTGTGACATAGTGATCTCAGGTTGCCGTTTATGATCTATAAAGGGCTCTTTTGGACTCTTATATAGGAGTCCATTAATATTGTCTAATATGATATTTCTGTTTTGTTTTGCCTTGTTTTACATTGCCTGTTTGTGCATGATTTTAACTTCATGTTATATGTATGATAACCATTGCTGTACAGGTTGTGTCACCTCGCTGATGCATTAACTAGGAGATCAGCCATTAGTAGCCCGGTTCCCTTAATTGGGGCTTTCCCGGCAGGTATGTGCCCTTCTTGGAGGGTTTACCAACCCTCTTACCTAATGGCCCTAATCTATTGGGCCTTTTCTGGAGCGTATTCACCTACTAGGGACCCTCCGGACACGCGTCTATGTGATGTTCCACTACTGCGTGTGATACTGCCTCACTAGCAAGCAGCATCCCACTTAGGATGCTTGGCAACCTGGCTCAGACAGTCCCATGGGCATCGTATATGTTTTAGTTGCCCTGGTTACATCCCTCCCGCACCCCCCGACGCATGCGCACCTTGTGAGCTAGTGCGCATGCGCGAACCCGGCGCGATTAGTAGTACGTCATCACGCCGGGCCACGCAGCCTTTAGCCATCATGGCGGTGGGGGATTCACACAGCGCGGCCCGATTGGAGCTCTGTCCCTGCTGGATGGATGCGTAGTGGGGCTGATTGATGACGCCGGCGCGCGCCACACTTGTGGCGGGCGTTGACGTCACTAATTGGGGCGCCTATATGACGGTGTCTTATCACCGTCAGTAGGCACATGGAATTCCTTGAATGCGGAGCGTTTGTGTGGGATCTTCAGCTACTGGGTATGTACTCTCAATACGAATCCTTATGATTATTCATCCTTGTTCTGGGTTCTCACCCTCTTTTGATTAGGATCATTATCCTCTCTCCGTCTAGACTCTAAAACGCTGGACACTGTACCCTTTGAATGGTCTTGGTGTTTAGTTCATAAACGCCATAATTGTCCATCCAATACAACCCTAACCAGCTGACTCCCCACGCTCCTGCATCCTGGTCTGACTTTGACATAGTTCATGTGAGTGTGATTTAAATATTATTACAATTGGGCTTTATTGCACAGTTTTCCCCCCCCCCCCCCCCCCCACCACAACCTTTCCCCCCCCCCCCCCCCCCCCCCCCCGTTTTCCCCCCCCCCCACAACCTTCCTCCCCTCCTTTCCCTTCCCCCCCCCCCGTTTCCTCCCCCCCCCCCCCCCCTCCCTCCCTTTCCCTCCCTTTCCTTCCTCCCCCCCCCTTTTTTTCACTCCCCTTCCCCCCCCCCCCCTTCCATCACGGGTTCCCTGATTCCTCACTATTTTCCCACCCCCCACCCCTTCCTTCCCTTCCCCCCCTCTTTCCCTGCCCTTCTCCTTTCCTCCCATCCCTTTCCCCCTTTCTTTTCTTCCCCTCTCCTTCCCCTCCCCCCCCTTCCCCCTTTTTTCCCCCTTTTTCTCCCCTCCCTCCCCTCCCCTCCCATCACTCCTCTTCTCCTCTCTGACTTCCCTCCCCCCTTACACTACCCATCCACCCTCCCCCCTCCCTTTCCACCAACCCCCCCCCCCCCCCCCCCCCCCCCCCCCCCCCCCCCCCCCCCCCCCCATTCAGCCTCCCTTCCTCCCCCCCCTCTTCCGTCCCCCCTTTCCTCCCTTGTCTCACCCCCTTCCGCATGGTTCCCTCTCTTCCTTCCTCCCCATTTTCACTCTGGGGAATTCTAAACTCTATGCACACTCATCCCATAGACCTATCACTGGTGGTGATGTCAATTTACCAATCAATACCAATATACTTATGTTTATACATTCCCCCTCTATTGTCATTGTCCTAGTCCATGTAGTCACGCCCCCATATCTGCCGGGTAAGGCACTATCGGGCCTGATGGACACTCCTCTCCATATGCACTGGTAAGCTGACACATCCTACTATTTTTCATGTTGTAACTTCCCTGTATCAATGCTGTGTATATTCTACATATGTAACAACTATATCTATTTTAGAGCTATCTCCTGAAGAAGCAGCTTACGCTGCGAAACCGGTCGAGACATCTCCTCCCTATGCTCAAACAGACGTCAAACTTACGGGCCCAGGCCTGCATTATTTGGTTAAGTTTGATGGCCATAAAGGAGGGATCACCGTGCTTGCTTGTTTTTATGTAACTGAACGCTTTTCAGTGTTTATTATGTAAATTGCTTTTTTCTATTAAAATTTATATGTTTTTCTAATATCTGCCTATTAGTCCCTGTTTATATTACTACACCAGTACCGAGATAGTCCAAACCCCCCCTTTTTTTCCTGTGGGTTACCGGCTCACTATACGCAGATTCAGCACCTGCGTTGTTTTGACCCAACTACCCCTTGTCTTTCCAAACATAATGGATGATGGTACTTGTTTAAATTAAACGTATTCCTACAACATTAGACTATACTCACACCTTTGACATATTTGTAGGGTGGATAACACACCCGTTTCTCCCTTTTAGGGTACTTTGACTGCTCAGCAACAGCTCAGTTACCCTCCCCCTTTAGTGAGTGTCTTTTATAACAATCCTTATTGATCATGTATTATCATTGATTTTATTATTATTTGTATATGTTGTCTTTTTTTGTCATAGCAGGCAATACAGAGTCACTGTCATTTGAGGTAATCAGAGATTGACTATGGATGTCTTAGGCGACAATTGGGTAGGCTTTATGTCTAACCTCAAAACTTCCTGTCTCAGTGATCATAAAATTGAGGATGATCTAAAATTCTTCTTTACTAAGATGTTTGGATTCTTGAAACGTAAGTCACATTTACACTGGCATATCGAATACTTTAAAATGTATGTCGTGGAGAGAATTTGCCCCCTCGGATTGCGGGGACAAATTTTCCCCACTATCAAAGACCCTTCGGCGGAGTTCAAAAAAACGTGGGAAAACACCCTTACCGGCTGCAGCATAGACCTAATGAGAATATTGATTACTCAATACTCTGATGACATGAATGTATTGGATTCAGAGATTGAACGTCTTAACACCACTTACCTACATTTGGTTGACAGTCCATTATTCCACATCAAGTGGAAGGAACTGAGAGACCGTTTGGAAATTATGAACAGAGAGATAATAACCAAAAAACAGAATAAATTTGGCAAAGACCAAATCGCGTTCTCAGAAGGCTATGCTTATCGTTGGTCGGTGAGAGATACTAGCAGAAAGGGACAAACCAGAGGCAACCTTCCGAGACCTACCAACACGGAGGGTGAATCTGACTCCTCGCTTTCCTCTACAGTCTCTATTCCCAACAGTACACAACCTACACCTGGAAGAAATTCCACCCGTAAACGCTTAAGGTTTGGGGGAGGTACTCCTCCTACAAACCCCAAAAAGAACAAAAAAGTACCCAAAAGTACTAAGATAGTTACGAACCCCACAGCCCCCACTGCCACTGAACCTCCACTCGAGGGAGCAATAGGTCATACTACCCTCCATAATACCATTCCAAAAATTCTAAACTCAAGCATCATGACTAATAAATACACCAAAGTAAATGAAGATCTAATTTTTTTAGACCTGAAAAAACAACAACAAGGAAATCTCGACACATTTGTGATCAAGTCCACACAGATAGCACCCAACACACTTCCACCTCCCAATGCCCTTCCGACCACTCAGAGTTAAATATCATTAACCTTACATCAATTCATCTCACTGAAGAAGAAACCTCAGTCCTCCAGTTGGGCCTAGGCTTCTGCACCTATGATAATCTAAAAGTCAATGAGACTATAAAAGATTTATACCTTTTTGCACGCAATCTCACTTTCAAGTTCATGTTCGATAAAGACCGCACCAATACTAACTTGGAACGGGAATTAGCAGAACGTACCAAACACTTCACGATACAAGAGTTTCGGGCACTAAGGGACTTAATGCTCCTTTATGATGAAGGCGCTGTTGAGGACCCTCAATCTACACAAATCCTGGCACACACAGCCACACCTCACACTCCTTTACCCAAACTTAAAACCAAGGGTCAAACCTTCCGGTTACGTTCACGTCGCTTTCCAGATTTAATGACCTGTCCTACAATCTGGTCCTTTGTACAGGCCACTATAAGAGACCTCAAATTACAAGAATGGCACAAAATATCTCCCAATTTAGATCCAGGACAGTTGCAGGCCCTCAAGAACTTACAGTGCCGCTCAGATATCGTCATCAAACAGTCAGACAAGGGGGGCAACATTGTGATTATGACGCATCCCCAATACCAGACGATGTGCCAAAAAATTCTTGGCAATCGTAGTTGGTATTGCCCGATCACGGAATCCCTGGCCTCCTCATTCACCCAGGAACTCACTGCCCTTTGCGGTGAGGCCTTTCACCTGGGCCTCATCGACAAGGACACTTATGAGTTCCTGGTCCCTAAGTTTCCTCGTACCCCAACTTTCTATTCGCTCCCCAAAACCCACAAAAACGTCCGTACACCCCCGGGGAGACCCATTGTGTCGGGAATTGGTTCCCTCACAGACAATGCGAGCAAATTTGTGGATGCGTTTTTGATGCCCCACGTTCGCAGCCTCCCTTCTTATATCCAGGACACTACCGATTTACTACAACAGATTGAGGGGATCCAGATCCCTCCAGACTCCCTGCTCGTGGCGATTGACGTCGAAGCGCTGTATTCGAGCATTCCCCACGAGCAGGGGGTCTTGACGGCTGGATCCTTCCTTTTTGAACAGGACACTAATACCTGGCCCCTTAATGAATTCATACTGACTCTTTTGAAATTTATCCTAACAAAAAATTATTTCACTTTTGATGAACAATTATTTTTGCAGACTCAAGGAGTCGCGATGGGGACTTCGTGTGCCCCGGCATACGCCAACCTTTATTTAGGGGGTTGGGAACGATCGGTACAATCAGATGAGAGATATGCGGAATACCTATTAGAAGTGTTGGTATGGTATCGATATATCGATGACCTATTCCTTGTCTGGACAGGCACCAAGGAGAAACTTATAGAATTTATTGATTTACTTGGACACAATACTTTTAACTTATCATTTACCCTGAATGTTGATGATGGTCAGATCCCATTTTTGGATCTGTCCATCATCAAACAACCAGATGGCTATCTAGGAACCAACCTCTACCGGAAACCTACTGCGGGCAATACCTTATTATTTGCCACCAGCGCCCATCCCCAATCATTGGTGCGAAGTATACCATTTGCACAGTACCTGCGCTTACGCAGGAACTGTGCACGTGAGGAAGACTTTAAGATACAGGCAGACGCATTACGCGAACGGTTATTAGCGAGAGGATATTCCTCCTCGAACCTTAGAAAAGCCTTCAACAAGGCCTACCAAAGGCCCAGAAGTTCTCTCCTAATCAAACGACCTAAACCAGTACCAACTATGGAACCAGTCAGATTTATTACTCGTTATTCCGCTCACCATCATCTTTTGAGGGATATATTAACCAAAAACTGGCACCTTTTGACAGACCATCACACTTTAAATAAACATGTACGCTCCAAACCTGATTTGGTCTTCCGTAGAGCCCGTTCCCTGCGTGACTGCCTAACTAATAGTCACTATGTGTCTGCTAAAACTCCCAAAAGTAAACCTTATGGGACCTTCAAATGTGGTCAATGCCCTCGTTGTCCTTGGGTCAGTGAAGTAAAGCGCTTTGCGCTACCTAATGGGGAGATTTTCATTCCTCGTTGCCATGCGGATTGTGGCACCAGAGGGGTGATTTACCTCATGAAGTGTAAGTGCAAAGCGTTTTACGTGGGGAAAACCATCAGAGAATTTAGGCAGAGGATCGGGGATCACCTTTACTATTCCGGAAGTGGGAAACTGACCACAATTGGACGGCATATCGGCTTTTACCACCGCTATGACACGTCAGTGGTAGACTTCCGGGTATTGGAGGTGATACCCCCAGATCCCAGAGGGGGCGATTGGGACCGCCTCATTCTACAAAGGGAAACCCTTTGGATTGAAAAACTTAATGCTACCCAACCCCCAGGCTTGAACGAGACGATATCGTACAAGCCCTTCCTGTAAAAACTAGGCTACATTCAGCCTCGCCCCACATCTTGATCAAGATGATAATAGCAATGCCGTCTGGCATTCTAACCATTCCCTTACCTCTGTGACATAGTGATCTCAGGTTGCCGTTTATGATCTATAAAGGGCTCTTTTGGACTCTTATATAGGAGTCCATTAATATTGTCTAATATGATATTTCTGTTTTGTTTTGCCTTGTTTTACATTGCCTGTTTGTGCATGATTTTAACTTCATGTTATATGTATGATAACCATTGCTGTACAGGTTGTGTCACCTCGCTGATGCATTAACTAGGAGATCAGCCATTAGTAGCCCGGTTCCCTTAATTGGGGCTTTCCCGGCAGGTATGTGCCCTTCTTGGAGGGTTTACCAACCCTCTTACCTAATGGCCCTAATCTATTGGGCCTTTTCTGGAGCGTATTCACCTACTAGGGACCCTCCGGACACGCGTCTATGTGATGTTCCACTACTGCGTGTGATACTGCCTCACTAGCAAGCAGCATCCCACTTAGGATGCTTGGCAACCTGGCTCAGACAGTCCCATGGGCATCGTATATGTTTTAGTTGCCCTGGTTACATCCCTCCCGCACCCCCCGACGCATGCGCACCTTGTGAGCTAGTGCGCATGCGCGAACCCGGCGCGATTAGTAGTACGTCATCACGCCGGGCCACGCAGCCTTTAGCCATCATGGCGGTGGGGGATTCACACAGCGCGGCCCGATTGGAGCTCTGTCCCTGCTGGATGGATGCGTAGTGGGGCTGATTGATGACGCCGGCGCGCGCCACACTTGTGGCGGGCGTTGACGTCACTAATTGGGGCGCCTATATGACGGTGTCTTATCACCGTCAGTAGGCACATGGAATTCCTTGAATGCGGAGCGTTTGTGTGGGATCTTCAGCTACTGGGTATGTACTCTCAATACGAATCCTTATGATTATTCATCCTTGTTCTGGGTTCTCACCCTCTTTTGATTAGGATCATTATCCTCTCTCCGTCTAGACTCTAAAACGCTGGACACTGTACCCTTTGAATGGTCTTGGTGTTTAGTTCATAAACGCCATAATTGTCCATCCAATACAACCCTAATCAGCTGACTCCCCACGCTCCTGCATCCTGGTCTGACTTTGACATAGTTCATGTGAGTGTGATTTAAATATTATTACAATTGGGCTTTATTGCACAGGTTTCCCCCCCCCCCCCCCCCCCCCCCCTTTTCCCCCCCCCCCCCCCCCCACCACCCCCCCCCCCCCCCCCCCCCCTTTCCCCCCCCCCCCACCCCCCCCCCCCCCCCCCCCCCCCCCCCCCCCCCCCCCCCCCCCCCCCCCCCCCCCCCCCCCCGTTTCCCCCCCCCCCCCCCTCCCCTCCCTTCCTTTCCCCCCCCCCCCCCCCTTTCCCCCCCCCCCCCCCCCCCCCCTTTTCCTTTCCTTTGGCCCCCCCCCCCCCCCCCCTTTTTTCACTCCCCTTCCCCTCCCCCCCCCCCCCCCTTCCATCACGGGTTCCCTGATTCCTCACTATCTTCCCACCCCCCACCCCTTCCTTCCCTTCCCCCCCTCTTTCCCTGCCCTTCTCCTTTCCTCCCATCCCTTTCCCCCTTTCTTTTCTTCCCCTCTCCCTTCCCCTCCCCCCCCCCCCCTCCCCCTTTTTTCCCCCTTTTTCTTTCCCCTCCCTCCCCTCCCCTCCCATCACTCCTCTTCTCCTCTCTGACTTCCCTCCCCCCTTACACTACCCATCCACCCTCCCCCCTCCCTTTCCACCAACCCCCCCCCCCCCATTCAGCCTCCCTTCCTCCCCCCCCTCTTCCGTCCCCCCTTTCCTCCCTTGTCTCACCCCCTTCCGCATGGTTCCCTCTCTTCCTTCCTCCCCATTTTCACTCTGGGGAATTCTAAACTCTATGCACACTCATCCCATAGACCTATCACTGGTGGTGATGTCAATTTACCAATCAATACCAATATACTTATGTTTATACATTCCCCCTCTATTGTCATTGTCCTAGTCCATGTAGTCACGCCCCCATATCTGCCGGGTAAGGCACTATCGGGCCTGATGGACACTCCTCTCCATATGCACTGGTAAGCTGACACATCCTACTATTTTTCATGTTGTAACTTCCCTGTATCAATGCTGTGTATATTCTACATATGTAACAACTATATCTATTTTAGAGCTATCTCCTGAAGAAGCAGCTTACGCTGCGAAACCGGTCGAGACATCTCCTCCCTATGCTCAAACAGACGTCAAACTTACGGGCCCAGGCCTGCATTATTTGGTTAAGTTTGATGGCCATAAAGGAGGGATCACCGTGCTTGCTTGTTTTTATGTAACTGAACGCTTTTCAGTGTTTATTATGTAAATTGCTTTTTTCTATTAAAATTTATATGTTTTTCTAATATCTGCCTATTAGTCCCTGTTTATATTACTACACCAGTACCGAGATAGTCCAAACCCCCCCTTTTTTTCCTGTGGGTTACCGGCTCACTATACGCAGATTCAGCACCTGCGTTGTTTTGACCCAACTACCCCTTGTCTTTCCATATCTGAAATAGAAGCGGTAATAGCTACACTACCCAATGGCAAGTCACCCGGGCCAGACGGGTTCTCCAATGAATATTTCAAACTATTCAAATCCCATCTTACACCACATATGCAATCAGTCTTTGCGAAAGCTGTAGACACGGCATCATTTCCCCCACAGATACTAAAGGCATACATAGTCAACCTGCCCAAACCAGGCAAGGAGCCTACTATACCACCTAATTTTAGTCCAATCTCTCTACTAAATACTGACATTAAAATCTACACGAAACTTATAGCCAAACGATTAGCGGTCTCTATCCTGTCCCTTATCCAACGCGACCAGATGGGCTTAGTGAAGGGGAGACAAACCTCAGATGCTACAAGGAGAATCATTAACATTATCCACCATGTTGAACAAACCCAAACGCCTTCTCTGCTGCTTTCCATAGACACAGAGAAGGCGTTTGATAGAGTACATTGGAAATACATGTCAATGACTTTGTCTAGATTTGGTTTATGTGGCCATATACTTAATGCAATGCTAGCCTTGTACTCATGTCGCTCAGCACAAGTGTATACATCCAGCATGCTCTCCACCCCCTTTCAGATAACTAATGGATCCCGCCAGGGCTGCCCTTTATCCCCGACAATATTCAATCTCATGATTGAACCCCTGGCGGAGGCCATTAGAACACATAGTGGTGTCACTGGTTTTCAAATTGGTCCCACTTCCCATGTTTGAAACTTATTCGCAGACGATGTGATATTGATGCTAACAAAACCACTTACCTCACTCCCTACGGCACACGAAATATTGAAATCCTTTGGGGATGTTTCATATTACAAGGTGAACTTTTCCAAATCCCTCATCTTAAATATGGAAATACCAACTAACGATTGTCTCAAACTACAACACTCCCTTCCATACTTATGGAGCAACAAAGGTATATCATACCTAGGTATCACCCTGACTAACAATAACAATATCAAATCCATGGCAGATACTAACCTAAAATCAGTAATATAGCCAAACGAGAACTGTCTTGGATAGGCAGACTGGTAGCATTTACAATGCTCATTCTCCCAAAAATCTTGTATATTTTCAGAGCTCTCCCGATCAACATCCCTGCGCCTTATCTTAAGTCCCTCTCTATTCTTCAATGGCGACTACTTTGGGGACAAAAAAAGCAAGATGCTCACAATCCAACCTAATACCTCATAAAACAGCAGGGGGGGGCAGGTCTTATCGACATACATGATTATATGTGGGCAACTAGACTTGACCAACTTAAATATTGGTCCCCCTCCAATGATATAGCGCTATGGGTGGAAATCGAAACTTCCCTAGCTCCTATACCAGATTTCCAACGGTCCTATTGGGAGACAGTTGGATACCCTGGAATACCGGGAACTTACCCCCAACTATTACCATGTCATTACAGGCTTGGAGATTTCTCCTATCCTGCCAACTCAGTAATAGAAGGGCAATAGACTTCACTCTTCCTCTGAGTGTGATCGAAGTCAACGCTCCAATGCTATCTTTGAAACAGTTCCCTTCCCAAGGGATAAAAACAGTTAAGGACTTACTCCACAATAATAGTCCATTATCGGCAGAAGGTCTTAAGAAAAAATACAGCTTACCAAACTACATGCTGTTTACTTGTATACGAGTGGCACACTTCATGAAAAATAACCCATTACATACCATCCTTCTTCCAACCTCAGTATTGCAACATATCACACGAGGTCCAATACACAATAAAGGCATTTCACTTTATTATAATTTACTTCAGAACAAAACAATATTTAAAAAATCAGCGGCACATATAAAATGGGACACTGATATAGGAACCACGACTACAGACGAACAATGGAAGTTCACGTTCCATACAGTACAAAACTCATCTCACTGTATTAGCAATTGGGAAACATTGCTTAGGATAATTAACTGCTGGCAATACACCCCCTGTAGACTCGCAAAAATGTTTCCCAACACTTCACCTCTATGCTGGAGAAATTGCGGCCACAAAGGACATCTTCTCCACTTACTCTGGGAATGCCCCAGCATAACTAGCTTTTGGAACCAAACATTTAAACTTATCTCATCCCTTACGGGAATACTTACACCCCCAAACCCAACACTGGCTATACTACTAATTGGGCTGGAGAATTTTCCGTACACTATGAGACATGTGGTATCTCACATCATATTAGCCGCTAGATCACTGATACTTCAACACTGGAAAACTATTCCAACAGTTAACCAGGAAAGTTCAACAAGATTACACGTTTTAATGACTTTTAGCAATTAACTCGCTTAAATGCGCTAATTTTGACAAAATGTGGGCTATATGGACTGTAAAATACAATATTGCATAACTATCTGAAGAATTTCTCACAATTCTGGAAATATGAATATGATTGCTCTGGTTATGTGCTTCTTTCTGTTCATTATTTTTGTTTATATCTTATACTTTTATTATTTTCCTGTATTTTATTGAAAAATCAATAAACCTCTTTTCAATGAAAAAAATAAATAAAAAAAATAAAGAGGAAGGCAACGATGGAGAAACAGTTGGAATTGGTGAAGCCTTTGTACGCTAGGGCAACATCTGTTTTAATTTATTGCTTGTCAGGCATCCAAATGCCTCCTGGCCATCAGGGGCTGAGCTAATTGCAGCCGTAGCATGGCAAAGAAAATCAGCCTTCGCATCATCCAGGTTCCTGGACTTCCTGGCCCTTTTGGTTGGAGGGCGGAGGAGAGGAACCTGTGATTCTGTCAGGCTGCTTGCCACGGCCTCCTCTTGGCTGAGGCTGAGACTTTCCTGTGTATGAAAATGGTACATAGCTTTAGGTTTCTGGTCATCAATCACACACAATTTTGAGCTCATGACTGTTGCAAATTGAATGTTAACAAATATAAAAGACTATCATTCTGACCCCAGCATTTTTCATTCTTCTCCCAATAATTTTTGGCCACTACTGTCTATTGATATGTAAACCACTTTGTTAAATCAGAAATTTGTGATCAATAACATCTAGTTAACATAATTAAATTTTTGACAAGAAATATGTTCAACAATGCTATACCTGGATCAAGCTGGTCTCCTCCACATCTCCTTTCTGGGTGGAAGGCCCAGGTTGGACATCAGAAGCTTCAGCTGATGTTGAAGGAAGTGTTGAGAGCGATGGCCTGGGTTCCATCTGGTCTGACAAAAAACGCAGGCTGTGGTAGTACCACAGCCTGGGGACATATATCTTATCTGCTGATGCTCCAGATCTCTGGGAATCCTGGACCTTCTTGTGCTCCCTATTATATGTACCTTCAAATAATTGATGTCTGCTGTGGGATACACAGGCTTCACCAATTCCAACAGTTTCTCCATCGCTGCCTTCCTCTTGATTTTATTGGAGTAATCCTTGCATTTTACTTGCCATAGACATGACAGCTCCCACTAATGCTGGATAAAGTCAGGGACGAAGTCAGGGGCAATAAATGTATCCACCATTTTCTCTGCAAGACACAACACAACACAAACCCTAATATCAGGCTAAACTCTCAGAATCTTTTTTAAGGTACAATGCGCGAAAACGATCTTCCGTCCTCCATTCACAGATTGTACCTACGTCCGTTACAGCGAACTACTTTATTAGAGTTATGTTTTATATAAACTGCGCATGTGTCAAACTCTGCCCCTGTCCTTCTTTCTGGTGTATTCCCCACCTCTTCTCTTTTGGGCCAATGGGAGAGCAAATGGCAGAGAAACAGCAGGTGCCTGCAGAAAGCAGAAATGAGGAAAGCCCGGAGCAAGGCAGTTCCCGATCCAGGAGGAGATATAAGGCCTCAAATATGTAATTTGAAAAGATGGTGGAGATGATGGACATCTTAAAGAGGACAGACTATGATGGGAATCATGGGCTGTACAGAAACCCTAATGTGAGAAAGGCCAAGCTCATGGCTAAAGTTGTCAGAAGCCTGCACACACAGGACTTTTTGGGTACGACGATAAAAGGATCAATTGAGAAAACGCTGGTCAGACCTGAAACTGAGGGCACAAGATCAGTATATAAAGATTAGAAAAGTGCTGCAAAAAAGTAAGTATTTGTCATATGTTTCTATTATTATTACTTTCGTGCTGGTCCATGTGCTTTCCTTTACTGTTGTACAGTTTAAAATGCCAAGTTTGAGGTTCGTGGACACAGGAATCATTCGTATTAAACATTGTTTGTTTGACCACTAATACATTGTTTTTGGCAGATTCAGGTTAAATACATTTGTTCAGGATTATTTTGATTAAAATAAGTTTATTACATTGTTTTCTAGATGTGTTTGAAACTATAATGAAATTACAACTTGATTCAGTGTCAGGAGAGGACACTCAGCAGCTGTTTACACATCTTGATGCAGGAGCAATAGTGTGGGACACCATAACACCCTTGTTATGGTGTCCCACGCAGGTGCTCCAGTGGATACTAGGGGTCTCTCCATGTGTAAAACTTGCACAAAACAGGTAAGTATTTCAGATTTTGAAAGAGAAAAAATCATGTATTCAGCTTGGAACTCTACCAAAACAGACAATAGGAAGACACTTCCAAGCAATGTTTCATATTACTATTTCTAGCCTAACATATCTGTCTTCTAAGTATACTTTTTTTGTATTCAAATAGGGAGGAAAGAATAGGGACATCTGAGGACACCAGTAACCCCACACTAAATGAAGAAAGGCAACTCACCACACACCCTGAAGATGTGGATACAGATGTTTAGGAAGTGCTGTGTGAAGTGGTATAAATGGTGTCGACAACAGGTCAGTGTCTGAGACCACAGCTTTAGGTTATAGATGGATGCCTGCATATTTATAATACATGGTGTGTTTTTTTTTATTTTTAGGTGATGTGGATGTTGTGGAACAAGAAACTCACTTCAGCAGTGCAAGTGCACAAATCCTAATCAGGGAGATCATGGTGTGCAATCGTGATTTGGAACAAATGGAACAAAACATCCATGATGTTCAAAAAAAACTGAGCACTATCATAGATATTTTAGAAAAAATCAAAACAAAAATAAAATGTTATAGTTGTCATGTTATACGTGTTTTTACAGTTCTAAATGAATCGCAAAGCCACATTTTGAAGATGCACACAGTGTGTCAATGTGTGCTATCTCCCATCATGGGATATCAATGTAGGCATTTTGTGGGTGCAACCCCTTCCTCCAAACTAAAGTAGGTGAGAGGAAGGGGTTGCACCCCCGAAACACGTCCACTGATCCCCCATGATGGTATTTAGCACATGTTGACACACTGGGGCTTATTTCAAAAAGGCAAAACCACTTTTCACTACAATGCAAGTGCACTTTCAAGTGCACTTGTAGGACAAAGTGGATTGGCCTTTCTGTAATAATCCCCAGTGTGTCAACATGTGCTAGCTCCCATCATGGGGGATCACTGGACGAGTTTTGGGGGTGCAACCCCTTCCTCTCACCTACTTTAGTTTGGAGGAAGGGGCTGCACCCACAAAACACATACATTCATATCCCATGATGGGAGATAGCACATGTTGACACACTATGTGTTTTGGGGATTTAGCAAAATAAATGTTGGGAAAAGACACACATTTTAGGCATGAGATCATGAGTGAAGTCCCAATTTGTGTGCATCTTCAAAATTTGGCTTTTAGAGGGGTGAGCTCACCCCATCTGATGAAGGCAAGATCAACACAGTTTTGACATACTAATGTCTCATATGGACTTCACTTTAGCAAAGCTGAACTTTGTAAGTTCCTGGGTTGGGGATGTGTAAGATATGTTTTGAAACATGCCTGTTTAGCCTCAAAACTGGCAAATTAATGTCAAACATGTTATACACCAAAATGTTGGTTTGTTCAAAAACCGTTTATAATGCACATGTGAATGTGCTTGGAGTAAAATGTTTTATACTCAACAATGTGTGGCTTCTTATTTCAGTGTTCAATACCAGTGTATTTGTTAAGTTGGTGTAGTTACAGTGATAATGTGCTGTAAAATGTGCCAAAATCAGGCCATTTTAGGGACTTCAAGGAGTTGAAAAGGCACAATATATCTTTATCATTAATGCATACATACATTAACAACAATAACATTGTGTGTAGCAGACCCACAGCACAACATAATAGTTAGCTGAAGAAGAGATCGTCACCTCATGTATCAAATAAGTTACGTTTGAACTATTGAAGAAAATGGCCAAAATTAAAAGGCCATTTGAGAACCTAGGAGACAGATAAGAAACACAAACAGTAATTCAAAAGAAATATGAGTTTAGTTTTTCAAAAAAAAATTTGTAAAGCTATTGCCCCTCTACCCACAAAGTACTCTACATATTTTTGCCTGACTTCACGGGCGTTTTGGGGGGGGGGGTAAGCCAGGAACAGCCACTTTCGATAGCCGTCATCGCTGCTGTATCTGATGCAAAGTCAAAACTGTGGCCAGATAGCTGGTTGCATTCTTCTTTAGGTAGCTGTGGAGAATGCAGCAGCTCAACACGACATGGTGCAGTTTATATCCAGGTTGATGGACGTTAGGAAGATCCTGAACCAGGTTGCCATTATGCCGAAGGCATTCTCCACCTCTCATTTGGCACGTGACAGACAGTAATTAAAAACCCCTCTGCTCTGGGGCCATGTTCCTCATGGGGAAAGACCTCACGAGATGTTCCCCCAGAGCAAAGGCCCCATCTGCGACAATTACGAAATTAAGGCCCTCGACATTCTCCTCCTCCAGAGGTGGAGACTGCAATGTACCATTTTTAAGACGCCTGTAGCCCCTTGGTCTGGGTGATCACTCCTCTGTCAGAGTTTCTGCTGTTCTTCCCAACATCCAGGTCGAGAAACTCATAATTGGCCAACACCACAGCGAACATCACAATGCTACTAAACCCCTTATAATTGTAGTAGTAAGACCCCAAGTTTGGTAATGGTACGATCCTTATGTGCTTCCCATCTATAGCACCAGCACAATTGGGAAAATCCCACTGGTGATGAAACTGGGAAGCCACAGTCTGCCATTCCTATGGGTTGGAAAGGAAACTGTGGAGTTGAAATAGAAAAAAAAATGTACTTTTGCACATAACATTGCAAGCATATTAAACACAAACATTCTTGGCCAACATAAGTATAACATTTATTGAAATTAGTATTTAAAGACAAAAGTATAAGGTCAACTTATCAGATTCCTCACCCCATCTGGTGGCTCATTGGAAACCTTTCATGGTGGGGGGTGGTTAGATGTTTTGGACAGGTAACTCTCTCCACTTCATTGAGAGCTGAATGTATAAATAATGTGTGTTACTTTGGCCAGCCCCTCCTTACTTACACTATTGGCAGCCCACTGGACAGGTAAGAAGTGTCATAATCCAAAAATATGAACACACACTGTCCAAATTGAAGCACATTTTTACATTCTGCAATTACCTATCAAGATAATAAGAGAACAAAACTTTAAGCAGTACCATTTGAAAGTATTCTGGCAGGCATTTGCACTACATGCTTTGGTGAATTCTAGACATGTGCACACTGAAATATTTTATTTCGGAGTTTCGTTTTCATCCGAAAAATTCATTTATTTAGTTACTCCCAAAATTATTTTTTATTTATTTTGTTTTGTTAAAAAATGCCCAGCATTCCCAGCATTCGTCCGAAAATCTGAAATAATTAAGGTCGAATCTGTCATTGAAGGCTTATGATGTCTGTCGAATGTTCTAAGAAGATTCGACCGAGCAGCTAAACTGTACAACGCTGCAATCGTACATTTTCAGTCAAATGTTCCGTCTACAAGCTATAGTAGAATTTTAATGTTGAATGACACTAGTAATAATTATATTTATTAATTATTATTACTAGTCAACCAACATTAGAATTCTTCTATAGCCTATAGGCAGAGCATTTGACCATAAATGTCCGCTCGCGCCGACTGCTTTGTCAAATCTTTATGTCAAATCTTTTCTCTCTATGTCGAATAATCTTGGACTAATAGAGTTAGGTTAGGCACATTCAACCTTTTTTGCTGTTGTCTCTATAATGTCAAATCTTTTCTCTCTATGTAGAATAATCTTGGACTAATAGAGCTAAGGTTAGGCACATTTGACCACAGGTTCGATGGACACAGATCACTATTGTCAGCGTCATGTCGAATCTCCTATCTATATCGAACTGTTGTCACAACAAAAACGAAAATAAAGCATTTGTTTATGTCGGATCTTTCGGTTTTCGGATTTTGCACGTTCGTTATTGTTTGTTAAATTCATAACGAAAATACCCAAAATTCGGATGAAAATGCATTTGGACGAAAACGAATGCACATGTCTAGTGAATTCATCCATAAATATGTAGGTATAGTGTGTATGGGTTTGGCAAAGTCAGCAGATGGAGTATTGGTATTGGTTGGGGGGGGGGGGGGGGAATGAGTTCCAAATGAGTTTGGAAAAAATAGCCTCTTGCACTCTGCCTGAATTTAAGGCCAAAAATAACACATTTTAGGGGGTGTTTAGGGTAAGCACTAAAATGTAGCTGACAAAAAACATTGTTAAGTTACTAGGCTAGGTTTTTGCAGGACTTGAATGATGGCAGAACAGGTCTCTGGAATAATGATTCCCAGAGCCTGGGGGGAGATCCCAGTTGTGAACTTGAGGTCCTGGAGACTTCTCCCCGTCGCCAAGTACCGCAAGGTCGGCCAATGACAGCTGATCACATGATGTAAACAGAAGCTCGGCAAACGTTCTTTTTTCTTCTCATGCTAACAGCATGAGGAGAAAAAAAAAGCCAATCACCAGCTTCTGTTGAAAGGGACATTGGTCCTGAAGAGGAAGAGGCACAGCCGCCTCATCTGTGCCAACCAGTACTGCCTGCCAGTGCCACCTGCCAGTGCCCACAGTGCCATCAATCAGTGCCCACCAGTGAAAATCAGTGGCACCTATCAATGCCCAAGAGTGCCACCTATCAATGCCCACCAGTGGTGCCAATCAGTGCCTTATCAGTACCATCTAGCAGTGCTGACTATCAGTGTCACCTACCAGTGCCCATTACTGACACCCATCAGTGACACCCATTAGTGCAGCTATCAGTGTCACCCATCCGTGCCATCTATCAAAGCCGTTCAGTGCCGCCCATCAGTGCCACCCATCAGTACCACCCATCTGTGCCAACCAACCATGCAACCTCTCAGTGCCCACCAGTGCTGCCTCATTGGTGCCCACCAGTGCCGTCTATCAGTGCCACCTTATCAGTGGCCATCAGTGCTGCCTTATCAGTGCTGCCTTATCAGTGCCACATATTAGTGCCCATCAGTGCAGCCTCATCAGCGTACATCAATGAAGGAGAAAAATTGTATAACAAAATATAAAACAAAATATAAAACTGTTTTGTTTTTTTATCTTTTTTTCATTTTTTTAATAAAAAACCCAGAGGTGATCAAATACCACCAAATGAAAGCTCTATTTGTGGGGAAAGGGTGATAAAAATTAAATTTGGGTACAGTGTAACATGACCACAAAATTGTCGTTCAAAGAGTGAGAGCACTGAAAGCTGATCTGGTAGGAGGGGGGTTTAAGTGCCCAGTAAGTAAGTGGTTAAAACTGCTTGCGGCTGTAATGTATTGCCAGATCCCAGAAATATAGATAAAATCATTGAAAAAAATGGCATGAGTTCCCCCTTAGTCCATTACCAGGCCCTTCAGGTCTGCTATGGATATTAAGGGGAACCCAGTGCCAAGATTAAAAAATGGCATGGGGGTCCCCCCAAAATATATACCAGACCCTTATCCGAGCACGAAACATGGCAGGCCGCAGAAAAAGGGGGGGCGAGAGAGCGCCCCCCTCCTGAACCGTACCAGGCCACATGCCCTCAACATGGGGAGGGTGTTTTGGGGGCCCCCCAAAACACCTTTTCCCCATGTTGATGGGGACAAGGGCCTCTTCCCCACAACCCTTGCACGGTGGTTATGGGGGTCTGTGGACAGGGGGGCTTATCAAAATCTCACTATGTCCCACTATGTCCATTCTTCTTCGATCACAGCGCCAACGAATCTAGGAAAAAAAAACAAATAAACAAATAAACTGCCTCGGTGGGAGGCATCCCCGCAACTGCAGGCTTTTTGCGATGACAGCTGACTTTATGTGACGTCACATGATGTCAGAAGGGTCGGGGTCATGAGTCACATGACTCATGGCCGCTGTATACCTCCGATATATGGCTTCTGCAGGAGGGGCTGAGATCCCCCTCTGATGTCACATGGCCGCTCAGCCTCTCCTGCAGTATCCCTGGAAACCGGCTAAGAGTCACGTGACCGGCTTGAAGATCGTGATAAATCGCTATTTACAACGCTCTTTTTTTTAAAAGACTACTTCAGTGTGCTATACCAGGCTATAATAGAGGGGCTGGCAGGGACTAATTAGAATTTTTTATTTTACTAATAGCAGCGGGGCGGAGACCGAGAAACACAGCCACGGAGCTGACAGGCAACGAGAAGGGGGAGAGAAGAGAGCTGAGAGCAGAGCTGCTTATGACAGAGGAACACACTCTGACCATTATTATCGTGGTCAGTACAGAGAGGGGATACAGTAAGTGACAGATTCAGGCAGGTTTTTTTTTTAATAAAAATGAAAAATATGTGCATATGATGAGTATATAATTATATCACCACGTGACACGTGACCAAAATAAATGTGTCAAATAATTATATATAAAAAAAAACATATAAATAAATCAAAAATTCATAAAGTGTCCAAAATGTCTATTGAAATGATCTTAATCCTTTCACCACACCACAGTGACAGGTGACTCCTCTCCCTTAGGAAATGCACTCACTGACTCCCAATGCCTGCACTTTCATATCAGGCTTAAGTGCTTAGAAACCACACAAAGAAATAGCACAACAATCCTCAAATTATCCACTGTGTGTATCCAGATCTCTCCACATGTCAATAAAAAGGTGCTCCAATAGTGTAAAGACTAATAAATCAATTTATTCATTCACAATAAAACTTCAACATTTGCACTTACATTTGCAATATAAAAAGCCAGCAAAAAAGCAAATCACAGCAAGCTTGTCTCCTGAACCACACACTCTTTGAACTGCAGTCCTGGCGGACTCGAGGTGTATTAGCACAGCGGTGTTTTGATCTCACCCCTTCCTCGATGCCTGAATGCAGGATCAGTGTACCGTCTCCACGTCTAGCTCACAGTCTCAAGCGTTACTGGAGATGATCGCCGTACAGCCACGCCCCTGACATGTTTCGTCATACACTGACTTACTCATGGGGTTGGCTGTACGGCCCGGCAATCATTTATTTTAAACCCTCCTATTCCCGCGAACACCGGAATATCCATACTGCACATGCGCACACCTCGTGTCCCCGTCACTGTCAAGTTCCGGACTTCTGAGCTTGCTCTGAGCATTAGATTCAATCACAATCTCCTGTTACCATGGACAGAGATCTATTTCTAAATCGTCATCTCACAGTACAGCCTACAGTCTTCATACCATATGTGATAGTTACAATTCCACATCTCAAGACATCTTAATGTTCATAGTACCGCTAATCAGCCATTGTCCTCGGTCATTCCACAAAATAAATTATATTAATCTCACAGATGAATGATACATGATTCACTGTTATTCACAATTAATTCATCTGTAATACCCATGCATTGTAATGGTTTAGTTGGTTAAACTTCCATGGACAATGTTGGAAGCGGTGATGTTAACATAATGTACAGTTCATATGAGCCATCTGGATATTAAAATACACATCATTTCATCAGAAAACCTAAATATCATTTAAACTAACAAAATTACATTCTTTATGTGAATGGTTGGAATTACATCAGAACTCACATTTTCTAATCAGTATTCTCAAACGTCATTGTGCATCTCCTTATTGCAAGTAAGCTGTATAGATATATCTCTAATAGTGATGATACTGAATTTGCAGACATATCTCATATTGTACAATCCATCCCGGAGCTTCCTACCATTAATACACAAGGTCCCTACTGGAGATTTAAAAAGATGGCATCTCTCGCTCCCCTCCTTTTTAGAGCTAGTTATCTCTCATACATTCTAATGTGGACATATTCATGTATTCCTTGAATAAACCCCTCAACTTTTAAAGTATCCATCCTACCCATGCACAATCAACAGCATAAATCAGCCCAGATTTAAAGTTCCTTCTGGATGCATTATATATAATAAAAAAAATAAAAAAAAAATAAAAAACTCAAAAATATTTCAAATTATTAAAAATTATTAAAATGTTCCAAATTAATATTAAAAATTATTTATAAAACAGTTCAAGTCCAACTCGATATTCAGCCCCCTAGGGGCTAGGCATTTTAAAAGAAAAATCCACAGAGTTTCCCTTTGTGAGAGGTCTCTAACTTGAATTTGAGCCTCTCCAGTGTCTATTCCAATAAATTGTAGTAGAGAGGGGTCCTGCTTATATTTCTCTCTAAAGTGGAGAGAGACACTATGAAATCTGAAGCCCTTTTTTATGTTGGCCAGATGTTCCGCTATGCGGACCCTTAAGAGTCTTTTTGTTCTCCCCACATAGAATAAACCGCAGGGACACCACATCAAATATACCACAAAGGAGGAATACCTTGTCATAAATTCATTAATGGCAAAGATTTCATTGTCTTTATTGGTGACATCAGTAATTCCTCTGTTCATGACTTTCACCGTTCTGCAACAGATGCATTTTCTGCAGCAAAAAAAGCCTTTTAGATCTATTTTCATGACTCCTTGTCCTGGAGGATCCAGGATCTTTTTTACAACCTGGTCTCCAAAATTTGGAGCGCTCTTGTAAATAAACCTAGGTTGTTGAGGCAGTATTTCTCCCAAGTGTCTGTCTCTGCAGAGAATGTGCCAATGTTTTTATATATATACTCTCTATTTCCCTATACTGATAATGGTAGCTTGAAATAAAACCAACTTGATGTTGCGTGCTCACTATTTGAGTCTCCTTTTTCTTAAAGCATTGGGACCTTGGCAAACTGTCAATTTCATTAATTATCCTATCTAGAGCTGTATCCTCATATCCTTTTTGTATGAACTTATCTTTATAGTATATTGGCTTGTGAGAAATAGTCTTCCAATTCCGTACAATTGCGTCGGACCCGCAATATCTGGCCCTTGGGGATATTTCTTATGCATGCAGGGTGATGACCACTCCTGATGGATAAGTAACTATTGCGGTCCGTTGCTTTAAAATATACTTTTGTAGTCAATACATTTGATTCCTTTTTTATAGTGACATCCAGGAAATTGACAGACTTTTCACTCATCTGGTAATCCAATTTGATGTTATTATCATTTCTATTTAGATATCCCAAAAATTCCACTGCATATTCCTCAGACCCCTCCCATATAAATAGGAGGTTGTGTATGAATCTGCGGTAGAGTTTCAGCTGTGGCAGTTGTCTACTGAAAATGTGTCTGTCTTCCCATTCTGCCATGAACAGGTTGGCGAGGCTGGGAGCATACTTTGCTCCCATAGCCACGCCAACCTGTTGGGAAAAAAATAATTGTGCGACATACAGAACTCCAATACTTGCCCCAAAAAACGTTTCTGTATATGTGGGATATCTTCACGCTACTACTAAGGGCCCAGTTCAAAGCCAATGAGGCCTCTTCATGCTGTATGACAATATACAAGGATGCCACAACAGCTGTTACCAAAAAAGATGTGGAAGACCTATCCAATTGGACATCCTGCAGTAACTGCAGTAGTTCCGAGGTATCCTTTAGGTAAGCTTTGGTTAGCCTAACGCTCGGCTGGAGAAGTGTGTCTAAATATTCTCCTAACCTCGCTGTTACGGATCCAATCCTGTTCACAATTGGTCGTGGGGGTGGTACTTGCATAGCCTTGTGGACCTTAGGCAACGTATAGATTATTGGGATTCTGCATGAGCTAGGTACAAGGTATCTCCTTTCTTTAGTGTTCAGAGCCTCAATCCTATAACCCCAATCCACCAGAGCTTCCAATTGAGCTACATAAGGCTCAGTTGGATCAGAACGTAACCTCTTGTAGGTGGTCACATCTCCCAATAGCTCCGTTAGCTGATTTTGGTAAAATTCCTTGTCCATCACTACTACCCTACCCCCCTTATCAGTGGGGCGGATAATTTTATTAGCGGGGCAGATAATTATAATTATAAGTATGCTCCCAGCCTCGCCAACCTGTTCATGGCAGAATGGGAAGACAGACAAATTTTCAGTAGACAACTGCCACAGCTGAAATTCTACCGCAGATTCATTGACGACCTTCTATTTATATGGGAGGGGTCTGAGGAATCTGCAGTGGAATTTTTGGAATATCTAAATAGAAATGATAATAACGTCAAATTGGATTACTAGATGAGTGAAAAGTCTGACAATTTCCTGGATGTCACTATAAAAAAGGAATCAAATGTATTGACTACAAAAGTATATTTTAAAGCAACGGACCGCAATAGTTACTTATCCATCAGGAGTGGTCATCACCCTGCATGGATAAGAAATATCCCAGGGCCAGATATTGCGTGTCCGAAGCAATTGTATGGAATTGGAAGACTATCTCTCACAAGCCAATATACTTAAAGATAAGTTCGTACAAAAAGGATATGAGGATACAGCTCTAGATGGAAGTCATGAAAATAGATCTAAAAGGCTTTTTTTTGCTGCAGAAAATGCATCTGTTGCAGAACGGTGAAAGTCATGAACAGAGGAATTACTGATGTCACCAATAAATACAATGAAATCTTTGCCATTAATGAATTTATGACATGTAACTCCTCCTTTGTGGTATATTTGATGTGGTGTCCCTGCGGTTTATTCTACGTGGCAAGAACTAAAAGACTCTTAAGGATCCGCATAGCGGAACATCTGGCCAATATAAAAAAGGGCTTCAGATTTCATAGTGTCTCTCTCCACTTTAGAGAGAAACATAAGCAGGACCTCTCTCTACTACAATTTATTGGAATAGACACTGTATCTGCTTCATGGAGAGGCTCAAATCGACCAATAGAGACCTCTCACAAAGGGAAACTCGTGGATTTTTCTTTTAAAATGCCTTGCCCCTAGGGGGCTAAATATCGAGTTAGACTTGAACTGTTTTGTAAATAATTTTTAATATTAATTTGAAACATTTTAATAATTTTTAATAATTTGAAATATTTTTGATTTTTTTTTTTTATTATATATAATGCATCCAGAAGGAACTTTAAATCAGTGGGCTGATTTATGCTGTTGATTGTGCATGGGTAGGATGGATACTTTAAAAGGTGAGGGGTTTATTCAAGGAATACATGAATATGTCCACATTAGGATGTATGAGAGATAACTAGCTCTAAAAGGAGGGGAGCGAGAGAAGCTATGTTTTTAAAGCTCCAGTAGGGACCTTGTGTATTAATGGTAGGAAGCCCCAGGATGGATTGTACAATATGAGATATGTCTGCACATCCAGTATCATCACTATTAGAGATATATCTATACAGATTACTTGCAATAAGGAGATGCACAATGACGTTTGAGTATACTGATTAGAAAATGTGAGTTCTGATGTAATTCCAACCATTCACATAAAGAATGTAATTTTGTTAGTTGAAATGATATTTAGGTTTTCTGATGAAATGATGTGTATTTTAATATCCAGATCACTCATATGAACTTTACATTATGTTAACATCACCGCTTCCAACATTGTCCACAGAAGTTTAACCAACTAAACCATTACAATGCATGGGTATTACAGATGAATTCATTGTGAATAACAGTAAATCATGTATCATGCATCTGAGAAATTAATATAATATATTGTGTGGAATGACCAAGGACAATGGCTGATTAGCGGTACTATGAGCATTAAGATGTCTTGAGATGTGGAATTGAAGATTGGTATGAAGATTGTAGGCTGTACTGTGAGATGGAGATTTAGAAATAGATCTCTGTCCATGGTAACAGGAGATTGTGATTGAATCTAATGCTCGGAGAAAGCTCAGAGGTCCGGAACTTGACAGTGATGGGGACACGAGGTGTGCACATGAGCAGTATGGATATTCTGGTGTTCGCGGGAATAGGAGGGTTTAAATGAAATGATTGCCGGGCTGTACAGCCAACCCCATGAGTAAGTCAGTGTATGACGAAACATGTCAGGGGCGTGACTGTACGGCGATCATCTCCAGTAACGCTTGAGACTGTGAGCTAGACGTGGAGACGGTACACTGATCCTGCATTCAGGCATCGAGGAAGGGGTGAGATCAAAACACTGCTGTGCTGATACACCTCGAGTCTGCCATGACTGCAGTTCAAAGAGTGTGTGGTTCAGGAGAGAAGCTTGCTGTGATTTTCTTTTTTGCTGGCTTTTTATATTGGAAATGTGAGTGCAAAGGTTGAAGTTTTATTGTGATTGAATAAATTGATTTATACGTTTTTACACTATTGGAGCATCTTTTTATTTACATGTGGAGAGTTCTGGATACACAGTGGATAATTTGAGGATCGTTGTGCTATTTCTTTGTGTGTTTTTCTTCTGGTCAGAAGCTTTTTCAGTGCACCCAAACACATCCTGCAGAATGTTCATCTAGTCTTGAATGACGCAATCTTTCTTACTGAGCTTCAGATTGCGTATAACTTCTGAGGCAGGGCCCCTTAGACTCACTATAATTCTCTGCTTCTTGTGAGTCCCAGAAATGTGCCATTCATCCAGAGCTTGCGTGGCCTGGTCCAGCCACTCTTCAAAGTTTTCCTCCCTTGTAGGCACTGGATGTTTCCCAGAGAAGGTCCTGCATTTTTGGTACCCACTTTCAGAGTACGTTGACACTAAGTCTCCCAGGGCAGCAAAGAACTCTGGTCCAATCGTGGCCAGGGGTGCAGTGGCTGGGAATTCTTCCTCTGTTATCCCAACTTGGCTAGAACTAACTGGACACATGTCTTGTATGTTTAGCTGGGTGAGTCTGAACTAAGTTTTGTCAGCCAACTGCATACTGGTTCCTTGGAAACTGTCTGGAATTCCTTGCTTCCATATTAGCAGTGCATAGATACAAGAAGTGTCTTGGTCTGGCCTGACATCAATTAACTACGTCTTCTGGTCTGGAATCAATATCTGCACCTCTTGACTGATCTGCTCTTCAGTCCAGGTCTCTCCGGGGAGCTTAATCACTACGCTTGACTGTTGGCAGGTGCCTTCTTCATGACACCACTGCGTCACAGCAGCAGGGCCCATCTTACACTTGTAGGGGGTGCTGTCTTGAGGAGTTGATTGCAGAGTATCAATATTAACCTGGACGAGCCCTCAGGTGTAGCGATACCCCCTAAAGGGGCTGCTTTTGTTTGTTTAGTTTGTTTAGTTTGTTACTCTGCCTCTCAACCCTAATAACAGACTCAGCCCCCTATGGCACACCTGGCAATAGTGTAAGTGAAAGGACCAATGAGAAACACACACGTTATGATAAAACACAGAAATTGTCTTTACTGCAATAAGAAGAATAACAGATAGTTATATATAACAGACAGTAACAGTATATATTCAAGTAATCAATTGGAAAACAATAACTGAGCAGTATAGCTCTCAATACTACATTTGCGCTGCTTTCAGGGGATTCCAAACCTGAGAATGTCCCCAAGAGCAGAGGCACACTTTGGCAAATGGCAAATAAAGCACAATATGACACTTAAATCAGATTGGTTACCTTTACTCAGGTTGGGTCTATTAGTCCAGGCAGGAGGAGAGCAGAAGAATGACCCTCTTTTTGTCAGGCCTCTCTCTCCTGTCCCCTGACACAACAGGCCCAACTATAAATACTTTATTCAAATCAACATGCAATGGCTTAACCTTCTAGATAAGCTGTCCCACACACACCCACTGCATATACAGAATATGTGTGTGCAGATCCGTATGGCACTAGTAGCTTCAGTCCTTTTGAAGCTAAAGATTAAACTTTGTGTCTTTAGCTAGCCACTTTTGTTGGTGCACTTAAACTCCTAGATACCAGGGCCAAACAACACAATTGGCCCAGATTATCAAGTGAAGCAGGTAGGATCTTTCTCAGGCAGGTGAGAGGACAATGATGTCTGTATACAGTGTCCCAGAAATGAATAGCCTTTTCCTTTATTCCTGTGGCACTACAAGTGTCAGAAAGAGGACTACCAGCAATAATGTCTGTATACAGCGTTTATTTAACTCCTTCTGGGGTGCTGTGTTCCCGTTTCCTGCAAATGGGCAAAAAGCCCCCTCACCCAATCCTGCGATTAAGGCCCAAATGAATATCCTGGAACAGGCAGGCTCTCCTGGTGACCTGACTGGTCACCTCACACTGGAACGCTTCACCATCGGTGCAGATGCATCTGGATGTGCACCTGGGATCCCTCTCTCTCAGGCTGGATGTCCTGACTGGTGGCAGAGGCCTGATATGCGTGGTGAGATCACCTGCCAGACAGCATCTCTCCCTCGGGTCTGATCTCTACCTCTGCCTCTTGCTGACTAAATTCTCCTCTGGGAATTAAAATGGAGTCTCTCCTATTCTGCCAGCAGAGCATGCTGGCCTCTTTAAAAGTCAGTGAGGCTGCTTTGTGCTAAGACTTAAAGTTCCAAAGTCCTTTCCAGCTGCTTCCTGCAGTTTAGTACAGTCCCTCTGATTGGCTGCAGTAACTGTGTCTTTAATTGGCTCCTCTCCTGCCAATAAGAGTGCATGGGAGGCTGCAGAGTGAACAGCTCTTTTTTTTATATATTATTTATTTTCACATTTTATAAAATTATACAAACATTACTTTTTTTACAATCATGCTGAATCAAGTCCTTAAATCATTAACCCCCCCCCCCCAAGGGATAGAAGAAAAAAAAAACAAGAATGGGCCTACCCTGTCTCGCTCACTTCCTTCATCATCTGCCTTGCGGGTTGACTCTTCTACCTTTCTTGTCCATTCCACCCTCTTAATCCACTCCATCATAGATGGAGTGTTCGGAGTCTTCCACAGGCAGGGGATCAGGGCCTTGGCTGAGTTCAATAGGTAGGGGATTAAGGTGGACCCATATTGTCTCACTCCCATTTCTGTATCGTGGAACAGACATGTCCATGGTTGTTTTTTAACCCTTTCTCCTGTAATAGTATAACTTGCTTCTATTATTTGGTTCCAGTAATCCCCTATTTTGGGACACTCCCACCATAAATGTGAGAATGTCCCAACCGCCTGACACCCTCGCCAACAAATTGGTGAATTGTCATCACTGTATGCGTTAGCTCTCTGTGGGGTTACATACCACCTTGCTAGCAGCTTGTATGCCATTTCCCCTGTTTGTGAATCCCTTGCTACCGAATGCACAAGCCTTATTATCTTATTTCTATGATCCTCGCTACTTAACGGGCCAATTAGTTTTTCCAATTTTTCTAGGTAGGATGGGTATTCATGGTCTGCCTCATGTAGCAATATTTTCTATATTTTTGCTATCCTTTTTTCTAAACTTTGCGGGGACTCTACTAATTTCTCTAAGGGTCTCAGTTGTCTAGCGTGTTGTGTAGCATGTTTGATGGCAACAGCTGAGCACTCTTCTTCTGCGCATCACAGCATCAGCAAACCACTGTTCCTCCTTTACTGTAACCTAGTGGTGTTGTCTCTTAGCTGTTCAGAACAGAAAATGGTTGAAGATGCACATGGTTCCCACAGTGGCTTCCACCGTGAACTCTAAAAGCTGGTGGCACGACAGAGTGCCCCTTCCCCAGAAGCCCAGTTCACTGTCTCATTGCTCTGTTGCATCACCCAGCCACTGCCCTCCAGATCCAGTCAAGATGGCTGCTCCCTTCACTGCAGGGCAGCCATCCTTAAAGATGGCTGCTGCACTTCTGCATTAATAAATATATCCAGTTAAACCTTGTCCACACTACAGAAGGATAATATAGCAGCAACAAAGGAACTACTGTAAAAAAGGTGCTGTGCAGTAAATTTCAGCTAACGAAGGTGCTGTGCAGTGAATTTGCACTAAAGAAGGTAAAACTGGTTAGTGAATTTGACTGAGTAAGTGTTTGTATTTAAAAATGTTCACTTCTCATTTAGACCTGCCAAAGTTTAGTCCATAGATTACAGTGTGGCCTATTTGCAGCTCGTTCTTAGACTTGAGTTTGACATGCCTGTTCTATGACAAGGAAGACAGTAATGCAGATGTATTCATTTGTGGATGGAGAACTAAACACAGAGGTGCCACCTTGTTTAAAAAAGTAGTAAGCCTGCTTTGCAGTTGCGTGCAGAGCTAAGGGTGCGACATTCCAGGGCATCTGTCGGGAGGAGGGCATCCAGGAACAGGATAGACACAGACTGCCACGGGGCAGCCTATTAGCCATTCCAAAGGAGCTGCACACTGATAAAAATGATTCTGTTGGCTTATAATTTTAACATTTTCAACAAATAAATATATGTTAATTAATGGTAAATGTTAAATAATTTACTTTGCCTTTTTAAGTACCCTACTTAATTGTCATTAGTTTTTAAAAAAACACCTTTTACATTTACATTTGTATAATATTAAGTAAGCTAGACAAAGCTTTTAAGGTATGTGCATTTCCATATTCTAATTGAGTTACATTTACATTTAAAAAAAATATCTTTTCATTTGACTGAAATTGTGGGAAGTGAGAGAGAGTTTTGATGCTGTAATTTTAAAGAGTTTGATGTCTTTTGGAACTTTGAAAACCGGCACAAGGCAGTTCCTATACGTTTAAGGCCCATCAGGACAAAAGAGCACCACCAGTGACAAGAATTTTTCCAAGTCCCTACAAAGCCATGCAATGGCATTGAAATGTAAGAATGAACATTAAACAAATTATCGTCCACATGCTTTAAATGTTGCTTAACATACAATCCAAAATGTTTATTTTATTTGCCGATTAATATATTTATAATAAATTGACATACATCCATTGTATACACCTATTCGGCAGAACGCAAACAAGATGCAGGGTGATGGACCGTTGGATGGACTGTTAAGCTTAAAAACAGTTTTGTGCCACAAACATTTATGTTTATGCCATTCAGTTTTGAAGTTATTGCAATTTTAGATTATGCAGCCTTAAGCCCCACCCACTTTTCACTATATTATTACATTTCAAAAACAAATATAAAATGAGTTTGTGCTGCATTTGTGCAGAAAAAACAAGCATTTTGGTATAGTGTATTTTTTCACATAGCACTCTCATTTTGTATCAGAAAGAATGATTATGGGACTCATTTATGCTTTTAACCTGAACTACCCTAAATACCTAAAATGTACCTTTGAAGTTTTTCAGAAGATCTCTTTAGAGCTAGATGTGGGGAATCTATCTTCAAAAGTTCACACTTTGAAGTGCAATTTTTTTTTTCCTTAAAGGCTTAAAAGAAGTTAATACATTTTCTGTTCTATGTTCTTTACAGATATACTGTATGTTACATGTGTGTGTTTCAGTTTTATTTGTTAGCTGAGAAAGAGGCTTTTTTTTCTTAAAAAAAAGATGTTTACATTTACATTTGATGCTGCTTTAATACAATTAAATTTGTAACACTTTATAAATAATAAATAAATATTAATTTGTTTTGAAAGCCTGTTTCATGAGACTATTCCCTTTAAAAAAAAAAAAACATATTATAGTTTTATTATTGTATAAAAACCTTCAAACATATATCAAATACATTTGAAAAAAAAGTTTTACCAACTTAAATAAAATTTGGTAAGTTACGAGAAAAAGTAATTTTATATCACTTAAAACTATGGTTCCAGACAAGTAATAAGGCAACATATTCTCCCTGTGCCAGCGTGGGTTTCCTCCTACACCCCAAAGACATGAGTAATTGGCTCCTGTCTAAATTGGCCCTAGTATGTGTATGTATAAATGTGAGTTAGGGATCTTAGATTGCAGACTCCTTGAGGGCAGGGACTGATGTGAATGTACAATGTATATGTAAAGCGCTGCGTAAAATGACGGCGCTATATAAGTACCATAAATAATGTATGTATTCCTAACTTTAACCTATGGTCTATAAACTGAAAAAAATGAGCTGGCTTTTACTTAAACCTATGGTCTATAAACTGAAAAAAATTGAGTTGGCTTTACTTAAAACAACAAAGTTGAAAGCATGAAAAGTCTGAGTCAGACAAAAATAAGTTTAGTTAACAGCACTTAAAAAGCTGATGCAAATAGTTACCTCAATTTTTTTTGATAAACCCAGTACACTATTTTTTACAGTGCACGCTAGTGATTTGTCTCTAGCAGCTGGGCAACCTGTCATCTGATACATTGATATCAACGTATGAAGAATCTAATCAGAACAGGACTGTAATTTTCACAATGAGTAAGAGCAAAACTTATAAACCTGATAAAGTCCAGCATAGATACTTTGAATTGATACTGCAGCCATGAACTGTGGAGTGATACAGTTCAGGAATGGAGTTTCAATTTTAACCAACAGTGACAAGTGTCTGATTTCCAGAGACCATGTCCTTCAGACTCAGACCTGGTACAGTTCATGGTGGCAGTTTTATTTCTAATCCACAGTGTCTATGATTTCCAGCCAGAGACATTACTGGGTTTATAAATGAAATCAACATATGGAGAACAGGACCTTCATTTCCACAAAAAAATATAAAAAAGGTTAATTTCCTTTAAATAAAATGCATGGAGGAGCCCCTTAACCTGCCTGAGTAGTGGCACATCTTTATGATATATATAACCTACAGTAGCAAAACTGATATTTACAAAGAAAAAAATGCTGTTTAAATTGTTGGAAAATTACAGCTATCATCCATTTTCTTCTGTTTGTCTGTTTGAGGGTATTGTGTTGTTGTCAACAAAAAAAATAATTGTGTGGCGTTTTTCCCAAATTGAAGTTAGAATTTAATATATGAAAAGAGATCCACAGGGAGCTATGGGTTAAATAAATTGAAAGGGTTGCTTGCTTTGGGACACCTTGTGTGACTTAAAGCGGTTCTGCACTCATTTCATTTAGTAAATCTCTTTGCCTTCCAAATCAGGCAAAGAGTACTAAATGAAATGATTGTTTTTTTTTTTTTTTTTTTTTTACTTACCTTGTAATTGAAGACTTCCGGTCTTCTCCCTCTGCGGCGGCGGGCGGGGTCTTGCGTCGATCGTCGTCACGCCGCACTGTCTCCTGGGATCTGGTGTCATTGATCCCAGGAGTCAGTGCGGGCATCTTCCGAAATCTCGCGAGATTTCGGCCACATCTTCCGAAATCTCCCGAGATTTCGGCCGCATCTGCCGAAATCTCGTGAGATCTCGGCAGATGAGCCGTTACTGCGCACGCGCGAGTAACGGCAGTGCATGCTGGGCCATCTAAAGTTCCTGTGGATGTTTCACATGCCCACAGGCAAGATGGCCCCCAGCACTAAAGAAGAAGACGAGGAACTTCATCGGACGAAAACCGGCGGCGATCGAGATGGAAGATGGAACAGGTGAGTCCCCTAATAAAGGTAAGCACACTTTATATTACATCCTAAAAGAAAAATTTTTTTTTAGAGTGCAGAACCGCTTTAAAGTGCTGCGAGGTCATTGAACTGTATAAAAAAGAGGTATTTCATCAAGTAGCAAACATAGCCTTTAAAATGCGAAAAGCAGCCTGTTCCAACTATATTTTTACCTTAATTTTTTGTGTTTCACTATAGTACAAAAATGATGTACTAAATATAATATATTCCCTTTTATTCCCCAGTGATAATCAAACTGAGGCTTGTTTATGCAGTCTGATAGCCCTTGAGTTGCTTGACATATAAAGCAATGTTAACCTTTTCATCTTGCCATCATATAAAAATGTAGTGTTTCCAAAGTCTGCAAATTCTTCATATTAAACTTGTTAAGCCTACTTGCTGGAATAGCTATGTATAGAATTGTTCTCTTTTCAGAAAGCATGTTTCTTCCATCAGTTGCAGGGAATGTGATCCTTTGGAAGAAATGGGAACAACGACTGACATTTTGAACTTTTGTGCTGAGACATTAAATATTATACAGTACATGTCCCATTTGTAACATTTGTCCTTAAGATCTAATGCCTTTTAAAACTTTGGAACCTAAATGTAAAGTCTGAACATTCTAAGGTGATTTTGCTCTGACGTCCCTTTTCTGTCTGGTTGCCTGTACTAATGGTGTAGCATCTCCTTGAAGGGACGCCAACAAACCCTTGTGCCAACATTACTTTGCTTTGATTAATATATTCATGGAAAAGTGAAAGGTATTGCATACTGTACACATGAAGGTGAAATATAATTTTAGCTATTGCGCTATACCTACTGTTTATTTTTAATTTAAAATGACAATGCAACAAAACTGACAAATACACTTTAGTATAATGACATAGGACAAAAAGGAATGTTCAAAATGAGGAATGAGGGAATGAGTCAAAATAAAATAAGTCTTGATTGAAAATAAACTATTTTTGGAAAGGTTCTTACTCAACAGAATAAAGGGGAAGGTCGAAATTTCATCTAAAGACCATTAATCAAAAATGACTCACGGCTTTCAGTATAATCTGATTGCTGCTTTTTTGCATTAAAAGAGCAGAAATGTTAGTTACCGGCAGGGGAGGGCTGGCAGCCTTAAGCCTGGGGGGCAAGTCCAGTCGAATGGCCCATTGTACCACCAAATCAGCTCACCATCCATGCCCACCTGGCTTTATAAAGGCTATTGATGTTATGAAGCAAGACAAATTTGACACAGCATGACCCCGATCTTGGTAAAAAGCCAGTGATGTGGCTCTTTACCCATGTGATCAGCTGTGTCCAATAACAGCCAATCACGTGTAAATGAAAGCGTGTGAGGTGAGGAGAGGCGATCAGTGGCATCTCCTCGTGGGGGAGACTGTACAGATAATCAGGGCACTGATTACAGTGCAGCCCAAGCAGTGCCCAGCAAGTGACGCCAGTCTAGGCCCATCAGTGACACCAATCAGTGCCCATCAGAGACACCAATCAGGGCTGCCTTTCAGTGCTGCCCATCATTGCCCTATCAGTGCCACCCATCAATGCCCATAATTGGCACCCATCAGTGCTGCCCATAAGTGCCACCCATCAGTGCTGCCCATCAGTGCCACCACCTATCAGTGGCACCTATCAGTGCCACTCATCAGTTCCACCCATCAGTGCCACTTATTAGTGCCCATAAGTGCGGTCCATCAGTGCCACCTATCAGTGTCGCCTATCAGTGCCCATCAGTGCCACCTATCAGTGCCGCCCATCAGTGCCTCCCCATCAGGGCCGCCTATCACTGTATCCTCATAAGTGCTGTTCTGTGAAGGAGAAAAATTACTTATTTACAAATAAAAAAACTTTTTTTTTTTCAAAATGTTCAGTCTTTTTTAATTTTTTAGCAAACAATAAAAAACTAATGGTGAATGAATACAACCAAAAGGAAAACTCCATTTGTGTGAAAAAAAGGACAAAAATGTAATGGGTACAGTGTTGCATGACCACGTAATTGTCATTCAGAGCCTAGGTTCGCACTGACAGCGGGAATAAAATTGTGTGTGTTCAGCTGAACTCGTACAATTTCATTCCTGCATGTCAGTCTGACTCTGGGGGGCGATTTCAGTGACATCTGTGCAGGTTCATGCACAGATGTCTATGGAAATCGCACCCCAAAGTCGCCAAAACTAGTACAGAAACTACCTTTTGGAAACGGTGCGGCACCGCAAATGCGGCATGACACCGATTCGGACGGTGCCATTGCCGACGATTTGGCATGCGATTTGACATGTCAGATCGCATGCCAAATCGCTCCAGGGTGAACCAGGGCTCAGTGTGAGGGCACTGAAGGCTGAAAATTATCTTGGGTAGGGAGGGGGTGATAGTGCCTGGCAGACAAGTGGTTAAATGATAAGGATGAGGGAGAGGGAGAGGAATTTGGGAGAGACAGAGTAGAAAAGAAGAGAGGGAGGAGGGGAGAGTCTAGTCACAGCTGACTTACTTGTCCCAGTCCCAGTAGGAGGTTTACTGGCTCAGTCAGTGTTTTCATGTTGTGACATTATGATTTGTGACTGCTGAGTTTAAAGTTTGCCGCCCGCACATCCCCTTCACAGCACACGGGCACGGGCTGCATCGAGTGTGGGCACAAGGAGTAGACAGAGCAGATCCCTTCTCCCATTAGTTTAGAGGATGGGGAGGGCTGTGCTCTGCTATGTAAGACGGAACACACACACTCTCAGCCCTGTGACAGGTGCAGCTAACACCCCATGACACATTGCCGACGCGCAGCTGCAGTACGAGATGGAGGGATCAGCATGGTCTTTCACTGCAATTCGGTCACTAATCCAGCCCTGTTAACCCCCCCAGCTGAGTGCCACTGCTCGGGCAGCTCTGAGCTGGCAGCACAGAGGCCCCTTTACAGGGAATCAGAGCGGCCGGGGGGGGGGGAATTGCCACTCTGCCCCCCATCCCAGCCTGCCCCTGGTTACCGGGGCCTTGCAGAGCTTTAGCATGTTTACAATTTTATTGTCTACTATGTTTTAAATGAATTCCATTGTGTAAAATATAATAAAACTTTTTTCATTGACTGTTTGCTAAAGGTTAACAGCCTGTTCTGCTACTAAAATGACTTAATTTAAAAGAAAAAGAAAACTCAACCTAAAACCAAGTGAAAAGGGACTTTGGTGTATGTCTATGTTTTCAACTAAGGTTCATTCACACAACATTTAAAGGATTTGGCCATTTTCATACACTATTCAGCTACAAAAATGGGTAAATCTTGGGTAATAGTTATGTGAATTTTGGGTAAACAAGTTGATAAATGGGCCGTCTTTTAATTCTGCTATAACCATTTGAATAGGGGTGTATTCAACAAAGTCTTAGTGAAAAATGAGTATTACTGCCGAGCGACTTCTCACACATCCAATGTTTGTTCAAGCTATGAGGTATTCAGAGTGTTGTGCTTATGTGCAATGACCTTTCAATCCAATCTGTTCCATTTTGAAAGGATCCCATTTATCTGACTTGAGTAAGACCCAAAAGACAATGCATCAAAAAAATGCAGCATGATGGATATTTCACAATGTGCTGCAAGGCAGTTCATGTATAAGAATGTGCTTTATATGAAAATTATATCAAAATTTTTATGAAAATATTGTTTATTCGACCAGTTTGAATGAGCCTAAAATGTATCAGGAACTGAGCAGGGTTATGATCTGCTGAAAGATCTTTTGAAATGTGACAGTAGATATAATGTTAAAGGCGTTAAAGTTAACAGCTTGTTCTGAAGTTACAATATCTTGTTTATGCAGGCACTTAAAAGTCTCATACGCTTTTATGTATCCCAGCAAATAAAGCAAGTTCTTAGATGTAAACTTCTTACCTTTTCCCTTTATGTTTGCTTTGAGAGCTGTCATCAAACACCATGCTTGTATAAATATTTTATTTATATATTTTCATCTTCTAAACATGAGGGAAAATTGGTATGTGAAACAAGAATACAAGTGCATGTGAATAGGTGCTATAGAATACAAACCGAATAAATAGTAACATGAAAAAAAAACAACATACATGTACTCTCCAATACATTTTACCAGAAGTGAGTATAATTGAGATCTGGGCAAATAAGGGTTCAAAAAATAAAATAATGTCACCTGTATTAATAACAAATATGCATATAAGTATGAGTTATTAAAAACATGGATATAATAAAAACAAATAATATTTTAATATCATAAAAACCACCTCCTATTTACATATATATAGTATATGCAGTACTGTGCAAAAGTTTTAGACAGGTGTGAAAAAATGCTGTAAGTTAAGAATGCTTTCAGAAATAGAAATGTTTATTTTTTATCAATTAACAAAATGTAAAGTAAATGAACAGAAGAGAAATCCAAATGAAATCAATATTTGGTGTGACCGCCCTTTGCCTGCAAAACAGCATCAATTCTTCTAATGCCGCGTACACACGAGAGGACTTTTGGACAGCAAATTTGATTGTGTGTGGGCTCCATCGGACTTTTGCTGTCGAAAAATCCGACAGACTTTAGAAATAAAACATGTCTTAAATTTTCCCGTCGGAACTCCGCTGGACCCAGTTCCTATCGAAAAATCCGCTCGTCTGTGTGCTAGTCCGACGGACAAACAGCGACGCTAGGGCAGCTAATGGCTACTGGCTACGAACTTCCTTATTCTAGTCCAGTCGTACGTCATCACGTTCAAATCCATCAGAATTTAGTGTGATTGTGTGTGGCCAAGTCCGTTCATTCGAAAAGTACGTCGGAACTCCGTCGAAAGTCCGTCCGAAAGACCGTCGGACCTAGTCTGTTGAAAAGTCTGCTTGTTTGTACGCGGCATAAGTACACTTGCACACAGTTTTTGAAGGAACTCGGTAGGTAGGTTGTTCCAAATATTTTGGAGAACTAACTACAGATATTCTGTGGATGTAGGCTACCTCAAATTTGTCTGTATCTTGATGTAATACCTGACAGACTAAATGCCTGTAGGGGCCAAACAATCACTTCCAGGACTCCTTGTTCCACTTTACGCTGAAAATAGTTGTTAATGACATTGACTGTATATTTGGGGTCGCTGTCCTGCTGCAGAATAAATTTGGGGGCAATCACACACCTGCCTGATGGTATGGCATGATGGATAAATAGCTGCGTGTATTTCTCAGCATTAAGGACACCATTGATCCTGACCAAATTTTGAACTCCATTTGTACCAATGCAGCCCCAAACTTGCAAGGAACCTCCATCATGCTTAACTGTTGCCTGCAGACACTCATTATTGTACTGCTTTGAAGTCCTTTGGTGAACAAACTGCCTCCTGCTACAGCCAAGTATTTCACATTTTTACTCATCAATCCAGAGCACCTGTTGTCATTTTTCTGCACCCCAGTTCCTATATTTTGAGTCAGATAGCCTTGTTGACCACTTCTGCCAGATTTCTCTGGACAGTAAATGGGTGTACCTGGGTACCACTGGTTTCTGCCAGTTTTGTGATGATGACACTGTTGGACATCTTTCGATGTCAAATGGAAATAAGCATGATGTGTTTTTCATCTGCTGCATTACGTTTTCTTGGCTGACCACTGCGTCTACTATCCTCAATGTTGCCAGGTCAATGGTGACCTTAATGCTGAGAAACACAAGCAGATACTTAACCATCATGCCATTCCACCAGGCATGTGATTGGCCCCCATTTTATTCTAAAGCAGGACAAGAACCCCAAATATACAGTCAATGTCATTAAAGTGGAGGGCCACTCAAAAAAAATAATTACATTAATATTCTTAAAAAAAATATTAACCGCTTCCCGACCAGCACACGATGATGTACGTCGGCAGAATGGCATGGACAGGCCTAAGGGAATACAGGTATGTCCCTTTTTTATTTGCACGCCTGCCGGTCGGAACCCCGTGAGTCTGATCGCGGGTCCTGTGGACTTGATCGCCGCGGGGATACCCACGATCATCTCACGGGGAAGAAGAACAGGGAGATGCCGATGTAAACAGCATCTCCCCGTTCTGCCTAGCAACAAGTGACACTGATCTCTGATCCCTGTGATTGGAGCAGAGATCAGCGATCTGTAAAACACAGCCACGCCCCCCACAGTTAGCAACACGCCCCTAGGACACACTTAACCCCTACACTGCCACCTCCTGGTTAACCCCTTCACTGCCAGTGTAATTTACACAGGAATCAGTGCATTTGTATAGCACTGATTGTTGTATAAATGACAATGGTCCCAAAAATGTGGCAAAAATGTCTGATGTGTCCGCCATAATGTCGCAGTCACAATAAAAATCGCTGATCTATTACTAGTAAAAACATAATTATTAATAAAAATGCCATAAAACTATCCCCTATTTTGTAAACGCTATAACTTTTGCGCAAAGCAATCAATAATCGATTTTTGTGATTTTTTTTTACCAAAAATATGTAGAAGAATACGTATTGGCCTAAACTGAGGAAAACGAATGTATTTTTATATATTTTTTGGGGATATAAGTAAAAAATAATGTGTTTTTTTCAAAATTGTCACTCTTTTTTTGTTTAAAGCGCAAAAAATAAAAACTGCAGGGGTGATCAAATACCACCAAAAAAAAGTTCTATTTGTGGGAAAAAAAGGACATCAATTTTGTTTGGGAGCCACGTCGCACGACCGCGCAATTTTCAGTTAAATGGATGCAGTGCCAAATCGCAAAAAGTGCTCTGGTCTTAAGCCAGCAAAATGGTTCGGTCTGAAAGTGGTTAAAAAAAATATTTGAAAAAAAAAAAATATTTTTTTACTCACCAGAAACCCCTGTTGCTAGGCAGTCTTCCTAATCTGCCTCTTCCTATTCCGCAGCGCTGTTTCTTCAATTCCTCCTCCTCGGCGAGCGGCCCCGTTGTCTTCTGGGACATGTGTGTGTCCCAGGAAACAACGGGGCCATTCACAAAGTGCCGCGCGGCTCGCGCATGCGCAGTAGGAAATGGGCAGTGAAGCCGCAAGGCTCCACTGCCTGTTTCCCTTAGTTAGGATGGCAGGGCCGGCAGCCGATCCGATGGGCGGATCGGCCTCGGGGGGCCAACATCGCAGGCTTGCTCATTATGCCTTTGAAACACAGCTGTAAATAATGAATTCCATGATCACTGTGCCCCAAGTACCAGGATTTGTAGTCGTGGCGCAGAGCCCCCCTTAACAAAATCAGGCACAATGACGTACATGTACATGTAGGTCATTGTGTCCGCACGTGCTGCCCCGCCGCAGTATATGTACTGTGGCGGGTAGTAAAGTGGTTAAAGAGGAAGTTAACCCAGAAAAAAAATAAAAAATAAACCCTGCAAGGCAAAGGCATAATGAGCTAGTATGCATAGCATACTAGCTCATTATGAATAACTTACCTGAGATCAAAGCCCCTGAAGCATTTCTCGTTCTTCATCTCCACCGCTGCCATGTATCCCGGAGTGACTTCCGGGTCTTGCGGCTCCGGCGCTGTGATTGGCCGGACCCTCAATGATGTCACTCCGGCGCATGCACCCGGGAGCCATCAGTGACGGCATGAGCGCCTTCACTTGCGGCGCGCCCAGTACGCCTGCGCCGCTGTCTACGGCGCGCATGTGCCATAGACAACGGTGCCCTTTTTTTGTAAAATATCTCCTTAACCGTGTAGGTTAAGGAGATATTTCTTGGACCTACAGGTAAGCCTTAATCTAGGATTACCTGTAGGTCAAAGTGGTCTATAAGGGTTTACAACCACTTTAAGAACTATTTTCAGCATAAAGAAGAACAACGAGTCCTGGCAGTGATTGTTTGCCCTGATCTTGACATCATTGAGTCTGTCTGGGATTATCGAATTACATGAAGAAACAGAAGGATTTGCGGGAGCCTACATCCACAGAAGATCTGTGGTTAGTACTCCAAGATGTTAGGAACAACCTACCAGTCGAGTTCCTTTAACAACTGAGTTCAAGTGTACTTGATGCTGTATAAATATATATATATATATATATATATATATATATATATATATATATATATATATATATAATTCCTGTTAACGTTGAACTGTATGTTGAAATTATATTTATATTTCTGCCCATTAAAAAATAAATCAACTTGTACTGTATAAAGTCAGGTCCATAAATATTGGGACATCCACACAATTCTAATCTTTTTGGCTCTATACACCACCACAATGGATTTGAAATGAAACAAACAAGATGTGCTTTAACTGCAGACTTTCAGCTTTAATTGGAGGGTATTTACATCCAAATCAGGTGAACAGTGTAGGAATTACAACAGTTATGTATATGTGCCTCCAACTTTTTAAGGGACCAAAAGTAATGGGACATTTGGCTGCTCAGCTGTTCCATGGCCAGGTGTGTGTTATTCCCTCATTATCCCATTTACAAGGAGCAGATTAAAGGTTCAGAGTTAATTTCAAGTGTGCTATTTGCATTTGGAATCTGTTGCTGTCAGCTCTCAATATGTGATTCAAAGAGCTGTCACTATCAGTGAAGCAAGCCATCATTAGGCTGAAAAAACAAAACAAATCCATCAGAGAGATAGCAAAAACATTAGGTGTGGCCAAATCAACTGTTTGGAACATCCTTAAAAATAAAGAATGCACCGGTGAGCTCAGCAACACCAAAAGACCTGGAAGACCACGGAAAACAACTGTGGTGGATGACCGAAGAATTCTTTCCCTGGTGAAGAAAACACCCTTCACAACAGTTGTGTCAATGGGCAGCGTGGCTATACCGCTGGCAAAGCGCTGCTGCAGCAGCGCTTTGCGGATGGTTTTAACCCTTTCTCGGGCGCTAGCGGGGAGTAAAAGCACCCCGCTAGCAGCCAAATAGCGCAGCAAAATTACAGGCAACGCACCCACGGCCCCAGTGTGAAAGGGGACTAACTGGACCCAGCCCAGCAGTCTCAAAGATACAGAGCACTTTCTAGGGCAGGCCATACAGGCTTTGAATCTCCGTATGGACAGGCTGAATGGTCTAAGTTGATTGATCAATCAACTTGAGTACAGCCAGCATGCCGGATTTTACCTGATATTATCGCTAACGACTGCTATAGCCGCTAGCAATAATCACTGTATTCTCCTGCCCTCCCCTGCCCCCCTGCCAGGAGAAGACAATGGCGTAAATACTGGATGTATATAGTAGAGTCCCTGAAGAGTTTCTTTGCTGATCAAGTGGGCATCCCATAAGAACCCTTACCCCATCCAAGTTTAAGTCCCCTAAAATAAAATAAAAAAACAAAGCTCCAAAAACTGTTTCTTGTCTCCAGAGTGAGTGGAAAATGCATGTGCCTGGCTGTGCAGGGTGGGAACACCAGCAGCTCCTGTGGGGGTAGAGCTACATTTGGGGGCATCATTCAGGTTGTCTGCCTACGGTTAGTGTAGGTAAATTCTGGCAGCCAAGCCTTTGTGTTATTCTGGGTCAGGGTTTTGAGTAACTCCGGTAGGCTGGATGACTCAGACTTTTCCCCGCTTTCTGAAAACTTGGAGAAGGTTCCAGAAGCAGTTAGGAGGGGTCTAGGAGGAGCTAGCTGGAGTATTCTGAGGGCTCTGGCCAATCCCCAACAGATAGGTTGGCAGGTGGCAGACCCCCTCAAATACTCAGGATTAGCCCAGCTGTGGCAGTGGAGTTTGGGTGGAAGATGGAGATGGAGTATTAGGCTGTCAGCTGCCTTTAAGAGTAGCTCCCTAGTCTGGGGAAAGGGACCCCTCTTCATAACACACAGGGGGGATCCTGAACAGAAGGCACAGAAGCAAGAAGAGAACAGCAGGAGAACACTGCCAGGCAAATCTCCATGGAGGAAGACAGCCAAGAGGGCTGGTGAGTGTTACAGTCAGAAAATTGAGAGGCATGCCCGAAGGGACTGGGTGAAAGCAGTCTGGGATGGGTGCAGAGTCAGTCTGGGAGGACTGTGGAGAAGTAGCCAGGAGAGCTAGGGAAAGGGGCAGCTGCAGTCAGGCAGGCTGACAGTGCCTAAAGAGATAGTCCTGGGAGCAGTAGCCACAGGAATAGGACAGCTAGCACCAAAGACCTCTCTTTTTGCTACACTACCAAAGGGGCCCTCGGATTCTACTCACTTGGATCTAACTGAGATTGTATTGGCTCAAACTGTCAGTGCTAGCTGGTCTTGGGAGATGTAGTTCTACAAGCAAGTCTATGCTAGAGGTAGAAGAGGAGAAGTGTATATACTGGATGCATATAGTTGAGTCCCTGAAAAGTTTCTTTGCTGATCAAGTGGGCATCCCATAAGAACCCATACCCCATCCAAGTTTAATCCCCCTAATATAAAAAATAAATAAATAAAGCTGCAAGGACTGTTTCTTGTCTCCAGAGTGAGTGAAAAATTCATGTGCCTGGCTGTGCAGGGTGGGAGATACCCATATTCTCCAGCGGCTCCTGCAGGGGTAGCGCTACATATTAGTGACCATTTCCCATCACCACTGTGCTCTCAGTGCTCTCACCTTGGAGATGTGTTACAACGCATGTGTAATCATATCCAACATATAATCTCCTGCTGTAGCTCTGTGCTGGACATCCTGTGGTGTGGTCTCCCTCTCACTAGGGTGCTTGTCTCCTATTCAGTGTACTTCCTGGATGACCAATGTAATGGTCCCTTTTAGTGCTCTGCATCCACAATATGTTTACTCCTGTGCCATGTAAGAATAAAGAGGATGCTCCAATAGCGTAAGATCATCAATAACATATTTTATTAAGATAAAAAAGCTTACATCTTGATTCAAAATCACCAGCATGAATAAAAAACAATAAAATGTCCTAGTATGACATCACTTCTGGTCCATGATCCCTCAGGCTCCACCCTACGCGTTGTGTCACATACCACGTAAATTCATCAGGGGAAAAGCCTAATGGGATGTGGATGTCTTATATAGGCTAGGAATAATCAATTATATCGTGGCCATTTTGTTGGAGACAACACATAGAAAGTCCCCACATAGAAATTAATGGGCTGCCATTTGACTATACAGCTAAGATCACATACATCAATGGGAGAAGACTCCTAATAGACTAACACACGGGTTTACTATAAGAACGCATAGGTTTACTAAAATAGTTGAAGATAATAGGGTATATAATATGTTTACTAATCAATCCTTTGTCAGACATAAAATCGGTGCTGCAATCGGTGCTTCAGCCAATCAGCTCTCCTGATTGGGGCCGCTTTAAATTAAATTAAATTGTGAAGCAATGCATAGCTCTGCCTAGCTGAATCCCCATCCTCTCAGTGACTTATCTGCTTCCTTGTACCTGCAGCTTCAATCATCTCCTTGGCTCCTATGCGTGTCCTGACCCTTCGGGGTAAGACCGCACTTTATTAAGATTCCTCTCAACTCAACTTCTGAGTCCTAATGTTCCCTGGTGTCCTTGTGCCTCCTTAGACCCTCTTTCTAGTCCTCAGTGTGTTCCTCCATGCATCCTCAGCTGTAGTACCTTTACTGACCCCAATTCGCCTCTGAGCATCCTGTGACTCAAAATGCATACAAGAGCATCCTCTAAAACGTCAGTGTGCTGCTGTATGACCCTTGACTCCAAGAGCACCCAAAAGCATCCTATGTCATCTAGTAACTCCAGTGCACCACTGTGCATCTGTGATCCCAGTGCCCCCTGTGTCATCTACAGAATTCTAGGCACCTCTTTGGCAACTGGTGTCTCTACGCAGTCTCCAATATACTTTTGCATCACTTGGAGAGTCACTCTCAGTGGATATGGACCTCTGTCTATGAAAACTGTTATATGTCCAATATACCAAAAAACTAAGACAAGCATTCTTTCTGGGCTGACAACTAAAAATTAAGATGCAACACAAAAATCCAAGAACAGAACAAGAACGGCACAGAAGAGCTTCAACAAGGCAGTGCAGCTTGACATATTTGCAAACATTATGTAGCAAAAACATTGTTTTTAACACAAATTGTTAGACAATGTAATTAGTTTTATTGTTTGTTGGCTGGCTAGCTGGTAAGTGTTCTAAAAAAATGTTTTGTTATTCTGTGTAAAGCCCATCCATGTGCACCTTACTCTAAAAGATAGTTATACATTTTTGTTTTGCTTGCGGGAATTAGAGCGGGGGCAGACTGGACTCTTCAGCTGCGATGGTGCTGTGCTTCTGATGTGACCCTGCACCCTTAAGCCTCCCTTTTATTGACAAAGCTGGTAAGTGCACTAGGAAAATTTCTGTTTTGTTCATTCAGGAAAATAAATACCACATTTGATCACCAGATAGCGCTCTTCTATCTATTTTGGGGATGATAAAATACAGTTTGTAGCCTGTGCTGTTACATTCTGCAAATGAATATGTTGTCAAAGAGTAGAGGTGCTTGCTAGAATATCAAAATAATCGTGATCACCTGTACCGTAATAGCTTCTTTGACTGCTCCTACCTGATTTTGATCCATATTGTCTAGAATTTTCTAAAATTCTGAATTTGCTTTTAATTTATAGGAAATGGTTACTTAATAACACAGTGAGATATAATTTGATCACAGAAAAAAAACTCAGTTGCCTAAACTCAATCATTAAGGCATTGTACACTCAGGACAAGTATATGGTAACTAGTAAAAGCAATACGCTTTCAAACCTTTGTTTAATAAAGCCATAAAGTTATTTCCTTAATTACCCTTTGACTTTTTTCACAATAAAACAAACACTCTTTACAATTGAAAAAAAAAAAATTAAAAAATCTAGCACTCAGCAGCTTAACCCTAATGAACAGATCAATGGCTCCACTTTTTAAGATTATTCTGCCTTTCTGACAAGAGATAAATTAATGGAGTTCTTCATGCTGCAGATTTCCTACTACTTGCAAAGATTAAAGCAATTGTCCATGCTAGACGAAATGCACAGTGACACTGAGCTATAATCCAAAAGTGGCACAACCTCAGGGCCTGTGCGCTCATCTTGCATTGTAGTCTTTTATAAGGTCATAGCACAAACTGCTTGTTAAACCTCAAGACTAGATTATTGATGAAGAATCTCAAAACTGTGCTTTGTGTTCATGCTTATGAATTATTTCAAAAGTGTAAGCTACATATCATACATTGAATATTACTTAGTTAATCTTCAATCTCTAATTTGGAAAACCATAATGAACAACTTTTATTGTGAGTTGTCAGAAAATGTGCTGTTCTCTACAAAAGATAGAGCAGAATAATATACTGAAATATGCTTCAATGCAAGGTAATGCAAAATGATTTAGCCAGATGAATCTGCATTGTATGGTTTTATTTCTAAAGTGTCCTGGATGGAGTCTAGTGGATGGAGTCTAGTAGCCTCCATTGTGCCACTGCAGCTAATTTGAAGATCTCTGGTCCTTTATTTCTGGCTTGCTACCAATGGCGGGTGCTGCATTAGGGACGCAGGGGCGCCACCCCCCTAATCCATGCGCCTGGCCCCTAATCTACATGCAGGGTGCTGGATGCATTTATTTCAATTGTCTTTTTTTTTAATCACGTGATTAGAGCTGGAGTCTCTAATTGGCTTACTGCTTATCCTTCCGGCCAATCGGGAAGTGGGTCCTGAGACCCGGTTAGACTCCCAGCCAAAATAATTTCCTGTTAGGCTGGGAGGAGAAGCAACGGCTGGCACTTCCCACAACAAGCTGGAGCAAGCTGGAACGAGAAGCAGCCTAAGGCCATTGATCACCGCCTTCCTGTCCCTCTCCCACAAAGGGGGGGTTAGGCGGGCAGTCAAGATAGTGCGAATGAGGGGGGGGGGCAGGTTTGTTTGCCACCCCCCAAAATATTGAGCACTGGCCGCCACTGCTTGCTATGACACTATTGCTGCTGGAAATCACAGGAAGACTTTGCATGGCTAATAACATGTTTGTTGCCTTATAATAGGCACATCAAGGCATTCATATTATAGCAGTAAAAAAAGTGATATCTGCGCTGTGAAGAAATTATTCCTGTGCAGGCTGCTAGCACTTGAAAGCAGTATATCAGTGCTTCAGTGGAAATTTGCAAAACAAAAGTGCAGCACCTCAAAAACATAGTTACATAGTTGGTAAGGCTGAAAAAAGACACCAGACCATCCAGTTCAACCTGTGTGGGGGAGAGTGAATGTGTTTATTTGAATAGTAAAATGTATATCCCTGTATGTTGTGATCATTAAGATGCCCATCTAATAGTTTTTTGAAACCTTAGATGCTCCCTGCTGATATCACTGTTTCTGGAAGAAAATTCCACACTAAAAAACCCCCTACGATGATTATGGTTAAACCGTGTCTTTTTAAACTCCCTTTCACTGAACAGTTTTTTCCCTATGCTATATACATATATGAAAGAAAAACACATATATACAAATAATACATTAAAGTCCAAGTGACAAGACTGAAATCCCAGTAGAATGTCCAATGTGATTGTAAATGCAAGATGATAACACCAGTTTTAATAACCCAATTCTTCTCCAGAGTGCTTCAGTGATCCAATATATGCAAACTCACCAAGCGAGTGGCTGCTGTTACAGCAGCATTAACGCCTAAATGAACTTGTTGCTCAAACAAGGACCATTGAAGCATAGGGACTCCCAGGACTTCTCCTTTAAAGCCTTCAATTAATATTATACCAGATGCAGCATGACAATACTATTGTGTTGCATCTATGACATCACAATGGTGTAATTGCTGCTTAATCTAAAAATTTCACACAGCCGTCCTGTCAGAAACCATGAATCAGACTGAGACAGAAGTACAGTTAAATCGTTTATCGTTAAGTTGTTTAATAATAATAAAAAAAATGGAAACTGAGTAAACATAGTCAAAACATAGCCAGAGTTCAGGAACCAGAACGGATAGTCAGATGAGCCAAAACGTCAGGGAGACAGAGATGAGGGTAGTAGAACAGCAATCAGGATCTGGGACCAGAAGGAATATCAGCCAAGCAAGTCTTTAACAGTTACACATGAGAGCGTCTCTAGATATGTGACCGAAGTAAAGGCAGAGATAATCTGGACTGGACGGCTTAAGTAGGCAGGACTGATGAGCAGGAGATCCTCAACAGGTGAGTCACTGTGGAGAAATAGGAGCTGGTAATTAGCCGACAGCTGAGCGACCAGCTTTGATAAGGAAGGGCTGAGCCCAGCCCTGACATATCCTCTGTGTAAAAAACAATCTGTAAACCCTCATCTGCTTAACTAGCATTTCATCATGAACAGTCTTAAAACAGTATATGTGAATTTAGTGGAGAAAAAAGGGCACAAAAATACCTTTTAGTCATCTACGTTCAAAGCCACATGATGACTATGCTGCTGTGAGTAAGACTAAACCTCAGAGAGTCAAAGGTGGGCTTATAATAGCACCATGGCATTAGGTGACTGCTGATAGCCTTATCACCCTATTACAGGAAGCACTGAGTGCTAGATAATACTAATAGGATCATATTTTAAAGCAGACTTTGTATTAAAACCGCTTTGCTGACATCCCCACCTCCAAATATAGAACACACCAGAGTCTGTCAAAAATAATTCATATTTACAAAAATAAATGTATTTTCTTGGGCACCAAGCCTTTCCAAGAATCAGTGGTGAGACACAAGAGGGTGGAAGGTGGGGATGTATTTATTTATTTATTTTTATTAAAAAAAAATATTTTGGGTAGCTTTTTATTAAGTGTTTTTATTAGAGCTTGTCAGCAAAGCAGGCTCTGCATTTTATGGTTTCAAATACAATATTCTATAAATACATTACAAAGAAAATTAACAAGCAACCATTTCAATAGAAACCATAATATTACAATTTCTAGACTTTCCATGAAGTGTAGCCAGCTGAAGCCAGAAAATTACAGACAGTCCCCAAGAGATTGGAATATGCCAGTCTTTTGGGATAGTAGACAGTATGGCCTGAACATAAATAAAAAACACAACGTCACAATAATCCTTTTCTTAAATCAATAATTTTATTTTGGATGAATATTTTGGCAGTGGCTATTATCATTAGTTTTTATTTCAAAGACATTGTAACTTAAGTAATTTACCAGCATTAAAATTCATATAACACATTTAAAAAACCCAGCTCAGCCACTCAGACTCAAGCTGAAATAAACTTTAGAGTTAAAATTTATATTTTTTAAAACAACTGTCCCCTTTTGAAACCAACACAAAAGGGACTTGACCACATAATAAATTGACCCTTTTATACTGACCCCCCAGAATTCTAGAAGCTTTAATGGGGTCATATGACCTTTTCCAGCCTATAGGAAAAACAGTGGAACTTTCCAGGTCAGCTGACCTGGTTGACCTATAACAGACCTCCCTCTGATTTTAAATCAGCGGGGGGCCTTGAAACTATCCCTGTCATGATCCCATAAGGAAAAGGGAGGCCTTAAAACAGGCTCACCCTCCTTTTCCCTGTATGGTTATGGGTGACATATCTGCATGAATGAATAGAAGTTTCCCAGTATCAGGGCGACTACGCATAACTGGGCATGTTGGCGAGCCAGGGCAGGAAGATAATTCAGGTCCAAGGTCCAAGGTGAGAATGTTATAGGTATGGGTCCAATATTATTCTCCAGAGTCACCAAGTCCTTATTGTCTGCATGACAATAGATAGATGTGAAGCAAGATAATAATTTCTGTCGTTTGGGAAAACCATGTCTCCATTGTGTTTAGCTTTAGTAAGTAGCATTAAGTTTATATGTGGATTTTTAGACGCCCAGAGAAATCTCCTGGTTATGGAGTTCAGAGTCTGAAAAAAGCTTAATGGTAAAAGGACTGGTAGAGTCTGGAAAAAATATAGAATACTGGGCAGGATTGTCATTTTTATTATGGACGCCCTACCAAACCATGAGAAATATTTTAGAGACCATTTCTCCAAGTCTTTTGGAGTAGTGGTTTAAAATGTTTTGTTTTAATTGATTCTAATTTTGGGGTGAGCCATATCCCTAGATATTTGATGGCTTTGTCTTCCCATTTAAAGCCACAGTTACCTTGTGTGGTAGTAGGGTGTTCTCTGGTAGTGTTAAGTCTTCTTTCTAGGGTTTTCCTGGAAAGTGCTGAAAAGAGAGGAGGAGAGGTAGAGCTTCCTGGGGTGTTTTAGGGAGCCCTGATTAATCCCTGATCTGGATTGGCAGGGGGCAGGCCTCCCTAAATACCTATGGTCAGCCCAGCTGGGGAGGAGTTGTCGGGTGGAAGTGCTGGAGTACTGATGATGTCTTTCTGGTTCATTTGTTGGTTTCCCAGTGCATCCTGGGATATCTCATACTTATAGTACCTCCAAAACAAAGTGAAGTTAACGCTGAATAAAAGTCCTTCAAAAGCGTCAGGTACTGTAAGCGAGCATTGCAATAGACTTCTATGGAGGCTTTGGAGAGATTTTGAAGCACCAAGAAAGCGACATGGGGTATAACTTTTGAAGCAAAGCAAAGCAAAGCAAGCACAACGTGTGAACAGGGCTGTAAGGTAATCATTTTATTTTGTGAGAAGTGCTTTGATTGCCATTCAGAGTGCTTTAAAAAAGCATGTTCAATGCCACACTTTGAAGCAAGAATAAGTGAGCCATTACTCTCACACTCTCATTGTACTGACCCGTATTTGCTTTCAGTCTCACAGTGCTGACCCATATGTTCTCATAAAATCATAGTACTGACCCATATGTACTCTCAGACTCGCAGTATTGATGTACTCAAAAAAAATAAAAATAAAATAAAAACATTTTTAAGGTAATAATGAGAAAACAATCCACATCAATTAACAGTAAAACTCGCTGACTGAGGAGTAATTCTCGTGACTAATAGTACTAGCAAACATTAAGAGACAAATTGACTCAAACAAAGACTGTCACATTTTGAGTGCTCGGGCAGCTTAGTATTACAAAATTAGAAAAGGTTTATTAATTAAATATTAGAAAAACACTGGAAAACCAAACACCATTAAAATCATGACAATGTTGCCAATACAAAAAAGACCAGGCCCCATGACATTCATACAATACCACATCTATTACCTCTAAAGTTTAATATTGCTGAAAATGATGTTTAAACCTCACGACCACCATAAGCAGTTCCTAGTTGAATAGTTTGCAAGATGTACCTCTCAACAGGCATGACTGGGGTTAACAGCAGATAGTATTAACACTATTTTTGTATCAGTCTAAGGAGCAACATAATGTTTAGATACCTAATTAAACACTTAAATCTCAGTGTAAATATCTGCAATGAAAGCACTAAACAAGCTCACTCAGTATTGACCCTTATGCTCTACATTTTTACATTTCTGACCAATGTTCTCTCTCAATCTCATAATACTGACACATTGCTCTTTACCTTTCACAGTACTGACCTATATGCTTACCCACTCTCCTACACACAACAAAAACACAGAGAGGAAGAAACAATGATTGAGGAAGTCCAATTTATACTAGACACAATCTAGTGGTGGCTGGCAGATCTGTAGTTAATCATACTGCTCTTATATGCTCATAAAATGCTCATATATCAGGTTGGTCAGTGAGTGTGTGTATATATATATATATATATATATATATATACATATCTATATACACACATACATATGGCAGTAGGGCAGAGGTTGGTGTCAGTAGAACAGTGGACGGTGTCAGAAGGGCAGAGATTGGTGTCAGTAGTTTATTTTTTATATATTTTTTATTATTACTTTTTTACAATTTTATTATTTTTGACAATATTTTTTTCATAATAATTTGTTATTATTGTTTTAAAAAATTTTTTTAGGAGCCCCCATTGGGGGGACTTTGGTAAAATATCAGGGGTCTAAACAGACCCCTGATGTCTCATTTTGAGACAGAGAAAGGGATTGAGGACAGGGATTCCCCAATTTTCTTTCAATGTTTATAAAAGAGAAGTCAAAGTTATATGGTTGGAAATTTGCTACACACGAAGAAAGCTGAGGATTTTGTCTTTTAGTGTCACTTAAATCTTTTATTGATCATATATTGGATTGTATGAGTCAGAGAGAAGGCTTTTTAGTTGGTTTTATTTTAGCGTTGACCCAAATTTTCTGTATGGGCCCGGTGTGGGTGGATTATTAGAGGAAAGACAATATTTTACAGTAGTTTGAAAATAAGAAACATCCAATCCTGTTTATTCAATTCCTCTTTATAAATTTACTTTACATAAAATTTTAGAAAAGGATGCTGGGCATGCTGTATAAGGACACATATATAGCTTACTGTGTATTATATAGATGCACTGTATATTACCTGATTATACTACAATATACATATATACTGTTTCAAATGTACACACATGGTAAACAAGGGGTACACTGATCACTTTAGTCAATGTTCTTCTCATTCCCTATAGAGCTAAAGTAGCCACTGTGGCTAACAAAATATAAGACCTTACTAAAACACGTTGCAACAGATTGTTGTTTATATTACTAAATGGAAAAAGATGGCTTGCAAATAATGATTAGGTATATTTTATTTTTGTAGTTACAAGGAAAGTTTTTGTGGGCAGTTTGTCAGGGCAATGGCTTTTGTTGGCACTTCAATCACCACAGCACCATGGTTGATATGGTGTCAGGATGATTGAAGCGCATTATTTATATTAGTACATTGTAATATAAAACTCACCATAATGCAGAATCAGTGGGAGCCCTGAGCATGTTACCAGATTTATCGGCGTATAACACGCACTTTTCTCCCTTAAAATCAGGGGAAAGTCGTGGGTGCGTGTCATACGCCAATCCCCCAAAAAAAAATGACAAAAAAAAAATCAAACGGCGCCGTAAAATGGCGACCGCCGCCGAAAAAAAACGAGCGCCGCCGGAAAAAAACGAGTGCCGCCGAAAAAAAAAACGAGTGCCGCCGAAAAAGACCGATCTGACTGTTCGGCGCCGCTCGCAGTCAAGCCTCCCTGCTCTTGCTTCCGAAACAGCAGGGAAGCGGGACTGCGAGTGGAGCCGAACAGATGGCTCGGGCTTTTCCGGAGGCACTCGGTTTTTAATGGCGGCGCCCGCTCGTTTTTCTCCGGCGGGAAATTTAAACATGCCACAGACGCTGACATGCTGCAAGACACACTGGGCAAGGCTGCAAGACACACTGGGCAAGGCTGCAATACACACTGGGCAAGGCTGCAATACACACTGGGCAAGGCTGCAATACACACTGGGCAAGGCTGCAAATCACACTGGGCAAGGCTGCAAATAACACTGGGCAAGGCTGCAAATCACGCTGGGCAAGGCTGCAAATCACGCTGGGTAAGGCTGCAAATGGCGCTGAGCAAGCTGCAAATGACGCTGGGCAAGCTGCAAATGACGCTGGGCAAGCTGCAAATGGCGCTTAAATGTAAGTTTTTTTTTCCCCCTAAACTTCCCTCCTAAAACTTTTTTTCCTTAAAATGCCCTCCTAAACTTGGGGTGCGTGTTATACGCCAGTGCGTGTTATACGCCGATAAATACGGTACTTGTCACCATCGCCTGCCACCAAAATGCAGATTGTCACTTGCCACGTCACCTGCCACAAGATTCAGCTTTTCACTTGCCATGCCGCCTGCAACCAAATGCAGCTTGCCAACTGCCACGTCAGCTGCCAGATGATTGTCAGGAACCATGAATCAGACTGAGACAAAAGTGAAGTAAAAATCACACTATTTAATAAAATGGTATAAACAGAGAAAACATAGTCAAAACATAGCCAGAGTTCGGTTACCAGGATGGGTAGTCAGAACAAGCCAGAGAAACAGGAGTCCAGAAATCAGCGGGTGCAGCAAACAGGATCAAGAACCAGAAGGCAAATCAGCCAAGCAAAAGTCTTTCACAGGAAGACACAGCAAAGAGAGTCCGGATATGTTGACGAAGGCAAAGGCACAGAAGATCTGATCCAAGGAGTTTATATATCCAGCAGCTCTAGCTGACGAGCAGGAAATGAAGACCAGGTGAGTCACTGTGGAAGGAAGAGTCTTTGGCAATTAACCGACAGCTGAGCACAGAGCTCTGAGAAGGAAGGGCTGAGCCCAGACCTGACAGTACCCCCTCCTCAATGACCCTTCCCCCTCGGAGGACCATCAGGTTTGAGGGGAAAACGTCTATGGAAGGCACGGAGGAGGACAGGAGCATGAACGTCCGAGGATAAAACCCAAGAGTGTTCCTTCGGACCGTACCCCTTCCAATGAACCAGGTACTGTATGCGCCTACAGAAGCTATCCTTGACCTACGCCCTGCCCCGTTTCGTCACTTCCGACTTCCGGCCCTCGTGACGAAGTCAGAAGCGACGAAACGCGTCAAGGCGTAGGTCAACTGGAAGTGACGTAAGACATGTGCGGTCCAAGCTTGCTTGCTTACCCTGCGGAACTGATTCCAGCACATTTCCGGCGGGGAGAAAGCTCAGGCACAGTACACCATTTTACATTTGCCCTAACTGTTTTTACTATGGTACGCTTAACTTACTGAGGGAATTTATTTGTGTGGGGAAGAATCTTTAATAAATTGCATTATACAGTATCACACTATGTGGCCCAATTTTTTTCCATATGTTATGACGGGTACCTGCGTATTGGGAGAACTGATATGATGAGATTGGAGGAGGAATGGAGATACTGATGACTACAGGCTTATAATTTTAGTGTATCTGGTGAGTGTACCCCCACAAGGGGACGAGCATCACACGTGGTGAAGTCTTTGGTGGATGGCTTAGATTGACTACAACTATATAGAACTGTTTCACATATTTTTTTACCTCTTTTACTGTTGGAGAACTATTTATTTATTTATTCATTTTGGACACGGATTGATACCATTGGAGAATCATTTATTTATTTATTTATTCACATCGGACACTGATGTTCAACTAATGAACATCACGCTGTTACAATATTTGAAAAGACGTTTTATGCACACTTTTTTCCACTTATTGTATTTTTTTGAGGTATTCATAATGGCCTGTTCTGGTATTAAACGCAGTTTTCCATTTGTCACCCTTCTTGATCCTCACAAGATTGTATGCCCCTCGCAAATCAAGCTTCGTAAAAAACGTTGCTTCCTTGAGGCGGTCAAATAACTCTGTAATCAAAGGAATCGGATATGTGTTCTTAATCGTGAAGTGATTGAGACCCCTATAATCAATACAAGGTTTCAGTTCACCATTCTTTTTTTTTCACAAAGAAGAAACCAGCACCAGCAAGAGACGAGGATCTACGGATGAATCCTCGAGAAAGTGTGTCCATGGCTTTGTCTTCCGAGACAGACAAAGGGTAGACCCAACCACTAGGGGATATGGCACCAGGTGGAATGTCAATTGCGTAATCATATGATCTGCGTAGAGGCATACTACCTGCTTAACCTTTGTCAAAGACATCGCAAAATTTTAAAACATGTTTACCTGCATTGTGGCAACCAAGAAAGAACCTCAGCACGAAGCCCATCAAAAGAGGGGTTGTGCCTCTGTAACCAAGGATAACCAACAACCACTGGAAAATTAAGTGAGGAAATTACTTAGCAAGAAAGTTCCCCCTAGGATGGGACTTTAAAAGCCACAGACATTGAATAACATAGAAAAATGTTTATTGATTACATAAAACAAGTGGATCAAACAATGATCAAAAAATCAATCGTAAAAAGACGTCTAACAACCAATGTCGTATTATAAAACAAACATAGCACAAAACATGATACAACAGTACATATAAAATTATACTAGTACTCTCCAGTGGATGGTGCTCCCTAGTACCCTACGTGTTTCCAGTTTAATACCTTTGTCAGGGGTAGAGAGTGGGAGTAGTACGATCAAAAACATATATTTTAGCTCAACAGAGTAGCTTCATATCACAAGCAACTGAGGCAACTGTCAGGATGGAGGTGCAGATCAACGTCAGCTTAAGCTCAAAGTCTAGAACACTGAATTCCCAAATCTGTTAAGTAACAGATAAGCAGCAGCAGCTGGACTGGTGTGTTCTCGTTTTTCAGGTGTATGCTCAGGTAGGTAATGGGGAAGGAGCTAACCAAAGCCTTAAAATAAGGCTCCCAAATCAGTGGGTACCCCAATAGTCCCTATCTTCCTGCATATGTCATATGTAACGATTGGTTTCTGTCTCAGTGATATCTCCCCTCTCTCTGCAGTGCCTGAGGAAATTACTTGGAAATTAATTATCTCATGGTGAAGAGCCCCCACAACCATGGTCAAAGGAGCAGTCTCATGAGTCATGAAAAGGCTGTAAAGGTCTTTCATCAATAGCCTCAATGGCAAGTGGAGTGGCCTGAAGCTGCAGCGGAAACAAGTGCTTGGACACAAAGGCACCATCTATGAACAGGCCTGAAGTCCCAGAGTCGATTCAAGCCAGTATGTCTATGGATGACTCGGACCAAGAAAGGGTAACTGGTGCCAGGGGCTTATCCTTCTGGATAACTGGGGACGTAACAACGCCACCTAAGGTCTGACCCCTTTAGGGCAAAATCACATACCTGTAAGTGATTCTCGTGATCAGTTCTCTTGCGCGCCCTTGTTAAAGGGGGCTTCCAGATTCTGATAAGTCCCCTGCCCGCAGACCCCCACAACCACCGGGGAAGGGTTCTGGGGATAAGGCCCTTGTCCTCATCAACATAGGGACAAGGTGCTTGTGGGGGGACCCCAAAGCACCCTCCCCATGTTGAGGGCATATGATCTGGTACGGTTCAGGAGGGGGGGTTCTCTCTCACTCCGCCTTTTCCTGCAGCCTGCCAGGTTGCAAGCTCAGATAAGGGTCTGATATAGATTTTGGGATGACCCCCACGCCTTTTTTTTTTTATTGGCGTGCAGTTCCCCTAATATCCATACTAGACCAGAAGGGCCTGGTAATGGACTGGGGGGAACCCACGCTGTTTTTTCCAATGATTTTTTATGTATATTGCTGGGATTTGGCAACACATTACAGCCGCAAGCAATTTCAATAAAAAATTTTCCTTTAGAAATGTCATTTTGCTGCGGTACTGTTATAAACATGGGAAAGATGCGCTACTTTACAGGCAGACTACGGGGACCCCCATGTATGATATTTAAAGGAATATTTAATTTTTATTGTTTCACTTTATTCAAATCACTGCTCCTGAAAAAAATGCAGTTTTAAATCTTTTTTTTGCATTGATACATGTCCCCATACACTTGGGTACGACTGAGCATGGCTGGGTATAGATGAGTACGGCTGGGTACGACTGAGTACTGCTGGGTATGACTGGGTACGGCTGGGCACGGCTGAGTATGGCTGGGTATGGTTGGTTATGGCTGAGTATGGCTGGGTATGGCTGGGTATGGCTGAGTATGGCTGAGTATGGCTTGGTATGGATGGGGGTGGATGGGATGACTGAGCATGGATGGATGAGTATTGCTGAGTATGGATGGATGGCTGAGCATGGATGAGTATTGCTGATTAGGGATGGATGGCTGAGCATGGATGGATGAGTATTGCTGAGTATGGATGGATGGATAAGTATTGCTGAGTATGGATGGATGGATGAGCATGGATGAATGAGTACTGATGAGGATGGATGGCTGAGTATTGCGGATTATGGATGGGGATAGATGGGATGGCTGAGCATGGATGGATGGCTGGATGAGGCAGGAATTGTCACATATTAGTGCTGTGGGCACTACAGATCCAGCTGCATCTGATCTCTCCCCTCTCCACTCACACTGTACCGAGAGAGGAACCAGATATGATGCCGGTTTGTTTTCAAGCGATCGCTCCATCATTTGATGGATCGATCACGTGGTAAATGGCCGCTGTCAGATGACGGTCATGGATATTACCGAGTGCGCACCCCAGGGGGCACGCGGGAGCGTGATTCTGGGAGGACGTCAATGTATGCACTCCCAGAGTTATAAAGCCGTGCTGTAGCTGTCATTCGGCTATGGCACGGTCGGCAAGCGGTTACATTTTTTTATTGGGTAAAAATTGTTGGTATCTTTTTGTTTATAGCGCAAAAAATAAAAACCGCAGGTAATCAAATACCACCAAAAGAAAGCTCTATTTGTGGGGAAAAAAAAGGACACACATTTTATTTGGGTACAGTGTTGCATTACCGCGCAATTGTCAGTTAAAGTAATGCAGTACCGTATCACAAAAAATGGCCTGGTCAATAAGGGGGTACAAACTTCTGGAGCTGAAGTGGTTAAAGCATGAGAGAGGCCTAGTCCATTCAAAAAAAGGATATAACAAACTTAACAATAAACAACAAACAAAATATTTTAAGGAAGAGAGAAAATTCCAGGAAACTTATTTTCAACTAGATTCATATCCAGGAGCATCAGACATCCCTCTAGTGTCCAGCCAGCCAGTGAATTGCTTTACCCAGAGTGGTGAAAAAGTAGACCCTGCCTTTATTAATTACACTTAGCTTGACGGAGTATAGCATACTATATAGACCAAACTGAACTCCTACAATTGCTTCTTAACATAATGAAAAGGTGCTGTTTGTGCAACTGTTGTTACAACTGAAAAGGATAGATTGCAATATTGCTTCCATTATTATGAACTTCCTCAAGAGATCTGATTTGAGAACATTCTCTGTATCTTAAAGAGGAAGTAAACCCTGATGGGTTTTACTTCCTCTTTTTCTCCCTGTATAGCCTGAAAATTAAAAGCATAATGGGCTAGTATGCATCGCATACTAGCCCATTATGTACCACTTACCTGCAAAAGAATCCAGCGACATCCCCTGTGTGGGCAGCGTCCATCTTCTTGCCCTCTTCCTTCGGGGGCCACGGACTCCGGCTCTGTGATTTGCCGGGGGCCGCGTGACGTCACTCCAGTGGGTTTACAACAACTTTAAAAGTGTAAAATTCAGGCTACCAGGGGTCTCAGAGGAGTTCCTGAGGGAGGGGGAATTCACTGGAATTATATATACGTGTTCAATGGCAAATGAATGTGAACGCACAGTATTGGCCATAAATTTTCTAAAACCACTGCTCTAAAAATCATCAGGATATTTGCCATCTAAACCTCCAGCAAATCTAAGCAAGTGAATATTATTCTTGGTAGTCTTCCATACCCCACAGTTTGAAATTTTGATCCATTAGTTCTTTTTGTGCATTTCTCATATCCTCCCCAGGGGTTGGACAGAATCTTCTAAGTCACTGATTCTGTGCTCAGTAATGGTCACTAAGGGTCATAGACTGCGTCCTGCTTGTCTATGACCCTATTAAAAAATATGTCTAAACTGATATTATCAATGTGCTCCATTAGTGTAGTCTGGCAGTGCTGTGAGGCAGCCACGATCTTCATCGTGAGTGAGGGCCCTCCTTCCTCAGCAACAGACACCTCCACCCCCCCATTAGTCGCACCTGTGGGCCCCGAGGTCTTACATTTAGTCCCAAATCTTTCTCATTGAGAAATGGCTGCATAGGAGGTAAATCTGCACCTACAGCCTTTACCTGCATCTTGTAGCCCTGGCGCCATCCTGTGGCCAGGTGATCTTCTGGACTTTTGGCAGTGCTATGGCCAATTTTGACCATTGTTGCAAGTCAGGCTGGGTAAAGAGAGTCTCCAGCAGCAAACCCAAGCACAAGAGGACTTAAAAGCATAGTTCACCTTTGCCAAAAACCGCCTATGCAGATGTGTAGTGCTTGTAGATAAAAACAAACTGTGCAGCTTAGATCAAAGTTGAATAAAACCTTTGCTACAGGTGTAGGCTATTTACGTACCTCCCAAAGTCTGATTGAAAAACTCCCAGAGATTGCATTATCCAATTCTGCCTTGTTACTAACCACTTTAAGACCGGGCCTATTTTTCAAACTTGTTGTTTACAAGTTAAAATCATTTTTATTTTGCTAGAAAATAACTTAGAACCCCAAACATTTATATATACACACCCTAGAGAATAAAATGGCGGTCGGTGCAATACTTTCTGTCATACTGTATTTGCGCAGCGGTCTTAATTAAAAAATAAGACAACAGTAAAGTTAGCTACGTTTTTTTTTATATTTGTGAAAGATGATGTTACGCCGAGTAAATTGATACCCAACATGTCACGCTTCAAAATTATGCCCGCTCATGGAATGGCGACAGACTTTTACCCTTAAAAATCTCCATATGCAACGTTTAAAAAATTCTATAGGTTGCATGTTTTGAGTTACAAAAGAGGTCTAGGGCAAGAATTATTGTTCTTGCTCTAACGATCATGGTGGTACCTCACATGTGTGGTTTTAACACTGTTTTCATATGCGGTTGCTGCTCACGTATGCGTTCCCTTCTGTACGCGAGCTCGGTGGGATGGGCACGTTTAAAATATATATATATTTTTTTTTTTACCTTTTGTATTTTTATTTTTACACTGTTCTTTTTTTAAAAAAATTGTCACTTTTATTACTATTACAAGGAATGTAAACATCCCTTGTAATAGAAAAAAAGCATGACAGGACCTCTTAAATATGAGATCTGGGGTCAAAAAGACCTTAGATCTTATATTTACACTAAAATGCAATAAAAAAATTAAAAATAAAATGTTGGTTGAAATTTTTTTTAATAAAAACCTTGCTTTAGGAGCTATGGGCAGAAGTGACGTTTTGACGTTGCTTCTGCCCTGCATTGATATGGAGCCGGGTGGGGGCCATCGTCCCCTTACCCAGCTCCATACCACAGAGGACACAGGATCCGATTGCCTCTGCCACTACCAATGGCTCTGGTAAGTGGCGGAGGGCACTTGAACGTGGTGGGAGGGGCCCCTCTCCCGGCATCGATAAAAGTGATCTTGTGGCGAATCTGCCGCAGAGACCACTTTTATCTGAAATCGGACTGCACGCTGAAGAAGAGGATGTTATGGTAGCTAGCTGCTGCTATAACAATGATATTCCTCTTTAAAGTACCGCCACATACAGATGGAGGGCGGTCTGTGAGTGGTTAAGAGACTCCTAGCTCTTACTGTTCACCTTCACTATCACAGGAGCGAGCTCACAAATGATGAGCTCAGAGCTACTGCATCCATGTGGAGGAAGCGTGTGTAATGAAGTTTTAATCAGAGAAAAACCTTGCTCCTATGGTAGAGGAGGTGAACCGTTACCCCCCGTACACAAGGTCGAATTTTCCGACGGAAAATGTTCGATGGGAGCTTTTTGTCGGAAATTCCGACCGTGTGTAGGCTCCATCAGACATTTTCCATCGGAATTTCCAACACACAAAATTTGAGATCTGGATCTCAAATTTTCCGACAACAAAATCCGCTGTTGGAAATTCTGATCGTGTGTACACAATTCTGGCGCACAAAGTTCCACACATGCTCGGAATCAAACAGAAGAGCAGCACTGGCTATTGAACTTAATTTTTCTCGGCTCATCGTACATGTTGTACATCACCGCGTTCTTCACGTTCCCAACTTCCGACCAACTTTGTGTGACCGTGTGTATGCAAGACAAGTTTGAGCTAACATCCGTCAGAAAAATCCATGGATTTTGTTGTTGGAATGTCCGATCAATGTCCAATCGTGTGTACAGGGCATAAGAGCTAGGAGTCTATTAGTAATGTCCTAGCAACAAGGCAGTATGGAATGATGCAATCTCTGGGAGTTATACACTGTGTAAGTGTCATGTTTACCCCTAATGTAGGTGGTCAGGCACTATAGCTAGATTCTGTGTTTTTCACCTTTAGCAGCCCCCTTTCCTATAAGGCAAACAGGCCTACTGGTATTCGGTTTCCCCCAGGTCTTATACACAATGTTATAGTGGTTGGCTACCATGCCGGGGCAGGTGCGAACTGAGCACAGCAAACATGTACTTGCAGTTGGCAGACAGGCTGCGTGGTCAGTGACAGTCCAGGTTCAGTGCAGGCTGGGTTCTGAGCGTAGTCGATATCCGATTTTAGGTTGTCAATGAGGGAATCCAAGCTAGCAGGCACAGGAACAGAGCAGACAAACAGGGAGCTTGAGAGCACCTGTTAAACAAGCATGAGACTGAAGGCTTGGCTGCATTAAATCAGGTTTGCTCTCCACCCAGAGACTGGCTACATCAATCACCTTGCATGTGAACAAGAAGGCAGGCAGAATGCATCACAGCCAAAACCAGGATGCTGGAATGAGACCAGCAGCTGTAAAGGAGCAGGAGGCCTACAGGCTCCAGCCAGTAAGGCACAGGCACAGAGGAGAAACACAAGCTGGGAGTGCACAGTTGCAGATAACAAGAGACTGACTGAGATACACAGGGAAACAGACTGGTAAAGACAAGCAAGAACTAACTGACGTACCAAGTAAAGGAAGACTGGATGATTATAGGAAAGTATGAGATCACTGGGGTAAAAAAACAGATAGAGGAACAAGACGAACATAGACACAAGCTAGGAATCACAGGAAAAAGTACACAAGGTTGGAAACCAAAGTCATAAGGTTTACTGGGATACAGAGACACAGGCTGGAATCATGGGAGGAGCAAAGGGTTCAAGTTTCACCAGAAACAAAACACAAAGCAAGGTTGTTCAAGGAATCAGAAATGGAGCTGTCCAGCATCTCAGGTGGCACAGTGGGAAGAAACACATCCAGGCACTGCAGAGGTTCCAGATTAAGATCAGAATCCTAACAGTAGACCCCTCCTTCCAAAATAGCCCCTGGAAGTCTTAGTTCTAGTTTTATGAGGAAATCTCTGGCAGAATTCTCTTGTCAATCTGGAGGCATGTATGTTCTCCTCAGGTTTCCAAGAGTTTTCTTTTGTTTCATATCCTTCCCATTAAACCATATAGTGTAATTTGTTCCTGAATATCCTGGTATCAAGAATTCTTTCAACCACAAATTTTTCTTCATCTTGTACCTCAATGGGTACCTCAAGGAAGTGGGAGAATTCTCCCAGAAAAAGGATTTTTATTAAATGGTTTAAGTAATATGTAAAAAAACTGGTTGAATCTTTAAAATGTCAGGAAGTTTTAAGCAAAAAGTGTTGTGATTGATTTGAGCAGAAATCTAAAAAGGTCCCACAAACGTTTGACTCAACTTTTGACCCAACCCCAAAGGAGAAGATCAGAGCATCTTATTGTGTGCACAGGTCAGGCATGAAGCCACATAGCTTTTGATATCTTTTTGTAACCTGGCCACCAAAAGGAACATAATAACATTTCTTCTGTTGTAGAAAACCCCAAAATGTCCAGTCATGATTCAAACTCAGGGCTTCTAGCCGAGCAGAAATGTCTGGGAACTTGTGGCCCATAGGAAGTTCTTTTGAGGCAGGATCGTGCATTCAGAGTTGCTTTTCCTGCAGAGGCCCAGGTCATAGCCATGATAAGGCATTCCTTGACCCAGGTAATATGAGACAATAAAACTAAACCTAGAAAAGAATAAAGACCAACCTGATCTCTTGGCAGAATGAATGAACTTAAAAATATTATGATCAGTAAGATTAGTTACAGAAGTAATAGCCCCTTCCAGCAGATTCCTACATTTGGAAAAGGCTTACTTAATTGCCAGCGACTCTTTATTCCCATTTTCACAATTTCTTTTGGTTGAGGACATTAGAAAGAAATAAGCACAAGGTTGAAGCTACATTTTTTCACCTAATCCCTGGCAAAGAATTCCCACAGCAGAAACTGAAGCATCCACTTTCATGAAAAAAGGCAGTTCAGGATCAGGATATACCCATACTGATGCAGAAGTGAACAGAGTTTTTAGCTTACTAAAGGCAGCCTGTGCCCCAGGTGATGACACAAAGGACATCTCTTTTTTCGTCAGCTGAGTAATTGGTACTAGCACCTTAGAAATGTTTCTTATGCATTTTCTGTAGAAGTTATCCAACCATTCATTGTATTTCCTTTACATCTCTAGGAGCAGGCCAATCCACCACTGCTTTGATCTCATCAGAATTCATGCTCGTTCCTTCAAGAGAAATGACATATCCCAAGTACTGGATCTGGGTTTGTTCAAACTTACATCTCTCCAATTTGATGAAGAGTTTACTCACCTATATTTCGAAGATTGTAGAAACATTCTTTCGATACTCCTTTAGATTATCATAAAAGATAAGGCTATCATCCAAGTATGTAACAAACTGGTATAAAAAATTCTGCATCATTGATGAAATGTTGAAAAGTAGTGGGAGCATGTCAAAAAGGCATGACCAATGACTCAAACTGTTCATATCTAGTTCTAAATATATTTCTTCTATTTGTCTCCTTAATAAATGTGGACAAGGTTATATTCTCCGCATAAGTCTAATTTGGTAAAGAATTTGGCAGAGCAACATTTTTCTAACATTTCAGAGAGTTTTTTTTTTTTTTAAAGAAGAGGGCTTCTCCTGCAAGACACATTGAATGTCTAATAAAGCCTTTCTTTAAATTCTCATCAAGCCACTCCCTGAGCACATATACTTCAGGTTCTGACAGAGAAAAAATTTGACCAAAAGGTATTTCTGTACTGGGAGAAGTTTGATGGGACAATCTTGATCGGCATTCTTTTTATCACAGACATCTAAGAACTTGTGGTACTGTGGAGGCAGGTTGTCATACAACTAGGTAGTTATCACATCAACTTGTAATTCCTTGATCAGTGGAGAATTTGTTTGACAAGATCCTCTCACAATGGTCAGTGGCTAATTTCAAGGGGACCTGTTTCATGGGTAACAGCTCCTGAAGATAAAGGTGAACCATCAACTGGCTCCATATCAATAGGGGTTGGTTTATTTATCATTTAAATATTATTGATTTGGGCGAATTCTATAAATTAATGTCTTCTCTCTTTCTCCTGAGTAAAAATTGATCTTTTAATAGCATCAACCTGCATAGGTTCAGACTTTTGAAATCCAGAGAAACTTTTGGATGACATTGGTTTGGAGTCATTGTCCTGATGTACTGCAGAATACATTTGGGGTCAAATATTTCAAATTTTGACTCATCAGTCCAGGGCACCTGCAGCCATTTTTTTGCAACCCAGTTCCTATGTTGTCAGCGAGGCACTTAGCCTTGTTTCCATGTCAGAGGTATGGCTTTTTGGTTGTAATTCTTCCAAGAAGACCACTTATGTCCAGATTTCTCAAGAAATTAGGTAGGTGAACCTGGGTCCCACTGGTTTCTGCTGAACATCTTCCAATGTCGAAGGGAAGTAAGCATGATGTGTCTTTTATCTACTGCTTTGTTTCATTGGCCAGCCACTGTGTCTGCGGTCCTCAGTGTTGCCTGTTTCTTTGTGCTTCTTTGAACAGCACATCTTGAAACCCCAGTCTACTTTTAAACCTTTGCCTAGGAGAGATATTGCTGATGCAGTATAACTACTTGTTGCTGTGCTCAGTCTTGCCATGGTGTGGACCTGTGACATGGAACTGTCTTCCACAACCTCTCCTTAGTAGCAGAGTTTGGCTGTTCCTTGCCCAGCTATAAGCCTCTTATACAGCTGTTCCTGTTTCAGTTAATTACTGTTTTCAACCTACATTTGAAATTTATCATAAGACACCTTTTATTATAAAAGGGGGAATTGTTAGGGACTTTAGGGAAGCCATGACCGGTAGGGACTTTAAATTAAAAACTGACCTGGTAAGGTCAGAGATTTCCATCCCATATTAGGTTCAATGAAAAGAGGGGGCTAAGAAGGGGGAATTGTGGGATTTTATATGAAGCATATGACTGCAAAAAAGATAATAAGGTGAATGTGAGGAAATGTATTAATTAAAAACAGATACATAATTATCATAACGGTATCCAGGTACATAATAGAATACATATATTGCATGATAATACACTTAGAACATGTATACAATCCTGATAATCCATCGCATTTGAAAGGAACATGATAATCACATACTGTGGAAGAGTGAAGATGGTTAACCCTAAAACAAAGATGGTGAGTGTGGGGAGGTGGGGAAGTGAAAGGGTTAACCATCTTCACTCTTCCACAGTTTTGCCTTGTCCTCCTTGGTCTATTGGGTTGCTGCCCAATCCCGCACGCTCACCCACCACGGCTCCCTTTTGGGGACACGCTCCGATGCCTCAGCGGGTCCGGCCCTCGTGCCGCTGCTACATTCAACCGCAGTAAGTAGCTAATCTGGTTCTTGGGGGTTACTGTATCACAGTTTGCCCCCAACCAGCATTTTAGATGTATCCAACAATTGGACTTATTGTAGTCTCATTTCAGAAATCATTCGCTCCTGATGAGTGGCGAATAAGCCACGAAACGCGTAGAGCTACTGGATGTTTCCTCTTCAATGATTTCACCTATCTTATTCATACTTCGTTTCTAGATGGAATACCCAACTAAACCCCCCCCCCTCAGGTTTCTAAGGCCATAGGCCCCGCAGGCAACCAATTTCTTCATGTTTTTACATCAATTCTTGTGGTGAATCAGGAAACTTATTTTTATGGATACATTATGAAATAGTCATGCCGTATGTGATTATCATGTTCCTTTCAAATACGATGGATTATCAGCATTGTATACATGTTCTAAGTGTATTATCATGCAATATATGTATTTTATTATGTACCTGGATACCGTTATGATAATTATGTATCTGTTTTTAATTAATAAATTTCCTCACATTCACCTTATTATCTTTTTTGCAGTCATATGCTTCATATAAAGTCCCACAATTCCCCCTTCTTAGCCCCCTCTTTTCATTGAACCTACATTTGAAATTGATGATAATTAGCATATGCTTGGTGTAATTGGTCATTCATACACCTGAATCAAAAAAAGTGTAGGAATTAGTGGTTTGATGGTCTGAAGCCAAAGAGTAGACTAGTCATAAATCAAATATTGATTTGAATTAGATTTTTCTTCTGTTCACTTACTTTGCATTTTATAAACTGAAGTAATTGAATTATATGTTTTTGAAAGCATTCTTACTTTACAGCATTTCGTCACACCTGCCTAAAACTTTTGCCCAGTACTGTGTGTGTGTGTGTGTAATTTAACACTTCTAGATACCTCCCAGTCATTGTTTTTAATCTGGCACCTTGTGCTATTTTCTTTAATTATCCGACAGACCCTATTTAACTGGCAGCCTAACTTTCCAGGTTTCACTGACTTTGCAAGATGGTGAGCCATTCTAAAGGGACTGAAACCCTCCAGCAGCAGGTTGTCCAGATGAAGGCCAAAGCGATAGCAAGAGAAGTTTGTCATTCCAAATCTGTAATTTCTAGACTATTGCACCTGCACAATGTCACAAACTCATTCAAGTCCCCCAAGAAGGCTGGTCAAGGCTGGTCATTCACAAAAGACAAATACAATGCAATCGGTTCAACACTGCAGCTGTGATTGCTCGCCAGTTCAGCGCTGAACAGAGTAAGGATCTGTCTCATCATACAGTGTCTCGCTGTTTAACCACTTCAGCCCCAGAAGATTTTACCCCCTTCCTGACCAGAGCACTTTTTACAATTTGGCACTGCGTCGCTTTAACTGACAATTGCACGGCCGTGCGACGCTGTACCCAAACAAAATTTGTGTTATTTTTTCCCCCACAAATAGAGCTTTCTTTTGGTGATATTTTATTACCTCTACGGTTCTTATTTTTTGCTCGATAAATAAAAAAAGAGCGACAATTTTGAAAAAAAAAAAACAATATTGTTTACTTTTTGCTATAATAAATATCCCCAAAAATGTTTTTAAAAAACACATTTCTTCATCAGTTTAGGCCAATATATATTCTTCTACATATTTTTGGTAAAAAAAATCTAAATAAGCGTAAATTGATTGGTTTCCACAAAAGTTATTGCATCTACGAACTATGGGAAAGATTTATGGCATTTTTATGGCATTTTTTTTTTTACTAGTTAGCGGTGATCTGATTTTTACCGGTACTGGGACATTGTGGCGGACAGATCAGAGACTTTTGACACTTTTTTGGGACCATTTACAATTATACAGCGATCAGTGTTATAAAAATGCACTGATTACTGTGTAAATGTCAATGGCAGGGAAGGGGTTAACACTAGGGGGCCATCAAGGGATTAACTGTGTGTTGTAACTGTGTGAGGATGGGAGTGACTAGGAGAGGAGACATATATTTTTTCCTACATATTGGGAACAAACAATATGGCTCCTCTCCTCTGATAGCACAGGGATTTGTGTGTTTACATACACAAATCCCCGGGCAAGTGATCGCACGTGGCCGGCGGCAATCGTGCCCGCCAGCCACGCAAACTGGGTCCCCTACCGCTCACGCCTTCTGGTGGTCGAAAAGGGGTAGGACGTATCCGTACAGGGTTTCGCCCAGGAGAGCCGCAGTATATCTTCGTGAGTCTGTTGAAAACCGGTTAAGAGAATTTGGACTGAAAGCCCACTCTGCAGTGACCAAACCTCTCATTAGCAGAAAGAATCAAAGACTAACCTTTGCTGAGGAGCATGTTGTGTGGACAGAGGAGAACTGGTCCAAAGTTCACTTTAGTGATGAAAGCAAGTTTAATTTAGTTGGGTCTGATGGAAAACATTATGTTCATCGTCAAACTTGGGAAAGACTGAACCAACAGTGTGTAAAGAAATCAGTGAAAGGTGGAAGGGGAGCCTTCATGGTTTGGGGATGCTTTCTGCAGCAGGAGTTGGGCCTCGTATACATCTATATGGCAGAGTGAATGCAAATGTTTATCAGAACCTTCTTTGACAAAATGCAGTTTCTTCCCTGCGTTCAACACCCAATCAGCCAGCAATTTTCATGCATGACAATGCCCCCTGTCACACAGCAAAACGGGTAAAGCAGTTCCTTGAAACTGAAAGCATTGAAATAATGAAATGGCCAGCCCAGAGTCCTGATCTTTTTTCAAATATAGTTTTTTTATTGATTTTTAAAACAACATGGAAAAAGGAACTTATACAATAACGTCATATACGAAGTATTCAATATTTCTCCTCAACTTTAGCAGCATACATATATATGGGTATGTCTCATAACCGTTTCAGTGTCATTATCACCTTATAATTAGCATTCTATCGTCTCTTAATTGCATTGTTGTGCCCCCCCTTCATTATTGTGAACCTTGTGTGTTGGTTCATCTCTATACCTGGGAGCCAGGTCTCATTTCCGTGTTTCCAGGCATAGGGTGTCTAATATGGGCTGTCGAATGCTTATTTTTTTCCCCCCATATGTGGGGTTCCTCATGTGAGGCTAGAGGAGATGGAGAAGAAGTAGAGTAAGAAGAAAGAAAGGTAGCAAAGAAGAGAGGGAGAGGGGGGGGTAGGTTAGGGGGGGGGGGTGGGGAACCAGGGTGGATTGTGTTTATATTTTGCGCCGATTCTTGATACTTCAAGTGTTTAGTAATGCTATTCCTTCGTCAGAGAATATGAACATATTCCACAGCATCCATGTCTGTGAATGTTGTTCCTGTTTATTCTGTGACGAAAGGATTAAGTCCTCCATTTTCTTAATCTCCTCTACTCTGCGCAACCATGTTCCTATTGTCGGGGGGGTCCTTTTCTTCCACATAAGTGGGATACAGGCCTTGGCTGCGTTTAATAAATGTCGCACTATCATTTTTTTGTATTTTTTCGCTGGTATTGGAGTGGCGTGTAATAGTATAAAGGCTGGATCATTATTTATTGTATAGTCTGTGAACTTTTGTGTGATCTTTCGGACTGACGTCCAGAAGTTCTGCAGCAAGGGGCAGGACCAAAAAACGTGGAGGAGCGTCCCTTTTCCTGATAGACATCTCCAGCAGTTGTCGGATGTGGTTGGGTAGTATTTGTGTAGTTTACTAGGGGTGTGATACCACCTGGTTAGTATCTTGTAGTTGAGTTCCTGTATTTTCGTGCAGACTGACGTTTGCAGAGAGAATCTAATAATCGCTTGTTTTTGGGCTTCTGTAAATGTACATCCCAAGTCTGATTCCCACTTGTGAAAATATGTCAGGTCGGGGATATCCTCGGGAGTGTTGAGCAGGGCGTATGTCTTGGATAGTACCCGTGGTAGGGGTCCCTCGTCGCTACAGTATGATTCGAAGGTCGTCAGGCTACGATTATACTGTGTTGGGTGTGGTATGGAGTGCAAAAAGTGGTGAATCCTGATTGCTCTCCAGAACTGAAGTTGGAAGGGGCCGTTTTCGGCCACCAGCGATTGGATGGAGGGCCATTCGTTGTTTATTAGGAAGTGTGTGGCTCGGTCCCTATTATTTCTGGCCAGCATCTCATATCCCCCCCCATCTACTCCGGGTGGGAAGGCAGGGTTCCCTAAAATTGGGTATAGTGGTGAGTTGGTCGTGGATAATGAAGTCGAGAATAGTATGGATGTCCCCACCTTCAAGGTCGTCCCTATAATAGGGTGCGTCTTCACTGATGGGGTCAGCTTTTCATAGCACCATACTGCCCCCTTCAGGGAAGATGGACATTGTGCCTGTTCTAGATGTATCCACAGCTTATTCTTATCATGTCGGTTCCAGTCGATGATTCTGCTTAGGTGTACTGCTCTGTAGTAATTTTTTAGGTCTGGTAGGGCTAGGCCTCCCCGGTTTTTGGGTAGTGTTAAATATTGTCTTCGCAGTCTAGGTTTTGAGTTTGTCCAGATAAATTTGGTAAAGAGGGAATCAGTTTGTTTAAAATATTGGGATGGTATTAGTATCGGTAGCGCTTGAAGCAGGTATATGAATTTTGGTAGGATTGACATTTTAATTAGATTGCATCTGCCGAACCATGAGTGCAGGCCCTTAGTCCATTCCTCCAGAAGCAATCGGGTTTTGGTCAATAGTGGTGGGAAGTTCAGGTGAAAGACCTGTTTCAAATCTTTAGGGATTTGGGTTCCTAGGTACTTTAGGGAGGTATCCGACCATTTAAATCTGAATTGTGTTTTCAGTGTGTTCAGTCTTTGTGGTGTTATGTTGAGTCCCATTGCCTCCGATTTATCGAAGTTTATTTTGAGATTGGACATGTTTCCATATTTCTCGAATTCACGTAGGAGGTTCGGTAGTGACACAGTCGGGTTAGTTAGGATAAACATAAGGTCGTCTGCGTATGCGGCTATTTTGTATTGGGAGTTGTCTATTGTCATTCCAGTAATGTCGGGGTTTGATCTTATATTACTCAGGAAGGGTTCCAGGACTAGGGCAAAAAGGAGAGGCGAGAGTGGGCAACCCTGTCTGGTGCCATTCGTTATTGGAAATGGGTCAGATAGTATTCCATTGGCCTTCACCTGTGCTGTGGGTATGGAGTAGATGTTTTGGATCCAATGTAGCATTCTGCGTCCCAGGCCTATGTGTTTAAGTACTGCTGTCATGTATTCCCAATTCACGCGGTCAAACGCTTTTTCAGCGTCTGTACTTAGGAGTACGCATGGAGTGTTGGATTTATTGACCGCGTGAATGAGGTTTAGTACTTTTGTGGTGTTGTCCCTGGCTTCTCGGGCAGGGATGAATCCCACTTGATCTAGATGAATGAGGTCTGGCATGAACTGGGTGAGTCTGTTGGCCATAATTTTTGTAAAAAGTTTTAGGTCTACGTTTAGAAGTGATATCGGCCTGTAGCTACCGCAAGCTGATGGGTCCTTGCCTTCCTTTGCTATTAGGGATATATGGGCTCTCAATGTATCTTTAGGTAGTGATTTCCCTTCGCCTAGGCCATTAAACATCCTCACCATATGTGTACTCAATAACGGGAATAGGGTCTGATAATATTGTAGGGTAAACCCGTCTGGGCCTGGCGCTTTGCCTGGTTTCGTCCCTCTTATCGCCTGTTGGAGTTCCTCTGTCGTAATGGGGTCTTCTAGTTCAGCTCTTGCTGTCGGAGGGAGAAGGGGGGTTTGTGAAGCTGTAAGGTAGTCCTGTATTGTCTTTTCGTCACGTGTTCTGTTTGGTAGGTTGTATAGATTGGCGTAAAATTCCTTAAATCCCTTCGCTATCTGGGTGGGTGTGGTCTGTTTTTGTCCTTTCGCGTCGATAATCTGAGGGATGTATGAATTCAGTCTGTGGGTTTTGACTGCCCGGGCTAATAGTCGACCACATTTGTTTCCCGATTCGTATGATATTTTCCGGCAGATTTGCAGTGCTGCCTTGGCCCTATACTGCATTAGGTCTACTACTTGTTTCCTGAGGGTCATCAGTTCGGTTTCTAATGAGTTGGTCGGTGTTTGTTTATGTTGTGTCTCTATGTCGTGTATCTTCTGTAGGAGTTCTAGTAGTTGCCGTTCCCTTTTCCTTTTTATGTGCGTCCCATGTTTGATCAGAACCCCCCTGATCACTGTCTTGTGGGCTTCCCACAGGATGCCCGGGTCGCAGTCCTCGGTGTTATTAGTTTGGAAATATTGTTTTATTTCCTTCTGTATGTCTGTCAGGACCTCTGGTGATTGTAGGAGGCTTTCGTTTAGTCTCCAGAATCTAGATCTGGAGGTACGGGTTGATGACAGGCAGTAGCACAGGGTAACGGGGGCATGATCGGACCATGTAATGTTACCTATCTCGACCTTCTGGATCGCTTCTAGCTGGCTATGCGGGATAAGAAATAGATCTATCCTTGAGTATATCTTATGGGGGGGGGAGAAGAAGGTGTAGTCCCTCTCTCCAGAGTGGTGGAGCCTCCATGCGTCAATAAGTTGGGCCTTATGCAGGTCTTGTGTTATACGTTTGTGTACGCTCGTGCGTATCGACGAAGTCCTTGAGGATGTGTCTATTGCTGGTACTAGTGGTATGTTAAAGTCTCCTCCTATTATCAGCTGCCCCTCCCTGAAGTCAGTTAGCAGTTTCAGTGTCCTATGTAAAAATACATCTTGTCGGTCGTTGGGGGAATATATGGTTGCCAGAGTCACCTTTGTGCCTCTGAGTGTCCCTTTTGTGAATAGATAACGACCATTAGGGTCCGCTAGGGTGGTGTCGCATGTCCATGGGGTTGACCTTGAAATGAGTATGGAGACCCCTTTTGATTTGGCCTCTGCGTTAGTGGCGTGGTACGTGTGGGGATAATGTTGGTTTTTAAGGCAGGCGGGGTTGCCTGTCTTAAAGTGGGTTTCCTGAATAAATGCTATGTCGCTGTGTGTTCTCTTCAGGTCGTTCAGTAGCATTCGACGCTTTTCGGGTATGTTTAACCCCTTGGCGTTCAGTGAGTAAATTGTGATTGTGTCCATTGTTCCCTGGGTAGGGGTAGGCTTCTGATGGGTGGGTTTGGGTGAGGGGAGGAGGGGGGGGGAGGGTAAGGTAGAGGGGGGTCTAGAAAGAAAGATCGAGGAGAAGAGGAGGAAAGAGAAAGGTGGTGTGTGTCTCGTTTCTAACTAACGAGTAGCGGGTAGCGTAGACTATCCGCTTGTGTAACTAAGTGCAAACAAACAGTTTGCAGTGGAGCGTCTCCTGGTGCTTACCAGGGTATCTGCTCTGTCCTATTGGGGGAAGAGGTTGGAGTAGACCGGGGAGAATCCCCCAGCCCGCCCCGCCCCCCCAGCTTGTTAACATAAATACAGTAATAACCATCTGCTCTGTCACAACCGGCAGTGTAACACATAATAAACAAAAAACAAAAGAAAGCAAAAAAGTGCATGTAAACTGTACATTTCAGGCATTAACACGTTTATCTCTGAGCGTGTACCAGATTCCTACCACCCCCATCTATAGGACCTGCTTAATCTCGGAGGGTTCCCTTACGTTTCTATGGATGAGAGTACGTGAGTTTACATTGGCCATCCTCCTGTGTAGGTCTCTGACTGTGGGTGTCTCGGCTTCAACTGTTGGGGATCTTTGGGGCATGTCATGTGGTATTTTATACGGGCGCCCTTCTGTGTTGTGGGTGTTGTTACCGGGTGTCCCGGTTCTACGCTCAAGTGTGTTCTTTTAGTGTTCTATCCCTTCCTTTCCCTAAGTACCCTGGCCCAGCCTGGGGGTATGTGGTGGGGTTTTGGCACAGTGGAGTGGGGATGTGCCATTGTCCTTCCCTTTGCTGGTGTGGAATGTGGTTATCTCCTTGTGTTCTGGCTCCCGTGCTATGTCATCTAGTCTCTTCCTGTATGGTTATGTGTTTGTTAGCGTGTCCCTGTCCCCCCATGTGGATAAGTACATGTAGCCCCTATGGAACTCCTCCGGCGATGCCTGTATACCTTAAGGAAGAAAAAGTGCAGGTTATCACTTGTGTCTTTTTACATTATCTGCAGGATTGTTGTCCCACGTCCCTTTACCATAATGTCTATGTCGTAGCCGCGGGCTACCTTGTGGCCTTTCACCCTGTGGCTCTCTCCATCTGCATCGAGAGATTTCCAGGGGTAAGGGTATATGGATCATAGAGTACCTTTTTAGGTTGTGTCTTTTGTTCCAGGTCACCCTTCTGCGTGATGCGGCCCTTAGGGCGGGTTCATGCCCTGTCCTCTGGGGTGTCTGGGCTATGAGTAGGCCAGGTGTGGAGTTCCGGTAATGCCAGTTTTGCCAAAAGTAAAAGCCAAAAAGTGAAAACAACCAAATACAAGAAAAAAGGAGCCATAGGGAGAAAACCCCCCCAAATGGCTTATAACAACAGGGGAAGGTGTGAACGTGTGTCTCTTCGGCCAGCATCCCGCCCCCCCTCGTTCACATCATCCGGTCTCCCTCAAGATTACCTCCCGGGGTGTTCTATTCCGTGATCCATGTGGGCTTTCCTCTCCTTTAGGTCTCGGGGTGGTCCCCTTCTCCCCTCCCCACAGCCCCCCCATCCCCCGCATATGCCCGCTCCTTCAGCGCCATTACGGTGTAGTTTTCATTCCTAGGGGTCCAGGGAGGAGGACCGGGGGGGGGGGTGCAGTGGTGGAGTGTTCCCTTGCAGACACAGGGGTAGTTCGGACTCCAGGGTGGTGGGGGGGGGGTCCAGGTCAGGGCTCGCCCGTTGGAGGGGGATATGTCCCACATGTTGCTTACCTCGGGTAGGTGGCAGCGTCCGGTGGTCTATGTCCGTAGAGGGGAGTCTGAATACTGCGTCGGAAGGGGAGATGCTGGTCGTCGGTTGCGTCGCTCGGTCCTTCAGTCTTCCCTCGGTGCGTCTCCGGGGACGTAACGGGGTCTGCGCGTGTTCATCCGGGCTCTTGGCGATCTCGATCTCCTTCTTCCTGACGTTCCTGCGCGTGGGGCGGAGTTCTGGAGTGGTTGCAGCCAATCAGGTACGTCGATGGGGCCAGTCTCCATGAAATCAAAAAGTGCCGTTAGGTCCGCTGGTGACCTTAAAGTGAAGAAGTGTTGGGCCTTCTTAAAGGTTACTGAGATGGGGAAACCCCATCGGTATGTTAGGCCGGCATTTCTCGCTGCTTCCAGTAGCGGTTTGAGTAGGGCTCTGCGCTGCAGTGTCTGTCTGGAAAGGTCCGGCATAATCTTCACCTCTGCCCCATCGAATGATATATTCCTTTTTTCCCAGGCCGCTCTCAGGATTGTCTCCTTGTGGGTGTATTGGTGGATCCGGCATACCACGTCTCTCGGTCTGTCCGGGTCTGGCGAACGAGGGCCCAAGGCCCTGTGTATCCGATCGAACGATAGGTTATGGGGGAACTGTTCCCCTGCCACCTCTCGGAAGATTGCCAATGTGGTTGCCAGTAGATCCTCCGTTCCCGTTGCTTCTGGAAGGCCCCGCAGCCTCAAGTTATTGCGTCTGCTGCGGTCTTCGGCTTCTTCCAGCTTTAGTTGTTGGGACCTAATCAAGGTTGCTTGTGCCGATTGCGTGGCTTCCACCGCCGACAGCCGCTGTTCTAGTGTGGTCACCGCCGTTTCTCCCGATCCCACACGGTCTGATAGTGTTTGCACCTCTTGTCTGATGACTGTCATGTCTTGGCAGAGAGAGGTCTCTATCTTGCCCACTATCGCTTCTATGTCCGCTCTCGTTGGTAGGGCCTGCAGCAGCGCCCTCAATTCGGCGTCCGCTCTCAGGGTTAGTGGAGATTGAGCCGTTTGGAGTTCCTGTGAGTCGGCCCGGAGCGTCACCGGGGTAGTGAAGTTCATGTCGGTTGAGGCTGCCGTTGGTTCCCGGGCGGGAGAGATAGGTGGCTGCCTGGCGTTCTGGGGTCCGCGCCTCGTGGTGTCCGCCATCTTGAGGGTTGGTGAGGCCTCGGCTGGGTTTGTCAAATATTTCTGGATATCCTCGCTCCTTTTCGGTTTAGGGGATCTTTTCTTTATGATTTTGCTTCTCCGCCTTCCAGCGGAGTACATGCCGGTCGTGGTGAGCAGTTTTCGGTGCTTTAAAGCCGGGTATGGACGGGTCGGGCCGGGAGCTCCTCAGACTTGCGTCCTTACTCAGCCATGTCCAGGCCACGCCCCCCAGAGTCCTGATCTTAACCCAATAGAAAACCTCTGGAAAATCCTTGGCGACAGAGTTATGGCCAAGAAACTCACTACAGTCACCGAACTGTGGAAGAGACTGGAAGAAGAATGTAACAAAATCACACAAGAGCAGTGTGAGAGATGAGTGATGTCCTGTGGCTGCAGATGTGCTGAATTCATTCAAAGCAAGGGCCTGTACACTTCCTACTAATTGTTGATTGTTGTAACTGTAGCACCCTCCTTGGTGGGTGCTAGGGAGTGTATATGGTTTTTGGCTTTTCTGCTTAACAGAGAAGCAGACAGGCAAATGAAGGTGCTGTCTGCTTAACAGAGAGCAGTGATTGATGAGTGAGATCTTCTCATTGTGCACTGACGCTGATTCATGCTGTCTTGGAGAATTTCGCACTGATCCAATAGTGATGAATCATATTGGACAGTGGGAGGAAACCCAGCAGGTGAAAGTATGGATGTAGATACAGCCCTGGTCAATTAGCAGGGGAGGTGCCCCATTGCATGCTGGGTGACTGTATTTATATTGTAGGAGCACATGGGCTTGGGGTTCCAGTCCAGCCCACCTCTGAGGAGAGAGGTTCAGATGGGGAGGAGGTTGCTGCCTCTCCCCAGCACAGGTTGCCATGCAGCTGAAACACTGAAGCTACAGCCCATGGTTCTCTTGCAAGCTGACTGAGGGAGGATGTCCACGGATCCTGTCTGGTATAGTGTGTTGCTTGGAAGTTGGAAGGAGGCTACCAAGCAGCTCCTTCGGGGTACCGCTACATAACCTTAAGACATTTTAGCTGTAATTTTTATATGTATAAATTTTTATGTATATAAACACACACTGTGTGCACCATATTAGGTAAGTTGTACTTTTGAGCAACTACAGTGCTCGGTCAATCCAAAATGTTAATAAACCTCAAACCTGAATATTTAAGAAAGTAAAAGTGAGGTTTTGGCTTACTTAGGAGAATATCTATGTGTGCACAATTATTGGGCAACTATTAGTATGCAGAATTATTTATGCAACAAAATGAAAAATTAACATTTTCGCATCTAATGCCCCATACACACGAGCGGAAATTCCGCCAGCAAAAGTCAGATGAGAGCTTTTGGTACGAAAATGCGACCGTGTGTATGCTCCATCGGACTTTTGCTGGTGGAATTCCAGCCACCAAAAGGTTGAGAGCATGTTCTCAATGTTTCGGTCGGAAAAAGTTTTGATCGGAAATTCCGATCGTCTGTACCAATTCCGATGCGAAAAATTCCTACTCATGCTCGGAAACAATTCAACGCATGTTCGGAAGCATTGAATTTAATTTTCTCAGCTCATCGTAGTGTTGTACGTCACTGCTTTCTTGACGGTCGAAAGTTCAGCAAACTTTTATGTGACCGTGTGTATGCAAGCCAAGCTTGAGCGGAATTCCGACGGAAAAAACATTCCGACGGAAAATCCGCTTGTGTGTACGTGGCATAACTTGTTTATTTTCATCTGTTAACCACTTCCAGAACACCCACTGTAAATATATATATATATATATATACATATATATATATATATATATATATATATATATATATATATAGTTACATAGTTACATAGTTAGCTAGGCTGAAAAAATACACAAGTCCATCCAGTTCAACCACAAAAAAAAAGAAATACTAAATAAAAATAAAAAACATTGTACAATCCAACACACCCAATGCCACACCCACAGCTGATCCAGAGGAAGGCACAAAAAAAAACTCCCAGAAGAGCATGCTCCAATCTGCCACAGCAGGGGAAAAAAATCCCTTTCTGAGCCCCCAAGAGGCAATCGGATTTTCCCTGGATCAACTTTACCTATAAATGTTAGTACCCAGTTATATTATGTACATTTAGGAAAGTATCCAGGCCTTTCTTAAAGCAATCTACTGAGTTAGCCAGAACCACCTCTGGAGGGAGTCTATTCCACATTTTCACAGCTCTTTCTGTGAAGAAACCTTTCCGTATTTGGAGATGAAATCTCTTTTCCTCTAGACGTAAAGAGTGCCCCCTTGTCCTCTGTGTTGGACGTAAAGTGAATAACTCAACAACAAGTTCACTATATGGACCCCTTATATATTTGTACATGTTGATCATATCCCCCCTTATTCTCCTCTTCTCAAGAGTGAATAAATTCCATTTCTCTAATCTTTCCTCATAGCTCCATGCCTCTTATCAGTTTGGTTGCCCTTCTCTGCACTTTCTCCAGTTCCCTGATATCCTTTTTGAGAACTGGTGCCCAAAACTGAACTGCATATTCCAGATGAGGTCTTACTAATGCTTTGAACAGGGGCAAAATGATATCGCTCTCTGGAGTCCATACCTCTCTTAATACAGGAAAGAACTTTGCTTGCTTTGGAAACCGCAGCTTGGCATTGCATGCTATTATTGAGCTTATGATCTACCAAAACCCCCAGATCCTTCTCCACTACGGATTCCCCCAGTTGTACTCCCCCTAGCATGTATGATGCATGCATATTCTTAGCCCCCAAGTGCATAACTTTACATTTATCAACATTAAACCTCATCTGCCACATAGTCGCCCAATTAGACAGAGCATTGAGGTCGGCTTGTAAATTGGAGACCTCCTGTAAGGACGTTATTCCACTGCATAGCTTGGTGTCATCTGCAAAGACAGAAATGTTACTTTTGATCCCAGACCCAATATCATTTATAAAGATATTAAAAAGTAAGGGTCCCAGCACTGAACCTTGGGGTACACCACTGATAACCTTAGACCATTCAGAGTAAGAATCATTAACCACTACTCTCTGAATTCTGTAATTTAGCCAGTTTTCTATCCATTTACAAACTGATATTTCCAAGCCTGTAGACCTTACCTTACACATGAGCCGTGTGTGGGGAACTGTATCAAACGCTTTTGCAAAATCCAAGTATACCACGTCCACAGCCACGCCTCTGTCCAAGGTTTTACTTACCTCTTCATAAAAAGAAATCAGGTTTGTCTGACAACTTCTGTCTTTTATGAACCCATGCTGTCTGTTGCTTAAAATGTTTTTTTCCAGCAAGAACTCGTCTATGTGGTCTTTTATTTAACGCTCCAGTATTTTCCCGACTATAGAAGTTAAACTAACAGGTCTATAGTTACTTGGTAAAGACTTTGTTCCCTTTTTAAATATTCGCCCTGCGCCAATCCAGTGGTACTATTCCCGTCATTAATGAGTCCCTAAAAATTAAATACAATGGTTTTGAAATTACAGAGCTCAATTCTTTTAGGATCCGTGGGTGGATGCCATCTGGTCCAGGTGCTTTATCCACCTTTATTCTGTCTAAATATTTCTGGACCATATCACTTTTGAGCCATTGTGGATCATTCGGGGCTGTGTCAATACCACCCTCATTATGGACATAAGCTCCCCCATTCTCCTTTGTATACACAGAGCTGAAGAAAGTATTTAATAAATTAGCCTTCTCTTTGTCCCCAGTCACCCACTCTAGATTATTTTGTAAAGGGCCTACATGCTCAGACCTGACCTTTTTACTATTAATATATTTGAAGAATTTGTTTGGGTTTGTCCTACTATCTTTTGCAATCTGTCGTTCGTTTTGAATTTTTGCATCCTTGATTTCCTTTTTACATATTCTGTTAAATTCTTTGTAACATTTAAACAACACTAGTGTTCCTTTACTTTTATATTTTTTAAAAGCTCTTTTCTTATTGTTCATAGCTTTTTTTAACTTTGACCGTGAGCCACATAGGTTTTATTTTAAGCCTTTTAAACTTATTGCCCATGGGAATATACTTTGCAGTGAGGTCCCAGACAGTCTTTTTGAAGAATTCCCATTTCTGTTCTGTGCTCATTGATGCCAATATTCCCTCCCAGTCCAAGTGCTGGAGAGCAGCCCTCATCCTTGGAAAATTTGCTCTCTTGAAATTGAGCGTTTTTATCTTTCCTGTATGTATTTCTTGCTTACAGCTAATCAAATGAAATCATGTTATGATCACTGTTACCCAGGTGTTCCTTTATCTGAACATTAGTACTAAGCTCTGCATGGTTTGAGATTACCAGATTCAGCAGAGCATCATTCCTAGTTGGGGCCTAAATAAACTGGACCATAAAATTGTCCTGTAATAGGTTTATAAATTTTTGCCCTTTAACTGTCCCAGCAGTGCCATTACTCCAGTCAATTTCTGGGTAGTTAAAATCCCCCATTATTATCACCGTTCCAGCCCTTGCTGCCCTTTCCATCTGTGCAAGGAGCTGAGTCTCCACCTCCTCATGAACATTGGGTGGTCTATAACAAACCCCAATGAATAACTTAGAACTACGCACATCTATATGCAGTTCCACCCATAATGCTTCAGACTCATCACACTCTCTATCAACCAGGTCCTCTTTCACGCTTGCTTTGAGATCACTTCTCACATAGAGACAGACCCCTCCACCTTTCCTATTTACTCTGTCTCTCCGAAAGAGTGCATAGCCAGGAATATTAATAGCCCAGTCATGTGAAGATTGAAGCCAAGTTTCAGCAATACCAATTACATCATAGCTCTCCTCATGCACCAGAGCTTCCAACTCACCTATTTTGCTTGGCAGACTTCTGGCATTGGTGAACAAACACTTTTTTTTTTTAACTATATATCTTTATTAACTTTTTTTCTCATACATCAAAAGTATACCATCTGTTGCATATCAAGTACAAATTATATACAATCACATACATCTTACCTACATTCAGCTATGAGAGGTAGCTACCCAGGGTATTTAGTAGGCCTTATTCCCCTCATACTACCCATTCATCTCCACCTTTCTCTCCCCCTCCACCCCTTCCATCCATCTTCTTACATTTCCACTCCTTGTAGCACTTGACGCCCTGAACCTCCCCCAATTGTTGTCTAATTAATTTTTCTATATCCAGTTTCTCTCAAACCAATTTTTCCATACCATCTGAAATTTGTTAAGGTTACCCTGTTTAATGTATGTCGTTTTTTCCATGAGAATCACTCTCTCCATATTCTGTTCCCATTCATACATGGTTGGTGGTGTTGGGGATTGCCACTTTTGGGCTATCAGTTTTCTAGCCTGAAAAAGGCATCGAATAATTGCCAGCTGCACCTCGCTTGACCTACCCTCTCGCTCGAGCCCCCCCAGTACGCACAGGGTGGGATCCAGGTCAAGGTTGGTATTAAATACCTGAGCGATCCTATCCATCACCTCCTTCCAGTATCGATATAGTTTTGGACATCTCCAGAACATATGGATAAGATCACCTCCCGATCTCCTGCATCTAGGGCATGTGTCATCTTGTCTACGGCCAAACCTAAAGAGTTTTGCTGGGGTAAAATAAGCACGATGTAATAAGAAGAGATGTGACATCTTCTGAGGAGGAGAGAGGGAAACCCGGGGAGCAAGAGCGAGGATCCTTTCCCACTGTGAGGCAGAGATAGTTCCCACATCTCTTTCCCACGTAGCTTTATGAAGTCCTGTTTGGGGACCTTCCCTATTCCCCTTGAATATTTGTAGGTATAGTTTAGATATAATCCCTTTTCGGGTGTCCGACTCAGCTATACTCTGTAGTACCGGCATATTGGTCCTTTCGAATACCTTCCCTTTAAACTGTTCGGTGAGGGCATGCCGTACCTGCAAATACCTGAAAAAAGACCTCTTAGGCAGCATGAATTGTTCTCTTAGGTCCTGAAAACTTCTAAGCCTCCCCTCCTGGTAGATCTGAGTAATAAAGTTCAGGCCCAGTCTCTCCCATTCTCTAATAGTCCCCATTTTTTGTAGCTCGCGCAGGTTGTTGTTTTCCCACAAAGGGGAATAATCTGTAAAGCCGCTATATCCCAATATTTTTTTGACAGTATCCCATACTCTTGCTAGCAAGTCCTGAGTTGGTAACCCCTTCTGAAAAGACCCTGCCTCTAAGACTTCGATCAGGGAATTGTGAGTTGATTTGTAGAGAAGAGTCTTCCACTCTCGCCCCTCTTTTGTGGCCTCGCATCCTCCAATATGTTGGAGCTGGGCTGCCAGAAAGTAACTCCAAGGGTGCGGGAGAGCTACACCACCAGCATTATTTGGAAGTTGCAGAGTACTAAGACGGATACGCGGTATACCCCCCTTCCATATTAAGTCTCTAAATAGGGCATCTATCTTCTTAAACCATTTTTTATAGATCCATATTGGAGAATTATGGAGTAAATACAATAGCTGTGGCATAAGCACCATTTTAATTAGGTTGCAGCGACCTGCTGCTGACAGGGGAAGTTTTTTCCAGATTTGAATTTTGCCTTTGAATTTGTTCAGAAGTGGCACTAAGTTATCAGAAATAAATTTTTTGGGATCTCTTGATATATTTATGCCTAGGTACTTAAACTGGTGGACAACTTGAAGCTGCGCTGCCTCTTGAGGTAGAGAGTTATCCAATGGATCAATAGGGAGTAGATTTGATTTATCCCAATTAATCCTAAGACCTGACAGAAGTCCAAAGTTTTCAATTCTGCACATGGTCTCCCGTAGTGAACCCTGTGTATCATTGAGCAGTATCAAAAGGTCATCTGCGTACAGAATCACTTTTTCTTCTATTTCACCTCGTCTAAAACCTTTGATTTCTGTGGATAATCTAAGGGAAAGAGCCAAGGGTTCGATTGCAAGGGCGAAAAGGAGGGGAGACAATGGGCACCCCTGCCTTGTCCCCCTCAGCAATCGAAGCCTGGTGGAGTATTCGTTATTTACTTTAACTCTTGCCCCAGGCGCCCCGTATAGTAATCTCACCCAGTTAACAAAATTCGGCCCAATCTGGAATTGTGCTCTCCACAGGTACCCCCACTCCAGTGTATCAAAGGCCTTTGCAGCATCCAAGGAAAGCACGGCCCTATTTCCACAGTCCTCCACTGGAATTTGAAGGTTCAGAAGGAGCCGTCTGATATTTAAACTGGCAGACCTTCCTGGGATGAATCCCGATTGGTCCGGGTGCACCAGTTTACAGATAACTTTATTAAGTCTAGCTGCCAAGACCTTTGCCAAGACCTTCATGTCCGAGTTCAGGAGCGAGATAGGCCTGTATGAGGCGGGGGATAGTGGATTCTTGTTTTCCTTGGGGATTACAATTATAGTTGACTCCATCATCGATAGGGGGAGTTCGCCCTCCACCATCGATGAATTAAATACCTTCAAAAGCTCGGGGAGAAGTACCTCCCCGTAGCGGCGATATATTTCAATGGGAAGGCCGTCCGGTCCCGGGGATTTATGACCTGCCATTTCCTGGACGGTCCGCTGTATCTCCTCCAGGGTGACAGGGCCATCGAGGACAGCCCTGTCCTCCTCAGAGGGACAGGGGACCGCCAATCCGTCAAAAAATGTATCCAACTTTTCTCTTATATCCTCCTGGCTAGAGTAATATAGGTTCTCATAATAAACTCTAAAAGTGTCCACTATATCTGGTGTATATGTAGATGTCTTGCCAGCTCCAGTGTCTATCATCGGGACCATCGATGAAGGGGAGTTGGTCCTAACAAGGTGGGCAAGCATCCTACTTATTCCTTCCCCCTCCCCAAAAGCAGCTTGCTTCTGGAAAATATATTTTTGTTCTGCTTTACTCAACAAAATTAGTCGGTATTCCTTTTGTGCTTCTACCCATTCTTTAAAATTCATTGGTAGTGAGTTTTTTATGTATTTCGCTTCTGCAAAAGATACTTTTCTCGCTGCTTTTTCTTCCCCCTCCCTTGACTGTTTTTTTATTCTTGAGATTTGCTGAATCAGCAAACCCCGGAGAATAGCCTTGATTGTATCCCAGATTACCCCCTGGGGGGCCGAGCGAGCGTTCATATCTATGCTTTCTCTCAAGGCCTGTATAACTTCGTGTGGGTCGCCCATGAGTTCCAGCCAGGAAGGATTAATTCTCCATTCCCGGTACGTATTTCTCACCCCCACCTCCATCGAGGCTGTCAGGGGGGAGTGATCGGAAAGACTTCTAGGCCTATACCTAATATTATCTAGCAGAGACATCGACTCGTCGTTGCAAAGCAACATGTCGATCCTCGATAGTGTGGAGTGTGTGCTGGAGAAGCACGAGTACCCCCTAGTCCCGGGATTCCGCAGTCTCCATATGTCTTTCAGGCCCAGTTCCCCCAGGAAGCGAGGGAAACGGCTATTCACTAGCCCTCCCCTCTGGCTCCCCTGGGGAAGCCTATCCAGTGCCGAATCTAGGACCATATTAAAATCTCCAAAAACCATGACCGGGAGACCCGGCCTGTTCAGCAAAAACTCCACAAGGTCGAGAAGGACCTCAGTGTCAAAAGGGGGCGGGATATACACATTAGCCAGCAGGACAACTTTATTTTCGACTTTGCAGTGTAAAAAAATACACCTTCCCCGGTCATCGATTTTACAAACACTTTAATGCATTACTACATTTTGCTCTGGTGTTTTTCATATAATTTTTAGTAGTGCAGATGGCACTATAGTTTCCAATGGCAGTTTGCAACATGGGACATTTCGTGTCACCTGCCATAACCCTCCCCCCATCTATTCCCATTCCACCCTCCATTAATGTCAGACCCCTAGCTAACCTGTCTGCCCGATGTAATTCTAGTTCACCCTCCCCCCTCAATCCTAGTTTAAATACTCCTCCAGCCTTCCCATAAACCTCTTCCCCAGCACAGCAGACCCCCTTCCATTCAAGTGCAAACCGTCATTAGCATATAGGTTGCACCCCAATGAAAAGTCAGCCGAGTGCTCTAGAAACCCAAATCCCTCCTCCCTACACCAGGTCTTTAGCCATGCATTCAGCTCTCTAATCACCCCCTGCCTTTCCTGTGTTGCGCATGGCACAGGCAATATTTCAGAGAATATCACAATATGGTAAACATGAGGAGAGGGAGGTAACCATCCAACAATTACATTGCACCCTACAAAAGGAGAAACACACATTATTAAAGGGACCGAGGACCACAGATTCACATGCTAACATACACTCTCTGGACGAACACAAGCTTGGTAATAAGTGACCACTCCCCATCTCGTTGGACGTTGCTGTCAGGACGAATGGAATTTACATCCTTTCCTTTAAACAGTGTTGAGATACTGACCATATAAATATTGCTCAACTTTTTCTTCCCAAAATTATAGGAATCGTATTTTACTGTTTATATTTTAACCACTTGCCGACCGCCCCATGTATATATATACGTGAGCAGAATGGCACGTACAGGCAAAATCCCGAACCTGTACGTGACATTCTTCCGGCGGGTGGGGGGTCCGATCGGACCCCCCTCCGCAGGCGGGGACAGTCGGCATCGCTTTAGGAGCGATCCGGGATGAGGGGACGGCCAGTGGTTTCTGGCCACCCCCTCGCGATCGCTCCTGGCGAATCAGATGCTTCCTCTGCCTGTGTAATTCTAAACACAGGCAGAGGAAGTGATGTCACACTCCTCGTGTCGGTCAGAGAGACCGGGACGCCGAGGAGTGAAGACATCCAGGTTAGTGCACCAACAGTACACTGACACCAGGACACATGGGCACATATTTCACCCCCCTGTCACCCCCAGATCACCCCCTGCCCCCCAGTCACAGTGTCACTAATTGCAGTGATCATTTATTTACTGATCACTGCATTTAGTGTCAGTTGTGACTGTAATAACTGTCAGGGCAGTTAGTTTTAGGCCCCTTTAGGTCTAAGGTAGCCCCCCTACCCCCCCTAATAAAGGTTTAACCCCTTGATTGCCCCCCAGGTAACCCTTTCACCCCCTTTTGCCAGTGTCACTAAGCAAACGTTTTTCTGATCACTGCATTAGTGTCACTGGTGCCGCTAGGTAGCCAGTTTTTTTTAGGTTAACCGCCAGGTTTATATAGGTTCATAAATAGGTTTATAGGTTAGGTACCCCTATATTACAACCTAAATAAAGGGTTTAAACCCCTGATTGCCCCTAGAGTTAACTCTTTCACCAGTGAACACCATATAAGTGTCACTGGTGACGCTGATTAGCCAGTTAGTTATTTAGTTATTTAGGTTCCCCGTCAGGTTTTTGTATAGCGTCAGGTACCCCCATATATTACCTAATAAAGGTTTTAACCCCCTGATTGTCCCTAGTTAACCCTTTCACCAGTGATCACTGTATAACTGTTACGGGTGATGCTGGTTAGTTAGTTTGTTTTTTATACTGTCAGGGCACCCGCCATTTATTACCCAATACGTATAAGTGTCACTGGTGACGCTGGTTAGCCAGTTAGTTATTTAGTTATTTAGGTTCCCCGTCAGGTTTTTATATAGCTTTAGGTACCCCCATATATTACCTAATAAAGGTTTTAACCCCCTGATTGCCCCTAGTTAACCCTTTCACCCCCTTTTGCCAGTGTCACTAATCGATCGTTTTTCTGATCGCTGCATTAGTGTCACTGGTGCCGCTAGGTAGCCAGTTTTTTTTTTTTAGGTTAACCGCCAGGTTTATATAGGTTCATAAATAGGTTTATAGGTCAGGTACCCCCATATTACAACCTAAATAAAGGTTTTAACCTCCTGATTGCCCCTAGAGTTAAATCTTTCACCAGTAATCACCGTATAAGTGTCACTGGTGACGCTGATTAGCCAGTTAGTTATTTAGTTATTTAGGTTCCCCGTCAGGTTTTTGTATAGCGTCAGGTACCCCCATATATTACCTAATAAAGGTTTTAACCCCCTGATTGTCCCTAGTTAACCCTTTCACCAGTGATCACTGTATAACTGTTACGGGTGATGCTGGTTAGTTAGTTTGTTTTTTATACTGTCAGGGCACCCGCCATTTATTACCCAATACGTATAAGTTTCACTGGTGACGCTGGTTAGCCAGTTAGTTATTTAGTTATTTAGGTTCCCCGTCAGGTTTTTATATAGCTTTAGGTACCCCCATATATTACCTAATAAAGGTTTTAACCCCCTGATTGCCCCTAGTTAACCCTTTCACCCCCTTTTGCCAGTGTCACTAATCGATCGTTTTTCTGATCGCTGCATTAGTGTCACTGGTGCCGCTAGGTAGCCAGTTTTTTTTTAGGTTAACCGCCAGGTTTATATAGGTTCATAAATAGGTTTATAGGTCAGGTACCCCCATATTACAACCTAAATAAAGGTTTTAACCTCCTGATTGCCCCTAGAGTTAAATCTTTCACCAGTGATCACCGTATAAGTGTCACTGGTGACGCTGATTAGCCAGTTAGTTATTTAGTTATTTAGGTTCCCCGTCAGGTTTTTGTATAGCGTCAGGTACCCCCATATATTACCTAATAAAGGTTTTAACCACCTGATTGTCCCTAGTTAACCCTTTCACCAGTGATCACTGTATAACTGTTACGGGTGATGCTGGTTAGTTAGTTTGTTTTTTATACTGTCAGGGCACCCGCCATTTATTACCCAATAACGGTTTAACCCTCTGATCACCGGCGGGTGATATCAATTAGGTTTTAGGGTCAAATAAGGTCTGCGTCGCCCCAGGTTAGTGCCAGTACCGCAAACACCCACGCGCAAAGCATACACCTCCCTTAGTGGTATAGTATCTGAACAGATCAATATCTGATCTGATCAGATATATTCTAGCATCCCAGCAGTTTAGGGTTCCAAAAAACGCATTGTTAGTGGGATCAGCCCAGATACCTGCTAGCACCTGCGTTTCCCCCCTTCGCCCAGCCCAGCCCACCCAAGTGCAGTATCGATCGATCACTGTCACTTACAAAACACTAAGCACACATAACTGCAGCGTTCACAGAGTCAGGCCTGATCCCTGCGATCGCTAACATTTTTTTTGTGGTAGCGTTTTGATTCAGTCGATAACAGTCAGGAGCTTTTTTACCTGTGAATCTCAAAAAAATATATAAAATAAAAAAAACAAAAATAGTTGTTGTTTTATTGTTCTCTCTCTCTCACTATTCTCTTTCTATTGTTGCTCTTTTTTACTCTATTCTATTCTGCAATGTTTTATTATGTTTTATCATGCTTGCTTTTCAGGTATGTAATTTTGTTTACTCTGTTTTATTGTTAAACATTTTTTTGTTTTCAGGTGCGCCATTCAGTTGCAGCGCAGATTTATTTTGTTTGCTCCCACGCTACATAAAGCCGCGACTCCAATGCTGTAGGAGGTGATTTCACCATCACAGTTAAAAAAAAGAGCATATATGCCGAAGCATGGGGGCAGCAGGGGCGGAGGAGCGATTGGCTCCTAATGCCGCGTACATACGGTCGAAATTCCGACGGAGGCTTGCCCCATGGAGAAGTCAGACCGTGTGTACACGGCATAACTTTTGCGGGAGGATGCCCCCATGCTTCGGCATATATAATTGGTGCATGTTTGCCCATCATTAGAAGTGGGTGGATGAAGGGAGGTATTCTAATGGTGGGCATACCCACCGATCAATCTCTTTTTTTCGTTCAGCCAAGAGGCTGCATGAAAAAAAAAAGATTACAATATATGTCCAGTATGTTGCTGGATTTTGAATGGTTATACCAGAATGATGCCTGCGGGTTTAGGTATCATCTTGGTATCATTCTTTTCAGCCAGTGATCGGCTTTCATGTAAAAGCAATTCTAGCGGGTAATTAGCCTCTAGACTGCTTTTACAAGCAGTGGGAGGGAATGTCCCCCCTCACGGATATAAACCACGCCATTGGGAAATTGGGAAAGCGTTTTATCACACCGATCTTGGTGTGGTCAGATGCTTTGAGGAAAGATCTAGGGTCTAATAGACCCCAATTTTTTCAAAGAAAGAGTACCTGTCACTGCCTATTACTATCATAGGGGATATTTACATTCCCTGAGATAACAATAAAAATGATAACAAAGAAAAAAAATGGAAGGAACAGTTTAAAAATAAAATAAAAAAGCTAAATACATTTTCTTTTTTTTTGTCTTTATTCAATCACTTGGGACTAAAAAAAAAAAATATTCAATGGGCTCAACATGCCTCTCAGCAAATAGCTTAGGGTGTCTACTTTCCAAAATGGGGTCATTTGGGGGGGTTTTGTACTTCCCTGCCATTTTAGCACCTCAAGAAATGAGATAGGCAGTCATAAATTAAAAGCGGTGTAAATTCCAGAAAATGTACTCTAGTTTGTAGACGCTATAACTTTTGCGCAAACCAATAAATATACGCTTATTGGCATTTTTTTTACTAAAGACATGTGGCTGAATACATTTTGGCTCAAATGTTTGACTAAAATTGAGTTTATTAGATTTTTCTTATAACAAAAAGTAGAAAATATCATTTTTTTTCAAAATGTTCGGTCTTTTTCCATTTATATCGCAAAAAATTAAAATCACAGAGGCAATCAAATACCATCAAAAGAAAGCTCTATTTGTGGGAAGAAAAGGACGCAAATTTAGTTTGGTTACAACATTGCATGACTGCGCAATTACCAGTTAAAGCAGTGCAGTGCGAAATTGAAAAAAGACCTCTGGTCCTTAAGCTGACAATTGGTCCGGGGCTGAAGTGGTTAATCTTATCAAGTACTGTGTGAAGGGTAGTTTAGCATTTAATAATTGTCTCACATTATTTGCCTTGCTGTGTGTTGAAGCCGTGTGGGTGAAATTAAGATAAACCTGTATTGCAACTAATTTGGCTATTGTGGTCCCAGGGAAATTATTTATTGCCCAATCCAATCTGGTAGCCATGTTAAATTAAGACTTCTTTCAAATTGATAATATCTATCTGTTGGCTCCGCAAGACATATTTTGACTTTCTTCCGGCCGGAGAAAGTCAGAAAACTGTCTTCCGAACGGGCAGAGATACAGTTTTTTTTTTATTTAATGCGCGGTAACCACATCCTTTTTAACATAGTCGATTGGGGCTACCCTAGGGTTATTCGTCAAATATTAAGGAAAATAGTTTCATTGTTGCGTTTGATGCCTTTGGTAATGTGTATAAAATATTAATCACCAGAAATTCCGGTTTTGTATGAAGTTGTATAATTATACTTGTAAATTAATAAAATGTTTTTACTTATTAATTTAATTGGGAGATACAGTATTTATACATTGGTAAGAATTCCCCATAGATTAACAAACTCAGGAAATGATTGTGGTATGTTACTGATTGTCTGAACAAAGTTCCTATTTTTTTAATTAATTGCCGTAACTGGCTGGAGGCACTGCAAATCCTCTGTACTTATATTCAGACACTACCCTTTTATTTATAATTTACCATTTGTGTTTCATTATTGTCTAAAATGCAGATTGAGATAGAAACTAAAACTATGGAGCGTTAAAGTTAACACAGGAAAGGAAAAAAATATTACTACATTTAAGTTATTATAAAATATGGATGATTACATTCTTTCTGATATTCAGGATATTCAGGAGGCAGCGATTCTCTGTCCAGAAACACACGTCACAGTATCAGTGACCCGTATGAGTTCCCTTAGTACAGTCATACAAAATGGCTGTGTTATTTAGGAACTTTGACCTCATGGATGCTAACAATATGCATTAGACTTTTTACGTTGTTCTTGTATGACTCATAAGATTTGCCAGAACATTCCAGCTCTTACACAGCCCCATTTCCAATTTAGTTCACTTCAATCCCGAGAGAATAAGCAAAGTGCTGCACTGAAGTTATATATCAAAGTAAACAAATATTACAAGTATAATTTATTTTTTACCTATACAAGAATAATTTTCTCACGTTGCAATTTGCTTAAAAGGGTTGTTAACTTTAGAAGAAATAACACCAATAATCACAGAAGTTCAAGCTCAATTGGCAACCTTTTTTAAAACAAAGATGTCTGTCAGATTCATGGTCTGTTCAGACTTATGCACTTCAACTAATCAATTCTAGTACAGTGTGACACTGTGCTTAAGGTTGTAATGCATGTTTTTATGTTTCCGTACTAATGGGCCTCATATCCAGTTTGGATAAAGTACTGTCAGTATCTCACGTTTTCATTTCAAAACAGTGGGGGTTATTTACTAAAGGCAAATCCTGAAAGTGCACTTGGAAGTGCAGTCGCTGTAGATCTAAGGGGGACATGCACATTTGGTACTCTTTGCAAAGTGAAGCCTTACCTCATTTACTAAGCTCTGGAGAGGGCACCTGAACTTTGCAAAGTACACAGTCTATTTGTCTATTGTGTTTCTTGCTTTTCTGTTAGCTTTTTCAATTTCTTGTCTGTTTGTCACAGCTTGAGATAAAGAAACAAGGATAGAGACCCTGTTATGACTTGCTTTTCTATACACTTCATATATAATAATGAATGATACATCTGTAGTGGAGTGGTACTGGTTGTACCTCTAATCTAGCTGTGAAGGAGGGCCCAGAGGAAAAGGTGATAGATCCAATCCCTTGCTGTGCCAAGACCTTCCAGGGTCACTTTGAACTGCATTTTCCTGTTAGTTTTGCTTTGTGCCTTTGAATGTGCATGCATGCGTATAACTGATACCTCGGAAGATAATCTGATTTGTGTAGCATTTTCCAAACCATCAATGTATATAACGTGCCAAAAATAAAGCAAATGTTTGAACTAAAATAAAATTAATAATTTGGAAATCAGGTGAGCATATTCCCATGGAGCCCTGGTTCACATTGATGCTACTTTGAAATCGTGCCCACTTCACTTGAAGTAGCGCGATTTCAAAGTAACAAGGTCAGCGTAATTTCAGGTGCTACTTGATAGACATCTGTGTGGCTTCATGCACAGATGTCTATTGAAGTCGCACCTCAAATCGGCAAAAGTAATGCAGGAACTACTTTTGCAAACCGGTGCGGCGCTGGCAAAGTCGCTGTCGCACCAATTGGAACAGTGTCATTGTCTATTAGATTGTAAGCTCTTCTGAGCAGGGCCCTCTTAATCCTCTTGTTTTTTTTTGTATTGTAACTCTATTGTCTCCTTTTTATATTGTAAAGTGCTGCGTAAACTGTTGGTGCTATATAAATCCTGTATAATAATAATAATAATTGCCTCAAATAGGCTGTGACTTGTCATGTGATTTGATCTCTCAAATTGCATGACAAATCGCTCCAATGTGAACCTAGGCATAACCTCCCTGGCGGTATGATTATTTAAGATTTTTGATGCTGAAAGCGGTACAATTATTTTGCATGGGAATTTGGTGTTTTATATTGTAGGCCTGTAATTCTTATATTAATAATTCACTTAAATCTGTCCAAACAAGAGTCTAGTAGACATCCTGGGAATGATAAAGTTTGAAAAACAAAATAATAAATTATAATATAATAAATAACTGTAAATAATTATAACAAATAATAATATAATAATAATAAAAAATTATTCAATAATGTAATTAAATCAAAAACACTTATATTTGCTCAGTTAGTTTCAGTGTTCGATGATGGATTTTTCCACAAATCACTATCGCTCAATTCTACAAGTGATTCTAATTTATTATTGCTGTTTTCTAGCTGTCTAAAACCACTTTTGATGTAAAGGGACGGTTTTGGTTGCTATGGAAAATCTCCAATTTCCAGGCAGAAAGAACAGTATTTATAATATAAAACTGCATGCAGGGGACTGGACAGACAATTAGGGACAAAAGAAATGTGAAATAAATTGATACAGTAATGTAATCTGTAAGATTACAGTGTACTGTATATGTATTGTGTGTTTTACTTTTTGAATTTGGGACCGTTCTCTGTCCCCGTGCATCGCAATGCTCACAGGGAACGGAGTACGGCTCTGTGATAGATCGAGTGGAGGAGGGCCCACACACAGTGCGGGGAGACATCAGAGGATCCAAGGTAAGTAACCTCTTCCTTAAAAACAAGAGGAAGACACATACCAGAAAAGGTAAGAGAGCGCTGCTCACCCCAGGAATACAGAAAATGGGAAAGACTCCCCCAAAATGTGTTTTTTAGGCATTGAAAGATGAATCAATGATGTATAGAAAATTCAATATTTTATTAATATCAAGGGGCATGACATAATAGTTAAAAAATGAGCTCCAGTAGGAAAATGAATATAAAAAGAAACAGATATACACTTGCAGACCAAAATTTCATAGCAACATTATACAAACAATATCAACAGTATGAAACATAACTATGACGTGTTTCAACCCACACACGAGGGTCTTCTTCAGAGTGGCAGTCTGCTGAGAGAAATATATCATAGGTGTGCATGTCAAATATTGGTTGCGCACAGTATATAAAATTGATAATATCATAGAGTGCGAGCATGTGATATAGTTATACAATAGTGTATATCCAAAACTGAAGAATGTTCCTACATGGAGATCCTTTAAAAAAAACTTTCTCTCCCCACTAGAGGTCCCAGAACACTTCACAACTCCACTGTGGAGTGTTCTGGGACCACTTGTGGGGAGAGAAAGGTTTTTGGGTTGTGTGTGTGGGTTGAAACGCGTCATAGTTATGTTTCATACTGTTGACATTGTTTGTATAATATTGCTATGAAATGTTGGTCTGCAAGTGAATATCTGTTTCTTTTTATATTCATTTTCCTACTGGGGCTCATTTTTTAACTATTATGTCATGCCCCTTGGTATTAATAAAATATAGAATTTTCTATACATCATTGATTCATCTTTCAATTTTGCTGCCTAAAAACCCCAATTTCTGTGAGTCTTTCCCATTTTCAGTAACCTCTTCCTGGATCCTGCGATGCAATCCTGAGTGTGGCTCGGGGTTATGGCTTTTGGTACTAAAAATCCACCCCGAGCCGCACTCGAGAATACCACCAGGGGGTTAAGGAGATTTTATTAAATCATTTTGGCAATTCTATTCCAAAGACCTGCAGAAAATAATAATACTAAAAAAAGTAAAAGTTGAACTTGAACGCATGGTTAACGATACACATCTTGCCTTGTGTGTGGATTTGGATTACATTTCAATTGACCTCGAAATCACTAAGCGGCTGTGATAGGCACTGACAGGCGGGTGTGATGGGGACTGACAAGCGGCACTGATTGGCACTGATAGGCAATACTGATTGGCACAGACAGGTGGCACTGATGGGCAGCACTGATGATGAGGTACTGATGAAGTACTGACAGGTGTTACTGCTGGGCACTGATTGGCACTGTGATGGGCACTGATTGGCACTGTGGTGGGCACTGATTGTCACTTTCATTGGTACTGACAGCTGTTATTGATGGGGCACTGGTTGGCAGCTGATGGGCACTGATTGGAAGCTGATGGGCACATCTGATGGGAGCATTGCTGATAGACCCCAACAGACCCCCCCCCCCCCCTCTGACAGGGAGAGCTGCCAATCGGCTCTCCCTGTCAGCGTGAACCGAGGAATGCTGTTTAATGGCACATCCTGGTTCACACAATGATCAGCTGTGATTGGGCACAGCTGATCAGGTGGTAAGGAGCCTCCATCAGAGGCTCCATACCACGATTGGAGATGTAGTGTGTCAGACTAACAGAACCACCACCCAGCCATTATTCTGCTATAGGCCAGGCGGGAAGTGGTTAATGAAACTCCAGATATGACACTTTTACATAATTACATTGACCAATGTAACTATGCAAATACCATGCCAGTGGGATCCCTCTAGAAGCTTGAAATCATTGTAGCAGGCACTGCTACTCCAGAATGCTTTACATTTTGCCAATGTTTGCAAAGCATTCTCTGATTGGACAAAGTGAAGGGATGGGGCTGTGATATTACATTCTCTTCTTCCACCAATCAGAGAATGCTTTGCATTCATTGAGAAAATGCAAAGAATTCTCTGAATGGTGCCCATGCTAAACGGCGGACCACCTGTGTTTAGACTGCAGCAGGGCAGTCGCTTTGCATGGGCTATGGAAGAAAGTGGAGATCACTGGAGTAGCAGTGTCTACTTCAACAATTTCCAGCTTCTAAAGAGATACCACCAGTATGGTATATGAATAGTTCCATTGGTCCAAACGATGCAATAAGTGCCATACCTAGAGTTCTTTTTTTAACTCCAGGTATGCATTTATATAATTGTCTTTGAAAATATTCAAATGGAGGTTTAACTGGTACAGAAGAATTATATAAATGACACAAAGTAGAAAAGTGGTAAATAGCCTACAATTGATCCATATTATGACTAGGATTAATACTAGGATTAATACAGATTACACTCGAAGCAACAATGCACGAGTAGATAAAATTTTGCATGCACAAAGTATTTGTAAATCTTGAATTAATTTTTTTAGCAGAGCCGCCTAAATCCTCCTCTTCTCAGGTCCCTTGCTGGCACTTCTGCCCCCCCCCCCATTGACTGCCCCATAGGAAGCCGCTTCACATGGGGGCACTCGCGCTTGCTTGATCCCAAGCCGGCAGTTTGTGTCTATTCAGACACATGGCCCAGCTTTGCCCCGCTCTCTGCTGACAGGTTTTGACTGACAGCAGCAGGAACCAATGGCTCCCGCTGCTCTAAGCCAAGCTTGTCAGAGCTAAGAGAGGGGACAAGGGAGAGGGGAGAGGATCTGCTGCATACGTGCACAGCGCTGGACTGAGATCCAGTTCAGGTGAGTATTGGGGGGGGGCTACCTGAAAAAGGTTTCTTACCTAAGAAAATCTTTTACCTTTAAAACCCCTTTAAACTGATTATACATAATAATAATAAAGTTTTATATATGGCAATATAAATGTCAATATGATTAAATATGATCAGTAAATGATTTTGGTAGACCCATCTTTATTTTAGTGTATTTTTTAATGACATTTGGACATGAAAGATGATAGCACTTGGTATAGAATATTTACAGCTAAGATTTGCAGCAATAGGGTTCTGAGTTCTTGAAGACACATTACAGTATGACTGAAAAGCAAGATATTGCTTTAAAGAGGAACCAAGTTAAACTCTGGAAGCGGTGCCCCAAAAAAATCAAGCAAAGGGCAAAAACAGCAGTATTACCTTTGGTCTTCCTGCTGTTGTGGAAATTTTATGAAGATGTATATTAATATGTATTGTCATAAGTGTCTCCCAGTGTTAGTGCTCCCACAGCCTGCTCTAAAGAGCTGACTGGGGCAGACTGACGCTGGTTGAGTCCCGTTTGGTAGTGGAAAACTTCCTTCAATTGGAGAGAGGTGTTTGCAGAGTGGGGGTATGTCCACCAGCGAAAGGGCCCCTGTGCATTGCACAGACAATCGTCTGAGGGGATATGTTCGCTCTGCAAGGACATTATCGGTTATAGTAGGATGTATGCTCTTGTCTCTGCTGTGTGTGATCAGCACATGTTGAGTTTTGTAGTGTGCACCTGCAGATTGTTCTCTAGAACAATGCAGAATAAGGATTCCTATCAGCGGAAATACGTGAGTCTTTTGGGTTGTTATCGTCAGAGACGGAGTCCATGTTTGAAAGCAATGTGGCTTCTCTTGTTTAGCTTCCAGGTACAGGGGACAGGAGAAACATGCATGCACCCTGTCTCTGCTCAGACGCGCCCATAAGACCCCTGTAGTCATTGTCTATTGGTTATTGTATTTGGTCATTTCCTGTGTTGACATTCACATACTGTGTCATTACATCCGTATTTGGTAATTCCCTGTGTTGAAATCACATCCTGTTTGTGGCATCCTGTTTGTGTGTGAATAAAAAGCAGAGAGTCGCTCTGCCCAGTAGAGCAGATGAAGGAACGATGGAGCTGAGATGGTGATTAAGGCTGTTTACTGTGGAACAGGGGAGACATGGGTTATTTAGGGATGCATTATACCATTATGGTGAAGGGGTACCTGTTAGCGCAGGTGAGATTGGTTATGTATAGCCAATCTCTCCACCACACTGCAACTGATTTTTTCATTGATTATTGACTTACTGTGTCTTGTTCTGTACTGTGTCTCTATATGAAGGTGATCATCTTGGCAGTGTCAGGACTATTTCATGTAAGGCCCTCTGGTAAGAAAAACAGTTAGCAACTCAGTAGCCATATCACCAAATTCCTCTTTAAAGGTGAAGTATGGGTATGGTTTTTTCCCTAATCATACTTACCTAGGTGGATGCAGCATCGAACCGACGTCTGATGCTGCGACGTCTGTCCCCCGGCGTCTCTACACTGAGAACTGAGCCACCTAACACCGATGATGGCTCGGTTCTCACGGCTCCTCAAGAGGACTGACTGTCAATTAGCAGCTCTCCTGCTCTGTTCCTCCACGCTCACTGGAGCGCTGAGCTGTGGATGGGTGGGGAGCGGTAGGATGACATGGTGCCTGGACTGAACTTGGTGACGTCAGCAGAGAGCGGACTTCAGACCACTCTCTGCTGAAAACAGGTCACAGGAGTACAAAACTATTTGCACTCCTGTGACCCTTAGGAGAAGCCCAGGCTGGACTTCTCCTTTAAATCTCCCAAGACTATTAGTCAGGGACTGCAGTGCCTTGGATCCCATACTACAGATAAACAGCTATGAGACTGCAGGCACAGGCGTTCATAGTAGACATGTGCATTAGTTTTCGTCCGAATGCATTTTCGTCAGAATTTCAGGTATTTTTGTTATTGTTTTAACAAACGATAATGAAAGTGCAGAATCCGAAAAACAAAAGATCCGACATAAACAAATGCTTTATTTTCGTTTTTGTTGTGACAACAGTTCGATATAGATAGGAGATTTGACATGACGCTGACAATAACAATCTGTGTCTATCGAGCCTGTGGTCGAATGTGCCTAATCTTAACTCTATTAGTCCAAGATTATTCTACAGAGAGAGAAAAGATTCGACATATAGAGAGAAGATTTGACATAAAGAGAAAAGATTCAACATAGAGAGAAAAGATTTGACATAGAGAGAAAAGATTCCACATAGCGAGAAAAGATTCGACAAAAATAGCTAGAACTAAGTACACACCAACTTACTTTCACTTACGATTGCTAGCAGAGAGAGAAACACACACTGAATCATTTCAGAAGACAGTCAATCTTAGCTGGTCCGTTTGTCAGAGAACCTGAATTATTTAGCAATTAAGCATAAGCACAGCAGCAGAACAATAGTGAAGCAAGCTACATTTCAACTTAACTTTTTCATAATAATCTGCTGCTATTGTGTTAGTGTTGTGAACTTGATAATGATTCTAGTGTTGCTAGTGTTGTGATAGCCTCAGAGGCTGCCCGTGTTGTGGGGGGGGGGGGGGGGGTTATTATTATAGATTCTATATTATAGATTGAGATTCTATATAGATTCTATATACCCTATCTTGTTACCTGTCTGATCAGTGATCACTATCACCAGTCCATTTTCTGTTTGAACTATATACATTCAACATGAACGACAAAGATTCGACAAAGCAGCGAAAAACATACTAACGTTGAATCTTTGGCTTATGGTGTCTGTCGAAAGTTCTAAGAAGGTTCGACGGAGCAGCTAAACTATACGGTGTCGTACAGTTTAGCTGCTCCGTCAAATCTTCTTTGAACATTCGACAGACACCATAAGCCTTCAATGACATCTTTGACCTTAATTTATTTGGATTTTCGGACAAATGCAATTTTTAACGAAAAACTAAATAAATAAAAACGAATTTCAGGAGTAACTAAATAAATTTATTTTTCGGACGAAAACTAAATTCCGAAACAAAATAATTCAGTGTGCACATGTCTACTTCATAGGCATTCTCAGATATCAGGAACTGCACTGACACCAGGTAAAAGGTAGATTTTTAGTGTACTGTGTGAGATCAATTAATATTGTTAAATGTTCTCTATGACATACCAGATTCTATATATAGTATATAATAATTTACTTTTTGAGTTCAACTCTACTTTAAATGTGATACTGTTGTTATATATCATATGTTATCGCCATTTTTACCATTGTTTTTAGTTGAGCTGTAGCTAATTTTCAGTACACCACATAAATCATATGCATGCAAGCAAAAATTACAGAGAGCAAAGTGATAAGGGGTTGCGTTACATCATGGTAGTTGACCTGCTACACAAAGGGGTTCATTTACTAAAGACAAATAGGTTATTCACCTTCCATGGGAAGTTGCACTTTGCAAAGGAATTTCTCCCAAAGCTCAGTAAACCTGGTCAAATTTCACTTTGCAAAGAATACCCAATCATGTGCAAGGAAAATAAAAACGAACAGCATTTTGGCTTGCACATGATTGGATGGAAGTCAGCAGAGCTCCTCCTCACCTCTGGGGAAAATTCCCTTGCAAAGTACTTGCAAAGTGAACAGCTTATTTGCCTTCAGTAAATCAAGCCATAATTAATGAAATATCACTTAGTGTAGATACACTGTAATATATTATGCTGTCTTTACAGAAAGGGATGTTGCTGTGTTTATAATGATTATGTTATGCTATATGACCAGTGTGCAGTGGACTTTGTCTTGAACAAACCATGTTCCACTTAAATCCTCCACCTGCAGTTCATCTTTAATTGTTTTTTTTTGTATTTATTTATGCTTTGTAATAGTTCTAATGTATATGTTATACATTTTGTATTAATGACTACAATTTCCTAAGCTGCAAATGAGATTTCATAACAACAGAGCTCTACTCTATATGATTCTGCTTTAGGAGGTCATGTTGGTAATGCTGATTAACGCACTGACACATGATATAGCATGATACAGAATTTTATTGAATATAAGCATTCTGACATACATGATAGCATTTAAGACTTAAAAAAAAATGAAAACAACATAACATTCCTCACACTGATCCAAAGACAACTTTAATTCTTGTCTCAAGGCTTACAGATTTGTTGCTGAAGTCCATGTGATAGTTTAAACCCATGAAGGCAAGTAAATCATTTTCAAGAGACCTTGGAACAAAAAGCCACAGGAACGTTGAAGAAATGTTTTCTTTTTAAAATAAGGCAAAGTGACGCAAAATGAACCATTAACAATTTTAACACTGATTAAGAAAAGTTGCATTCCGTCTTTCAGTTACACATCAAATCAACTTACTATACTACAGTGAAAGACAAAAAAAAATGTTTAAAATTATTTTTATTTTACAGATGAGTATAATCTTTCAACTTATACAAGCTTTTCCACAACTTTTACTAGATAGAATGCTTTATCTTCTCTTCTTCCTTTTTTTCTTTTTTTTTTTCTTTTGTACCATGTAATTCCCAAACCCTGATGTCAAACAAAAAACTAAAGTCTGCATATTACTTATGTAGAGGGTAAAAAAGAAATTACATTTATTTCTGGACAATTAAAATCAAAAGGTCAGTTTGGTCCGTTTGCTTTAATACATGTATTAGTTATGGCTTGACACATCATAGGTGCCTAACACCTTAGCTTTATATATCTTTTAGAGTCAAATCTTCTTTTCTGGGTTTCCTAAATATGCCCTTCCCTACAATAGAGCCTCAGTCCTTCTACTGTTCATATTTGAAATGGAGAATTTACAGTCTGATAAAAAAAAAAAAAACACACAGGCACGCTTTTTAAAGGAGGTTTCAAGCAGAAAAAAGGCATAACACACATAAACGTATGTAAGCACAGTGTTTACGCGTGTTCGGCATTTTCAAGTGTAAATTAAATGTAAATGCGCATAAACGCTCGTGCAATGAAAGCTATTATGAGCATTTTTTTCTGCCTGTGTTTTTTCAGTTGCCTAGTGTGAATAAACCCTAATATTGTAAATGTTCATTAAAAGGTAGTAAAACATAAAAGAGAAGGAATTTGTATTACTGTTGTATTTTAAAACAAATTTTGCTCTCAGAGGTTACAATTCAGTGCTTGTCAAATTGTTTCCTTTATCAATGACTTGTCTGTCCTTAAAGTGTTACTAAACCCACAACAGTCTGTATATGCAGTAAAGCATGCTTGTTATACTGACTGTGGAACCTAAGGAGTTAATCATGTGCATTGTGTAAAAATGCTGTTTGATCCTGTATCCTCTGATCTTCCCCTTCTTCCACTGTCCCCAATATATTTCCTGATAATACAGAGCCAGGGGACAAGCTGCACATGCTCAGTTTGGTGTGTAATGCTAGAGAGTTTTATTTATTTTTTCTTGGGAGGGCGCATGTGATCAGCACAGGGCCAATCAGCACTGTTCAGATAGATGGTCAGGGGTCCGGCATCCTGATAGGACAGTCAGTGCAGAATGAAATCTTCTCCAATGAGCTTTAACCAGACACTGACAGAAGTCACCAAACTACCATATACTGCTGACGAGAAAAGGTATTTAGCAGTTTATATATATCACTAAAATAATTGCATTTCCATGTTCTGTGTACTGTGGGAGACCAGATATAGTGAATGCAGGGTCCTGGGTTTAGAAACACTTTAAGGAGCAGCAGTTTCCCAAGAGTTAAATATAGATGCAGCTTGTAAAGCAGATATTTTGTATACTCTCTGTTTAGTTTATTGCAAATTTGACAGTGAGCAGAACAGAAATAGTCCACAAAAGGTACACATGTGCATGGCAATTTATTTATGTCCAGACTGTAATTCTACAGTTGAAGTTTATTATTCTGCATCAGAAAATAACTTTAAAGGACAAGTAAAGTTTTACCTAAACTCTGCATGCATGTAGCATGCTCAATTTATGCTGACAAATGTTACAAATGTGTGTCTTTGAGGCATTTCTAGACCCGTAATATAAATATTGTTACTAGGAGTGGGTGCCTGCCCTAAGAGGTATGATAGTCTAGGGTGTGGTTTAAAAGGCTTGCATGGATCCTACCTCAGTGTCTTTCCTCATTAAAAATAAGTGATTATCCCTAGAAAAACTATACCGGTACTCAAGGATATTGCTAAATTAAAGCCATTCAGGCTGGGCAGGTAGAAACAGACATTATGCTAAAATATACATTTAAGGGTTTATTTATAAAACAGTGATTTGACTTTCCCCAAACATTCTCTGGTAGAGAATCAATCACTGCCATTTAAAACACATGGCACTGTATAATTCACCTGCAGAGAATGTTTGCTGAATATCAGAATCACTCTTTTATAAATGTGTCCCTTACTGTTTACCACCCCACATATGCCTAAAATACCCTTTTTAAATAATTAATAATTTTTAGGTCTAGGAGAACCACTCCTAACAACAATGTATTGGTGGTCAGTGGGAAGCATGCCCCCTTACAGTTATGGTTAGAATGCAACCCTTAGAAACAGATAAAAAAGATTATTGGTGTTGTACCAGTGCTTCTTTCAGGTGGCATTGGCCCCAGAACTATGCAAGAATCCTCAAACAGGAAGTTAATCAGCCATAGCTCAAGGAACACCTAGCAACCTCTGGAGGAACCATAGAGTTCCACAGAACCATGGTTGAGGATGGCTGGCCTAGACTGTAGTTAAACTAAACTTAGCCTTTGAATGTGTATATTCAGCCAAGTCAGACCCTTACTACTTGGCCTACGGACAATGGGGGTTATTTACTAAAGGCAAATCCACTGTGCACTTCCAAGTGCACTGCAAGTGCAGTCGCTATAGATCCAAGGGGAAGATCTGAAATGAGGGGAGTCTCTGCTGATTTTATCATCCAATCATGTGCAAGAAAAAATGCATTTTTTTTTTCCCTTGCATTTCCACCTCAGATCTACAGCGACTGCACTTCCAAGTGCACTTGCAGTGCACTTGGAAGTGCACAGTGGATTTGCCTTTAGTAAATAACCCCCAATGTGTTATCAGGCAGGAAGTGTTAACATCAACAAACACAAATAAAAATACTATTCTTTAGTTGACCAGGGGAAGAGTAAAGCTGGCCATAGACGATTTGAATCTCGGTTAATTCAGCAGGGACCAGCCGAGATTCGTACCATGTATGGGCAGGCTGATTGTACCCAAGTTGATCAATCGATCAACTTAGGTACAGCCAGCCTTTCAGATTTTTGATGCCATAGCTGCTAGTAATACTAACTGTGTGTTCTCCCAGCCAGAATGGCCTTCCTCCTTGATTTTTATATCCTTAAAAGGTCATATATCTGCAGCTGACATATAGAAATAAATGTTAAGAAATTTCTATTTGACCTCAGCAGTGTGTGATAAATTCAGTGCTATATAACTGCTGTCATAGGAAGACTTCAGAAGAACAGCATTATATTCAGCAAAAGTTGAAAGTACAAGTCTAATGGTTAAAGCTTCCAAAAGATGATAAACCTCTTTAAAAAATAGGAGGAAAATCTATTATCTATGTTCGAAAGTATGCAAGCATATTCACACAGTATGTCTGAGCGTTATAGGTAAATGTAAACAAGTATTATTATTAAGATCCTTGGCAATGTATTGGCATGCTTTCCAAAATTCTAGTATCACTATAAAACATCTCTAGTTCCTCAGGCACCTATAGCATATTGAAGATGGTTTTAGCATACTGCATACCATAGCTGCCAAAGTCTTAATCCTGTGTTCAAGTATTTATGTTCAACATATCCAAGCAGATAAAGTGCAAAGACTGTATAGTTCATATAAGCAGTGGTTAGGCCTCTGTGGAAAGAAAAATACTATTTACAGTCGCTAAATTTCAACAATCATCAGATATCCTAAATATTGTAGTTTTTAGCCACTTTATTGGGTACACCTACTCCTTAATGAAAACTTAGCAAACTAGTGACTGCAAATCTATATATAAAGCATGCAGGCATGGTCAAGAACTTCAGTTGCTTCTCAACCAAACTTCATATTAAGAAAGATGCATGATCTAAGATAATTTTACCATTGATTGTTGGAGCTAGGCCCAGTGGTTGCAGCATGCAGAAACTACACTACACAACAGTCTTAAGAAAAGTAGTAGTTCTGTAGGCAAAAAAGCATTTTGCTAATGAGGTAAAGGTCAGAGATGAATGGCCAGTCTTATTCCAGTTGCCTGGAAGTCCACAGCTGCTCCCACACGCAGTCTTTACCATGACAGTATGCAGAAGCTCATTTATGAATTTATAATACGTCAAATCTTGGAGAATGGCTACAGCACCTGTCAGTTAAGAATGTGAAAATGTTGCTACCATGGACAGGAGATCACCAAAAGTGGACAATTAAAGACTGGAAAATGTTGCTTGTTTTCAAGAATCTTGATTTTTGCTTCAATATGTGGACAACATACACAGCACAAATCCAAGAATCTAGTGTCATTGGTTGGAATACTTTTCATAGTACACATTCTTTAGTACAAACTGAGCATCATTTATATGCTGCAGCATTCCTGAGTTTCTTTGCTGACCATATTAATCCATTCATGGGTATTAGATTGGTGTACCCAATAAAATGATAAATTAATCTATATCCATAGCAAAATAACATAATCAGACTAAAAAAAATGTTCACTTCTTAGATAAAAAAAATATCTCAGTTGTGTGTGTTAAGTGCAGGGGCTTGAAAGAAATGGGTCTTACCTTACTTTGGCTAACTTAAACTGATTAAGTCATGGCTTTGAGAAAGACCAGCATTTGTGTAGTACATTCTACTGGCATTGTACAGAAGGGCTGTCCATATATATAATAATATGTACATGCATACGCAAACAGAGGCATAGCTAAGAACCTTTGGGCACAGTGTTTTGTAATATCACATCTCTGCAGCATTTTAGTGTGATTATAATGCTATTCACATAATTGTATTTCCACCTTGCGATGCTCTTTAACCCAAGACAATGGTTACGTGGGCAGGAATGGGAAATAGAAAATGTGATTTTAGGCATACATATTCAAAACTTTCAATTGATAATAGATTTGAAAGGTTGCCATATGATCTTAGAGCATCATGTAGACACAAAGGGGGAGATTTACTAAAACTGATGCACTCAGAATGTGGTGCAGCTGTGAATGATCGCCAATCTGCTTCTAACTTTAGCTTGGTCAATTAAAGTGTAAGTTCACCTTTACAGAAAATCTGTAAGGTGACCTTACACTGGGCCCCCTCCTACATGGACCATCTGTACCAGATTGCCGCAATCCCCTGCTGTTAGACACTGAAAAGCTGCTACACCATCCAGGGATTTGAAATACCTGTGGCTTAATATCCTGTCCGTATTGCTTAGCCAGTATGAATTAAAGGGATTTTAATTGGTCAGCACCATCAAATGGACGGGGCTGACCAATCAGAAGCTGTCTAGCATGTACTGTCAGCACTATGAGGAGAGGAGAGAAAGCCACCAGGATTTCAAATCCCCAGACCAATGAAGCGGCTTTCAGTGTCTGACAGTGGAGGATCACAACAATCTGGTACAGCAGAACCAGGTGATATGGAGAGGGGGTTTAGTGTAAGGTCACCTTACAGACTTTCCGTAAAGGTGAACTTACACTTTTAGCTTTGGCAATAAAACCCGGAAGCTGATTGGTTTCTGTGCAGAGCTGCATCAGATTTTGCACACTTTAGATTTAGTAAATAACCTCCAAAATATAATCCTGCAAACTCTTAGTCTTTATTCACATAGGCTTCCATAATATAGATAATGGTTATTATTTGCCCATAATCCAATTTTCCGGCAGACAAGGTAATCAAAAATCTAACCTTCCGATGATCAGTTAATATATGGAACATGAATGTCTTTACAATACCAATATAGTACAATTTCAGTATTTCATTATTTGACCATTAAAATCTATATCTTAAATATTTGACTGTAGATTTCCCTCTCTAAATCTGTATGTTTAGCTGCCTTGTCAAATGAAGACTCAATAAAAGTAGTTGCAGTAACTTTGATTACTGCCCTTTACAGAAATAAATTCAGTGGTGTCAATATATAGAACAAGTCATATTTTACAACATAAAGTGAGAAATTATGAATCCGTTTCTTTAACAAATAAGCACATAAGCACATAAGCAAGCTTGAACATTTGTTATTGCCTGTTAGCTTATATGTGCAAAACACCAGTCTTGCTAAATATTTAAAGTGAACCTGTGTCCAAATTAAGCATGTTAAAGCATTTACATTTTTTGAACAATCAGCAAAACTACTTTAAAACAAGACATGATTATATCTGTAGCTGCAGGCATTGTGGAAAAATACTCTTCAGATTTCACAACAGAGTCACAGAAATCTAAACTATTTTCTATGGAGAGAAAATGTTAAAATCCTGCCAGCCTTCTAATGTGAACATACCACAGGCATTTTTGAGTTGTTAGAAACTGACTGTGCTGTGATTTTGAGTGTCTTTAAAAATTAATTGCACAACAGTACATGCAGCTTGGAGGTTGAGAGTTAGTTTGTTTAAAGCTCTTTTACTGTTTGTTAACAAACTATAAATATGGTAAAGTAGTTGTAAACACTTACAAATGCCTAGTGAAGTGACTGGCCTCAGGTGATAAGAGAAATTAAACAAATCCTCCCAACTAAGTTGTACCTATTTTACTGACTCCTATATCACACATTTTACACAACATCTCTAGCAGGTAGGAGTTGGAAATCTGACATCACACACTGCAAAGCACATAGCCAGGAGCTGAGTGTAACTGAGTCCTGAGTGGAGGGAACAGACACCCCCTTCCACTCAAATTCATAGGCAAACATGCACAGCTAAGGCTGTTAATCACAGGGAGTGTGCTACGGCTCCCCTCGATCCTTTGGAATCAGCATTCACTGTCAGAGATGACTCATGCAGATAGATGAGCAGGCAGGCGGCAGACAGAAATCAAAATCAAAAATCACATCATAGCTTTAGATTGAGGCAAGTACATACTATAAACTTTAATACCCATAATCTGGACACAGGTAAACTTTTACATTTTTCATTTTTAATAGCATACTGTAAGCATCAATTTCTACTTTTGGCAGCCAAGTCAGTGAAATACTAGACCTCAATACCATATATAATTGTGTTTTATCCCAAAGCTTTCACAGTGAACCGTATGCATAAAAGCATCTAAACTAAAAACAGTGCTGCCTAAAGCAACAGATAACAATCTTAAATTCCTGTTTCTAGTGTATATTTGAAATAAATGGTAATCTGGATATTTTTTTTATGTGGAAAATTAAAATTTTTCAAACAACCTTAAGGATGAGGTCAAGTTGTTTTGTAAATGCCCAGGGCTTTTAATATGGCTGCCTGTCCTTAGTTATACCTCTGCACTCAGATGTAGCCCTCATTGAGTCTACGTGCCAGTGCTACTAACAGTGTATTATATTTCGGAAGAATAGATTCATTCATTCTGAAGTATCTCTAAGTATTCTGAAAGTTACTTCTATGTGTGAGGCTGTGCAGTTAACTGAATATGACGGATATGATGTAGACACAAGTCCATTTTACTGGTTTTCCCCAAGAATAAAATTACTGCAAAACAGTATGTATGAATGAAATATACAGACATCTACAAATGTGCCCTGAATTCCTTCAGTAGAGGTATTATATTGCAATATCATATGGTTTTATTTGAAATTTACATTAGATGGTACAAATGGCTTCATGACATATTAAAGGAGAACTCCATTCAAACATATGTTTCAAATCAATCTTCTTACCATGCCACAGGCCATAAAAAAAACCCTCCAAGTTTAAACATAGAAGAATATAATGCCACAACCCTACAGACTCACATGTATAATATGTTGGACAAATGTGTGACAGATCTACAGCCGCACTACTGTCATAGAAACATCACAATTAGATGAACCGGCATCACCATATGTATGCTTGTTAAAATCTTCCTTTATTTAAACATTATACAGGAGTAAAAATATTTTTTTTAAAAACAGTTTGCCATAATACACAAACTCAATTAATTGAGGCCAACAGCTCTTTGACCTAAATTGCTTTGTGATTGTAGATTGTCTCTGTGTTGTAATTTGGTGCTTCTGAATGTAAATTTTGTAAATTTTGTAAAAAGTCATGATTTATCAGCTTTACTGGCTATCCTAAACTGAGAAATAGAACAATTTTCAGGTTTACATCAAAAGTAATGACTTGTAAATTCAATTTTAAGAAGGCAGCACTGTATTTTAGTGTAGAGTTTTTGGCTTCTTTTTTCCTACTTTAATCAAGCAACTGGTTATCCTGTCTTCTAGCACAGCTCAGCAAGCTCTTCACCCCCACAGAGGAAAGGAATGAAAAGGAAAAGGTGAGTGTAGACACTGGGGTTGATTTACTAATGGAAAATTACTGTAAGTGCACTAGGAAGTGCAGTCTCTATAGATCTTGGGAAGATCTGAAATGAGGGGAAGCTCTGCTAATTTCTATCATCCAAACATGTGCAAGCAAAAATTTAGTCTTTTTATTTTCCTTGCATGTCCCCGTAAGATCTACGACGACTGCACTTCCAAGTGCACTTGCAGTGCACATTGGGTTTATCTTTAGTAAATAAACCCCAAAATATTATGAGCAGCTAATTAAATATATTTTGCATACTTTTGCAATCACTTCGTTTTCTTCTTGCGGCATGTCCGAAAAAGAGAACTTTAGGTCAACTACTGGTTCAAAAAACCTGCACCTTAAAATATATTCACTTAGGCACGTAATTGCCTACATTTTTACTTTCCTGCTATCTACAATGCAACACTTTACTGCATCTACAGAAAACAAGGATTTCCAGTACAGTAGAAGCATGAAATGGGGTCCACAGCTTGGGAAAAACAGCTGCATCACTTCTTGCTGTCTTAGGTCTTAAAACCCTGAACACCTAAGCTATTTGATTTGGATGCGCCTTTGGTAGTGCAGAATGTTTCAGTAATGGGTAGTATACAGTTATCATAAGCGGGGTGGATTTACCCACCAGAGGAGAAAAATTGTATTACAACCGCATAGTGGTAGAGGTGGGTAGATAATAGAATTTTGCTGAAAGCTAATGAAGCCATGCCCGTAAAAACCAACATGGACAAATCAAGTCCTAAAAATTTTCTAATGGGTCAATCACCTTGAATATTCAGTTATTTAAAGGTGATTGGCTTGAGTACTTTAAACTAGCTGCTGGCATCAATGGTTCACAAGTCAGTTTGTTCATAATGGGTTGTCATCTATGTGTTTTCTTCTATCTTTTAGTGACTCCAACTTCATTAGCCATGTTGCTAATTAGTTAAATGGGAAAATAGTGTATGTAAGAAGTTCCAACGTAAAAAAACAAAAACAAAAAAATGCACTGAAAAATAATCTGCCCCTGGAAACCTCATTTGGGATGTTCAAGTATAACTATATACTGGGTTCCATGCTTTGTAAGCATGCAAATTTAACCTAGAACTCATCAGCCCAGTTCTTAATGTGTACTATGCTGTGTAGTGGATTTTTCAAAATATATTGGAAACACATGTATCATTTTTAACCCTTTCTCTAAGTAAAAAAATGTTTTAAATTACTTTATTTGAATTATTATTATCATCCTCAACATATACCATAACCAAACAGTAAGTTATTTGTAGTTAACTTCTGTTTAACCCTGTGTCTCTAAACGACACCTTGCACTGCACCACGGCAAATTTTCTCCCAGAACACAGTGGGCCCTCCTTTTTCTCCAGTTGGTTCCAGAGTCCCAGGCCACCCGTAGTTTTAACTAATTGCCAATGCCAGCATACCAGAAACATACCTTTACATGTGTGTGAAGTAGTGGAATTGTAAAGCCTTTGACAAATAGAAAAATCTAAAGAACAAAACCAATGTAAAAACAAACATTATGTTTTTTTGTGAATGGAGTTCTCATTTAATAAGATATACATATGCAAACATGATCAGAATTCACACAGAGTCAACCTTGACCTGATTATTGTTTGTCAACATTGGTGATGGTTTGCTTTTATTCTTCTCTGCTCCATCATTGGAACTTTCTTGAAAGAATATCTTTGCAGTACAAATAGAAATGATAATCCTCTTGTACTCCCTCCTGAAATTCTGGTTCAGGAGACCATATATAACAGCATTAAGGCAACTGTTGAAATATGCCATGTAATAACTGCCAACAAATAACCATTCAGGAATTCTGGGTAGAATTGTGTCTGGATTCACGGCCACAGCCAGGCCTATGAAGTTCAGTGGAGCCCAGCAGACTGCAAATAACACAAAAACCACAAACATGGTCAAAAAGTTCCTAAAATCGTGAGGTTTCAGTTTAGGTTTATTATCAGGCTTTACCCTACGTCTCACCTGTATAACCAAGATCCAAATACGTAAGTAGCAAAAAGTTACAATAGTAATCGGGAGTATAAAATGGAAAAATACCACTGCTATGGTATACGCAGAGCTGACAGACTGCGTGAATGTACATGAGTAGATCCGAGCATCATATTGTAAAGATCCAACAAATAAATTTGGCACAATGGCAATGAATGTTAGCACCCAAATCAGAATCACATAGAACAATGAATTTTTGTCACTGTATAATTTGTCGTATTTGAGGCTATGACAAATGTAACAATAACGGTTGATTGCAACACCAGCAATGTTGAATATAGATCCTATTACGCTTATTCCCATCAAGAATCCACTAATTTGGCAGTGGAGATATCCAAGATTCCATCCTTTTCTAAATATCGCTGTCAGTATCATCGGATATGGGTAGATGGCCACCACAAGATCTGCTACAGCCAGACTAACGACAAATATATTTCCTACGAAAGAACAAAAAAGTACAGAGGTTAATATTTTAGTTTTGGTCAATTTTTTTTTAAATCATAACTTCACAAAGCACAGGCCAAATAAGCGAAAAGGAGTGTAGTAAAAAAATGTACCATTTTGTTTTATGTATTAGTATTATTTAAACTACTGGTTTATGTATATGAAGCACAATATATTTTTTAAGTGTTAGGTTTACACCTTACTCTTGTATTGAAAGCCTCTTTGTGGTCTGGATGTCACCATGGCAGCTCTGACATTCTTTTCTGACATTGTGGGTATGTGGCATAATTATGATTCATCATCTCAGATCATCTCAGATCAGCCATATAAAATCAAAGTCACATAAAAATGTTGTGCTTGTCCTACCCATCCTTCTTCTTTAAAGCATGTCATACACAGTTGAAAAATGTGGACATTTTTTTTACCTGAATTGATTACTATAAACAGTGCTTGCAGGATGTGATTAAACCGCACACCTTGCTGGAAGTGCAAATAGATTGAGTGCCCAAAAAATTATTATCTGTCAATAGACACTAGCAGTGATACACAATCAAAAGAAAATGATAAACACAATGGGGGTTATTTACGAAAGGCAAATCCACTTTGCACTACAAGTTCACTTGGAAGTGCAGTCACTGTAGATCCGAGGGGGACATAAAAAACAGCATTTTAGCTTGCACATGATTGGATGATAAAATCAGCAGAGCTTCCCCTCATTTCAGATCTACCCCTCAGATTTACCACAACTGCACTTCCAAGTGCACTTGTAGAGCAAAGTGGATTTGCCTTTCGTAAATAACCCCCAATCTGTTTACAGAGTACTAAGTGCTCCAAAAAAGTGCATCTGTGCTCCAAAATATAGCTGGCATCAATATGAATCAAATATTAGATGAACACAGTCTATTGGTAAAGTACTGGGTGCTCCAAAATGTTGATGGTGTTTTGTGTCACACTCCCCTCTTGTGACCCCACTCACCAAAAATCATGGACCTTCAGCTTTGCAGTCTGGAGTAAAAAAAAACTGTGATCTATGTGATCTGATGTATGACGACTGAATTCTCAGAATTTCTTCAAAAGTTGTTCTTAACCTCCCTGGCGGTATGATTCTGTCTGGAATTTAGTGCTGAAAGCGGTACAATTATTTTGCATGGAAATTTGGCGTTTTTATATTGTAGGCATGCAATTCTTATGAATAACTCACTTAAATCTGTCCAAACCAGAGTCTAGTAGACATCCCGGGTATGATAAAGTTTGAAACACAAAATCATAAATTATAATATAATAAAAATATATATAAAAATGATTCAATAATGTAATCAAATCAAAAACACTGAAATTTGCTCAGTTGCAGAATAGTCGCTGTCATTAAATTTATTGTTTGATGATAAATTGTGATTCTAATTTTTTATCTGTGTTTTCTAGCTGGTCTAAAACCACTTTTGACATAAAGGGACACTTTTTGGTTGCTATGGACAATCTCCAGTTTCCAGGCAGAAAAAAATCTTTTTATTATATAAAATGACATGCAGGGCACTGGGCAGACCACTAGGGACAAAGGGGATGTGTATTTTTTGTATACAGATTACAGATTACAGTACTGTATGTGTATTGTGTTTTTAAACTTTTTTGAATTTGGCGCCGATCTCCGCTCCCGTGCGTCGGAACGTCGCAGGGAACGGAGATCAGCGGCACTCGGGCACTGTGTGAATCGAGCAAGCAGACGGCTCGCACACACAGCCGGAAGACATTGCAGGATCCAGGGGAAAAGGTAAGTAACTTCCCCCTGTATCCTGCAATGCAGCCCGAGTCTGGCTTGGGGTTACCGCTTTTGGTACAAAAAACTCAACCCGAGCCAGACTCGGGAACACCGCCAGGGAGGTTAAGGACATTCAGAGTAAATCGACCATGCTGGGAAAATGTGAAAAAGAGAAAGAACTAATCTTTATTACAAAAACGGTATTTCACTATTAGTTCCTTCTCTGTTTCCCGTTTTCCGAGCATGGTCGATTTACTCTGAATGTCCTTAAGAACAACTTTTGATGAAAATTCTGAGAATTCATATGAGGTTGAAGTCAGCACTCTGTGCAGGCCAGTCAAGTTCCTCCACCCCAAACTCTCTCATCCATGTCTTTAAGGACCTTGCTTTGTGCACTGGTGCACTGGTGCACAGTCATGTTGGAACAGGAAGGGGCCATCTCCAAACTGTTCCCAAAAAGTTGGGAGCATGAAATTGTCCAAAATGTCTTGGAATGCTGAAACTTTAAGAGTTCCCTTCACTGGAACTAAGGGGCCAAGCCAGAGGCATAACTAGAACCTTCAGAGTCCTGATGCAAGAAACCATGTAGGGCCCCTTGACCTCTGACCTGGGCCATTCCCTCCGAGCCCAAAGTCCTTCCCACTGATCCCACGACCCTTTACGGTCACGCAGCGGATCCCTTTCACATGTTGTGTAGTTCTTCAGTCTTGGGCCCCACCATGGTGGCAGAAAGCCAGGGCCCAGTCGCAAGTGTGTCCTTTGGAATCCTGGTAGTTCCGTCAGTGGTATTAGTGTGGACTGTGAATTGGGTCAGTCAGTAGGGCAGTGGACGTGGTCAGTAGGGTAGTGGATATGTTCAGTAGAGCAGTGGACGTGGTCGTAGAGCAGTGGATGTCGTCAGTAGAGCAGTGGACGTGGTTAGTATGGCAGTGGACTTGGACAGTAGAGCAGTGGACATGGTCAGTAGGGCAGTGGACATGGTCAGTAGGGCAGTGGACATGGTCAGTAGGGCAGTCAACGTGGTCAGAAGAGCAGTGGACATGGTCAGTAGAGCAGTGGATGTGGTCAGTAGAGCAGTGGACGTGGTCAGTAGGGTAGTGGATATGGTCAGTAGAGCAGTGGACGTAGTCATAGAGCAGTGGATGTTGTCAGTAGAGCAGTGGATGTGGTTAGTATGGCAGTGGACGTGGACAGTAGAGCAGTGGACATGGTCAGTAGGGCAGTGGACGTGGTCAGAAGAGCAGTGGATGGGGTCAGTAGGGCAGTGGACATGGTCAGAAGACCAGTGGACATAGTCAGTAGAGTAGTGGACATGGTCAGTAGAGCAGTGGTGGGGTCAGTAGAGCAGTGGATGTGGTCAGTAGGGCAGTGGACAGGGTCAGTAGGGCAGTGGATGGGGTCAATCGTTTTTATTTTTTGTTATTTTATTTTTTAATTTTAATTTTTTACCATTTTTATTTTATTTTACAATTTTTTTTATATATATATATATATATATATATATATATATATATATATATATATATATATATATATATATATATATATATTTATTTTTTTATTTATTTATTTATTTTTTTGATGGGAGGGAGGCTGTGGAGGGCAGTATGGGGGGGATCATGGTGGGAGGGGGTAGTGGAGGACAGTATGGGGGACAGCATGATGGGAGGGGGTGTAGTGAAGGGCAGTATGGGGGAAGCATGATGGGAGGGGGGTAGTGGAGGGCAGTATGGGGGGACAGCATGATGGGAGGGGGTAGTGGAGGGCAGTATGGGGGACAGCATGCTGGGAGGGGGGTAGTGAAGGGCAGTATGGGGGAACAGCATAATGAGAGGGAGAGTAGTGGATGGCAGAATGGGGGGGCAGCATGATGGGAGGGGGGTAGTGGAGGGCAGTATGGGGAAACGGCATGATGGGGGGTAGTGGAGGGCAGTATGTGGGAGAGCATGATGGGAGGGGGTAGTTAAGGGGAAGATGGGGGGTAGTGGAAGGCAGTATGTGGAGACATCATGACCAGAAGTGGGCAGTATGGGAGGGAGCAGAGTGACAGTCAGCAGAACACCTGGAACACTATACTAACTCTGCTGTGACAGAGAGTTTGTTGCTTATCAGAAGCAGCCTCGGGACAGGGAACAGTTCTGGAACAGCCTTGAGGCAGGAAGCGGGAGCCAAAGTGGGGGGCAGAGCTGGGAGGCAGAGCTGGCGGTCCTAGATGCACAAAGCAAGGACCATAAAGTCATGGATGAGCAAGTTTGGGGTGGAGGAACTTGACTGGCCTGCAACCAATAGAACACCTTTGAGATTAATTAGAGCGGAGACTGTGAGCCAGGCCTTCTCATCCAACATCACTGCCTCACCTCACAAATGTGCTTCTGGATGAATGGTCAAACAGTCCCATAGACACACTCCTAAACCTTGTGGACAGCCTTCCCATAAGAGTTAAAGCTGTTATAGCTACAAAGGATGGGTCAACTCAATATTGAACCCTAAGGACTAAGACTGGGATGCCATTAAAGTTCATGTGCATGTAAAGGCAGAGGTTCCAATACTTTTGACAATATAGTATATATAAATATACATATATACAGGGTTGTCTTTAGCTATTTGACTGAAGTTCTGCTTTAAGGTAGTAGTTAATGCAGAATTAGACTAGCTTAAATCCATCTATAAAATAAACATGTTATGGATGTACCATATGGTTCACGATTTCCTGAATATGGAAAAAAAATACTCTAATTAGATAAACATCATTACAACACTGACTAAGTGAAAACTTTGTATATTATGATTTGTGAAAAACAGAAGTCATATTAATATTTCAATAGGCACCTATTTTGGAGGCCCTCAAATCATTTGTTCATCACAAGTTATTTCTTTGTTTACGTCTCCTGATAGTTTTGAATGTCTTGTAAAATATGCAGAATGTTCTTCCTGGTATAATTAAATATGCATTACCCCAGACATCATTAGTTCTAGAGAAAACTGTGAGGAACATTCCAAAGATTTTTTTATTTTAAGGGTAATGGCATCGTTTTCTTTGCAGCATTTTAAACACACTTCAATTATTCTTTTTCTTTTATCTCCCTCATTTGTAACTGATATGTATAAATAATGGATGCTTTTCAAATTTACATGGAGGTATGTTGGAAAAAATACTGCAATACAAGTAAAACATAATTTAAAGCTGCTTTAGGTACCTACATGCAACTTTGGTATAAGATTGGAATTTAAATTGACTTTTGAGGAGCATTCTATAGAATTTGTTATATTAGTACATTTGGAAATTTTCTAACTCCACTGGAAAGATGTAAAATAGAAAGCTAAAGGGTGAACAGCAATACATAAGGGATAATGATTACACGGTACTCATTAATGAAACACAAACTGAAGTCAGATACCGTCTGCTTCAAAACCAATTTCATTTCTGCTGTTTTAAAATCAAATGCTTTCCTCTCAGGTTCCTTTGATACATGTCTCTTAAATGCTCTCTAATACATTAGCATTCTTTTCATAAAGTCATGGTAAGGATTTCTGCTGCATTTTCCCCCTTTTTTATTTGTCAAAAAGCTTGAAAGTTGAAAGTGCTAATCCTATAGTGTAAAAATAATTACTGCACACGTATTTCAAAGTTTTTGACATTTTGTTCATTCTGCCTACTCATAGGGTCATTTACAAAGCACAAAAAAAATCTGTAGGTTCTGTGCATTTTTAATGCACAAAAGCACTTATTTGCCATCTTCATACATAATCAAGTACAAATCTACTACGCATTGATCTGAACAGTTGTTTTCCTCTTTTCTAGTAAAAGATTGATGAATATATCTGAGTGTGCGCCAGCCTGAAAATACCCATAGTAAAACATCACATTAAAGTGTTTTTGACATGCAAAGAGCTTTGGAGTCAGTAGGGAGTGTGAAATAAAGGAGGCTTGGGTTTCTAAGGGTGCAATGGGCTTTAAATGGCTCCTGAGTGTTACAGAATTCAATGATGCTGGATTTTACTGTGCCTTTTATTGTTATTTTTTACAGAAAAAAGCTGGGAAAAAAAAGAAGAATAAAACACGAAATGCAAGAGCAGTAACAATAATGTTGGGATCCACCTAAATGCCGAACCAGCAACTGGCTCAGCCTCTCAGTATTCCACTGGGAGACTGAGTCAGCCACTCCCAAACTGTGCAAAAAATGTACATTATGAAGGCAAATATAAAACAATGAATCTCCCACACTTTCTGTTCTCAGGGTAATTAGATCTTCCAGGAAGACTGGAGGAGAAGAAGCCTGAAGATATTTCCCAAGACGACTCCGAAAAGCCTTTTAGGTCCATTTAATTGAAATGTATCTGTATCTAATTGTAACCATTGTATCTCAGCTTTCATTTTTTTTTCCTATAGGTATATGAGTGTGCCTATAGAGAATCCTATCTATAGAGACACTTAGGGGGTGATTTACTAAAGCTGGGGAGTGCAAAATCTGGTGCAGCTCTGCATAGAAACCAATCAGCTTCCAGGTTTTATTGTCAAAGCTTAATTGAACAAGCTGAATTTAGAAGCTGATTGGTTACTAGACATGTGCACACTAAAATATTTTGTTTCGGAATTTCGTTTTTTGTCCAAAAAATAAATTTATTTAGTTACCCCCGAAATTCGTTTTTATTTATTTTGTTCCATTAAAAAATGCATTCGTGCGAAAATCCAAAATAATTAAGGTCGAATCTGTCATTGAAGGCTTACGGTGTCTGTCGAATGTTCTAAGAAGATTCGACGGAGCAGCTAAACTGTACGATGCCGCAATCGTACATTTCCAGTCGAATGTTCCGCTTACAGTAGAATTCTAATGTTGTATGACACTGGTAATAATTATATTTATTAATTATTATTACTAGTCAACCAACATTAGAATTCTTCTATAGTCTATGGGCGGAGCATTTGACCATAAATGTCTGCTCGCAGCGACTGCTTCGTCAACTCTTTTCTCTCTGTCGAATAATCTTGGGCTAATAGAGTTAGGTTAGGCACATTCAACCTTTTTTGCTATTGTCTCTATAATGTTGAATCTTTTCTCTCTATGTCAAATCTACATTCGGACAAAAAAAAAATGCACATGTCTATTGGTTACTATGCACAGCTGCACCAGATTCTGAGTACACCAGTTTTAGTAAATCCACCCCTTAGATTGTCTATAGACATAGGAAGTGATTTTTTTTTGCAATTGTAGAACCTTGTATCAACACCTGCAAAACCTTAGCACACCATAATCAGAAGTATTTGGCTTGTTCCAACCCTACTTCTTATGTAAATGCAAAGGGTAGGTGACATCAACTGCTTATACCTAAGCAGTACAATATCAATCAAATGCACCCCTAGTGTCCAGTCAACAGTGTTGCAAAATAAATATGGAGACCATAATGAAGTGTACATTTGCTGGTGTGGCACCACATCCAAAAAGGGAAAAAAAAGGGTAGAAAACAATACAACAGAGAAAGGACTTTTAAGCTTGCCACTTATAAATATGGCCACATCCAGATTGATTGGCTTCTCATGTCAATGGAACGCTTTAATTCAGAAAAAAAAACACCCCTTTAAAATGTGCTATACATTTTATTATCAAGATAACATTTTGAACATCTTAAATTCACTATTTTTAATACTTATTCTACATATATCAAAATATATCATAGACAGATATAGACTAAAATATTTACTCCAGTCACATAAAGATGAATATAGTTACTTCAGTCACATAAAGATGAATATAGTTGCTTCAATATATAAAGTACAGTAAAGTAAAGTAACAATAAAGTTGTGCCAAAACTGTAAAAGAATCATCACTTAAGGCCCTTTCCAGCTCCTATATAATATAACTTATTTTATAGACAGGAATATACTTTGATTTTACAATTTCTGTCTTAAAAACAAAATTCTGGTGCAAAAATACATTCAATGTTTCAAGAGGATTTAATATGTGAATGAAAAGCAAAGAAGCAGCTCCCAGCTCACTATAATGAGATATTGCCCAATAGGCATGTCTTGTTATGTGTCAGTGGATTCCATCAGAAGTGATTAAATTAAAATAGATTACATAAAATAATCTGCTTACTGTAGCATTCACTAAAGAATGCATTTCTGAAGAACAGGATTTTTTTCCAGCCATAATGTTATAGTTGTAGCACTTAATGTACAAAAAACAATGGAATAGAATGTGTCTATATGGAAACACGTAGGCTGGCATTGCTGACCTCCTTTCACAAATACAGTAAAACCTTGGATTGCGAGTATAATTCATTCTGGAAACATGCTTGTAATCCAAAGCACTTGTACATCAAAGCAAATTTCCCCATAAAAAATAATGGAAACTCCAATCATTCGTTCCACAACCATTTATTCATAAGTCCTTCAGTCTATAGTCCATATAAAAAGATTATAACAATGTGATAGGTTGTGCAACCATAAAATGTCCATCCACAAATGGAAGCCTCCACAAGGGGATTAGAAGCAAAATCCAACAGAAGCTACAGAGTTTAAAAGAGAAGAGAGGCGCCTATAAGTGTAGCAATATGGTTACATTTAATGAAGGTACAACATTTAGCAACTCTGATGATTAAAAGCGGCACATCTAAGTATGCAGGAATCCGGGGTAAAGCTATCCACATAGACCATCACCCGCACTGCCGGCTCTCACTCCTGTCAGTCTGCAATCATGACTGGGAAAAATGATAGTTTAGTCATTCTTTAAACAGAAATGATGTCCACTACCCCACAGCTACAGATTGCTGCATTTTAGTAAATGTACAAAAAGAGCATTTATGCCAAATCCACCAGGGGAGCCAGCATTGTAATGGAGCATAGAAAGAAGGAGTGTTACAATATTTACTTTCTCTGCTCTTGGGATTTTAGGATGACAAGATACACCCTGGTGTAAAATAAAACGTCTTCAATATTTAATCATTCATTGATAAGACCTGTAGTTTTACTGACAGTGGGGGTGATTTACTAAGAAGAAGGCACTGCACCAGTTCATACATTAATTGGTGTGTCGGAAAAGTCATTAATTGAACATGCGAACCGGCGCACATTGAAGCGCAAATAACGATAATAAATACCCACATATGCATACTGCAACTGGCGCTAGATTTTCTCATTGATAATAGCGCACACCCAATACAATTGGTTAATTTCATCTCATAATTTCAGTCTTGTTAGGCAATTAGTAGGTGTACTGAGTTAATTAACCCTTTTGATGCGAATCTCATTCCTATCACTTCTAATATATCTTTGAAATTCTTTTTTTTCTTTTTTTACCCAAATCTTTCAATACATTACAAAGAACAGAGAAGTGTTTCTAAACCCAATAAATTTATATTTTCAGATCTTGATCTTTAAAGGTGACCATACACTGCAATCAGTTAGATCTTAAATAAATTAGATTTAGTGCAAGAGCCTGTTTGATTTCCTATATTTTGAATAAATTGTTCAAGTGCGTCTTACAATTACCTATTTTGCCTTAATATTGAATTGTACAGAGATTTGGCCAATCAGATTGCATAGTGCATGACCATCTTAAGTGCCAAATTTGGAATGTAGATGTGCCATGACCCACTTGAATGTTCCTAATGATATTTTTTGGGCATAATACAAGGCACATGAAAAAACACCTTTTTTCAAGACATGCTAGAGTGATCAGGAATCTTAAAACGACGGCTCTCCAGCTGTTGCGGAACTACACACCCCATGAGGCATTGTAAAACGCTGACATTCACAGACATGACTAGGCATGATGGGAATTGTAATTCCTGACCAACTGGAGGGCCATAGTTTGAAGACCCCTGTGCTAGCTCATTATTATGCCTCCAGAACTAGGAGTGGCATCTACCCAACTTCTCTTTGCTGTTGGACACAAGAACCTACATATATATATATATATATATATATATATATATATATATATATATATATATATATATATATATATATATATAGAGAGAGAGAGAGAGAGAGAGAGAGAGAGATAGATAGATAGATAAATAGATAGATAGATAGATAGATAGATAGATAGATAGATAGATAGATAGATAGATATAGATCTATATAGATATACAGTTTCTATATATACACACACTGAAGCCGGAAGCAATATACATTGGCCCGGAAGTGAATCTATACACAGGAAGTAGGTGTGTGTTTTGAAGCCAAATCCTTTAGATATACACAATGGACCCACACAAACACCACCCCATATAAAAATAAATCAAAAATTATCTTAATTTGCAAATAAGGATCATCTCTTCCTCAGAGAACAGTGAGCAGGGCATGGTGGTGGGAAGAAATTAGCTGCAGTACAAGCAACTTCCTGGAGGGGCATGATGTCATTCCTGTGTGCTGGCCACCGCTTCTGGGTACCAGATATGCGCCACGGGTATATACCTCCACGCACACCGCAGTTGCGCATCTCACATACACAGCGGTCGTGCATCTAGATGCAAATGGCGCATCTAGCTGCAGAAACCCAATTTTTATGGAAATTAATAGTAAAGCAGATGCAGATTTCCAGGACTGGACTAACAAATGTTTATAGTGAAAGGCAACAGTTTTCTATTAAACAAGGTCTAAATGGGCCATTGACATGCATCACAGTTGAACTTAGGAATGTGGCTGCAAAAGGTAAACTAAATGAAATCCTTTTTTATTTTTGCTTGGGTATAGAGTGCAGAGGGATTAGAAGTCTTGTCAGTTTTTGGGGATGTCTGCACCCCTGATAGGGTGAAGACACCTGCCAAATTCTGCCAGTTTCTCCTTCAATTTTATTCACTTCCTGTCACATAGTCAAACAGGAAGTGAGGGTAAAACCCTATCAATGTCTTGCAAGGAAAATAAAAAAAAACAGCATTGTTGCTTCTACATGATTGGATGATAAAATCACCAGTGCTTCCCCTCAGATTTACAGCGAGTACACTTGTATTGTAGAGTGTATTTGCCTTTAATAAACCCCAAAATACCTAATAATGTGGGGTGTACACAGCAAAGTGCTAGAGTGCAATTTGCCTAATGGGGACACTAGTTAGATTGACCTGTGTGTCCCCAAGGAAAGACATTGGTAGGGTTTTACCCTCACATCCTGCTTGGTTATGTGACAGGAAGTGAATAAAGAGAGGTATGCATGTTTGCATTGTGCTGTCAGGGACAGAGACCTGAGCCTTATGTCGCGTACAGACGATCGGAAATGCCGCCAGCAAAACTCTGATGAGAGCTTTTTGTCGGAAAATGCGACCGTGTGTATGCTCCATCGGTCTTTTGCTGGCGGAATTCCAGCCAGAAAAAGATTGAGAGCAGGTTCTCTATTTTTCGATCGGGAATAGTTCCTAACCGAAAATGCGATCGTCTGTATGCAATTCGGACGTGCAAAAAATCACACATGCTCGGAAACAATTCAATGCATGCTCGGAAGCATTGAACTTAATTTTCTCGGCTCGTCGTAGTGTTGTACGTCACTGCGCTCTTAGCGGTCGAAAGTTCAGAGAACTTTTGTGTGACCGTGTGTATGCAAGCTAAGCGGAATTCCGTCGGAAAAACATCCAAGATTTTTCGGACGGAAATTCCGCTCGTAGGTACCCGGCATAAGAGATAGGAGCAGGAAAGATACAGAGTTGACAGGGATACAGTGTTTGTATGAGAACACAGCACTGCTGTGTTAGATGGTCAGGAGGACCAAGGCATGATACCTGAGCAGCATGGCTACTAAACTGAGCCAGGAGGCTGAATATTACTAATTTGGAATTGATGGTAGAAACCTCCTGCAAGGGAAGCTGATTGCTGTGAGCATTTTCTTTGTGTTCTAAATAAAAGTTGTCATTCAAGCGCTGAAAAGGCTTAGCTGTTGTGTATATAGTATGTATATATATATATATATATATATATATATATATATATATATATGTATATATATATATATGTATATATATATATATATATATAAATATATATATATATATATATACACACACACTACACATTAAAATTATAATTGATCCCTATAGCTGCCCTTTAAACAAGGACAGAAAAAAGATAGCATAGCAACCAAAATGCTTATTACTGACAACACATCATTAGCAGTAATTAGCATGGATTCATGAAAAATCGTTCTTGCCAAACCAATCTATTAACCTTCTATGAGGAGGTGAGCTGCCATCTAGATAAAGGAAGGCCCGTAGACGTGGTGTATCTGGATTTTGCAAAAGCATTTGACACAGTTCCCCATAAATTTTACTGTACAAAGTAAGGTCCGTTGGCATGGACCATAGGGTGAGTACATGGATTGAAAACTGGTTACAAGGGCGAGTTCAGAGGGTAGTGATAAATGGGGAATACTCGGAATGGTCAGAGGTGGGAAGTGGGATCCCCCAGGGCTCTGTGCTTGGACCAATCCTGTTTAATTTGTTCATAAACCACCTGGAGGATGTAAACAGTTCAATCTCTGTATTTGCAGACGGCACTAAGCTAAGCAGGGCAATAACTTCTCCGCAGGATGTAGAAACCTTGCAAGAAGATCTGAACAAATTTATGGGGTGGGCGACTACATGGCAAATGAGGTTTATTGTAGATAAATTTTAAATCATGCATTTGGGTGGCAAAAATATGAATGCAATCTACTCACTAGGGGGTGTCACTCTGGGGGAATGTAGGATGGAAAAGGACCTGGGGGTCCTAGTAGATGATATGCTCAGCAATGGCATGCAATGTCAAGCTGCTGCTAACAAAGCAAATAGAATATTGACATGCATTAAAAAGGGGATTAACTCCAGGGATAAAGCAATAATTATCCCACTTTACAAGACTCTGGTCCGGCCTCACCTGGAGTATGCTGTCCAGTTCTGGGCACCAGTCCTCAGGAAAGATGTACTGGAAATGGAGCAAGTACAAAGAAGGGCAACAAATCTAATAAAGGGTCTGGAGGATATTAGTTATGAAGAAAGGTTGCGAGAACTGAACGTATTATCTCTGAAGGAGAGATGCTTGAGAGGGGATATGATTTCAATATATAAATACTGGTGACCCCACAATAGGGATACAACTTTTTTGCGGAAAGGGAGTTTAATAAGACACGTGGCCACTCATTAAAATTAGAAGAAAAGAGGTTTAACCTTAAACTGCGTAGAGGGTTCTTGATTATGAGAGCAGCAAGGATGTGGAATTCCCTTCCACAGGCGATGGTTTCAGCAGGGGGCATCGATAACCACCTGAATAGCCGCAACATACAGGGATATACAATTCAATACTAACATATAATCACACACATGGGTTGGACTTGATGGACTGGTGTATTTTTTCAGCCTCACCTACTATGTAACATTATGGGTCAGAATGTCACTGCAGGCACTGAAAACAAAATAAATATATTCATCACTAAACTGCTGCCGTTCCTCGAACATAAACATTTCAGAAATTGCAAGCTTTAATCCGCACCCTATTGAAGTCAATGAAGGACGATATTTAAGCATTTGTTGCAGGTCCCATTTTGAACAGGACCCCCACCAATCATGTTAAAATCAATAAATCAATAGTACATTGCAAGCTAGTGGATCTTCTAGGTCGCATTTTCACATATATAGACCAGGCAAGACAATCAATAGTTCGAGGAGGACAAAGGCATAATGAGCTAATATGCATGGCATAAAAATACTTACCTTAGAACGAAGCCCTCCAGTGGCACCCGTACACCCTGTGACGGCTGATGTCTTCCACGGGTTCTTCCGGGTTTGCGGGCTCTGGCACTGTGAGTGGCATCACTCCTGCACATGCACGTGGGAGCCACCGGTCGCGGCACAGGGCTCTGAAGAAACCGCAAGGGTGGCCATTCCTTCAGAGCGCATGCGCCAGTGATTTCACTAGCTGCATGTACAGTAAATATCTCCTAAATGATGCATGTTTAGGAGATATTTAAACTACCTATAGGTTAGCTTTATTATAGGATTACCTCAAGATAAAATTCAGTAGTAGAGTTTACTTCCTCTTTAAGGGCTCTTTCACATGGGGCGGATCCGTAATGATCCGCCCCGTAAAGATCCGCTGCTCCCCGCTGAGTTGGCGGATGACAGGGCGGTCCCTGCACACTGTGCAGGGATCGCCCTGTCAGATCTCCGCTCTCCTCTATGGGGGATCGGATGAACACGGACCGTCTGTCCGTGTTCATCTGATCCGATCTGCAGACGGATGGAAAAATAGGGTTTTCCTTCGTCTGCAGAATCGGACCATAGCGGACACGGACAATATCTGGTGTCAGCATAGGGATGCATGTATGTCCGTATTTCATCCGAAAACAGATGGATGAAATACGGATATACGGTCCGCTGGTGTGAAAGGGGCAGGGCCGGATTAACATAGGGGCTATTGGAGCTGCAGCTCCAGGCCCCTTTCTCAAGATAGGCCCATTTGCCCAAAAAAAAAAAATCAAAAAAAAAAAAAGATCGACTTTGAGGGTCGTAGCTCAGCGACCATGAGTCATAGAGACTCCCCATTTGGTGGGTAGATAGCTAAATACCTACTTCAACACTGGTTAAAATATGGGGCTGCTATCTATGGTTCCGGAGATATGGGGCTGCTTGCGCAGTTGGTCAGAAGCTACATACAGAGCGGCCAGTTTAAATACAAGCTGGAACACTCTGCAGCAGACTGAGAGGATGAACTCACAGTGCTTATAATAATTATTTGTATATTATTACTTATGGTAATTAACCCCTTGCCACCCAGGCCAATTCTGACACTTCTCTCCTACATGTAAAAATCATCATTTTTTTGCTAGAAAATTACTCAGAACCCTCAAGCATTATATATATTGTTTTAGCAGACACCCTATGGAATAAAATGGTGGTCTTTGCAACTTTTTATGTTACACGATATTTGCGCAGCAATTTTTCAAAAGTTTTTTTGGGAAAGAAACTGTTTCATTCATAAAAAAAACACTAAAGTTAGCACGATTTTTTTTGTGTACCAAGCGATGCTTTAAATTTTTTTGAAGGTTTCTTGTTTAGAGTTACAGAGAAGGTCTAGTGCTAGAATTATTGCTCTCGCTCTAACGATTGCGATGATACCTCACATGTGTGTATCTGGCTCTGATACTAACCAGTGCCTACCCAGCCACTGACTAGTATCTCTATCCAGCCTGTCTCACCTGCTGACCTGTGAATGGGGGAATCACTCCCGCAGTGTTATTGTGTTCTGCCAGTGAATACAATGATCAGTGTTGCTAACTATAGCTGGCAGCACTGATTGTTTTGGGGAAAACCTGACAGGCTGGTTGTACTCAAGTCGTTTAATAGGTTAATTTGTGTAAAACCAGCTAGCCCATGCATAGATCGACTATGGCTGGTCTCTGCTTAATTGGTGTAATTTCAATCCATGTATGGCCCGCTTAACCACTACGCAGTCCCTAAACATCCTTCCACAAACCTTTTTACATATTTCCTTCCCAGATTACTTCATCCTCCTCTCCTATACATAGTGCCCACTGTCATACCCTCCACACTTCTCTCCAATACATAGCACCTGCTGTCATATCCTACACACTCCTCTCCTTTACATAGTGCTCGCTGTCATACCCTCCATACTCCTCTCCTATACATAGTGCCCACTGTCATACCCTCCACGCTCCTCTCCTGTACATTATACTCACTGTCATACCCTCCATACTCCTCTCCTATACATAGTGCCCACAGTCATATCCTCCACACTCCTCTCCTGTAATTACTGCTTACTGTCCTACTCTCCACACTTCTCTCCTGTACATAGTGCCCACTGGCATACCCTCCACACTCCTCTCCTGTATATATTGCTCACTGTCATACCCTCCACACTCTTCTCTTATACATAGGGCCCATTGTAATACCCTCTACACTCCTCTGCTGTGCATAGTGCCTTCTGCCATACCCTCCGCACTCCTCTCCTGTACATAGTGCCCACTGTCATACCATCCACACTCCTCTCCGGTACATGCTACCCTCTGTCATACCCCCCACACTCCTCTCCTGTACATAATGCCCACTGTCATAGTTTTCACACTCCTCTCCTGTACATACTGCCCACTGTCATACCCTCCACACTCCTCTGCTGGGCATACTGCCCACTGTCATACCCTTCAAACTCCTCTCCTGTACATAGTGCCTTCTGCCATACCCTCAGCACTCCTCTCATGTACATAGTGCCCACTGTTAGACCCTCCACATGCCTCTCCCTCACCTGCACATACTTCCCACATCCATACTCCTCCCCTATGCCTCTTACCCACAAGAACAGTTCTTTAAAATTATACTAAATATCCTCATTGTTACCAGCTCTAGAATGGGCACACTATTGTTAGTTCAACTAAAGGAAACCTCAGTCCTCATATTTGTTCTGCCCCATTATTAGTACTAATTTAATTTTGTAATTACTATTGTGATGTACATAGCAACATAGGGGATGTCAGCTGCTCTAAATATACCACTTGTAAAAAAGTGTCCCTGAAAATATTTTTGAGAGGCTCCTGTGATATCAAAGCGGTAGTAAACTTTTCTAACATTACTACTTTTTAGAGGCCCTGAAGTAGGTTATGCCATAATGTACAAGTATGCACAGCATATTAGCACATTAGGGTACACTTAAATTGTCAGACTGAGCCCTCCAGTGCTGTGATCAATCCGGCGGGGCCCAGGCGCTTCCATCTTCACCCGGTCTTCCTTCCGGGTTCTGTGCCTTCGGTCACTTGTCTTGGCCGGGCTGCGTTGATGTCATTCCCACACATGCTCATGTGCATCCTCTTTCTTTCATCCCCCCTTTCTCTCTCAACCCCCCTTCCTTACCTCTCACACCTCTTTCATTCCCTTTCTCTCTCTCTCTCATCCTCCCTCTCTCTCTTTAATTTAATTTGTTATAACAAAAAATTGTTTGCATTTTTATTTATAAAAGGCCCGACCAAAATCCTCAGCACCAGGCCCATGATGTTCTTAATCTGGCCCTGGAAAGGGGCCTAAGTCATTTTTAAGCAATTCCTATATGACGCCTCATAGCGTTTATGTAAATAATAGTTAAAAAAGAACACAAAAAAAATCTTACCTTTTATTTACTCCCCCAGCGGACCAAGTGCATATAGCACTTGGTCCCATACTGATTGGTAGCCCCATTTCAGATTTAAATCATCTCTTGTGCTGACTATAGTGCAACCGCATTCTGAAGTTCCCGTGGTGGAGGTACGGCCAGCACTGGGCCCCTGTCCTCTCTCTGAGTCTTCTTTTACTCTAACAAATGAATCTGTGGCTATTTTCTGGCTGTGGTGGGAGCTCAACCTGCTCTCCTCCAATGATTAGACTTTTGCTGACATGTCCACCCCCACACCCTGCACAGCCATTCACTGGGAAGATCAGTGTGCTGTTGTTTCTCTTACCCTAGCTCTCTGAGCACCTTATGCACCTGAGAATAGTGATTATGTGATCACTTATAAAAAGGAAAACAAGGTATGAGATTGCATGCCACACCCCTCCAAAAAAGATTTTTTCCCCAGATACAATATATATATATATAATAAAGACTCAAGATACCAAATTTTTTGGCAAATAAAATGGCTGTGGCACTTGTTTTTTTCACATAAAATATCCTTTAATACTCTTTTAATATTATCAACCAAATGACATCATGAATTCAAATAAACATCAATTCTTGCTGCTCAGTTTTTGGAACTCGAGCAGCAGTACCACATATTTTTGCCTAGAAAATAAACAGTCCCCCCAGAATGTCAGGGTGACCCAACCACATAAAGTGCTCGCGACTGGGGTTGGAGGGAGGGAGCTTTCTTCTTCCTGTCTTGCCGCCAGGAAAGAGGGAGAACTCTATCCCCCCAGTCCTTAAATAACCTTCTCAAGTTTTCCAGAAGATTCCCTGGCTTCCCATTGGTCCGCTATCCTGGTTCTGAATTGGTTGTTTTACAAGGTGAGCGTTGACATATACTTTAAGGCTTGTAATAAAGGTGGTAGTGTTGTTTTGAATACTTAACACTAAATAACATTTGCTAGTTAAAAGTATCTGATGAAATAAAAATAACATTTCTGAACGAGTTTACACTAGCTTCTTCCTTTTCTTATTTTTTAAAATAAAAAATCGTTTTTGTCTACTAATATCACCAGTAGAAACATTGAAAAGCAAAATGGCTGTACAGGAGTTTAAAAGGAAATCCATTCTGGATCTCAGTGACTTGCTGCTAATGCTTGGATTTTTGAAATTACACATACAGTACATGTGCAATAACATGCTAATGTTGATCACATTCCCAAGTATTCACTCTTGCTGGTATTGGCAACTATGTATATGATTTGGTAAATTTATGAATCTGACTTGTCATGTTTCACCTAAAACATGCTATTTATACAGACTGTGTAAGTTTAAACTCAATCTCTCTGTAGAGTGAAGATTATGAATAAACAGCGGCGCTAAACATAAATCACCAAATAAATAAGTGACTAAAAATTAACTAATTAATATCACCTCTAAGTGCTCAGTGAAAAATACAATGATATAAACTGTGCTTGAACACAAATAAATATATGAAAATATATAACACAAATAATAAGTGCACTAAATGATGCAAACCAGTGCGACACTGGTTTTGCAAAACACAATATGTGAAAGCATATAAAAGTCCGTGTAATGTTCCATATGCAACAATCAGTGCAAAAAAAATTTTTGTGAATATTCTTCCTTGAATCTTCCACCACACCACAGTGATCCGTGCTTCCACTCCCCCAAAAGAAACGCACTCACCGCATCTATCGCCCGCACTTTCGTGACAGGCAATTGCGCTTTTGAATTCCACCACAAGGAATAAATGATCACTCCCAACTCAATCTGTGTCCGGATCTCTCCATATGTGAAAAAAGAGGATTGCTCCAATAGTGTAAAACCACTTAAAATTTATTCAAACCACATAAAAAGAACTCTCCAATAGTCTCACTCACATTTGATTAGGTAAAAGCCAGCATAGGTTTAAATTGCAACACAGCACAGCACGCTCCACTTCAAATAAACACACAGGTATTAAAGCGCTGGGGTTGGCCAACCCCATGATTAAGTCCTTCTGATGACGAAACATGTCGGGGGGCGTGGCTGAGCGGCAATTAGCTTTGTGAAAACACAGTAGTAGGAATTCCCTGAAGGATATCGGTCCCTGATTTGAAGCGCGAGCAGGAAGGAGGGGGTGAGCAACAACTTGCACAGCTTGTGTGCACCTCGAGTCCGCCGTGACTGCAAGCGCTTTAATACCTGTGTGTTTATTTGAAGTGGAGCGTGCTGTGCTGTGTTGCAATTTAAACCTATGCTGGCTTTTACCTAATCAAATGTGAGTGAGACTATTGGAGAGTTCTTTTTATGTGGTTTGAATAAATTTTAAGTGGTTTTACACTATTGGAGCAATCCTCTTTTTTCACATATGGAGAGATCCGGACACAGATTGAGTTGGGAGTGATCATTTATTCCTTGTGGTGGAATTCAAAAGCGCAATTGCCTGTCACGAAAGTGCGGGCGATAGATGCGGTGAGTGTGTTTCTTTTGGGGGAGTGGAAGCACGGATCACTGTGGTGTGGTGGAAGATTCAAGGAAGAATATTCACAAAAAATTTTTTTGCACTGATTGTTGCATATGGAACATTACACGGACTTTTATATGCTTTCACATATTGTGTTTTGCAAAACCAGTGTCGCACTGGTTTGCATCATTTAGTGCACTTATTATTTGTGTTATATATTTTCATATATTTATTTGTGTTCAAGCACAGTTTATATCATTGTATTTTTCACTGAGCACTTAGAGGTGATATTAATTAGTTAATTTTTAGTCACTTATTTATTTGGTGATTTATGTTTAGCGCCGCTGTTTATTCATAATCTTCACTCTACAGAGAGATTGAGTTTAAACTTACACATTTGCATACCTTTACAAAGCGGCAGCTTTAGTATAATAGGTAGGTTGTCCTGAGCGCAGTGGATAGGCATCCAAATAGGGGCGGTTGTTTTGGATTTCTATATATTTTATTTATACAGACTGCCATTTTGGGATCAAAGGTAAGGTCATCCCAGGTGTCCAGCACAAACAAACTGGTAAGAGCCATATCTGCAACAGCTTTTCAGGTGGCCCATAGTTTTAGACCAAGGGAAATTAAGAGAAAATGTAAATGCTAAAGCCACCTGTGGTCTTATGTTTGTGATTGTGATTTACTTGTTATATTGAATGGTGTATATATTCCAAATGAAGCCTTATTGGTCACCATTGACATTGCTCTTACTTAAGAAGACAGAAGTCTAGAATTATGTATAAAAGTATCTTCTGCATTATATCTCTTTCAGAATTATTAAAATCATGTTGGTTAAAGTACAAGAGGACAGATCGGAAGAGCTTGGTATTATTTATTAATTCCCATGCTGTGTTCTTTTTTTTTTGGGGGGGGGGGGGGGTCCCTCATTAACATCTACACTAGACCTATAGGGTGAAGGTGGTGAAGACGACCAGAAGCATCTTCAGACTTCAGACACCATTTTGGGTAGGCCTGGTATTGACAGTCATTCTTATGCCACGTACACACGGTCGGAAAAAGCTCTGATGGTTTTCCCGTCGGAATTCCGACGGAGTTTTGCTCAAACTGTCTTGCCTACACACGGTCACATCACACCAAATTCCGACGGTCTGTAACACAGCGGCATAAAACACGTTCGACTGCACTATAAAAGGGAAGTTTAATGCTTCCGAGCATGCGTCGAATTGTTTCCGAGCATGCGTCGGAATTTTGCGTGTCGGAATTGCCTACACACGATCGGAAAATCCGATAGAAAGGTTTTCCGTCGGAAAAATTGAGAACAGGTTCTCAATTCAAAGTCCGTCGGAAATTCCGACAGAAAAAGACCGTTGGGCATACACACGGTCGGAAAATCCGATGAAAAGCTCCCATCGGACTGTTTCCATCGTAAATTCCGACCGCGTGTACGCCGCATTAGTCATTATTAATTGTATTTTAGGTTTCATGATGCAAAAGCAAGCCCCTGAACACCTGTCAGGTTTTACACTTTTGCCCGGTTTGCCTTGTCAGTGATTCATTCCTGAGTATTTCTGTCAAATCTTGTTGCATTTTTGATATTTACAGTTCTTGTGGATTTCCTATTTTGTAACATTGAACAAAATCCACAAGAGTATCCACTCATTTAAAAAAAAGACAATACCTGTAGTGCAACGTGGATTGGAAGAGACCTTCAAGGTGCCCAATATTCATTGAAAAAAAAAACACTCCCATTAACTGGAAGGTTTGTTGAATGGTACAGGTAAACAGGACAGAACCTACTTCTGGGCAGAAAAAAATAAATACATTTTATGAAGGACCTACCGACTTTGTCCTAGCCAAAAACGTATGCTGGTACTTTGAGATACCATGACTGCTGTATTGCCATCAATTCCCACATTTTTCAAGTTAAGCTACAACTGCAGCTGAATTATATATCAAGTCCCTCTGGGCTCACCAGTAAAATGGCACTCAAAGACAACAGGGATGGCAAAAGCCACAGAAGCAGTCCAACGGCCACCACCTCCCTTTCAGAAATTAATGCTGAGGATTGGTAAACAACTTACTTTAAATAACCCCCCCCCCCCCGGATTTCCTATTTTGAACCTAATGAATAATACTTGAATTATGTCAGTGTCAAATGAAAATTTAATTTCTCAGTGAATTTAATTTACTGAAACTGATGACATTTACAAAAATCGGGATATATATATTTTCATGCAGATTGCTGAACTGTTCATGATTGAACAATTTTGTGCTACAGTTATTCCCCATAAAAGTGGGCTGGATTTTCCTTTAATTCCTAGCTTTTATGAATATAGTCATTGTAAGGTAATTAAAAAAATAAGTCTGCAATTTGTTGCGTTTGGAGCCCAGCATCATTTATACATCTTGTTTTTAAGATGACATCTTTATATTTACAGTGTATGCAATTTCTCAGGTGCAAATATGCAATGGCGTCCCTAGGGGGGGCCAGAGGGGGCCCTGACCCCCCCAAAATGATGCTGTGCCCCACCATGTGCCCCCCCAAAAAAAAACACCAAAAAAAAATGTTTTTCTTTTTTTGTTTTTTTTTACAAAAAGGCAATGTCTTTTTGTTTGCATCCGTAGCGGATGCGCCACATCTTACTCAGGCTGCCGCTGGAGTAACACAGTCTCTATTGAGAGGGGGAGTATTCTTCTAGCCTGGACGCGTGGGTAAGTGTGTGCACTGCAGTGCACTGTAATCACTGAACTGCATTATCTCCATCCCTTCTCTCCCCCTCTCCTGTTCTTTCAAGACCTTCACAACTTACTTTCACTTTCAGTTAGGCAGGTAATAGACTATGCAAATTTCTTTCCTGCATCCACAGAGTGCAGGAAAGAAACTTGCATGATTCCCCCATTAACACAGACAGTGGTGACAGGGGAATATCCTTCCTGCCCAGCAATTGTATTCTCCCAACAAACAGTCATTATCACTAGTGGCTATAGCAACCACTAGTGATAATCATAAGAGTATCTGTCAGGCTGGTTGTGCCCAATTTGATCGATCAACTTGGTACATTCAGCCTGCTCATTAATGGTTCAAACCTCAACCAGCTGAGATTTAAACTGCCTATGGCTGGTCTTAGCACTTAGACAGCCCATACAGTGATCACTTTTTTCATTTAACTAGTAGGTTGCATGAAAAAAAAAGAAATGATCCAATTCTCCCATCTACACATTATAGGTGGATGGGGGAATCCTTGCAGTGTGGTCCAGTGGTGAAACTACCAGGGTTGCTGTCCTGGCTATTCACAGCGCTGGTCTCTGTCTCCATGGCAGCAGTGGCACATTGGAACCCAGTGCTGGTTACTTTATGGGGCTAATGTACAGGAGAGCCAGCACAATTTGTTGTTAGAGATGGGCAGGGCATGTTCAAAATCCCACATGCCCGAGCCCGTCAGGAAGCCCACACTGCACGGCGCTAAGCACAAGCAGTGAGACATTTCCTGGTCCGCTGCTGCACAGATCAGGAATGTCTCACTGCCTGTGATTAGCCGTGTGCAGTGTCGGCTTCCTGGCGGGATCGGGCAAGTGGGATTTCAAACACACCCGAGCCCATGTCTAATGGTTGTAGAGTAGACAGTTGACCTCCCTGCAGGTTGCTTAGCAGCAGTGCAGCCTTCTCTGACATGCTGATCGTGATGCAATCCAGGTGATGCTCCTAGTCAAATCCTAGTGTTAAATATCATAGTGATTTTATTGATCAAAGCCCACACCTTACAGGCATAGATCCCACATGGCTGCTGAACATACGGTGGATGTGGTTGTACTCTTGGTGCTAATAAATACTGTGTTTATTAGATCTGACTGGGAGCATCACCTGGATCACATCCCGATCAGCATGTCAACAGAGAAGGTTATACAACATTACTGCTACTAGGTGACCAGCTGGGGGCTCGGCTCTCTACAACCAATAGTGCCAGCCTTCCCTTGCATGCACCCATAATGTCACCAGCACTTAGGGTTGCCACCTGTACGGGATTAACCCGGACAGTCCGGGTTCTGAATCATCTGCCCGGTTTTCAGACTCTCTGAAACCCGGACAGACCATTCAGATAGGGGAGCTCCTCTAGCATTTTTGTCACTGTGGAGACAGCAGCAGTGTCACTGCTTCTCCATAAATACACTGTGCTGGTGTGTTTGTTATATATATAATCATTGCTGCCCCCCTCCCCCTCCAGGCTTCTGTAGGGTCTCTTATCAGTGACTTAACTCTCTCCCCACTCTGATCACTAGTGTGGTGTGCCGGGAGGCGGAGCTGAGGAGGAGATCATGTCAGTAGGAGTAGTTGATGTCGGGCTGGCGCTGCTCACACTACATGCAGGGAAGAGGTGAGCTGAGAGTTTTTCTCTGAGTCTCCTGGGGTGGAAATCTGACAGGACTTGTTTTGCAGTCGTTGCTGTGAAGGGTTAAGGTGACAGGAGGATCGGTCTGAAGTGTGTCTGATATCTTCTAAGCCTCACACCTCTGTCTATACAAACATCCCCCATCCTCAGTCCAGATAATGTGCAGTCATTTATGACCATTCATTAACCCTGTGTGTGTGGAGAGTGTAAACTTCTGAATGTACAGAGCTTGGACAACACAGGGATATATGAATGGGCATACATTACATTCACATCATCTGTATATACAGAGTGCTGGGAGCCGGCAGTTTTCATTGTTGTAAATATTAGTGGATGAGTACAATAGCTTTTGTTTTTATATACATCACTATTTCTCAGCCCCCCACTCCCCCCAGACCACTTCATATATCCAGCTGGCATCATCCCCTCCGCACTCATCTCCTACTGCCGCCACCATCCCCTCTGCACTCATCTCCTACTGCCCCCACCATCCCCTCCGCACTCCTCTCCTACTGCCCACACCATCCCCTCTGCACTCCTCTCCTACTGCCCCCACCATCCCCTCTGCACTCCTCTCCTACTGCCCCCACCATCCCCTCCGCACTCCTCTCCTACTGCCCCCACCATCCCCTCCACACTCATCTCCTACTGCCCCCACCATCCCCTCTGCACTCCTCTCCTACTGCCCCCCCATCCCCTCTGCACTCATCTCTTACTGCCCCCACCATCCCCTCCGCACTCCTCTCCTACTGCCCCCAATATCCCCTCCGCACTCATCTCCTACTGCCCCCACCATCCCCTCTGCACTCATCTCCTACTGCCCCACCATCCCCTCCGCACTCCTCTCCTACTGCCCACACCATCCCCTCCGCACTGCTCTCCTACTGCCCCCACCATCCCCTCCGCACTCCTCTCCTACTGCCCCCACCATCCCTTCCGCACTCCTCACCTACTGCCCCCACCATCCCCTCCGCACTCCTCTCCTACTGTCCCCACCATCCCCTCCGCACTCCTCTCCTACTGCCCCCACCATCCCCTCCGCACTCCTCTCCTACTGCCCCCACCATCCCTTCCGCACTCCTCTCCTACTGCCCCCACAATCCCCTCCGCACTCCTCTCCTACTGCCCCCACCATCCCCTCCGCACTCCTCTCCTACTGCCCCCACCATCCCCTCCGCACTCCTCTCCTACTGCCCACACCATCATGTTGCAGAGCTTGATGCCTCTAAGCTTCGGCCTGCCACAATAATGTTGGCTCCCATGAGACAGCCATCTTTAAACCTGGGGAACCCATGATTTTAAATTGCCCGGAGGCCCCATGAGTTTTCAGTCCACCCCTGGCCCAGACTGCTCACTGCAATTGTAAGCCAAGAGTGTCAACTTTGTTAACTCTGAGGTAAAGGGGGACTCTTGTGATTAACTCCATAAGATTAGAAATGTTATTTAATCACAAAATATATGTATAGTGTATACTACATAAATACATAAAAATTGCCTTGCATTGTACAGAGGTAATGAATTTAATGTACTAAAAAAAAAAAAAAAAAAATTGCCGTGCGCTGCTAATGTGTTCGGGTTTGGCTTGAAGAAAAGGTGGCAACCCTACCAGCACTAGGTCCTAATAGACTGCTGCCACTGCCAAGGACACAGATGCCAGACCAGCACTGTCAATAGCAGGGGCAGGACAGCAAGAGGAGGCTGGGGAACACCACAGTGGCAGAACACCAAGGCCCAGTGGCAAGACAACCTTTGCAACCCTGATAGTTCTCCCACTGCTTTGGACCCTTATATTTTCTTGGTATGCTGGTGACATATATCTCTTGTTTTCTGCCATCCTGGGGATCGTAGTAAAATTGCATTTTATAGTTGCCCCCCTACTTTTGTCCCTGTCCCCCCATGTGCCCCCCCTAAATATGAAAGCTGGAGACGCCACTGCAAATATGATGCATAGATTTTTTAATCTTTAGGCACATTGAAGTCTATTTACTAAAGCTTGACAGTGCAAAATCAGTCTCACTTCTGCATAGAAACCAATCAGCTTCCAGGTTTTATTGCCAAAGCTTAATTGAACAAGCTGAGGTTAGAAGCTGATTGGTTTCTATGCAGAAGTGAGCCTGGCTTTGCACTCTCCAATTTTAGTAAATAACCCCCACTGTTTGCATTCAAGGATATGCACCCACATGGCTATCAAATTGGGACCGACATCTGAACACGCCATGAAGGCAAAGCTGGCCTTTGCAAAAGCGTATGGATTGGACCACCAGTCTGAATGAGCCCTAAAGGGTGTGCCAGATGTGAATTACCTTATTTTTTTTTAATTATTTGTTGCACTTTTAGGGCTTGTTTAGACTTACAGTTGGAGGGTGTTAAAACATGTGGTTTAGCTTTCCTGCTTAAGCTTCAAAGACAAGGAATGGGGTCACACTGCAAACACTCCACAACCATGCAGTCGATGTGCATTGGTGCAGCATTTATGTGATTATGATAAATCGCCTCCTCACCGCCTGTCAAGTGTCTCTAAAAAGCAGTTTAAAGTCTAAACTTAGCCTTAAAGCATCATTAAAACCAGTATATGAAACACTCTCAAAACATGTTATATAACAGAGTATTCATACTCACAAAATACACTAAAGCATTTGTTTTGTGAAGAGTGAAATATGCCTGGTTGATCCTACCTGCAGCTGTCCCTCCTATCTTCTCTGTGTCCCCATTACAATCTGAGATTGTGTAGACCAACTGGTGTCCTCTACTGAGCATGCTCAGCTCTAAGATCCTCTATTCCGCTTTTTTCTTATTTGTGCAGCCCACATGAGTATAGAGTCACACATGTGGGCTTATACACAGTGGTAAATGACACTCCCCTCCCTCCTCCTCCTCCATGTTCTGCTATAGCTAAACACAATGGGGGGCGGGATATAGTATTCTGATTGATTACATTCACTAAGAAACTCACAAAAAAAAAGCTTAGTTTTAATTTAAATCAGTATTAAATATATCAATAATTGCTAATACCTGTAAAGTAAAAAAAAGAGCCATGGATGCAGATGCCATCTGAACAAAATGAAAGCTAGTGTCAATCATCTCTGACTCTGCCGACGCCATATAAATGCACAAAAAATACACATTTGATGTTCAATAAAGATTGATAGGGAGCTATAAAATATTCTTTAATATTTATAATTCTAAATTGCTCTTCTGAAACTTTTTTTTTTAGTCATGTGACTGGCACAACACAAATCAGGGCTATGCAGACAGACTCATAGGGGGAGATTTACTAAAACTGTTGCACTCACGATGTGTACAGCTGTACATGGTAGGCAAGCAGCTTATAATTTTAGCTTCTTTGCATGTGATTGATGTATGATGGTTTAGGGACATACTGTTCTTGCATTAGGTTTTTTATCCCCACCTCTTTTAGGAGAAGACTTGCAGCATATATATATATATATATATATATATATATATATATATATATATATATACGGTATATATATATACCGTATATATATATACCGTATATATATATACCGTATATATATATATATATATATATATTTGTAATACCACTCCCCGCATCATAAGGAAAAAGTAAAAGTTTGCTTTGGGTGGGGCAGAGGTTAATGCAAAGCACTGACACTATGTGGCCTCTTTAGGCCTGCTGACCATAGTTCACAGCCCATGCAGTACATTAGGGTTAAAAAAAATTCTTCCAGGCGAAACTGCACATTAATTTGCTGGGACCATAGTCCTTGAAGCCACAGATTTTGCTTCAAGTCTGGATTTCACCCTCAACACTCCACAAAAATTGCCCTCTTACAACTAACAAATGATCTACTAATGGCCAAAACCAATGGGCACTATTCTGTACTCCAAATCCTAGACCTTTCTGCTGCCTTTGATACGGTTGACCAGCCCCTACTCCCAAAAACCGTATGCCTTTGGTCTCCATGACTCTTCGCTGGTTCTAGATGGAAGGGCATGGAATACTCACTCTTGAATGTACCTCATCCCGAGTTAAATGGTAAATAGGTAAGGGGGACAGAAAAGGGGATTATAGCGGTATCATATAATGAAGAGAACACTCGTGATTTTTTTGTAAAATTTTTTTTTTCAAATACATTTATTATATAGAAAACATACAAAAATATCAATACACTATAAAAATATGTGGATCAGTCAGCGTGAAGCCCACTTGAGGAAGGGGAAAAGGGGGCCTCACCAATGGCTGAGACACCATATACAACCTATCGTCCTTAAGATATTAAATGGAGATCTAGAAGATTATACATATCGGGGGTACAGTTGTTTTTTCAAATGTGGATGACCGACATGTTTCGCCAAGCATTGGCTTCTTCAGGGTCAATGAAGTAATCTGTACCCAATTAAATAGGTTGTCGGGCCAAAATTGGAACCAAACTGATACCACACAAATGGTCAAGTACAAGTACTCCAAAGCGAGGGGCTGTAGGGAGCGTTTATAAAACCAAGTAGAAATAAACCAAAAATATAGGGGGCGCCAAAGTATGGATTAAAAACGAATGTAGAGTCTGGATAAATTGTAGATATATGTAAGCTAAGGGGAGCAGAGATGCTGATAACCAGGGCTAAAAGCCATGGTGAATTAAAGGTTGATATCCGGGTTTGAAAAGCCGGTCCATTAGCAGATATAGGAGAACTTCTTTTACAGCAGAAAATCCAGGTATTTGGCGCCCCTGAGTCCATGACTTCTTCGCTGTTTCTCTTCCTACTTATCAAACCGCACCTTTAGCGTTACTTACAATTCTACTTCCTCCTCTCCTCTTTTATGGTCCCACAAGGTTCTTTTCTTGGACCTCTCCTATTCTTGATCTACACCTCCTCCCTGGGTCAGCTGATAGCCTCCCATGGCTTCCAATACCAACTCCACGCCAACCACTCCCACATTTATCTCTCTACCCCTCAGCTCACTCCCTCAATCTCCTCACGTATCACTAATTTACTAACAGACATATCAGTCTGGATGTCACACCACTTCGTCAAACTAAATCTATCCAAAACCCCCATGTGCCTCTTCCCCTGATCTCTCTGTCAAGATCAATGGCACAACTATTAGCCCATTCCCACATGTCAAGGTTCTAGGTGTAATCCTGGATTCTGATATATCCTTTAGGCCCCATGTCCAATCACTATCCAAATCTTGCTGCCTCAACCTCCGCAACATCTCCAAAATATGCCACTTTCTAACCAATGTCCATGGTCATCTCTCGCCTTGCCTACTGCAACTTCCTTTGAGTTGGCTTATCTTTACATAGGCTATCCCCCACTTTAGTCCATCATGAATGCTGCTGCTAGGCTCATCCACCTTACTAACTGCTCTGTGTCTGCTACTCCTCTCTGTCAATCCCTCCAATGGTTTCTGCTCACCCAACAAATTAAATTCAAAATACTAACAATAACTTACAAAACCATCCACAATTCAGACCCCAGCTATATCACTAACCTAGTCTCAAAATACCAACCTTCATTCCTCCCAAGACCTCCTGCTCTCTAGCTCCCTCATCACCTCCTCCCATGCTCACTTCCAGGACTTTTCCAGAGCCTCCCCCATCCTATTGAACTCCCTAACCCAATCTGTCCGATTATCTCCTACTTTGTTGCTTTTAGATAATACCTGAAAACCCTCCTCTTGAGAGAACCCTATTCTGCCCACACCTAACAACTGTACTTTTATTTTCTCCTTCCGCTCATCCCCCAAAGTTATTACCTTTTGTATCACTTGACCCTCCCTCCTAGATTGTAAGCTCCAGGGCTTTTTTTCTCAGAGAATAGGTGCAGGAACTCCCTCCTTCCGAGTCACCTCTTGTGTCCACCCCCAACTAGACATGTGCATTTGTTTTCGTCCGAATGCATTTTCGTCCGAATTTCAGGTATTTTCGTTATCGTTTTAACAAACCATAACGAAAGTGCAGAATCCGAAAAACGAAAGATCCGACATAAACAAATGCTTTATTTTCGTTGTGACAACAGTTCGATATAGATAGGAGATTTGACGCTGACAATAACAATCTGTGTCCATTGAACCTGTGGTCGAATGTGTCTAACCTTAACTCTATTAGTCCAAGATTATTCTACATAGAGAGAAAAGATTCGACGTAGAAAGGAAAGATTTGACGTAGAAAGGAAAGATTTGACGTAGAAAGGAAAGATTCGACGTAGAGAGGAAAGATTGCTGCTGGAATTGGGTGGAATTGCAGCTAAACTATACAGAGTCGTACAGTTTAACTGCTCCGTCGAATCTTCTTTGAACTTTCGACAGACACCACAAGCCTTCAAAGACAGATTCAACCTTAATTCATTTGGATTTTCGGACGAATGCAATTTTTAACGAAAAACGAAATAAATAAAAACGAATTTCGGGAGTAACTAAATAAATTAATTTTTCTGACGAAAACGAAATTCCAAAACGAAATATTTCAGTTTGCACATGTCTACCCCCAACCCACCTCCAGGCACCATTCCTTGGTTCCACTCCCTACCCAGCTCTGAGCACCATTCCTTGGTTCCACTCCCTACCCACCTCTGAGCATAATTCCTTGGTTCCACCCCCTACCCATCTCCAAGCACCGTTCCTTGGTTCCACTCCCTACCCACCTCTGAGCACCGTTCATTGGTTCCACCCCCTACCCACCTCCGAGCACTATTCCTTGGTTCCACCCCTAACCACCTCCAAGCACCATTCCTTGGTTCCACTCCCCACCCACCTCCGAGCACCATTCATTGGTCCCACCCCCTACCCACCTCTCAGTAATGGATACAGAACCAAGTATCAATTTGCGGTGCTAAGTAATTTGTATGTAATTTGTTAATGATAGGAAGTAAAATGGATCCCCTGTAGCCAGCAACAATGGAGCACACCCAGCAACAATAGACTCTGAACAGCTAGCAACAATAGACATCTCCCTCAACAGTAGATGTCTCCCAGAAACGATTGTGTCCCAGTAGCATAAGAGTCCCCCAGCAACAATAGATCCCCCACCAGCGACAACTGACCTCCCCAGCAACAATAGACTCCCCCCTGTAAAAATAGATCCCCTCCAGCAACAATAGATCCCCCAGCAGCCAGCATCAATAGGCCCTCCAGTACACCCCAGCACCCATTGCCATTACCTACATTCAGAGCTGGAGGTGCCGGAACTGCGTTCCCCCATGTTCCTGCTGAAGAAAAGCCCTGGTAAGCTCTAACAAGCAGGGCCCTCTGATTCCTCCTGTATTGAATTGTATTATAACTGTACCGTCTACCCTCATGTTGTGAAGTGCTGCACAAACTGTTGGAGCTATAAAAATCCTGTATAATAATAATAATAATAATAAAAAGGGAACATTATATACATTTTGAGAGGCATTTGCCAGTTGCGTTCTCATTGTTTGCAGACAAGTATAAACATGCAGCACAATGCAATGCATGGTAGCAGTAATAAACACATTAGTGAATTACAGGTCAAAATCCTTATAAATAAAAGCACATTAGCATCACATATATTATTTATGTAAGCCTAAAGCTAATGACAAGCCCATACAGTGACAGTGTTCCTGCAAAGGGTCCACCAACCCCCTATGCTCATCTTGCCTGTGATCCTTTATTGATCCTTCCTCTTTCACCACTGGTGGCACTTTATAGTACTTTCAGATATGGGGAGCATGTACTCTGCTCCCCTGTCACAGTGTCAATCACACCATAGCACTGTCACATGACTAAGGAAGTGACATCACAACCTCCCTTGGGTCTCTGACACTGCTGGTTTTAATTATGGCAAAATGAACGTAAGGGGATTGAGGGGTGTTCATTTTGTAGGCACACTGGCTTTGTCCTGCGTGAATTTCCTATATACAGTGGAGACAAAGATTGTTTTTTGACTGAAACATAAGAGTATTGGATAGCAGCTGTTGTTTTTAGCAGTTAGTAAATTATTACAGAGGAAACGCTTCTCAACATCACTAACAGAAGTCAACAACCTTAACTGTATTCTGTACAGCAAGTCTGTGATTTGTATTGGATATGCTTCATATAGAAAATAATAAGCAATATAAGCAATATAGTCTCATGGACCTTACTAATATAAATGTAAGAGTATCAGTATATTATCAACTATAACTAATTACATTGACTTAGCTACTGATATTCATTAGTCTTCACAGCAGGGATTGCAAATGAATGGCATGCGAATATAAATGTTTAAATATGCTTTCATTCATGTGCTATCAGCAGAGAAAGATATTCTGTGTAGCTCCTGGGAGTGGAGTGACCCAGAAAAGAAGATAAATGTGTTATTTTTCTCTGCAATGTCACCACCGAGCTAACTTATAAAGAAATGCCATGTTTATTTCACATGTAAAATTCTGAAGAGCAGAGCTAAAATCTTATAAGTTGTATGAACTCAAAAGGCTAGACAGATAATAAGTTAAAGGTAACCTCTTAAAAAAATATATAGAGGCTGCTTCTTTTCTCATCACCTTTAACCTGTCAGTATGTCAGTATGTCAGTGCTTTCTGAGTCACTGAACTGGAAGAAGCATAGGTGTACGCACAGGGTGTGCCAGATGTGCCTGGGCACACCCTAATCACCCCATGCGCATTAGCATTATCGCTCTGTGTAGCAGTAGGAAGATAGAAGGATAGAACTCCCTCTTACCGGCTCTGCCATAAGAGAAGTGTTTACACACTTTTTTTTCACTGTCCCGGCAGGGAGATCAGTGTGCTGGGGTCACATATATGTAGACACACACACACACACACGTGTTTGAGCTTCAGGGTACACATCCTAATTCAATAGGTTGCGCAAACCTATGGGAAGAAGTATACAGATCAGAGGTTCTGACATCACTTGCTGCATGCTGCTGCATTACAAAACAACATCTACCTATTCTGTCCATGGATGGGGATCTATCTAAAAAATGGGTGTATATTTTCCACCCGTCAGGCGAAAAACCCTGGGGGAGATAATATCGCCCAGTCTGTTTCTATCCAAAGGTTTGGAAACGGCAATGGATCGTATGCCCATGGTGTTAACACGTGTCGCTTTTGCAAAAAAACATACTAATAAATCTAAGAGAGTGCCATCTTGCTCAACAGGGAAGGAGCTTTTTCTGTGGGATCAAATTAACCGTGGCTCTTCCAATGTAGTGTATGCTGTGGAGTGTACTTTGTGCAAGCTACAGTATGTGGGTTGCACAATTAGACCTCTTAGGACACGGGTAGGCGAGCACTTACATGGAGCTTTGCATCAAAGTGATAAAGGACTGTTAAATGTGACTAAACATTTTAAATATGTACATCTTGGAGATATGTCCTCTTTTACTTTCTATGGTTTGGAGAGAGTGAGAAATCCACCAAGGTATGATGTAGATTTGTTTTTACGTTAGTTAGTAATACTAGTTATTATATACATTAACCCACAGTCTGCAATTCTTCCACCTATCTCTCTGACATTTCTTGCTATAAGATCTTTGTTTGTACTAGGATCTTGGTCTTGATCTATACATGTCGAATGATTTTATTTGATGTTTTTTAAATGATTGAACTTGTGTCTATTAAATTGTAACATTTTTCTTTCTTTCATGTATATTATGTCTGTGTATCACCATATATATCTATTTATATATTTGTGTGGCAAGTTTCCATTCCTAGAGAGACTCTTTGCAGCGGTGGTTCTCATTTACTGCTAATTATACTAATTAACAAATGGAAGTGGTCACAGTCGCTTTGTTTTATGCATATACTGTATCTGTGCTGTTCATGTTGGTAACTATGCTGTGAACAAGTTTACTCGCTGAAACATGTCAGCAGTTACCTTGTAACTTGATTTTATCTGAATAAAGAATATGGATGTATTTCAGAGTGCCAGTTCTACCAATTTACCTTAATTTAAGTGTTGTGGCAAGCAGGGCCATCTTTAAGGCAGGGCAAAAGGGGTAGCTATCCTGGGTCCCATCATTGTTGTGGGGCCCAAAGCAGCTGCCTCATACTTGCCAACTATCCCAGTTTAAATCCCCCTGTCGCTCTGAAGTTTTAGTCCTGTGCTGAGTCCCGATATCTCAGTGTGAAGTTCTGTTACTAATTCTGCCCAGCTCTGCCCTATTGCCATGTTCAGATGACTCACTTGCGCACCCTGTGTTTACATGTAAATAACCTGCATTGATATGTAAATAGATGCAGACTGGAGGCATTGATATGTAAATAGAAACGGCATTCATATGTATATCATGCCCCCCTGAGGTCATATCCACTATCACTTCTACTGAATTCTGCCCACTGGGGAGATAAAGGGTCATGCTTGAAAGTCCTGCCTACAACTGGGGTCATTAAGCCTAACATCAGCTTGTTCTGCAAAGGTAAGAAAATTGGAGGTGAATCCCTTTTTCAAAATAACATGGTGCCATAGCACCGCGAATTTTGGTGTATGTGAATATGCACATCTCAGCAGATTCGTGAGGGTGTCATTAACATTTAATGGCACTGCTGTGTATCTGCTAAAGGGCAGTATGTTTTTGTGGTGTCAGGAAAGCAATTTTGCATGCGTTCCCGACACACACAAATCTGAACGCAGGCTAAATGTTTCAGTTACATTGGTGGTCAGTGTAAATCTTCTCATTACATTGGGGTTTGGTGTACAATCCATTCACACTAGAGGTCAGTGGTCCCCCTTACATTGGTGGTCATTGTAAATTTAACCTGGCCAGTGTAGAAACTCCTCTTTATATTGGTAATTGATAAACAAATCCAAACTTGCATTTGTGGTCAGTTTCAAACCATCTCTTAGATTGGTGGTCCCTGAAGAAGCCCCCTTTAAATTGATGGTGAGTGTAAATCCCCCCTTATTGGTTGTTGATGTAAAATCCCCCATTACATTGGTTGTCAGTGTAAATTCTTCATAGCATTGGTGAACATTGTACATTTCCCTTTACAATGGTGGCAGGTGCAGAATTGCCCTTACACTGAGGTCACTGTAAATTCCTCTTTACATTTGTGGTCAGTGTAAACCCCCCTAACATTGGTGGTCAGTGTAGAAGTGTCACCTTACACTGTTGGTCAGTACAAATCTCCTCGACAATAGTTGTCAGTGAGATGTCCCCCTTACACTGGTGGTTGGTGTAAACGCTCCTATTACATTGGTGTCAGTGTAGAAATCACTATTTATATTGGTGGGTGACGTAAAATCCTCTGTTACATGGTGGTCATTGTAAATCCCCCCTCACATTGGTGGTCATTGTAAATTCCCCCTCACATTGGTGGTCAGTGTAAAATCCCCCACTATATACTTGCCAAAGATTTCTGGCTTTTCTCTACATGATTCAGAATTTGCCACAGTGTACTGCCTCCTAACTAATACCAACCCCACCACTGCCACTGATCCCATAAACCCCCAGCATTGCCACTGATCACACTCCCCAGCATTGCCACTGATGCCAGGAGTCTTAGGATCCCTGGGAGTGTTCTGTCTATTGATGGCTCCCCTTGCCTCCCCAGTCTATGGTGTGCAGGCAGTGAGGAGATGATGTGCTGTAACCTTTAGAAACCAGTCAGTGAGCAGTAATGCTGTGCACTGACCTCTTGCAACCAATTATTGAGCGGTAAGGATATGTAGTAACCTCTAGCAACCAATTAGGGAGCAGTATTGATGTACAGTAGTCTCTAGCAACCACTCAACAAGCAGAAGTCATGTGCTGTAACCTCTAGCAAATAATAAGTGAGCTATAATGTGTGCTGTAACCTCTAACAGCCAGTCAGGGAGCGGTAATGATACACTGTGGCCTCTGGCAACCAATCACAATCACTGCCTGATCTGATTTTGAGTCTAGCTGCTATTTATTGTATGACTCAGAGCAGGTGGAGAGTGAAATTGCATGGGCGGGGGCAAGAAAATATTTGCCCTGGGTCCAATTAATATTAAAGATGGCCCTGGTGATGAGCGGGAGGTCGTCTGCTCCTGAGCACTTGAAGTGGAGGTACCAGTGAACAACTACTACATTGGAGGTTCTCAGAGTCAGAGCAGTGCTTTTTGTGTGTTTGAATAACAAAGCAAACGTGTGGGCTGGGAAACATTGTGATTGTAAAGGCTTGTTTTTTTTTATAAATAACAAACATGCTATACTTACCTCCTCTGTGCAGTTGGTTTTGCACAGAGCAGCTTGGATCCTTCACTTCTCGAGTCCCTCTTTGCTGCTTCTGGCCCCTCCCCCCTTTGAGTGCCCCTCAGCCAACAGCTTGCTACAGGGGGCACCCAAGCCGAGTCAGAGCTCTGTGCATCCATTCAGACATGGAGCCCCCTCTCTCCCCTGATTGGCTGACTGATTTTGATTGACAGCCGCATGAGCCAATGGCACTGCTGCTCTGTCTCAGCCAATCAGGAGGAGTGTCCTGGAGGGGATTGTGGACATTGCTGGAGAGAAAAGGAGCTCTGGTAGGTAATTAGGGGGGTGCTGGGGGGGGGGGGGGCTGCTACACATAGAAGGTTTTTTATCTTAATGCATAGGATGCATTAAGATAAAAAAAAAAAACTTCTGCCTTTACAACTCCTTTAACCTCCTCCTGCAGCCCCACTGCAAGGGAGGACTTTTCCTTTTCCCAGAGTTGGGCTTTAAGTATTGACAAGGTTATCTCTATAATCAATAAACCCATAGCTAAAACGTAACAACAATCTTGTTCAAAGGAGGTGAACAGGTGCCAAAGCTAAAGTAGTGTCAGGAGGTGCTTATCATTGGTAATTTTAAAGAGGAAGTAAACTTCCTCTGTTGACATTTAACTATAGGTAAGCCTATAATAAGGCTTTGCTATAGGTAGTGAAAATATCTCTTAAACCTGTACAGTTTAGGACATATATACATTACAGTGACATCACTGACGCAATCGCTCTGAAGGAAGAGCCACGGATGCCGTGTGCTCCCATGTGCATGCGGAGCTCTTGGTAAATAAAGCACATTAATACAGCACTGAATTAAAGTTTATCTATTCACATGAACAAATATGTAATATTTTACAGTTTACCAGTCACTTGATGTGTAGGCTGCATTAGTTTTCTTTTTTTTAAGGCTTTTTTTCCTTTATCTTCACCTGGTAATTCTGCAAATAAAACACTTTCTGTCTTGGGGTGACAACATTCACTTAGTCCAGCGTATCTTGAGGTGTCACCCTAGCCTGTTCTCCCAATTTGGACTATAAGCACAACCTCCTCTCTGGGAGAATAAATAGTTTATAGAAATTCGATAACATTGAGCTTTCAGTTCAGCTTACAAGAAGGTATTACTGGCAAGATAAAAAGATATTTTTTGTATTCACTAAAAATTTTAGTAGCTTAGTCCGGCCATACAAGGTTCGAATCTCGGCCAGTTCAGCAGGAAGTGGGCAAGGTTTGAACTGTTAATGGGCAGGCTGAATGTACCAAGTTGATCGACTGATCAACTAGGGTACAACCAGCCTGCCAGATTCTCTTGCGATTATCACTAGAAGCTGCTGTAGCCGCTAGCAATAATCACTGTCTTCTTCCGGCAGGGTGGATCCCCCCCACTGGTTGAAGACAATTTCTGATTCCCCTGTCAACACTGTCTGTGTTCATGGGGGAATTGTGGTTGCAAAAAAAATAAAAAATCAGACCGTGTGTGGCCTGTCTTAGATATGATTTAAAAAATATCCCTGTGTTCCCAACAAGGATTACATGTCTTGGACATTATGGTAAATAAAGCAATATGCAAACAAGCAAATACAAACCAAACACGATGAAACCCAGTTGCCAATGTGTGTGTATCTAAATGCCACTAATTAGATGCAGTGGCTTTCAGTGCCCACTGACAATCTCCTAAGGGTTCTCGGAGCAGCAATGGACTTTTAAATCCTTTACGCAAACAGTTTTCTTTTGGCGACCACTGAAATAATGTCAGCAGAATAATTTACATTGGATTAACTTTAATGTTTGCATATTCATTTCAGTTTTTATTTATATAGGTTATGTATAGGTTAATATTTTATCAATGTAAATTATTATTTTATTGGGTCAGATTTTTTTGCCTTGTTTGTTCCACCGTAAATTATGAAGATGCCATGATATATTAGGTTTGTAATAATTATATAAAGGCAAAGTCTTAAAGCTGAACACTAGGCAGATGAATTAAACACAGATGAATGCAGCTCTGTAATTATTAATCATTAAATTTGAATGTATGTATATTTTTAATGCATAGTTATATTAAGATTGTGATTTACTGCCCCACCTCTCTACCTAGTCAAACAGAGATTTAAATATACAAGGCATTCTGTGAATGTTGGAAGTGCTGGAAGAAGAAAACCAGCTCTGCATAGAGCCTGGAAGATCACTGCTATCACTGTAATAGTACTACTACTGTACTGTACAGTGATCTTCAGCTTCCACATCAATCACTCAAGGATGGGATATGCATACTTACATTGATGCAAACTGGACCAATGTAACGCTGCAAAAAAATCATACCTACAGTTAAGCTTTAAATGCCTTTTTTTTTTTAATCTGTTTCTACCTATTCAAGTTTTGGAATCTTCCTTTGCCCATTCTCTTTTTCTCCAGTGTTCCACCCCCCCTCCCCCCCCCCTCCCTCCCCCTGACCTGGTCCTCCCTATACCACTCTTCTTCCCTCTCCCCTCCTTTTTTGTCACTTTGGCTACAGTGCATTTGATTAAAAAACAGGGAAAGAGTCAGAGATGAAGTCATCACTTTGCTGCTTCTCCTTTCCCTGTCCAGTCACAGGCAGGGGTGGTCCAGGATAGTCTGGGCTCAGAAGAAGTGGGTTAAACGCTGCTTCTATCAAACTGGAGGCATTCTGTGGTATAAAGTACTGCTAGAAAGAGGCCTGGATTAAACATGAAAATTGGAACAAAAGCTGTTTTATTTATTTATCTTTTAATGGACTATAATGTTTTATTTCATTATGGTTCTGCTTTAAAACTAAACAGACAGGACATATAAAAAAAAATTGTCAGTTCAATAAATTTAGTTGAATACTTATTAAAATATAATTTTTGTGTAAACCAAAACCGTATAGTCTTGTATTAATTGATGTGTAGTGTGCTGCACTTACCTGTGTACTACCTACTAGCAGGGCCGCCATCAGGGGGGTACAGCCATTACAAATGTAAGGGGCCCGGAGCCCGAGGGGCCCACCTGGGCCAGAAGAAGGCAGGACGGGTGAAGGGGAGCCGTGCTGTGCAGTACAGGAACAATCTCGGCTGATTCTGCTCTCTGTGGCATTGGGCTTAGACATCGAGCTCTTTACTGCCACATCTGGCTACTATGTGCATGTGCACCCCTTGTGTACAGTGCTTCTCTGTGTCAGCAACATGTCAGCTTTGTGAAAACGAGCTGGGACCAGGTAGGAAGATCTTTTTTTCAAGTAGGGGCTATGAAGGAAAGGGAGGGGGGTTGTTTGTGTACAGGGTGGGGCCAGAGCCTTGTGTGTGTATATATTTGTGTATATGTGGGGCTTTCATATATACAGGTGTGTATGTATATGTGGGGCTGACATATATACAGATGTGTGTGTGGGGGGGCTGACATATACACAGGTGAGTGGGGGGCTGAAATATATACAGGTGTGTGTGTGGGGGGGGGGTGACATATATGCATGTGTGTGTGTGGGGGGGGGGGCTGGCTGGTGTGTGTGGGGGGGGTCTGACATATATACAGGTGTGTGTGGGTGTTTGTGGGGGGAGGGGTGGGGGGCTGACATACATACATACAGGTGTGTGAGGAGGTGTACATATACACAGGTGTTTGTGGGGGGACTGGCATATATACAGGTGTGTGGGGGGCTAGTATATATATACAGGAGTGTGGGGGGCTAGTATATATACAGGTGTGTGGGGGGCTGGTATATATACAGGTGTGTGGGGGGGCTGACATATATACAGGTGTGAGGGAAGCTGACATATATACAGGATTGAGGGGGGGGGGGGCTGAGTGCGTACAGGTGAGGTGGCCGATGTGCGGATTCGGTAGGATGGCCCACGGGCAAGCCCTGGGGAGTGTTGGTGGTTAGGCTGGGGGGGGGGGGGGGCAGGTATAAAGCTGTGTAAGGGACTCAAAAATTTCTGATGGCTGCCCTGCCTATTAGTACCTTTACTTAATGCATGTTATCATTACTGGTAGTAGTAGCAGAAGTACAGTAGTAGTAGTAGAAATAACAGTAAAGGCATTTTTATTGGGAGTAGTTATTGTAATGATTAAATATTCCACTCCACTTAAAACGTGAGTAGTAAGTAAGTTCCAAGTTCTCTTCGTACTATGATTTTGAATGCCAGCTTGCCAGCTGTATTCCAATGATTGGTTCATGTTTACACCCTGCATCTGAATTTACATATACATGTTCTCCACATCATACAGGGCAATATCTCACCCTGCTAATAGTTTAGTTCAGATCAAAGGTGGTAAGTGATGTACCAATTTTCTCAAACTTTTTCAGTCAGTAGGACCTCCATGAAATATCTCCTTGACTGAAGAAAATCATACATACATGGTGAAGCATGCATATGTAGCACCCGCCTATATAGGTTGCTAGGATGATAGGTATTTCTTTTTGGCTCCTCTGTAATCATTGAAGAAGTTATTGATTTATCTGGGCTGTTATAGATCTCACAGGCTGCAGGTTTGGTTACACCCCCCTGCATTCTGGAGGCTTCCAGGGCATAGAGGGCTGGGACAATCAAATGGGCAGCTTGAATATGTTTTGTACTGCAGCCAATCCCTGGGGAGGTAGGCTGGGGGTTCATGAATAGTCTGGAGTCTGGAACAGCCCTGTTCTTGTCCTGATGGAGAAGTTTCCAGCCTCAGGTGCTGCTGCCCCTTTGAGGCAGTTCTTCTGGAGTTTGCCAATGTTTATCAAGGTCCCAGTTATAGCAGAGCTGGGGTGGGGGCGGGGGTATTCCTAATTACCTGGAGATAACTAAGCAGTTTCACCTAAGGATCTGGTCAGGAAAACTCACTGAAGAGTTCATGGTGGAGGCTGGAAGGTGTGTAGCTATCTTGGGACATTGTGAGTACGGACCTTAGCTCAGGATCCTAGTGACTGTGTGCTGTTATACTTTTAGGGTGCCATCGGTAGCTCTCTCTCTCTGAGACAGCTCTTACAGGGTCTCAGTTCTGGCCCCTCGTGTTTCTGGTTTAAAGGCTGTTCACAGAAGTTTCACCGAGTGAAATGTGTTTTCCTGCATTTTTCGAGTATCCTATACCACCCTAACCCCTCTCCTGTTACAAGTTCTGCAAGCAATAAACTTTAAAAGACATCCCCTAGACTGTTTAACTGGAGCCAGAGTGAATTGGCTGTTCCCCCGTTTGTAGTAGCCTGAGCACTGCTTGGGGAAGAACCAGTTAAAATCAGCAGCTCCTACGAGAGCAGCACTACACATAGTTTTTTTCTGTTAATGGAATGCAATAAATGTAAACAAGAACAATTGAGTACTGTCCATGATACCTTTTTAATTTACACTAGCATCCAAATTTTCAGGACAAGCTTTCGGGGTGTCACGGACAGTACTCCATTGTTCTGCCCATCGCTTTGTGCTATCCCTGGCTCCAGCCCTGCTTGCCTAGCCGTGCCCGTGACCCTGCTGAGCACTGCTGTCTCTTACAGTGGATGTCATGCTTTTAACCTCATAATAAATGTATTTTTTAAATTTCATTACCTTTCTTATTGATATATCAATACTTAATATGGCTACAATCACCTCAAACAAATTTCAGTAAGTCACAGCTCAGAAATGTAATGGAGAACCCAGCATTATCTATTAAATTCACTGTAGGGCACATTAAAGTGGGGGGGGGGGGCAACAGGAAAAGCAAATGCCAGTCACTGGCATAGTGCAGGGTCAACACTAGAGGCCGCAATGTCCATCAAATCTGGAAATGTTTACTGAGCACTTTATCTCGGTACACTATTTTTGAGCTTGTGTTAGAAGGTGTTTGCCATTTTGTACATCCATCTGTAGTTACATACCTGTGCACGGTAACCTTGTTCCCTTTTTGGGGGAATGAAAAGCTAGCTGTTGGTGTCACGTTCCAAAGTTTCAATGAGATGACACTGCTGAAAGGTATTTTGCATGATTTGTGCTCAGTATTCTACAGTGTAGAGCTGTCAACAACACTGTCCTTGTAAATAGTAGTTTTTTCCTCTGAAAATAACAGCAATGAAAGGCTGTATAGAAAAGAAAAATGCAAAATACATGGCAGAAACAGACTGTCAATGTGACCCTTTGGGCTGAAACTTCGTATTAGAATATAATTTTCAGTAAAAAATGCATTTTAGAGGGAGCTGTGCAGTGTTTTGTCAAGATGGTCACAGTTACAAGGGAATATTTTGCTTCAAGGTGTGAATGTGTACCGGTACTGGTGATGGATATTGGATGTCTGTAGTGTACTGTACTTATGATGTTTGGGTCTGAGAATATTGTGGATCAGTAGTGTTCTGTCAAGGCTAACCTAGAGGTTCATTTGTTTGGCTGTAGGATTCATGTTTCAGATAAAACAGGTAGGTGGTGAATATATTTTGAGAAGTAATTAATCCACCTATTTATCAGTTTGCAACTCTTCATTCATTTCAGAGATTCAGAGAGTTGTGATTGACTAATTTTAAAGGGAATGGGAAGCATGCCTGTTCCTATAGAACACTTCCCAAAACAGAAACTGTAGTCTTTAAAAGTAAAATTATCAGTAGCTGGATTTTCATCACTGAAGACTATAGATACACAAGTATTTGGCTTCCAATGGAACCCCTCCAGCAAGGAAGGATCATCTCTTTTGCACAGAATATTTTCTTGTTTTACTGGTCCTTACCTAGCTTAGAATAACTGGTGTGTAAATAAGTTTATATGAGAGGGCTGTATTACTACTGATGATGAGGAAAAGCCACTTCTTTGTCTGCAGTCTCTCCTCTCTCCCCTTCCCTGCCTGTCAGCTAGTGTCAGTGCCTGCCCTCCCCTCCTGCTGCTAAAATAACTTTGTAATTTTCAGGCAATGCCCAGTGTTCGATAATGCTATGTGCCCTGTGTGTGTGCTTTATTAAAAAGATGATGTTCTGTACTTTATTTCACAGCGACGCTCGGTGCTCACCTGCAGGGGATTCTCAGCCTCTCCCACTGTAGCTGTCAGATCCGGAGAAAGAGCTGCGGGCGATCACGTGAGCACTGAGCGCCACTCTGAAATAAGGTATAGAACAGCATTTTTTACATTTTTAAGCACACACACTGGGCACATAGCATTATCGAACACTGGGCATTGCCTGTAAATTACAAAGTGGTTTTGCAACCACTTTAAAGTAAATAAGCAATTTACTGTCAACCCCAGTTACAGAGATACCCACCTTTAAGTCTGGTCAGCCATGACACCTACTAGCTTCTTATATCCTTTTGGGCCTTCAGCATCCAGATCCCGTGTCATTGTTCCTGATTCTGTTCAAGCCCACCTTAAATTTGTGTGTGCTTTTTTAATTAAAAATCCAACTAGAAGAGTAGAGTCCAAATGACCACTGTAAGTATGCAGACCTAAGATTAAAGCAGAAAGATCTTCCATTGAAGTTCTCACAAAATATAAAAAATGTAACCACTGCTGTGAAGTTTATGTAACTAGCATAACCTATCATTTTACAAAGCAATTTCAGGCAAAAAAAGCAAAAAAAATCTTGTGAAGTAATAATGGCCCTCACTTTCATGTAAATGTTTTTTTGGTGGTCAGTCTTTGCTTCTAAGCCCCCGTACACACGGTCGGAAATTCCGACCACAAAATTCGTCAGATTTTTTCCGACGGATTTTGTCTGACACTGGTGTTGCAACACACGGTCGGACAAAGTTGTCGGAAAATCCGATCATTCTGAACGTGGTAACGTTCAATGCATACAACGGAACTACGTAGAGGCTAGTAGCCAAATAGCTTTGGTCTCATAATTTGATCTGAGCATGCGTGGTACTTTGTCCGTCGGAATTCTCTACACACGATCGGAAAAAGTCTGATCGGATTTTGTTGTCGGAAAATTTGAGAGCAGGATCTCAAATTTTTTCCGTCAGAAAAAGTCAGATGGAGCCCACACACTGGTGGATTTTCCGACAACATGGACCATTTTCCGTCGGAATTTCCGACCGTGTGTACGGGGGCTTAGACATTGGTGTTCTGTGACCAGTGGCCACCTGTTTATGGAAATTTTTACATAAATCTCTAATATCTTTCTAAAGAAGAAGGTATTTCTTCAAAATATATAGAAGAAAATAACTGTTGATATCACTGAAAGTCATTGTTAAATTATCAGGTACACAAAGTAATATAAGACTCTGAGCCATGGGAGATTGTTGATTTTTTTAAAATATGGTTATGCTTCTATCTTCTTTCAACAAAAGTAATTAGAACTGAATAATTGTCATGAACAATGTACTTCTAACTACATGTTATTGTAGGCTACGATTCCCACATCAACACAGACGGTGCTGACAGGTGAATCCCTCCTGCCAAGAAATTGTCTGCTCCAAGCGGGGGGTATCTAGCGATAATCATAAGAGAATCTGGCAGGCGGGTTGTACCAAGTTGATCGATCAACTTTGTACATTCAGCCTGTCCATTGATGGTTCGAATCTCGAACAGTTCCTGCTGGACAGGGCGAGATATGAACCATGTATAAAAAAAAAGTGTTTGAAACTCAAAACCTCCACTGATGATCAATAGCTTTAAAGGTTTTTATATTTGACTTTTGACCGTTTTTTAAAAACCCTTTACATTTCACATTAAAGCAAATGTCAAGAATTTGCAACGAATCATACCCCTCTGAGTTGTTACACAAGTGTAATATGCATACATCCCTCCCATCAATATGGCACAATTCCTTTTGTTCAGGCATCTACTTCAATCCTTCTCTTCTTCCAAACTTCCTGTCAACACCCCCCCCCCAATTGACGATGACCTGTGACAAGCCCCTCATTAACCTTCCAACTGCACTGATCGGGACCCCTTACCGTCATGATCACCCACCAATCACCTAAAGCCTGACCACACCATTTCCCTACGCATAATCGTAGCCACCTATACTAGCCTTATGTCAATCCCCTTACCCCTGCTTACTCCTAACTATTCACACTAACTATAACTATACTAACCAAAGATCAAAGATTGTTCAGCATTCATCACATCACCCATATAGCCTGCTGGGGCAACCCCAGCCTACCCAAGGCCTGCCCACTGGACTGCATGAACCGCTTACTGTATTTGAAGTTACAACCACACATTAGAAAGTAATAGATAAGCACCCACATAGACCTAAGAGCAATGAACATATGTGACCTGCAATCTTTAACTCCCAGTGGATAGGCTGATGCACCTTTGTATCATTGTGATAAAAGAGGTACGTTCTAACAAACTAACAAGTACAGTCATGTCTGTGTTCTATCAGCATCAACTTAATGGTGGTTATTTACTAAAGGAAAATCCCCTTCCAGTGCACTTTCAAGTGCACTTGCAGTGCAAAGTGGATTTGCCTTTTCGTAAATAACCCCCAATGTGCATTGACATGTCATGATACCGCCATGCTCTGGCAAAGTGAGACACACTATTCAACCTGTTCTTGCCCACATGCCCATATGTTTGGCAGCAAAGAGGGTGGGCTTTAATGCCTACACATCGCATCCATGGGTGGCTAAGGTTTCTGTGCTGAGAGGGCCCTAACTGCATGCTCCAGGTTTGGTGACCACTACAAAGACAGCTCTCAGTCACTGGTAATGATTGGGAGCCAGTGGGACCAGCTCCTTATGTGACCACTATGACAGTGGCCACCTAATCCTTACCAACCCCCAGACATAATAACTCAGTTATTCTATCATTCTTGCTGCAATTCTATACCTTTAAAATCAAGGTAAAAATTATATATGAATACTGTATATATGAAATGTAACTATTGACTTTTACTACAAATTGTTACATGGGTAGGAAACAATCATACTTCTAATATTGAAATAATAGTCTCAAGCTTCCAATTACGACTGGATTCCTAGTCCACTAAAGGTTTTTCAAACCAAGAATATTGTATAAATTAAGTCCCCTATGTAACCTACATTTTACTTTAGTGCTTGTGATGTGATTCACAGATCTCACGGGTAATGATAGGGTTATCCTATTTTTGCAGCCAATTTAAAACTCGGAACCCTTCCAGGGTAATCACTATGGGCTCCAGAGCCTCATTCAATTCTTATAGAAAATCTTAGATACAAACCTTGAGTTCAGGATAAAACACACAAAGCAAAAGCAATATTTTAGCCAGTCATAGTGGCTATTATCAAAATGTCTGTCGGGCATACTGACACCTACAGTATGAGCGTTATGCACATTAAAACCTAACTCCACAAATTACCAAAAAAATACACTTACAGTGGCCAAACCCTTCCTGACAATGCATGGGTCAAATGTTCATTAGGTCTTGGGCATAAGGAATGAGGTGTAATACTTTCCTTACTCCTTTCTCTGGCAGGCTTTGGCTCTCTCCTCCACTTTGGGTTGTGAGTGGTCCCTTGCCACCCTCTTGTACAATACAGGGCAAATGGCCCTACACTGTACTTGATGATTTCATATGATATGCATATGATGTGCAAAAATGGTCCAGAACTTCTTAGAGAAGAAGCTTGGGAGGACCAGTGGAACAGATTAATGGAGCCTGCTGGAGCAAAGAGTGAGGTATATATTACATCTTATTCCTCATCCCCTAGAGTTAACAAGCATTTAATTCTCTAGTGGAGAGGGGCCCCACTATAAGGATGGTTTTTCCATATTTCTCGTAGTCAGGACTTTTTAACAGCATCTGACACATATACAGCTTTAACATTGTATAGTTAATCGTCATTCCCAATGGACATTCCAAGCATTTAATTTACAAGAGTGTTTCATTTTTTTTTCTAGATATATCTTTGGCAGCACAGCGAAAAAGTGAGGACATTACGATTACAGTAACATTTTGTTTGAATGTTGCTTTTGGCTGATAGGGCTTCATCCCTTGTGCTGTGCTGAGCTCTAAATGACAGTGGAGTCCAGCGCAGGACAGGAAATTAACCTCTGTCAGCCTAATGTGTTAGACGATTCCTAGCAGATGATCTTGTGGCATCTTCCCTGCTTCATTGGTCCAGCTTCCTTTCAGCAGGTGAACTTTGCATTCCTTGTAGTACAATCAACTTTCTTCTTAGTGTCCAGTATGTTGATTTAGGTAAATATTTAGTAAATTGCTGCAGTTTTCAAAAAAGCTCAGCACTTGTATACTGTACATTAGTGTGGGTACCACTGGTCAGTTCACTGAAATAGTGTTTCTAATCCTAAAAGTAAAATATTATTTATTTTTTTGGCAGCTTACTACTCTTTAGATGTAGTGGTGTATTCGTTTTCTTTTTTAATTCTTTTTTTTTTTTTTAATCAGTAATTCTTTGACTTACGGTACATATTTCCTACCCCTTAATGGTTACACTTATTTCTCCATAGTATCTATGAAGGGGGTCTTGATTGTCACACAGGCTGGACTTACAAACATGTCTGCCTTTGTTCATCTCCATTACAAAGTGGATTCATGGGAATCATAGTTTAAGAAAGATAATGATATTTGTGCTTCTTTTTTTTTTTTTTTTTTGCTCACATGAAGTGGCAAGGACATTGCATGTCCATTGGTATTTTCTGTACTTACTGAAACTGTTCTTTGCCTAAAAAACTAATTTGACCACCACATCTAGGGAGAGGTCAACTGCAACATATTACATTTTTGTTTGGGGTTTTAGATATCCTTTAAAGTGTATCTAAAGCCAATTATTATTTTTTTTCTTTTAGTTTTGGATATATTATAAATGTACCCAGTTAGTATTATTAATGTACCCAGAAACTTTGGTGAACCTTGTGTTTACTCTCTTGTAGAGCTACACCTGCAACTGGAATCTTTAGTATCCAACATTTCCAACAGTGTATCAGATGCCAGTGGCTTCTCTTTGTATGCTTTGCCCCCCCTACCAATAGGTATATCATTGGTATGTCCACTCAGAGCTGGAGGGACATATTGGTGATGTAGTGGCTAGCAGGGAGAACAATAGTGTGCAGTGGGGAGACACACCCAGAAATGTTGGATGATGAAAATTCCAGTGGTGGCTGTAGCTCTGCAAGAGAGCAAAAACTAAGTTCACTTAAAGTGGTTGTACACCTCTAAAATGAAAAATGAAAAAACATATACCACTATAGGCTGTAATTACCTCAATCCAAAGCACCCAGTGTGGTTACTCTCTGATGTCTCCTCTCTGTGCTATCTGCATGAGACATTTCTCATTGCCTAACTTGACAACACAGGCACGACCCGTCCTTCCTCCAGCACACAGCAGGCGATTGAATGCCTCAGCTTTGCATGTTTTCCTATGAGTGTGTGGGGGGGGGGGTGTCTGTTCCCTCACTCGAGTCTTAAATTACACAGAGCTCTCCTTGCTATGCTTCGCAATGGGTAATGCCATATCTACGCTCCCTGCCTTCTGAAGCTGAGAAAAAGTCTTTGCTCTGTGTGTTTTAGGAGAATCCACCTCTCAACCCCACATTTACATACTTTAACCAAGATATAATGCTTCATGTGAAAACAAAAAACAAAACCACCCCCCCCCCCCCCACCCGCTCCTTCAAGAGGATATAAGATATTAAACCCACAATACTTTTAACACAGGAGAACCACGTATCCGCTCCTTCAGAGATAATGATATGCATGTCTCATCTGCTAATAAGGGAGAAACAATAACTTCAAACAATTTTTCCATGCACAGGGGGTCCCCAACTTGGACGAACGTCCAACCTACGAACATCTCCTACTTACGAACCAGGCGCTGTGGGGACCCTCTGCCATTTTGCGTGGACATCGGCCATTCTGCTCATGTGCGGCCAGACGGAGCCTCGGAAAATGACGGAAAATGTTGTAAATGTCTATAATTTGCAGCGCATGCGCAGAGCGGCATTCGACGGAACGTCGGAAATGTCCGTAATTGTCGCTCTGCGAATGCACGACCGACTTACGAACATTTCCGAATTACAAACAGGAGGACAGTCCCTAATGGGTTTGTAACCTGGGGAGCCTCTGTAATCTGTTACAGTAAGAGGCGAGGCCATCCACCCCCCCCCCCCCCCACAGATCTTATCAAATTTAAGAAGCGCCCCCCCCCCCCCTGTTCAGATATGTAGCTTTGTAAAATGGCAGATTCTTAATCACAGAGGCCTTTCAGGACTCTACTGACGGGGGCGTAGTGCCCCTCCAAGACAAAACTATGCATTTCCTAGCATGGAAAAATAATAAGGTGAGTAGGGTTCATATAGCTGTAGTAGGGGCCAGGTCGTCTACCAACCCAAGCAGGCAGTGTTTTACAGAAGGATTTAAAGGGATGGTGGTCACCTCCTGCACACACTGCAGAACCGCCCTCCTGAATACCAGGACAATCCCAGAAGATATGCATGAAATCAGCTCCACTTGCAGAACATCGCCAGCGAGTAGAAGCGACTGAATTATAAACTCTGGCTATCTTTGCTGGGGTCAGATTCACCCTATGCAGAAATTTATAGTGGATCAGCGGGCCACGAGCTGAGATTAGCCTGGTAAAGGGGGCATCCCAGATATCCTCCCAGTCCTCAGGAACCACCAATGTGAGGAAATCTTTAATTATCTGAGCTCTTCTATTGTCTTCTGTCCAAGGGCAGGAAGAGTGTAGATTATAAAGCTGGGTATAGTATTGGACAAAGTGATCCGCTATTTGATCGTTGGATACTATTTTTTATGGCCCGTTTGGTCAGTGAGAGAGTTAATAGTCGTGGGCGCTTTTTTTGATCGAAGGGCTCTCGCCAGAAACTTTCCAGACTTGTCTCCGTACTCATAAAATAGAGGTACATTTTCTAATGTGTGCTTGTCTCTCTCTTCTACGTTTAACGGAGAGTGCAATGAGTTCTCCACATTTGGTGATATGTCCGGGGATCTATTCTTCCGGAAGTATAATAAAAGGTGTTTGTTTACTTTAAGCGCTATAACATTGTCCGTGAGGAGGGAGGGATCTAGATGCCAAATCAAGGATCTAGGTGGGATGTCTGCAAATTCTATGGACATGGATATAGGATGGTGGTCCGACAAATACATGGGGTCTATGTTGGCTGTGGTCAGCATCGGTAGGTCTCTTTGCAACAGGAATATGTAGTCAAGTCTGTAATATCGGTTGTGTGGAGCCGAGTAGAATGTGTAATTTTTTTTATTAGGGTAGAGAGTATGCCATGAGTCATGTAGTGTCAACTCCTGGAGTTGTGTTTTAATTGCCGTAATGCATTGTAAGGCATGGTGGAGGTACCCGCTGATGTATCATGCAGAAGATTGAGAGGGACATTGAAGTCGCCACCAAGAACAAGAAGGCCTTCTTGGAATGATGAGAGTTTTTGTAGTGTAGACCTGAAAAAGGGGACTTGTTTAGTGTTTGGCGCATATATATTCGCGAGGGTAACTTGTTTTCCGAACAGTAAGCCTTTTACAAAGATTAAATGTTCTTTTTTGTCTATGCAGGTATCCTTGATTTGAAATGGACAGTGTTTTGCAAATAGGATAGAGACCCCTTTAGCTTTTGCGGTGTGGTTAGTTGAATGCAGGGCAGTTGAGAACCGGGTGTTGGAGAGTTTCGGAGTGGAATCTGTTTTTAAATGGTGTCTCCTGATGGAAGATAATGTCCGCTTTGTTTCTATGCATGGAAGTAGTTGGGAGCGTTTTTCTGGGAGATTGAGGCCACGTACGCTTAAGGAAATGATTTTGATTTTGAATTTGTCTTGTTTTGGTGGCATTCGTGTCATTGTGTGGGAGTAGTTCGGGTCCCTAACTAACTAAAAAATATATAGGGACACTTGCTGAAGCCAGGTAGGAGGATTGGGTCTAGAAGATAGAGGATAGGTGTCCGGTGGAGAGAGCAGGGTCAATACCAGTTAGGAAAAGGACAGGAGTGAAGGCGGGGTAAAAAAGATTGTGCTGTTTAGGGAATTTATTGGAGGGGGGGGGGTAACCGTGAGAGAGATTGATAGGTGAGTCTGTGAAAATAGGTGACAGTGTCCGGTGAGTAGCGAGGGCCTGCTCGCTAGTCTAAGTGGACTATATACCCTTTTCCAGATATAACCGGAGTGGTTCAGTGGTATAAGGTATGATTATAAGAATAAATCAAAAGGGGTATTGCTGGAAACCACTGTGGGGGGAAGGAGCCAGTGACGGTGGAAAGTGGTAGAATTCAGTGGATGGGGTGCTGCCCGCTTAAAAGAGGAGGAGGTTATACATATGTGGGTTGAGGAGGTTAAGGAGGTGGAGTACGAGAGAGGTGAGGTAGGATGGAGGCCGAGCTACATGGTGGCCTGTTGGTATAAGGGTGTGGTATTCTGGAAGGGGATGGTGACCCTGGGGCGAGATAGGGCAAGTGACTGGAGTGGGGAACTAGTCCTTACTCCTTGCCAGTATACATTTGGGGACTGGGAGTAGTGTCAGAGCCAGCTAGGAATACCCTGTCACCCTGTACCCAGAACATTAAAATGCAAAGTACAAATGAGTGTATATTTAGTATGTGTGAAAATAGAGTCTACAAACTATGGTATATATATTTAAAAATGTATCAGTTATGATATTCTGACTGTCTATCTAATTTCTAGAGCTAAAGCCTAAAAAAAAAAAAACTACCCTAAAATGCCAGGACAGTACATATGACGCCTTTTTGGAAGGTAGACAGTCTGATGTATTTAGTAAGAGGCATTGTGAGCTTTATGAACAAAAATTAAATAAGTTTTTTTTTTCACAAAGTTGTCAATTTGTTATTTCTCCCACACACCACATAGGCATACTTAGAGTTACACTCCCAAAACATTCTGCTACTCCTTCTGAGTATGGGGATGCCATATTTATGAGACTTTTATCACAGCTTAAAGTGGTTGGAAACCTAGTAACACCACTTTTACTTACAGGTAAGCCTATACGTGCATGGTTTAGGAGATATTTACCATATACGATTGCGCTGAAGTCATTGGCGCATGCGCACTGAAGAAAGGGCACGATCATGCCATTTCTAAAGGTCTTGTGCCATGACCGGTGGCTTCCACGCTGGAGTGACATCAGGAGTCCACGGCCCGGGAAGGTAGAGGGGTGAAGATGGATGCGGCCACCAGCGGGGACTGTAGGGAAACTGCGGGCTTCGTTTGGTAAGTGCACCATAACGGGCTAGCCCATTATGCTTTTAGTTTGCAGGGGAAAAAAGAGGAAGTAAAACCCATCAGGGTTTACTTCCTCTTTAACCGAATAGAGGGGCCCAGAATTCAGGGAACACCTTCCTGACTACTTATGACATTTTTAGAGGCCCTGGAGCACCAGGACAGTAGAAAACCTATGTATAGGAGAGGAGTGTGGAGGGTATGACAGTGAGCAGTATGTACAGGAGAGAAGTGTGTAGGATATGGCAGCGGGCGCTATGTCTAGGAGAGGAGTGTGTAGGATATGACAGCGGGCACTATGTACAGGAGAGGAGTGTGTAGGATATGACAGCGGGCGCTATGTATAGGAGAGGAGTGTGTAGGATATGACAGCGGGCGCTATGTATAGGAGAGGAGTGTGTAGGATATGACAGTGGGCGCTATGTACAGGAGAGAAGTGTGGAGAGTATGACTAGGTATGTATGTATGTATGTATAGGAGAGGAGGATGACGGAATCTGGGAAGGAAAAATTTAAAGGTTTGTGGAAGGATGTTTAGGGACTGTGTAGTGGTTAAGCGGGCCATACATTACACCAATTAAGCAGAGACCAGCCATAGTCGATCTATGTATGGGCTACCTGGTTTTACACAAGTCAACCTATTAACAGACTTCAGTACAACCAGCCTGTCAGGTTTTCCCCAAAACAATCAGTGCTGCCAGCTATATTTAGCAACACTGATCATCGTATTCACTGGCAGAACACAATAACACTGTGGGAGTGATTCCTCCATTCACAGGTCAGCATGTGAGAGGGTGTGTGGGGACAGGCTGGGGAGAGATACTAGTCAGTGGCTGGGTAGGCACTGGTTAGTACCAGAGCCAGATACACACAGGTTATATACGCCACGATCGTTAGAGTGAGAACAATAATTCTAGCACTAGACCTCCTCTGTAACTCTAAACATGTAACCTGTAAAAAAATTTAAAGCATTGCTTAGTACACAAAAAAAATCGTGCTAACTTTAGTGTTTTTTTTTATGAATGAAACAGTTTCTTTTCAAAAAAAACGTTTGAAAAATTGCTGCGCAAATATCGTGTAACATAAAAAGTTGCAAAGACCACAATTTTATTCCATAGGGTGTCTGCTAAAACTATATATATAATGCTTGAGGCTTCTGAGTAATATTCTAGCAAAAAAAAATGATGATTTTTACATGTAGGAGAGAAGTGTCAGAATTGGCCTGGGTGACAAGGGGTTAATTATCATAAGTAATATACAAATTATTATAAGCACTGTGAGCTCATCCTCTCAGTTTGCTGCAGAGTGTTCCAGCTTGTATTTATACTGACCGCTCTGTATGTGGCTTCTGACAGGCTGCGCAAGCAACCCCGTATCTCCGGAACCATAGATGATAGCATCCCCATATTTTAATCAGTGCTGGAGTAGGTCTTTAGCTACCTACCCTACCCTGTGGGGTCTCTGTGACTCCTGATCACTGAGCTGCAACCCTCAAAGTCGATCTTTTTATTATTATTTTTGAATATTTTTTTTTTTTTTTGGGGCAAATGGGCCTATCTTGAGAAAGGGGCCTGGAGCTGCAGCTCCAATAGCCCCTATGTTAATCCGGCCCTGGGTATACATTTTGGGGTGGCCCTTATTGCAATATTGACAAAATAAAGGACGCTTGCAGGGAAATGGGAATTAGCCTTCTAAAAAAGCTTTTTATTTGCATTGGAAAGATGCACAGTTGAAATATATAAGAGAGTTGTTTTATCTGCCCAGAATTAGAATTTTTTTTCAAATTCTGGCCACATTCCACACAGTACAATCAAGCTGACCTGAGTTTACTCCACTGTAGTTAAGCAATACAAACTTTTCAGCTTCCTGCACCCATTCTGTGATTGGAGAACAATGAAGCAGCAACAGACTGATAAGCTCATCTGCCTGCTCATTCTGTTCTCTCATTCTGCCAGCGAGTTCCTTCTTATTATATGAGTGCTGCAGTACTGCCCCTTCCTCTCCCAGTCAGAGTGATGCGGTACTGATGATAGCAAGAGCAGGATACCAAGTTAAATTCGGGTCTTTGCAGTGATTGTATTTAAAATATTTTTAGGGCTCATTCACAATGGAATGCAGTGTGCTTCAATATACATGTTTTTGTATGTGTATAGTTACATAGTTACATAGTAGGTGAAGTTGAAAAAAGACACAAGTCCAACCTATGTGTGTGTAAATATATGTCAGTATTACCTTGTATATCCCTGTATGTTGTGGTCATTCAGGTGCTTATCTAATAATTTTTTGAAACTATCAATGCTCCCCGCTGAGACCACCGTGTGTGGAAGGGAATTACACATCCTTGTAACTCTTATGCCGCATACACATGAGGGTTTTTTCTGTCTGAAAAATCTTGGATGTTTTTTCCAACTGAATTCCATTCAAGCTTGGCTTGTATACACACGGTCACACAAAAGTTCTCTGAACTTTCGACCGCCAAGAACGTGGTGATGTACAACAATACAATGAGCAAAGAAAATGAAGTTCAATGCTTCCGAGCATGCGTCGGATTGTTTCCGAGCATGCGTAGGAATTTGTTGCGCGTCGGAATTGGTACAGACGATCAGAATTTCCAATTGGAACTTTTTACGACTGAAAAATTGAGAACCTGCTCTCCATCTTTTGTTGGCTGGAATTCCACCAGCAAAAGTCCGATGGAGCATACACACGGTCGGAATTTCCGACCAAAAGCTCTCATCGTACCTTTGCTGGTGGAATTTCCACTCGTGTGTACGGGTTATTACAGTAAAGAACCCTCTACATAGTAGTGTAAACCTCTTTTCTTCTAATCTTAATGAGTATCCACGTGTCTTATTAAACTCCCTTCCGTGAAAAAGTTTTATCCCTATTGTGGGGTCACCAGTATGGTATTTGTATATTGAAATCATATCCCCTCTCAAGAGTCTCTTCTACAGAGAGAATAAGTTCAGTGCTCGCAACCTTTCTTCATAACTAATATCCTCCAGACCCTTTATTAGCTTTGTTGCCCTTCTTTGTACTCCATTTACAGTGTATATGCAATGAATAGATTGTAATTCAGCTTAATGCACAGAAATTTGGTCCTGCGCCATTTTTGTACATGCGTAGAAATGCACAGAACATATGAATCTGTGCATTATAATATGCTTAAATGCTGGTGTGTTGCAGTGATGGGCATATAGATGTGCATGGGGTGCAATTAGCTTTACATTTACAACACAACGCAATGACAAAGGCAAGTATAATTTCCATTGTTTCAATCTGCCCTAGAACTCTGTGATTTTCCTTTACAATCTTCCATGGATAGTAGCCTAAATCCAAATTATTACTTTCATTTGCAATATGCAAAACCGTTTTTTTTTCTGACTTGGGGAAAAAAATTATATTTACGATAGAACCTGTATTAAAATTCACTGGAATCTCGTATGGCTTACTGCCATGATTCTAGCATTAAACTACAAGCTTGTGTCTCCAAATGTCTTTCAGTAATGTAACCCGGAGATTAGTTCCATCTGACACAACACGCTGTTCCATGAATACGTTGCAATTGTATGCATGTTCCTTTCCATTATCTCTTTCACACAAGAAGCTCAATTTGATATCCAGCAAAATCCTGTTTCAAGATAAGATGTTTATTTTATTTTTTATCTTTTTCTCTTTGCTACTTTGCAGTTGTGTTGGTAATGAAGGAGGCACATTTCCACCTTCGTATCATATCATTTCAACAAATAGGAAGGAAAAAAGTTTCTGGTTCACATGCTTTATTGGGGCTGGAAGGCAAATCCACAGAAAGAGCCATCAGTTTACAGATCTATTTTTATCGGTATGTGCACCTTTTTGTGTTGTTCCTGCTCTGTTTGAGCATATGATAAAGTATGAATCCTTAAGGCTGCCTTTGGGAGGTTAATACTTTTAATAGCATGCGGTCAAAGTATTCACCAGTTGAGGTTTAAATATGGATTGTTTTATTTATTTTAACTTCATTATGTATACAGTATTTACACATGATACAGTATATATATATATATATTTGTTTAGTGTAGCACCCTCTACCTTAGGTAGGTGCCAGAGTTCGTCTTTTTTTTTGGCTAGTGCAGGTAAATTTAGGCAGGTCTAGCTGAAAGCTAGGCCTGTTTGTCTTGATCTGGGGGCTGGGGAGTGGTTTAGTGTAGGCTGGTAATTCGCAGGCAGTGTCACTTCGTAGTAACCTCCCTCTGGCCTCCAGAAGATTCTGGAAGCAGAGGAAGGGAAGAAAGGTGGAGCTGTCTGGGGTGTGTTAAGGAGCCCTGACCAATCCCCAACTAGGATTGGCAGGGGGCAGGCCTACTTAAATACTTTTGGTCAGCCTAGCTGGGGGAGGAGTTTTTCGGGTGGAAGAACTGAGAGATGGAGTGTTAAGCTGTCTGGGCCTTTTAGGGAGCCCCACAGTCTGGGGGGTGATCTTGGGCTGTGGCTCAGAGCTGTGAGGGAACCCCACACAACCTAAGGGGTGTCCTGAACAGGAGCAGGAGAGGACAGCGGGGAACACTGCTGTGCAAGTCTTCAGGGGGGGATCCACCAGGGGTCGGTGAGTGACAGGCACAGTCGAGAGAGCTGGGAGAGGCATGCCAGAGCGGACTGGGAGTCTGAGATGGATGTAGAGCCAGCGAGAAAGACTGTGATGTTACTGGCATTGAAGCTGGGCTGCTGCAGCCAGGAGGGCTGTCAGAATCTGCACAGGGTTGACTGGGATCAGTAGTCCACCTTATTACAGCTAGCACTAAAATAATTTTTCTATTGCTATTGGTTGCTACCCGAAAGGGGCCCACGGTACCTGCCATTAAATGGCAAATCCCTAAAGTTGGGCTTAATTCAGAGTTGGGCCTAACCATGTGCTAGCTGTGCCAGGAACCAAGTATTTAACAGGAGAGAAAGTAACAGTCTACAAAGAAGCGTTGTGCTGGAGAAGTCTGGAGCTTTAGAGGATGTGAATAGAGGTTCCAATTAATAATTTCATCGTTTAATACTATTGATTCTGGGCATTCCATAATCCCTTTACCCCATCCAAGTTTAATCCCTCAATAAAATAAAAAAAAATATCTGATGGACTGTTCATTGTCTGGATAGGGACTGGAAGTAAATGTTGGGCAGGGCAGGGTGACGGGAGGAACTACTACACTCAGCAGCCCCAAGGGGATACTGCTACATTTTTTTTCAGAAATAGAAGTGTTAATAGTTTATTTTTATTATTAACAAAATACGGTAAATAAACAGAAGAGAATTTCAAATCAAACTAATATTTGGTGTGACTACCCTTTGCTTTCCAAACATCGCATAAAACTAATTACAGGTCTTCTGTGTATGTTGGCTGCCTACAATCCTTCTGTCTTTTCATGTAATCCCAGACAGAATTGGATGATGGAGATCAGGGCTCTGTGGGGGCCATACCATCACTTCCAGGACTCCTTGTACTTTTTTATGCCGCAGATAGTTCTTAATGACATTGGCTGTATGTTTGAGGTTGATGTCCTGCTGCAGAATAAATTGGGGGCCAATCACACACCTCCCTGATGGTTTGGTATGATGGATAAGTATTTCTCAGCATTAAGGACACCATTGATCCTGAACAAATCTCCATCTTCAGAAATGCAGCCCCAAACTTACAAGGAACTTCCACCATGCTTCACCGTTGCCTGCAGACACTCATTATTGTGCCGCTCCTCAGCCCTTCGGTGAACAAACTGCCTCTTGCTACAACCAAATATTTAATATTTTGACTCATCAGCCCAGCTCACCTGCTGTCATTTTTCTGGACTACAGTTCCTATGTTTTCATACATAGTTGAGTCACGTAGCCTTGCTTCCACGTAGGGGGTATGGCTTTTTGGCCACAATTTTTCCATGAAGGCCCCTTCTATTTCACCGGACAGTAGATGGGTGTACCTGAGTCCCACTGGTTTCTGCTAATTCTGTGCTGATGGCACTGCTAGATATCTTCTGATGCTGAAGAGAAGTACACACAATGGGGTTGATTTACTAAAGGTAAATAGACTGTGCACTTTGCAAAGTGCAATTGCCCTCTGCAAGTACAGTTGCTCCAGAGTTTAGTAAATGAGGTAAGTTTTAATTTTGCAAAGAGTACCCAATCACATGCAAGCAAAGTAAAAAAAATATATATGTTTTTCTTGCACGTGATTGGATGATTGAAGTCAGCAGAGCTTGTGCTCATTTACTAAGCTCTGGAGCACCTGCACAATTTATCTCTTATTTTTGAAGGAAGAATTACCATCCAGATAGTTTGACCAGATTCTTCAGCTCAGTATATGGTTCTGCTCCAAGCCAATAAAACAGCATTAAGGCATTGAAAAACTAGGGAGCTGCTATGCTATTTATCAAGGTTATATTTTAAAGTTATACATTTACTTACTAAAATGAATTGCCTTTAAATATCTTGTGTCCTATTATGCTATTACTGTAAATTATTTAGAAGCATTTATTTTTTCATAAATTATGCTTATGAACATTTGTTTTAAGATGCCTCAAAAAATTCCACATTTGCAGTTCCAGCAGCATTTCTTATAAATGAATGCATATTAAAACAATTTCTCAGTAAGTAACGTACTGGAAATGGAAAAAAAAATGGAGTATCCTCGAAATATACATTAAATACGTGTCGGTAACTAACTCTATTAGTAAGACCCATTTACATATCTTGACTGCTTTCCTCTTTCATGTTTGACTTTCCAATTAGAAAACTCTTAAACAACCTGTCATAAAGTATTTCAGGTCACTATGTCATCTCGATCACATTATCTATGCACTTCAGAATCTCAGCATTCCTAGAAAGCATGTGGCTAGTAATAAAAACTGCATACATTTATTCTCTGTGCTGAAAATCAACATAGCTCAAAGGGGTTGTAAACCCTTGTGTGAATTTCTCACAGTGGAGACGCGCTCTTCCTCTGCCCGGGGTTCTCGGCTCTTGATTGAATAAATTGATAGCAGCGCAGCCATTGGCTCATGCTGCTGTCAATCAAATCCAATGATGCGGGCACCAGGGGCGGGGCAAAGTCCTACATTTGGCGTCTATGGACGCCGAATGATGGACTCGGGAGTGTGCCTGCAAGGTAACCCCCCAGTGAGAGCATTTCTCGTAGGGGGTTATACGATGCGGGGAGAAGTCATTCAGGACACTTTTTATATTAAGTAATTCTATACACTTTGAAAGACAAGCCACACTGCCAAGCAGGGTAAGTATTTACAGAGAAGAACAGACTAGGTCTTTGTAGGTAAGCCATGGTGTAACGTTAGATGTTGATTTATAGGTCTTTTACAGCTGTGACAGCTGCAACCCCTATCCTACATGTCCTAGGTTGGATAATTCAAAATAAAAAAATGAAAAATTGCGTGTGGCGCACATTCTTAAATCAATGGATTAGGACCCCAGGGGAATGTGCATGAGATGTTATTAACAGCCACGGGGGAGTATATGGAATTACACCAAAGGAAACTAATTAGCAAACGTAATAATAATGTTGCAAACTCTTACAGCAAATATGTAAACAAAGCAGCTAGGGAGTGAAGCCAAATATTATGTTGTTAATGGTCATAACAAATCAGAGTAAGAATTAGATACAATGTATCAAACTACACCAAACCAGTGTCTAAAACTATAACCAATCATGGTAAGGAGCCTATGACGTAGGCTGAAGCTTATCACAGTGCAAACAGGAAATTACGTTTATCCTCAAGCTGACGGTGCCCATCAGTGCCACCTAATAGTGCCTATCATTGTCACCTATCCGTGCCGTCTATCAGTGTCCAAAAATACTGCCTATCAGTGCCGTGTATCAGTGACCACCAGTGCTGCATATTAGTGCCCCCTATCAGTGCCCATCAGTGAGGCAGATTAGTGCCTCCTCATCAGTGCCGCCTCATCAGTGCCCACTAGTGCAGGCTCAGTGCCCATCAGTGCAGCCTCATCAGCACACATCAGTGCAGTAGAAAAATTACTAATGTACAACATTGTATAACAGAAACTATTTACTGTACATTCTCTCTGTAGGAAGTATTCAGGGAGCTCATGATTAATTTGATGTACTAGAATATATTTCACAATAATATCTTAAATCTCAATTCCCTCTTGTGACCAACTGAAATGAGATAGTGGGGTTAACGAACTAAAGGCAAATAGTTCACTTTGCCCTGGGCTCTGAGGAAGAGGCTTGTCCTGGAAACTCGTTAGCCTATTGCATCTTAATTTGTCCTGTCACACGTTATTATGTACTATAGACTTGGTGATGCAGATTTTGTGATGAGCTTTGATACAATTGTTACTCTATGAGTATAATACTTAGGACTTTTTGCATTACTAAAGCTATGTTATTAAAATAATACACTAGGTCGGTGCGCACTCTGTTCTGTTTTATGGTTTTAGCAGAACAAACAATTGGTCATAATAAAGATGTCAGATGAGGGTTGGGATCCATATAGAATAGCTGTAACTGCCAGGAATGCTTGAAGGAGACAAAAGGTCTCCTCAAGTTGCAGTGTCTAGGAGTAACTTGTCTTTACCAGGGTCTCTATTGCTGAAGGTTAAACTTATTCAATGGTCATTACCAGAATTCAGCCCCTTTGATAGACTTGCCATTGCCAAATGGCAGCTAAAAAGAGAAAGGCTGAGCCCCAGACATTGTACACGTTTGTAGAGTGGGCTGAACAATCCCTGCTAAATAGAGTGGATGGATGAGCCTTGCAGACTACCAGAAGAGTGCCACCATTTGACTGGATGTTTTTTGTCCAGGAGGTTTCCACCCAGCTCCTTCACCAAAAGTCAAAAGAAAAATCTTCTTTTGTTGAATGGTCAGCAGGAATTGGATGAAGCTCTATGCATGTATGGCCAGCTCAAGAATTGGCTGTTGAAACAGCCACTTGTAATCTTTATCAACAATTTGTGTAACAGACTAACAACACAGGGGCACAGTTTGGAGAGATGGACAAGAGTGTTGTCACCCTACAACAGGAAGTGCAAAACAAGGATCTTCATGGCAAAAGGATCTTAAAAATAGAAGAATACAAGGTGCAAAGCGTGTTTGATCCCTGCAGGACCTTGGTGGGAACCATTTTTCCTGATGGGAATTATCATTGGTTGTGAGAGAGTTTGACCCTTTCATGGTCTAAGAAGGAGGTGAGCAGCCATTTCACCTGGTGAAGGGAACACTAGTGACTGTTGGTTTATCTGAGAAGCACTTTTTTCTCACAGTGGAATTTGAAGCACACTCTATATAAGAAGACTTTGTGTTCCAATTAACTTTCATATATATTTGATATTGGACTTTTCATTTGTTGAGTACATGTGTTTATTGCACATTAATATTGAATGTTTTAAAATGTTTTACTTGAGAAGCATTTTTTTTTCTCACAGTGTAATTTTAAACACATTCTATATAAGAAGATTTTTTTGTTTCAATCCTAGGGTGTTGTATATTTATTCAGCACATGCGTTTATTGCATATTATTGGATTTATGTATTATTTGTCAGATTCCAGCAGCGCTATTACATTTTTTAGATATTCATTCTTTGTTGTTTTGTGATAACATCCTGGTGATGTAGCTAGATTTATTGCACATTGTTTATGTCACACAGTTTCTGTGTTTATTGGTACTTTTATATTCACACACCACTAGGTGGCAGCGCAAAACTACCACATATCCTATTAAGTATAACGCGTTTGTTATACATTTACCTAAAAGCAAACAAGACTTTCCAATCAAGTAAGCTTAACGTGTATCCAAGCCTGAAGACAAAAATTGAATATATTTCTTAGATTTGGTGGCTGCCATTCATTTTCTATTAACTCTTTATATTCAGGTGGCAGCAACACACTTCCTGCCATATGGTGACAAGGTTCACTCACTGTACTGTCTCTATTGAGAAGCAGCATTTTCCCCCTGTGCAGGACTACAAAGACCTCCCTTTCACCTCCTCTCTATAACATAGAAGGGGGGGGGGGGGGGGTTCTGCAGTCCTCAGAGATAGCTGGAATCAGCACAGAATGTGATTTCTGGTAGAGCCAGCAGATACTTTTTTGCACCTATATAAAAAAATAGAACACTTTCAAGGATATATTTACCAGTCCAAGCTAAAACAAATAATTAAAGTCTATTGTCAGGGTTTACATACCGTTAAGGATTTCCAAGAAAGCTTGAATTTCTAGTTCAATAAAGCTTCTCTATGCGTTTACATAGCAACCATATAAACATCCTTTTTAAAAACATTCAGCAACTAACAGTGTTTCTGCAATTCTTCTTCTTACTTGGATGTAAGGTGGAATAAAATATATCTTTTTTTTATCCCTAAAGACTGCAAGATTAACAATAGATCTATATATTTTCTAAACATACAATGCACAAACAATAGCATTATTTGTATACTGCATATGAATCCATCTCTCCCAAAACATGAACTGATGTCTAAACCGACAATACCGACTCTAATCAATGTGTGACTTGGAACCCATTTCCAATTTGTCATTCTAATAAGCCAAATCTCACATTATTACCTTTAAGCTTTGTGATCATTTTTTAAATTATTTTAATGTAAGAGTTGTATTTGATATCACTGTCTGCAGATCACTAAGTAAACCAATTGGCTTTCCAGGCTTAGTATCAAAGAAATAGCAGGTGTTATTTATTGTAATGAGGTGCCAATGTTTGCACACAGTGTGAATGCGCCATATCTGCAACCACAGAGGCAATGTTTGCCAACATTTTGCTGGATAAGAGTAATAAACAATAATCATGTCACACAAAAGATCCTGGTATATGGATTATGTAGTAACACTGCAGGGTAATGATAAGTTCCAATTCTGCAGTGGAATCATGTACAATAATAAAGTGGAATTATACAGACATGATGTGAAATTTTGGGTCTTGCCAATTCCTCGTATTCACAAAGCATCTATAGATGTAATTTTATTATTGAAGTGGGTTTTATTACTAGCGGTGCATGTGGCTTGTGAAGTGGGTAAACTTTGATCAGTTACAAGCCATCTGCTCTGAATTTTATTAGGAAAATGTGTGAATTATCTTTCAGGGTGCAGTATGTCTGTATGGTTTTCTTGGGGGAAATCACGAAAGACAGAATAATCTGTAAAATTTTACATTATATTGCAAATACAACATACAAACTATTGTAATAATTGTTCTGTAAAGTTAGTGCTTACACCTTGTATGGCCAGTCCTTAAAGGAGTAGTAAAGGCAGAAGGTTTTTTAGCTTAATGCACTCTATGCATTAAGATAAAAAGCCTTCTGTGTGTAGCAGGCAGAGGTTGGCACAGTGGCCGTTGGCTCTTGCGGCTGTCAATCAAAGTTTAGCCAAAGTTAGCCAATAAGGAGAGAGAGGGGGCAGTGCTGAACAGCAGCTTTGTGTCCGAATGGACGCACGGAGCTGCAGTTTGGCACAGGTGCCCCCATAGAAAGCTGCTTGCTGTGGGGGCCACTCGACAGGAGGGAGGGGCCTGGAGAGCCGAAGAGGGACCCGAGAAGAGGAGGATACGGGCTGCCCTGTGCAAAATACACTGCACTGGGCAGGTAAGTATAACATGTTTGTTATTGAAAAAAAAAAAAGACTTTACAATCACTTTAAGTAAGTTTACTTATAATGTCCATAGGCTGATTTTGTGATACAAGGGAGCAGGGTTTTTATTCAGCGGGAACACAGTTCCACCACCTCAAGCACTGAATGTATGTAATTGTGAGGGGTGCTGGGGTGTGCTGTAGGGTCTATTGATGCTGGCTGCTGCAGCATCTATTGTCACTGGAGTATCTACTGTTGCTGGTGGGGGCTCCATTGTTGCTGGGGCATCTACTATTGAGGGAGGGGTTTATTGTTTCTGGCAGCTGTAGGGTCTGTTGATGCTGGCTGCTGGGTGATCAATTTTTGCTGGGGGATTTATTGTTGGTGTGGGGGTCTATCGTCCCTGCCTGCAATGGAGCTACAGGATTTTACTGCTTTTCTTGTTATTAACAAATCCCTGGCACCACAAAATGTAACTTGGTTACATATTCTCTAAAAGAGGGTGGTACTGAGGGTGGGTAAAGGGAGGGACCAAGGGGGTGGGTAGTGGGCAAAAACAAGGGGTGTCTCGGAAGTAGGGTGTACCCGCACTATTCTCAGAGAAAAATAAGCCCTGCAAGGGAGACATAATATGTAAGAATAGGGATTTATTAAGAGCTAGCCTTAGAACATCTGTAGCAATGGTTGATGAAAGCTTCGGGTATGCTGGTAAACGTCTGTTGCAAAAATAGCTAATCCTTCAGTACACAGAAATAGAGTTACTAAAGTATTTCCTACCAGTAGATTGCAAAAAAATTATAATGTATAAAATACAAAAAGTTTTTCCGCCTACTGTACTTCAAGTAGATATAAACCCAGACACTAAATTCACATCTAAGCTATACCATATTATTATAATTTCAGACAGTATGGTCAGCTTCTGACTTGCCAACATCCACAGGCAGCTTAACTCTTCAACAGGGGTGTAAGTACAAGAGTCGCCATTGCAATCCGACCCCATTCTTCAGGTGGCCCATGCGGCCCCCCTGTACCCCTAGGTAGGAGGATGGGGGGGGCGGCATGTAAGGGAACTGATCCCTCCATGTAGCCTCTGAATGCCCACTTATCCTCCTCCTCTCCCTCGTGCAGACATTCATCGGCTGCAGGAGGGAAATAAAGGGCATCGGTTCCTCTACATGCCAATCCCACCACCTCCTTATCCCTGTCCTGCTGTGCTGGGCCCCTATGTGCTTCCCTGACCCCCCTCGACCCCACGCAGTGCTGGCAGGTTCCCCGCTTCTACCTTCCGCTGGCTGCTGCGGGGATCTGTCAGGATGGAGAGCAGGGAAGGGACTGGTAAATGCGTAATTTCCCCCCTTCTTGTCTTAAGGATTGCCAGTACCGATCACTGATTTTTTTTTCTTCATTCATTTATAGCTGAGGCTTAGTAAACTACTATGCTTCAGTTTATAAATGAATATAGATGAATTCACCCTCCTAACCCTTGTATTGAATTGCATTGTTGCTGTATTGCCTCCCTTTATATTGTAAAGCACTGTGCACACTGTTGTCGCTATATAAATCCTGAATAATAATCTGTCCTCAGTCCCTTTCTTTGTCTCAATAATATGACACCAGGGGTCTGTTTAGACCCCTGATTTTTCACCAGAGCCCCCCATGGGGTTCCTAAAAAAATATGTAAAAAATAATAAAAAATACAATTGTAAAAAAATATTAAAACATAAAACAACAAATCTAAAAAAACTACTGACACCAGTGGCGGAACTACCAGGGTCACAAAGGTCGCACTTGCAACTGGGCTCTGGCGTTCTGCCACCGCGGTGGAGACCTAAACATGGCAGGAAGGTGGCGGGACCGTAATAAAGGGTCCCATGATGGGAGTAAAGGAGCCCTGGGATCAGTGGGAAGGGCCCCGGTTGGGGGGCCAGGGGGGCCTTCATGTTTTTTTGCATCAGGGCCCTGAAGGTTCTAGTTATAACTACAGTATCTCACAAAGTGAGTACACCCCATTTTTGTAAATATTTTATTATATCTTTTCATGTGACAACACTGAAGAAATTACACTTTGCTACAATATAAAGTAGTGAGTGTACAGCTTATATAACAGTGTAAATTGTTTGTTCCCTCAAAATAACTCAACACACAGACATTAATGTCTAAACCGCTGGCAACAAAAGTGAGTACACTCCTAAGTGAAAATGTCCAAATTGGGGCAAATTAGCCATTTTCCCTTCCCAGTGTCATGTTGTCATGTGACTCGTTAGTGTTATAAGGTCTCAGGTGTGTTAAATTTGGTGTTATCGCTCTCACTCTCTCATACTGGTCACTGGAAGTTCAACATGGCACCTCATGGCAAAGAACTCTCTGATGGCATAGGCTATAAGAAGATTTCTAAGACCCTGAAACTGAGCTGCAGCATGGTGGCCAAGACCATACAGTGGTTTAACAGGACAGGTTCCACTCAGAACAGGCCTCGCCATGGTCAACCAAAGAAGTTGAGTGCACGTGCTCAGCGTCATATCCAGAGATTGTCTTTGGGAAAAAGATGTGTGAGTGCTGCCAGCATTGCTGCAGAGGTTGAAGGGGCGGGAGGGGGGTCAGCCTGTCCTTGCTCAGGCCATACTCCGCACACTGGATCAAATTGGTCTGCATGGCTGTCGTCTCAGAAGGAAGCCTCTTCTAAAGATGATGTACAAGAAAGCCCGCATACAGTTTGCTGAAGACAAGCAGGCTAAGAACATGGATTACTGGAACCATGTCCTGTGGTCTGATGAGACCAAGATAAACTTATTTGGTTCAGATGGTGTCAAGTGTGTGTGGTAGCAACCAGGTGAGGAGTACAAAGACAAGCATGGTGGTGGGAGTGTCATGGTCTGGGGCTGTATAAGTGCTGCAGGCACTGGGAAGCTACATTTCATTAAGGGACCCATGATTGCCAACATGTACGGTGACATACTGAAGCAGAGCATAATCCCCTTTCCTTTTGGAGACTGGGCCGCAGGGCAGTATTCCAACATGATAACAACCCCAAACACACCTCCAAGATGACCACTGCCTTGATAAAGAAGCTGAGGATAAAGGTGATGGACTGACCAGACCTAAACCCTATTGAGCACCTGTGGGGCATCCTCAAATGGAAGGTGAAGTAGTGCAAGATCTCTAACATCCACCAGCTCCATGATGTTGTCATGGAGGAATGGATGAGGCCTCCAGTGGCAACCTGTAAAGCTCTGGTAAACTCCATGCCCAAGAGGGTTAAGACAGTGCTGGAAAATAATGGTGGCCACACAAAATATTGACACTTTGGGCCCAATTTTCACTCACGTTACCAGCGGTTTAGACATTAATGGCTGTGTGTTGAGTTATTTTGAGGGGACGCAAGTTTACACTGTTATACAAGCTGTACACTCACTACTTTACATTGTAGCAAAGTGTAATTTCTTCAGTGTTGTCACATGAAAAGATATAATAAAATATTTACAAAAATGTGAGGGGTGTACTCACTTTTGTGAGATACTGTATAAAACAGACGTTGAATCCAACAGAGTTTTACTTTAGCTAATTGCAGCACAAATGATGTTTTTCCAGTCTTTTGACAAGTAAGAAGACATTTACCTACTGCATAGTACTAACACTGACTACAGACGCATGGAAGAAATAGGGGGATGGTGTCTAACTAGGACTGAACTAACTGTCACTAAACAGGAGAGGAAGAGAAAGGGAGAACTCAAAACACCATAGTAAATACGTTGTAGTGGATGTAAACCTCCACTAGATCTCAGAATACTACTGAACAATGATATCCTGATACAGTTCAATGAAACACAGAAAAAATGCATACAAGTGGGACAGAACAATTGTTTTTAAATCATTTAACCTCCCTGGCGGTATTCCCGAGTCTGGCTCGGGGTGGAATTTCAGTACCATTAGCGGTAACCCCGAGCCTGACTCGGGATCACATCGCAGGATACAGGGGAAGTTACTTACCTTGTCCCCTGGATCCTGCGATGTCTCCCCGCTATGTGTGCGAGCTGTCTCCTCGCTCAATTCACACAGTGCCAAGCAACGCCGAGCTCCATTCCCTGCGACGTTGCGACGCACGGGAGCGGAGTTCGGTGCCAAATTCCAAAAAGTAAAAACACATTATACATACAGTATACTGTAATCTTACAGATTACAGTACTGTATAAAAAAATACACACCCCTTTGTCCCTAGTGGTCTGCCCAGTGCCATGCATGAACTTTTATATTATAAATACAGTTTTTTCTGCCTGGAATTTGGAGATTGTCCCTTTATGTAAAAAGTGGTTTTAGACCAGCTAGAAAACAGCAATAATAAATTTGAATCACTTGCTGAATTGAGCGATAGTGATTTGTGGGGAAATTCGTCATCAAACACTAAATATTATCACAGCGCCAATTCTGCAACTGAGCAAATTTCTGTGTTTTTGATTTGATTACATTATTGAATCATTTTTATTATTATTATTTGTTATAATTATTTATAGTTATTTATTATATTATAATTTATGAATTTGTGTTTCAAACTTTATCATACCCGGGATATCTACTAGACTCTACTTGGATAGATTTAGGTGTTATTACTAAGAATTGCAGGCCTACAATATAAAACACAAAATTTCCATGCAAAATAATTGTACCGCTTTCAGCACCTAAAATCAGAAATAATCATACCGCCAGGGAGGTTAAATTCTGCAGCTTTCACCTAAAAAAATACTTGATCCTGCCAGAAAGGCTTTTTATGCAGGCACTTTAGACTCCTTCCCACTTGTGTTGGCCCTCTGAAGAGCAATCCATGGTGGAATGCTTTTCAAAGGGTATTCCATAGGCAGTGAGGAAGCAATATATCATCTCCTAACTGCCTGTTTTAGCCCCTAAAAGCCTGCATCATGGTGTAGCCATATCCACTTGATTGGGCTGCGTTTAACTAGCGGTATTGCCTACCAAATGGAAAAGCAAGAATCATTTTTGCCACCACATGTGTATAAATCCATACGGCTGCCTTTCCAACTTTAGTGGGAGTGGTTGGGGAGGTAAAAACATGGCTTAATGATAGAGGGGAGTGCCAGGGGTTAACAAATGTCTCTGCACTGTGCTCCTACAATGTCGCCTCGTTGCAAACATCTGTACTTGCACATATTGTGCAGGTATAGACATCCACTGCAACTGTTGGGAAGCTGGTTCTGAGAAATTATGTAGACAGTAAATTCATGTAGACAGGAAATGGTTAAAAGGGGTTGGAGGAGATCAGAAATACCGAAATGCAAAATGTAATAAAACATGAAAATAAAAAGACAAGAGCATGTTCACTGGATGTCACTGAAATGTGTGCAGTACTGGATATATTTTCTGCCTCTCTCCTGACTTTGCTTTTTTTTTGTTAAATTTATGAGATTTATCCCATCTAAATCTAGGCTGGCGAAGATAACTGCCTTACCAACAGGTTCTCTTAAGTCATACAGAAGAGTTTAGATTGTGGTGATTCAATGGTGAGAAAAACAATTTTTTTTAACAAACTCTTCTATTTTTTTCAATCAGTTTTTTTTTTTTTTTGTATCTGTCTTTTGCCCTGTATTATACATTCTGTTTATACTGCTGAATGTTGAATGATTTTAAAATAATGATGGTTGCATCTATTGTAAGTGTCAAGCCATCACTTGTGATAAAACATTCAGACATCATACTTAGAAATCTGTTTAAAAAAAAAAAAAAATTCTTAAGAAGTAGATAAACAATAAGCATAATATGGAGCATTTTGGATTCCAAGCAGCTGATGCGTAAAATTCCTATTTTTAAGTGTGAAGTTATTTGACGAGAAATAAAGGGGAGTTGTCAAGATGTGCTATTTTGTAAATTTACAGATATGCCAATTTGAATGGTTTCCCAAATCTGCCTTGTGTAAGCATTGTTAGTTGCTTACTCAATAATTCCTAAAGAAAAAGTAGAGCAAGGCTCACTGCAGCTTTGATGGCTGAACATTTTCCAATCAAATAATTACAAGCAATTCTGCTAGAAAGAATTAATTTTAATCAAGACTATCAGAATGTTTCATAACTTTACAATAATCAGCAGGCTTGGAATAATATTGAAGATCAGAAAATATAACGAATGTGTAAACTGGGAAAATTTAACAGAACAATTCCAGACTGGAGAAAAAAACTAATCAGTGAACTGCTTTTTACCATCAGAAAACACTGCTGCTATTTTATATGAAAGGATTAAGAGAGTTGAAAGCTCTCTCAAAAAATGGTGGACTTTGTTGGCATATCAGTAATTATAAAAAAATACATAGCTTTATTGCAAAATAGATTAAAATGACATATAACAGACAACAACACTCTATTACTTGACAAGGTCAACATATACCCAATAAAACAGACATAGAGGTATGGATCCTTTCATTGGAGTAAATAAAAAGTCTGTGATAGATTTGAAAATTGTATGTATATATATCAGAAGGTACAGTCCATAAACTCCTCCATGCTTGCTTGTCAACGCATTTCACAATTTAATAGCTTCCTCAGGACATACTGGGTAGGTGCTGATAGGGATTGAAACCAAGTATTGGGTGACACCACACAAGACGCAATACGAATCAAATCAATCCTGCCAGGGATCAGCTTCCTGGTTTTGAAGGCATTCAACATACATATGTGACCCCCTTACTTATGGACTGTACCTTCTGATATATATACATACTATTTTCATATCTTTCACAGACTTTTCATTTACTCCAATGAAAGGATCCATACTTCTATGTCTGTTTTATTGGGTATCTGTTGACCTTGTAATAAAAAAAGTAAAAAGTAAAAGTAATAGGGTGTTGTTGCCTGTTAAATGTCATTTTAATCTATTTTGTAATAAAGCAATATATTTTTATAATTACTGCCTCATGATATGCACACAAAGTCTGCCATTTTTTGAGAGAGCTTTTAACTCTCTCAATCCTTTCATATAACCATTGGATATTGGCATAGTGGGGGTCCTCCCTTTCTTTCCACTGCTACTATTTTGTAAAGCTTATGTGTAGCCAAAACATTTTTTTGTTTTGTTTCAAATAGAGTGATTGAGGGTTAAACACAATAGAAAATTACAAGAAATCTCCCAAGTGCAAGTGGAGTTATTCTGAAAAGGGTGTCCCCCATTGGAAGATTTCCCCTTACCTCTTTTTCTGGAGACAACTCTTGTTGTGGATTTATACTAATAGAGGGGTGAATCTGCAATGGGGACAGAGATAGCAAGGAAAAAAAAAATGAAAAAGAGTCCAACTCAATCTAAAATTGTATAAGTTAAATCTGAAGATACACTTTAAAATCCAATGCTGACATATTTCTCAAGATTCTTAGGCCAGTCATAGATGGCTCGAATCTTGCAGAAATGGGCGAGATTCGAACCGTGTACGAGGAGGCTGAATGTACCAAGCTGATCGATCGATCGATCAATTTGGGTACAGCCAGCTTGCTTGATTTTACTTGCGATTATCGCTAGTGGCTGCTCTAGCCCCTAGCAATAACCACTGTCTTCTCTCGGCTTCCCCCGCCTTCCCCACTGGGAGAAGACAATGTCTCCGCAGGAGGGATTGCCCTGTCAGCACGGTCTGTGTTGATGGGGGAATCCTTTTGAATTTCTTTCCTGCATCCCATGGTTGCAGGAAAGAAATTGGCACAGTTTATGGCCTGCCTTACACTGATTATGTTCACTCTATTCCACCTTCTGACCAAGGCTGTATCAGGCTCAAAGATAAGGTGATGTTTGAACTGAACACGACTAAATGTAATTAGTGGAGATAGGTATATCAATCTGCTGGACCCAGGATCTGTCTTCAGCAGATTAAGTTGAATACTTGCCTGGCAGATACCTGCAAATATCAGTTGATCCACCACATATAATTGAATGAATTAAACAATTAAGGAAAACCTTACTCAAAGTGAAACCAAATCAGACACAAACATAGGAGGAGCTTTTGACTAATAATGTAACAACAGACATCTTGTGGTGTCTTTTAAACATTTAAATTCAAAAAGGTTTAATTTAACTTAAAAAAATAGAAGTGGAATTATAAAAACACCCAGGAAACCCCATTCCAGTTTCACCAATTGACTTCCATAAATAAGGTGATTTAAAGACGTGGACGTCTGAGCACTGCAGGACAATGCCAAAAAAGGGCAAGTAGTGAATAGAAAAAGAGGAGATCAAAGTAAGCTTAAAGTGTAACTAAACTCCAAAAAAAGGTTTTATTAAAATACATTTTTTTTATACTTACCTGCTTTGTGCAGTGGTATTTCACAGAGTGGCCCCGCCCTCAACCCTCTTCTTCGGTCCCCGGCGGTGATCTTAGCTCCTCCTCTTCTTTAGAGGGACCACCATAGCCTGCGGCTGGCTATGGGGAAAGCCTAGTCCCCGCACTCCCGATCGGTGTATCTATGGAGCCACGCTCCATTGACTTACGCAGCAGGACTTATATCCACCCCCACTACCTCCTCACTGCATCTGATTGACAGCAGCAAGAGCCGGGCTCCTGCTGCTGCTCGAATGCTGTGAAAAGATCTCTTCTCCCCCTCTCTTCCCCTTTACACAGGGAAGGAGAGGCCCAGAGAAACTAAAAACATTTTTTACCTTAATGCAAACACTGCATTAAGAAAAAAAAAGTTTTTAGGTTTAGTAACATTTTAAGTGAAAATAAGAAAAACATATATTTTAACTAGCGCTCTAGGTTTTTACCACTTTAGCTTGCATCAGGAGAATGCATAAGGAGCACCCTTTTACAGTGACATAGTTGTAATTGTCTTAACCAGTTCCTGACCGCCCACGGCATATATACTGCGGCAGGGCGGCCCAGCTGGGAAAAATCACATACAAGTATGTGATTTTGTGTACCAGAGCGCCGCTCCCACTGCGATTGGATACAGCAGGAGCCAATCGATGGTTCCGGTGGGATTATTTTTACCAAAAATATGTAGCAGATACACATTGGCCTAAATTTTTTTTACATTTTTTTATTGGTAATGTTTTATAGCAGAAAGTAAAATATATATATTTTTTTTTTAAATTGTGGGGAGTTTTTTTAATTTATAGCGCAAACAATAAAAAACACAGAGACGATCAAATACCACCAAAAGAAAGCACAACCGCGCAATTGTCAGTTAAAACAACGCAGTGCCGTATCGCAAAAAATTGCCTAGTCAGGAAGGGGGTCTGGAGCTGAAGTGGTTAAAAAGTGAAAACATTTTCCATCATCAGGTGAAGATCTAGTAACCTAATCGGAACTGTATCAATGAAGTTGCTGGTAGAGTACATTTTAAAAGATGAATACCACAATGAGTAAAACTATCTATATAGAAAGTCTCTCTTAACATATAACTAAAGGCAAAACTTTTTTTTTCATTTTGGATAGAGGGGAGATAAATTAGAACATCTGTCAGTTTTTATTGCTGTTATTAGGGAAATTCACTCTCTGTTCGTTCTGTTTACCATTATCATCCAAAGTGAAAGTAAAAAAATATACCAAATTTTGGGTTGTCCCCAGAAAAGTAATAGAGGGGAAATCTTCCAATGGGGACACTAGTTTTGGTGACCTGGGGGTCCCCAAGGAATTCCCTTAATTTGCAGGGATTTCCTCTCACGTCCTGTTTGGCTATGGGGCAGGAAGTGAAAGGAAATCTCTGTGGGGGTTATAACGGGGGTTATAACCAGTGGCAGCCCGTCCAGATGAGGCCCCCTAACCCATGTGCCCGGCCCTCGGGGGGGGGGGGGGGTTGCAGCTGATCTAACCAACCGGGGCTGGGGAGGGGGGGGTGGCGTTTGGTTTGTTTGCTGCCCCACCCAAAAAATCTAGCACCAGCTGCCACTGGTTATAACCCTCCCTTGATCTATCCAAAATAAAAAAAACGTTTTGCCTATAGTTCTGCTTTATGCCAGCCTAATCGTAAAATAGCGAATAACATGATATGGTTGTACAGGTTAGTGACAGGTAAAAATGTTTCCCCTTTTTATGATTGATATCGCTTCATACAGGTTTTTGTAAAGTAGAGTGTTTCTGTTGAGGTGACATACACTTGTTTCCTGTTTTAGTGATGCAGCAGAAAGTGCAGGCATACTTCCCTGTCACTACACACATTTGGGAGTGTCAAATATCTGTTACCCCACCACTCACTGTGGTTCCTCCTGCTGGCTCGTATGCCATGTAGTAAGGCAGGAGTTTGCAGAAAGAACCACAGCATGGCAGGGAAGCAGATTCTGAATACCTGGAAGTGTCCAATACCCACAGCAGCCAGAGATCTGCTACATGGTGGATTGTTAAGACACATTTAACTAGAAAGATAGGTATACAGCATTTTCATTTACAGTGTGGTCCTACTTTAATTTAGACCCCAGGGTGACAGGTGTTCGGCAACTTCAGTAAGTTCAGTATATGACACATATGCCTTGGTTACCTGACACAGAATGAACTCCATTACATTTGCACAGGGACTGGAGGATGTGTAAAGGTTCATTCAGTCCGAAACACTTAAAGGTATGACTAATGCTGGCCATACACCATACGAAAAATCGTCCAAATCCATTTTCGAAAAACTGACATTCCGCCATGAGAGCAAACGATAGTGCCATCATGTAATGACCGAAAAATCTTTCAGTGGACATAAATGAATCAATTTTTTGTTAGTTTTTTTACATATACCTAATGCAAATAGTTTGGACGGGAAACACATTAACCTTTTAATTTATCGTTTGTTCGGCAGAAAATTTCCAAACTTGTCCTTCGATTTTTCAGCTCAAAAACGTTGCAACGATTATGTATTTTGTGCCCATTAACTGGCCGAAAAATGAACAAACTAAATTACCTAATTTCGGCCGATTTTTCGTATAGTGAATGGCCAGCATAAATCTGTGCAGCTAATTATAGGAGGAAAATAAAAGAATCCCTAGATGATGACCTTTACCTTGAGGTCATGATGAAAAATGTACAAGGAGGCAATCATGTGGATCATAGCTGATGTGTTTCTTTCATGACACTAAAATAATATTAATAAATACAACCTTTTAAAATTTAACTGACAGACTGTAGTTCTGAAGAATTTAAGCCAATTTAAAGTGTACCTTGTATTCTGGTCTGCTTTTTAAATCTAGCCTCCCCTCCCTTTGCTAAAATAATGAATAACGTTTGAAAAAACACCTGTTGGGAAAAAAGTGTAATAAAATGCATACTGCTTCCATAGTGCAGGCGTTGATTTCATTACCCTGAACACGAAGTACCAAAAAATACTGAGATCTCCAAATCTTGCAAGAAGGCACTGCAGCACAATGTTGGATCATCTCCCCAGCAAATTTTGGGCTACTCAACATTCCCCAGATCTTGTCTAAGGAAGAAAGATGTCACTCTAGTCACCACGGGCAGAAGCCGAGGGTAAGGTAAGTACAGTTCATTATCTATTTTTCTTCCACAGTTGTTTTCTTTAAGGCTCCTCTTATTATTATTCGCTGCTCTCTAGTCTCACAGCAGTCTCAAAGTGAAAGAAGCCAATCATTATTAAAATGTTCCAGCCTCATTGTTTAAAGGACAAATATTGTTTATATATGTTTGCTAATAAAGCTTTTCAAAATAGGTATTTTCAGCCATTTGAGGGATTACATTTTAATTAGACTGGTTTTAAGGAGGGTCTGTTAATGTGGATTTATAGCTGCTTTAATGCATTGTTATGGACCATTCACACCTATTTGTGCGTGTGTAGTAGGTGTAGTAATGTACATGCATAGGCGTAAATCAGCTCTTATAGAATTACATTAAAAGCAAACTGAACTGTAGCACCTACATGTGAACCAGATATTTAGAAAATAGAAGGATTTCTACTTGAAAGTTCTTATTATTCTTATATTACATAACGATTTGCTCATTATATTGTATGTTTTTTAAAGATAACATAATTTCTTTGTGAAATGAAAATTATTTTAATTATACATATGCATTTCATGTAGTATAATAGGTTCATACCCTTTAACTCCATATTGTCTTAATATAATTTTTATCATTGATTTTGTAGCCTGGATGAAGGGTTGTGCTGCGTGCCCCTAAACACTTTGGTGATCCAGTGTGAGTTCTGCTAAAGAACCATTAAAGCATTTTGGTCTGTTTACCCTTTTGGCTTGGCGCTCCTATTGAATTTTTTTGCTTTGAGTTTTTTTTATGTAGGGATGAGCCGAACATCCCCTTCCGGTTCAGCTCGCACCAGAACATGCGAACAGACAAAAAATGTGTGCGAACACCGTTAAAGTCTATGGGACGAACATGAAAAACCAAAAGTGCTAATTATAAACCCTTATATGCAAGTTATTGCCATAAAAAGTGTATGGGGACCCTGGTATTGCCCCAGGGGACATGTATCAATACACATTTAAAAAAAAAAAAAAAAAAACCTTTTTTCCAGGAGCAGTAATTTTAATAATGCTTAAAGTGAAACAATAAAAATGAAATATTCCTTTTAATATCATGCCTGGGGTCCCCTTAGTCTGCCTGTAAAGTAGTGCATCTTTCCCATGTTTATAACAGTACCGCAGCAAAATTACATTTCTAAAGGAAACATTTTCACTTAAAATTGCTTGCGGCTGTAATGTATTGCTGGATCCTGGCAATATACATAAAAAATCATTGAGAAAAACGATGTCGGGACCCCTGTGCCAAAATTAAAAAAAATGGCATGGGGGTCCAGACCAGACCCTTAGCCGAGCATGCAACCTGGCCGGCTGCAGGAAAAGGGTGGGGGGTGAGAGAGCGCCCCCTTCCTCCTGAACCGTACCAGGCCACATGCCCTCAACATAGGGAGGGTGATTTGGGGTCCCCCCAAAGGACATTGTCCACATGTTGATGGGGACAAGGGCCTCATTCACACAACCATTGCCTGGTGATCGTGGGAGACTGTGGGCTGGGGGGCTTATCGGAATCTGGAAGCCCCCTTTAACAAAGGGGCTCCCTGATCCCACACCCCCTATATGAATGGGTATTGGGTACATTGTACCCCTACCCATTCACCCAGAAATTTTTAAAAAATTTTAAATTTTTTTAAAATGACAGCAGACAGTTTTTGACCATTCTTTAAAAAAAAAAAAATGAAAAAAGTGTCCCGCGATGTAAATCCATCGTCAATCATGGTGTCCGATGCTCCAGAGAGAAAAAAAAGATCTTGGATTTACATCGCGGAACACCTTTTTTTTTTTTTTTTTTTTTAAGGAATTGTCAAAAACTGTAATTTTTACTTTTTTTACACTTTTATTGGTGAATGGGTAGGGGTACAATATTCAAATGGGGGGGGGGGTCCGGGACCTGGGGGCCCCCTTCTTAAAAGGGGCTTCCAGATTCTGATAAGCCCCCCCCGCCCGCATACCTTCGCAACCACCTGGCAAGGGTTGTGGGGATGAGACCCCTGTCCCCATCAACATGGGGACAAGGTGCTTTGGGGGGACCCTAAAGCACCCTACCCATGTTGAGGACATGTGGCCTGGTACGGTTCAGGTACGGTTCTGCAGCCTGCCAGGTTGCATGTTTGGATAAGGGTCTGGTATGGATTTTGGGGGGGGCACGCCAATTTTTTTTATTTTGAAGCAGGATTCCCCTTAACCACTTCAATACACTGTGTTATATACACTACACTGCCTGCACTGACTGAATATAGAGTCTACACTGAATATCTAGTCTACACTAAATTAAGAGTATATGTATATGTGTATATATATATATATATGCGATTTTGCAGTGCATTAGGGGGCGTTCCATGGCGCTCAAATTTGCCACGCATGCCCCATAATGTTTAGTATTTCCCGAACGGGCGAACACCCGATGTTCAAGTCAAAAGTTCATCCCTAATGTTATGCAGACCAATGAGCTCAACCAGAGTAGGAGAACTGAAACAAAGACACACTGTGCATCATGTTTGATAAGCCTTGGAAAGTGGACAACACAGGTTAACCAGTTGACCACTGAGAGGGTTTTACCCCCTTCATGACTAGACCATTTTACCCCGTTTATGACCAGACCATTTTTTGCTATTTAGCACTGTGCTATTTTAACTGGCAATTGCACATCATGCACGTCATGGAAAATTGTACACAAATACATTTTTATTTTTACACAAATAGAGCTTTCTTTTGGTTACATTGGATCAGCACTGGGTTTTTTATTTTTTATTTCATATATATATATATATATATATATATATATATATATATATATATATATACACACAGAAAAATAACTTCTCTTGACCTTGACAGGGATGTGATGGGGCTGAGTAAATCCCAGAACTGGATGGACAGAGATACAAACCTTTTGACAGGTGAAGTAGCTCCCATGTTTGCATTTCATCTGCATATTTAGTTTTTTTTACCTGCAGCTTAGTTTCATTATCTAACCCAACAGTCCTTCTGAAACATATACACAAGGCCGGGACAAGGGTTGGGCAGGAGGGGCGGCTGCCCTGGACACTGTGGTATCATGAGAGGTGGGGGGGTTATGTGTTGGAAGGGGGGATTTGGGGGCAGAAGGGGGTATTAATTGTTCTAGAAGGGGAAATTTGGAGGGAGGGGGTGCTAGGAGTTTGGGTGATCTGTGTTGGGGAGGATTTGTGCTAGAAGAGGTGATATGGTGGAGGGGAAATTTAAGCTAGGAGGGAGTATTTGTGCCTCCTAATGTGTGTGGAGAGGAAATTGAGGGGGGAAGGGGGTTATGTGTTTGGAGGGTGGATATGGAAAATGTGTGCTGAGAAGGGGGATTTGGAGTGGGGGGCAGAGGATGTGTACTGGGATGGGAAATTTGAAGCGTAGAGGATTTGTGCTAGGAGGAGTGATTTTTTTTTTGGTGGGTTGATTTGTGCAGGGGTTTTGTGGAGAAAGAGGATTTGAGCCGGGAGGGGGGGAAGATTTGTGCTGAGAGGGGGGATTTGTTAAGGGAGGAGGGGGGATTTATGCTTAGGGGGTAAGTGTGCAGACTAGTGCTCAATTTTTTTTGTGAGTAGAGGGGATTTTTGCTGACATATAATGCTCATACATCTGGGGGGGGGGGGGGGGGGTGGTTGCAGTTTGGCATGTTTGCCCTGGGATCTAGATGACTTTGTCCCGTCACTGTATACACATGCACATACAACATGCTTAAGTTTTGTTTCAACCAAGAGCTTGGATGAATACATATGAAATTGCAAAGAGGCAAGAAAGCAAATGCCACTTCAATATTCTGCCTAGGCTGCCAATTGGAGATTAATGTATGCATCATTAGCTCAGGAAACTAAAGGGATTGTTTATAAGTGTCACATTTGCCCATTTGTTTTGTCATTAACTGTTCCTCGGGCATCCTTTGACAGGTTGTTTGTAGTTTATCAAGGGCAACATTCTGGCAGGGAAACCTAACAGCTGCACCAGCCATTTGGCACAAATATTTACATGTTTCCCTTAATCATTTAGCAACAGGGAAAAGAGTTTCCAGATATATCATATGAACAAGGAACTTTAATCCACTGGTATTACCACCAAGGAACTAATATATTATTGATCATTTCCTACTGCGGTCATACAACAGCACGAAAATATATAAAGTCATAGATTTTGTTAAAATATTTTAAAATAAAAGGAATAAAAATGGTGTGACAGGGGCGCTCTTAAACTTTAAATTACTGTGTTAACACCTATTTTATATCAACCAATTGTTATGGTGGAAAAAATAGAAAAAAGTAAAAAAATATATATAAATAATTAATTAAATTATAACACTAATTGAAGTGCTAGTGCTTGCTGCTTATTACAGGTGAAAGATAAATATCTCCGTGTATCAATAACAGTGTGACCTATATATGTCCCACAATTATATAGAGGAAAAGTGCATAGAAATGATATCTTCATACACATGCAGATTACTCAATATCTTATAGCATATGTACACACAGTTCTTCTATAGTAGTTCACTAAAGACAACAGTCCTATAGTGTCATATATGAAGTCCATTAAAGTGAATAAATCCCTCCGTGAAGGTTTGGTGAAAAATCTTCTGTGTTGTGTAATATAATCAGAAAGAGGAACCATGAAGCACCACTCTTGTCTGCAGATCTGTGAAAACCCTTCACCACAACATATCTTCTAGTCACCCAAAGTGAGAAATCAGCTGGCTGCTTACCAGATTATATTGACTCCTTTACCCAAAAAGAGAGTCAATAAGGCCTTTACAGGTATGTGCCTGTACACATGTAGTCTATCAGGAGATGGTAGTAGGTACTCTTCCTCTCAGGAAACTCAGGCAGGATGTATATAAAGGAGCAAAAGACAACTATATAACTCTGATCAGCGGATTACAATCCCCCCCCAGCACTGATTACCCCCCCTGCACCCGATCCGACCCTCCCCCAGCAAACCCGCTCCCCGCAGCCACCGTCATTAACCAGCATCCCTCTTCTGCCACTCCTGCTGGCTTCATGTGCTGCATGAGGCTTGGCGATCCAGATGTGTCCCCCCATACTGCCCCCACACCCCTGATCCATCTCTCCTTCCCTCCCGAAGCCTGAAGCTTCTCCCTCTCCTTTGATCTGTCAGACTGGAGATCACGGCGGGGGGAGCGGTGCAGGTGGGGGTAAAGTTGTGGCTTGGGGGGGCTTGGTATACATGTGTATACAAACCCCCCCCTGTACAATGGATATAGGCAGCGATTGCAGTGTTGCAATGTATCAGACTGTTATTTCATGAATGAATGGAATCTCTATTTCATTCATTCATGTAAAGTGCTACAGCAAAAGGACTATCTTCAGTCCCTTTCTCTGTCTCAAAAAAAGAGATATGGGGGTCTGTTTAGACCTCTGATATCTCACCAAAGACCCCCCCCATAAAAAACAAAGTAAGACCCCCCCAGGTCTGCACACGCGTACCCCTCCACAGGGACAGTGGCCCCCTCTGCACTCACCCCTTCATGGTGACAGAAATCCCCCCCACACTCACCCCTGCACGGTGACGGCCCCCCACCCCTCCACGGCTTCCTCAGCTTCTCCTCTCAGCCAACCCGATCTGCCCTGATTGGCCAGGAGGAGAAGCCGGAAGACAATAGCGAATATTAATTTGCTATTGTCACAAGTGGGTGGGTTCGGGATGCTCTGCACCCTGAGCCCATCCTTTTTCGAGCCAATTAGAGCCTCAGGCTCTAATTATACAAATGTGCTTGCACCCCTAATGGACCAGCTGCTCCTAATAAGACCCCTTTCACATGGAGCGGACTCTGTCAAGCAGATCCCCCAGCTCATCGGGGGATCTGTCTGCTGATCCCCGCTGAGCAGCGGATGACAGGTCCGTGTCCGCTCCGCTGATGCAGAGAGGACACAGCCCACTATTCTCTATGAGGCGGATGGATGGAAACGGACCACCTGTCCATTTCCATCCTATACCATCCGATCTGATCTGCTAGATGGATGGGGAATGGAATCCCCATCCGTCTGTTTTTAGCGGACTGGACTGGATCGGAAGCAGGTGGGTGTAAACGGACACATATCCATTTACATCAACCTCTCCATGGAAAACAATGGGTGGTCTGATTGGGCCCACCTGAAAAACGGACAGGCAGACCCGATCGGTGTGTGCTTGTGTGAAAGGGGCCTAAGGCCTTGTTCACACAGGGCATACACAGCGTACCTTTACAGGGATGCACAGATATTCCATGCATCTCTGTGCAGGCCGTTCCATTGGTGTAATTTGTGATGTAGCACCTGCACAAACAGAGCCGTTGGTCCCAATTTTACATCCATGTAGGTCCACATCTCACACTGTCTGGTTTGGGTTGGTGTACCCACACGGATGTCAGATTGGGAACAGCAGCTATGCCTGTGCAGCCGTTGCATCCCAATTGACATAAATGGGACTGCCTGTACCCCCGTATGCATGGAACACTTGTGCATCCCTGTACGGATAAACATGGCCCCCCATGGGCATACACTTTAGTATGCCACATGTGAACGATGCTTTAGTAGCAATTTAGCAGGAATTTTGTTATGTTGTGTTTATGTACACTATTAATGATGTTAGTGTATTTTAGGGAAAATATTGATTTGATAAACATTTTTGCAAATATCACGCTGCCTTAAAAATCAGTAGCACCTACTTTCTATTCTACTGGCCATATGCTTTCAGAAAATATATGGTTTTGGGGGTCTTTCACAAATTTCACATCTTCGGAGATCAGCCTCAAAGCAAAATTTAATACTGACATCTCTCTGAGCTCTGCGCTTTTAAATTGTCTCAACATTGTTAATAACCTACCAAATGTTTTGCCCCAAACAGCAGCAAGGTTTCCATCTCCTACCTACACCATCATCTACTGCAAACTGGGCAGTAACCAGAAAAAAACACCCAATCATCCACTCGTTCTTTTTGGAAGCTTATGGAGTAAGCTCAGCTCATCTTAAGCAAAACAGCCTTTAAAACTCTAAGGTAAAACAATATACTGGATGTGTGTTATTTTTTTTTTGTGTATTTAGTTATTTGGCTGGAGTTACAATTTAACATTACTTGAATCAATATTGTGACAGTAGTTTAGTGGAGAGCAAACAATCTTGCACTAGACAGCATAAGCCCTTTCCATGCTGTCACTGGACATAGCCATGTCTCAAAAAATCTACCCAAAGAAAATCAATTTTGACATGCTGGATTCATTTTTATGATGCGTTTCATAATTCAAAAGTCTAAAAAGTAATAACAGGCTAAATCTGAGCTATTTTTTCAGTTTGTACAGGATAGCATCACTGTGTGCATTCTACCTCTTAACATTAAATACAGTGGCAATTTCAAATTGTGTAATGTATGCAGAAAAGAGTTTAGTACTGTGGCTACATAAGAGGATTCCATTGGTCATGCTTTGCATTTAGCTAACATAAGTGGTTTTGTGTCAAAATGGCTTATTTATTTTTTCATAGATGTTCAGTAAAGCCTATTGTGCATGAAAAAATGTATATAATATTATAAATAATAAGTATTGTTCAATCTATATTCTTTTTTTAACTTATCTAGAACAATTAGAACAGTAAATTGAATTACATCTTTTATATAGTTTTTCTTAAGTGTTACATGAATTAAATTAGATAATCTATTTTCTTCATCGTAAAGCAGAAATTTTAAACCAGTATTCAATAAATAACTAAGTAATATTTAAATCCGTCTTTACAAACAACAGGTCATTGCACAGCAGGAATCAGACTGGGAGAGGTATGAGGTAGCATTGTAAGCCAATGAGGCTTTACTGCATTGCAAAGTGCACAAGGTGTATGCTACTGATTACAGAGCTGGGTTAAACATCCCCCTTGGAGGGCATCTGGAACACACCCTATGGAGAGGGGAAATACACAATGGCACCCCTTACAGTGCCTTCAAAAATGATCCATACCCTTTGAAATTTTCCACATTTTGTCATGGTACAACCAAAAACGTAAATGTATTTTATTGGGATTTTACAGTGGTGTGAAAAAGTGTTTGCCCCCTTCCTCATTTCCTGTTCCTTTGCATGTTTGCCACACTTAAGTGTTTCGGAACATCAAACCAATTTAAACAATAGTCAAGGACAACACAAGTAAACACAAAATGCAATTTGTAAATGAAGGTGTTTATTATTAAAGGTGAAAAAAATCCAAACCATCATGGCCCTGTGTGAAAAAGTGATTGCCCCCTAAACCTAATAACTGGTTGGGCCACCCTTAGCAGCAACAACTGCAACCAAGCGTTTGCGATAACGTACAATGAGGCTTTTACAGCGTCCTGGAGGAATTTTGGCCCACTCATCTTTGCAGAATTGTCCTAATTCAGTTACATTAGAGGGTTTACGAGCATGAACGGCCTTTTTAAGGTCATACCACAACATCTCAATAGGATTCAGGTCAGGACTTTGGCTAGGCCACTCCAAAGTCTTCATTTTGTTTTTCTTCAGCCATTCGGTGGTGGACTTGCTGGTGTGTTTAGGATCATTGTCCTGCTGCAGAACCCAAGTTCGTTTCAGCTTGAGTACACGAACAGATGGTCGGACATTCTCCTTCAGGATCTCTTGGTAGACAGCAGAATTCATAGTTCCTTTTATCACGGCAAGTCTTCCAGGTCCTGAAGCAGCAAAACAGCCCCAGACCATCACACTACCACCACCATATTTTACTGTTGGTATAATGTTCTTTTTCTGAAATGCAGTGTTCCTTCTACGCCAGATATACTTGGACACACACCTTCCAAAGAGTTCCACTTTTGTCTCATCGGTCCACAGAATGTTGTCCCAAAAGTCTTGGGGATCATCAAGATGTGTTGTGGAGAAATTGAGACAAGCTTTGATGTTCTTTTTGCTCAGCAGTGGTTTTCTCCTTGGAACTCTGCCATGCAGGCCATTTTTGCCCAGTCTTTTCCTGATGGTGGAGGCATGAACGCTGACCTTAACTGAGGCAAGTGAGGCCTGCAGTTCCTTGGACGTTGTTGTGGGGTCTTTTGTGACCTCTTGGATGAGTCGTCGCTGCGCTCTTGGGGTAATTTTGGGCGGCCAGCCACTCCTGGGAAGGTTCACCACTGTTCCATGTCTTCGCCATTTGTGGAAAATGGCTCTCACTGTGGTTCGCTGGATTCCCAAAGCTTTGGAAATGGCTTTATAACCCTTTCCAGACTGATAGATCTCAATTACTTTCTTTCTCAATTGTTCCTGAATTTCTTTAGGTCTCGGCATGATGTGTAGCTTTTAAGGATCTTCTGGTGGACCTTACTGTGTCAAGCAGCTCCTATTTAAGTGATGCCTTGATTGTGAACAGGTGTGGCAATAATCAGGCCTGGTTGTGGCTAGAGAAATTGAACTCAGGTGTGGACAACCACAGTTATAGTATGTTTTAACAAGGGGGGCAATCACTTTTTCACACAGGGCCATGATGGTTTGGATTTTTTTTCACCTTTAATAATAAACACCTTCATTTACAAATTGCATTTTGTGTTTACTTGTGTTGTCCTTGACTATTGTTTAAATTGGTTTGATGTTCCGAAACACTTAAGTGTGACAAACATGCAAAGGAACAGGAAATGAGGAAGGGGGCAAACACTTTTTCACACCACTGTATGTGATAGATCAACACAAAGTGGCACATAATTGTGAAGTGGAAGGAACATGATAAATGGTTTTCCACACTTTTTACAAATAAATATGCGAAAAGTGTGGCGTGCACTTGTATTCAGTAACCCCCCCCCCCTCCTCCCGAGTCAATACTTTGAAGAACCACCTTTCGCTGCAATTACAGCTGCACGTCATTTTGGGGATGCCTCTACAAGCTTTGCACATCTAGGGAGTGACATTTTTGCCTATTCTTCTTTGCAAAATAGCTCAAGCTATTAGATTGGATGAAGAGCATCCGTGAACAGCAATTTTCAAGTCTTGCCACAGATTCTCAAATGGATTTAGGTCTGGGCCATTCTAACACATATGCTTTGATCTAAACCATTCCATTGTAGCTCTGGCTGTATGTTTAGGATCGTTTTCCTGCTGGAAGGTGAACCTCTACCCCAGTCTCAAGTCTTTTGTGGACTCTAACAGGTTTTCTTCTAAGATTGCCCTGTATTTGGCTCCATCCATCTTTCCATTAACTCTGACCAGCTTTACTGTCCCTGCTGAAGAAAAGCATCCTCACAACATGATACTGCCACCACCATGTTTCATGGCGGGGATGGTGTTTTCAGGCTGATGTGCGGTGTTCATTTTCCACCACACATAACGTTTTGCTTTGAGGCCAAAAAGTTTAATTTTGGTCTCATCTGACCAGAGCACCTTCTTCCACTTGTTTACTGTGTCCCCCACGTGGCTTCTCGCAAACTGCAAACGGGACTTTTTATGGCTTTCTTTCGACAATGGCTTTCTTCTTGCCACTCTTCCATAAAGGCCATATTTGTGGCATGCATGAGTAATAGTTGTCCTGTGGACAGATTCTTCCACCTGAGCTGAGGATTTCTGCAGCTCCTCCAGAGTTACCATTGGCCTCTTGGCTGCTTCTCTGATTAATGCTCTCCTTGCCTGGCCTGTCAGTTTAGGTGGATGGCCATGTCTTGTAATGCCATGTACACACGACCGGACTTTTCGGCGGACTGAATTCCGTCAGACTTTTTGATGGACTTTCAATGGACTTCTGTCGAATAGGACTTGTCTACACACAATCACACCAAAGTCTAATGGATTTGACCATGATGACATACGACAGGACTAGAGTAAGGAAGTTCATAGCCAGTAGCCAATAGCTGCCCTAGCATCGATTTTTTTCCGTCGGACTAGCATACAGACGAACGGATTTTTCAACCGGACTCGAGTCCGTCGGAAAGATTTGAAACATGCTCTAAATCTAAAGTCCGTCTGATTTTTCGACAGCAAAGGTTCGATGAAGCCCACACACGTTTGAATTGTCAACCAGATTCGTTCCGTCGGACCTTTTCTGTCCGCAAAGCAATACACGTGTGCACACGGCATAAGGTTTGCAGTTGTGACAAACTCTTTCCATTTTCAGATGATGGATTGAACAGTGCTCCAAAGCTTGGGATATTTTTTGCTAATTAGGTGAATTTCTGAAGGCAATTGGTTCAACTAGATTTAGGTAGGGGTAGGAGTAAAGGGGGCTCAATACAAATGCATGCCCTACTTTTCACATGTTTATTTGTAAAAAAAAATAAAAATCATTTACAATTTTCCTTTCACTTCACAATTATGTGCCACTTAAAATCCTAATAAAATACATTTACTTTGTTGGTTGTAACATGACAAAATGTGGAAAATTTCAACGGGTATGAATACTTTTTCAAGGCACTGTATTTTGAAGAAGGTTGAGGCAATATGTGAGCATGGCTCTCTACAAAAAAATTAGTTGTCTGCAAATTTTACAAAGTGTATGTGCCACAGAAGTGATTTTGTAGTAATAGATGCCTCTGCATTTGCTGGAAGTTTTTGTCAGGACCCGAATCTAAACCCAGGACCTCTGCTGTGTCTGACAGTAGCTCCTCTTGCCGAGGCACCTGAAATGCTGGATAGCTCCCTGCCTGATCCTTTGGACAACCTTACTTTTTAGCTTGTTGCTGATGAGCCTTTAACTCCTTGCTCCTCCTAAACTTCCTGTTTAAACCATGCCTTTGCACTGTTTGCCAGATTATTGTGTTTTTCTCCAACCAATATCTTGCTCATTGTGTGCCTCCTGCCATCTGTATTTTTAATACCATGTGTTACCAACCTTTGACTTGTTTCTAAACTATACTTCCGCTTAATCCCAACCTGCAACTATTTGTTACTGACCTTTGGCCTACTACATCTGCTACCGTACCCCAGCTTGCTTACCTCCTGGTGGGGCAATCCTGAGGACTGAAGCAAAACATAGCTCTAGTAACGACCAGCTAGTGTTTAGACCCCGTGCCTTGAGAGAGCCTGCGTCTCCCGCCAAGGGACTTGCCCGTGTATTTATTCTGCTGGTTTATGTGTGAGCCTTTCCACTGCCATAGCTACTGGGTTCTGTGACAGTTATGTTCCTGGATGTGTGCATTAAAGTGTTTATATTGTTATTTTGTATTTCTGGCCTGGACAGTCATCAATTCTTTGGGGGGAGTTCCCTTGATCACGAACTGTAGACAGGGACAAAGGGACAGCCATTAGTGAGAAATGTGGGCTTGATAGTGGGGCTGTAATCTGGTTATACAAGGGGCGATTTTGTCTCTCCATTTTCACTTGTAGAGTAGCTGCTCTGTGGATGCTGCTATGCTGTAATGTTTATTAAACTTGCTAGACAGAATTAAATATTTTGATAGGTAGGACTGTTTTATATTTAGGCCCCTTTCACACTGCCGCAACTTGAAAATCGCATGATTTTGCAGAGATGTGGCAGCGATTTTGATGCGATTTCAGGGAATGCCTGTAAAAAACTTGAGGTCTATGGAGATCAACGTGCATCAAAGTTGGACCAAAGTAATACAGGGACAACTTAAAGTTGCACATATATGAATAGTACTCATTGGAAATCATGGGGTACAACTTGTCATGTGACTTTGCAGTCCCAAGTCGCCGGACAAGTCGCACAAGTGTGAAAGGGGCCTAAAACTTTGGACTAAGCTTTTGTCTATTCTTTTATTGTAAAGGCTGTTTGCTGTCATGAAAACAAACCTAAAGTAAATAATAATTACCAATTCCATTTTTCAATTTAAGCACCCAAGCTGCTCTGACATGCCTCGCCACCTCTTGCCTCCTAAGCCTAATGTGTTACTAAGCCCCACCTCTGTCACTGAACTGTCAAATTCAAATACTTATACAGCCCACTGTAGTTCAAAAATGTAAAGGGGAACTAAACCCTTCTATTCTTTACAGCTAATGACTGCCTCATGTTTGCTTATACGAAGATTTGCAGTTGTCATGGTTCTTCAAATGTGATTGGCCATAACACCAGCCATTAGAGGGCTTGGAAGTTAAGTTGAGGGCTGACACAAGCACACTGGCAATTGTGACAAATATCAAAATAGGCATGCATTGAATGTAACTGTTTTTGGAAACAGTTGCATTAGTGGGCTTAGTTCTGCTCTCCTGTCATTCCTGACCTGAATGGCAGGTGATTGGACAAAGAAACAGACGAGGGCAGCCCTTAAAGTGGTTGTAAACCCTAGAAAAAAACAAACATACTAGCTCTTTATGAATTACTTACCTGAGAATGCCGTACACAGCACACATTTCTCTTACTTTTGGGTATTCCGGCTGTGATTGGCCGGAACCGCGATGACGTCACTCCCACGCAGGGAGGAGCGACGTGCTGACATCACCACACAACCACGCGGACCCCGGAAGCAACGGGCAGCGAACTTGAGCCGGCCGGCTGTTTACATGTTTTTATCTTTCTGCATCTTGTAAGTGCAAATTCCCCTTTTTTTACTAATAAATTTTAAATAGAGATACACTATGGAGTTCTTTTTTTATTCCATGTCATTCGTCTGACCGGCCCTGAGCCTGTGTTCCCTGTATCCTGAGCAACCAGCTACTGCCTATTGGAACCCTTGGCCGGGATTAAGCCACAAGCTTGTGGGACCTCTGTAACAGGGGGTCTCACACTCTGGTAAGGGTCAGTGTGTTTGACGGTGGAGGTGCCTCTCTTTTCTCTTATCAGACCACTATTCCCATTTGGTGCTATTTTGATTGATGTCACTGTGGAACTTTGAGCCTTTGTATATATGCTATTGCTGAACCACACAGTTGATTGAAAAACGATCATCATTCAAGGACTCTCTGGTTCATTTTTTCATTTTTTTCATGTTTATTATGGACTAATGTTATTGAGTTAACCTTGTTTCATTTATGCCTGTATAGGTGTACACTGTCTCCACCGTAATTAGTATATATTTTTTCACTACTTATTTGGTACACTGATGCGGTGCAGTCACTATTTTTATTATTGTTTGCAGCGCAGTCGTTTGTTTTTTATTTACTCCCACGCATGTGTGTGGAAGCCTCCGGTAATGACCCAGTCTAACTGAAGCAACGGCATGTACTGCCATTGCTTCAGTGCGCATTTGCTGATGACAGGTTTAGGAGATATACGACAAATTCTCCTGCGCTCTGGTGTCTAGTCTCTTGGTTCGTAAAAAAGGATATAAATGCAATTCCTCAAGGTAATGTCCAAAATCTTGCAGCCCTCCTTTGAACAATGGGTGTTCACAACACTACAGAAACAAGAAAAGGAGATATCCAGTGTAGCTACAGGTAAGCCTAATTGTAGTTGGATAATTGGTAATTGGACAAAAGTCAAGTTTATATGTAAAGCCTTGACCTAGTAGCCAGGGGGCCCCACAAATATACAGGGATGGATTGGAAAACTAACGCATCTCAATGTACCACTTTCCTAAGAGTGAGTATGGCCTATTTGAATAATTATCTTCTTTGTTTATTTACAGATTTCTCTTCTATTAATTGAGTTACAGTATGTATTTAAAGCAGAGTTCCACCCAAAAGTGGAACTTATGCTCATCTGATTCCTCCCCCCCTCAATTGGCACCTTTCCGGGAATAGACTCCTGCGGGAGTCACGCCCCTTCCCGCACCCCCCTGCTGACTCCTGGGAAACACACAGGTCCCAGGAGATAGCGGGGACCACTTACAACGCGCAGCACGACTCGCGAATGCGCAGTAGGGAACCGGGAAGTGAAGCCGCAATGCTTCACTTCCTGATTCTCTCAATGAGAATGGTGGCGGCAGCAGCCGAGAACCAAACGATTGCTCGGCTTTGGCTGCCGTCATCGCTGGACCCTGGAACAGGTCAGTGTCCATCTATTAAAAGTCAGCAGCTGCAGTATTTGTAGCTGCTGGCTTTTAATAATTTTTGTTTTAGGTGGACTCCCTCATTAAGTAGTAGGTCCCAATTTTTCAAACTATTTTCCATTGCTATATATTAACCAATAGAAGATTTAATTTAAAAAGTAACAGTGATTCTAAGAGCGTACACATTTCCTGTACAACACTTTCATCTTGCTCTTCACATGACAGACTCACTTTAATTAAAATTCTTTTTATGTGCCCTATAATCATATTCTGATACTGTAAACAAAATCTGATTAGAAAGAGGAGGAATGTGTGCAATAGTTGAAGCCTGAAGTGCAGACAGATAAAGACTGCATGGGGCCATAGGCAGAGAGGAGCAAAATCTTTGCTCCCCTTTCCCTTCAATAACAATGTCTTACAATAGGCACTTCTAAGTGTTTGCCAGTACCTTTACTCTGTGCTTCATCTTTGAAAGCCCCCAATATCTGGACTTGTTTTTTTCCAACTCAACACTTTGCCACATCCCTGTGCCATCACTGAGAGATATAGAGAGTGAGAGGGACTTTCCTGTGAGAGTGACATGGTATGGGGTGTTCATTTAAATTGGGTGTGGTTCTGCAAGAGGCATAGAGTTAACCTATTTCCATAATACTTTAAATGTATATATATATATATATATATATATATATATATATATATATATATATATATATATATATATATATGAACTATAGTTGTTAGGCTAAAGAAGCAAACAACAACAGATATTGCTGCTGCACTGGCTTTATATACCCTACACCTCAAGGATTGCGGATTTCAGACCTTGCCCGGTCCTGGTATTTTCAGTAAAATTTCAATGAAATTAAATGCATCATTCCTTTGTTTGTGGTGCTTGACTGTAAGATTTATTGTGCATGTACAGGCTGCACAGATAAACAGACTTTAAAAGAAGAAAACATGATACGTTTAGCACAAAGTGCATAATTGTAAGGGCAATTTATCCCTGTAACTAATCACATGGTTCCTTTGATGTCTGTTTATCTGTGCAAGTTATACGATCAAACTAGACAAACAGGGTGTCACAAATGTCACGTCTACCTCAATGCAGGTGGTCAGACACTATAGCTAGCTACCGTGTGCTTCACCTATAGCAGCCCCCTTTCCCTTAAGACAAGCAGGCCTACTGGTTTTTGGTTGCCCCCAGGACTTATACACAATGCCTGGCCACCACACTAGGGCAGACGCGAACAGAGCAAACAACAGACTACTCGTAGTTTAGCAGACAGATAGCGTGGTTCTAAGATGGTCCAGGTAATAAGGCAGACTGAGTTCAGGGAATAGTCCAATATCCGATCCAATGACAGTCTAGGTAGTAAGGCAGGCTGAGTTCAAGTAATAGTCAAATATCTAATCCGGGTCATACACGGGGAAATCCAAAAGCAAAACAAGGTAGACAAATGGGATGCTTGAACAGGAACAATGCAGGTAACTGTCTCTATCACAAGAAAGGGATAGATTGTTTGGTTTGCTTATATCAGGTGACTGATCAGATCAATCATATTGCAGGTGAACACAGACCGGGGAAAAGCAACAGCCAACACTCGGGTGCTGGAATGAGGAACAGGGGAACTAAGTGATCATGACAGAAGGATGAAGAGGTTTAATTTTAATGGAATGATTCTGAACAATAACAACAAAACACTACAGTAAACATAAATGTGTAAAAATAGTAATCATAACGACATGCATTGAGGAAAGTTTGGATGCAGTTACAGACCAGGAAGTAACCAGAGCTTGTATGTATGTAATCAGCTATAGAGGAAATACCAAGCTTTTTAGTTGTATGCACTAAAGTGTATTAGTGCATAAAGTAATGTGAGTATATTCTTACTGGGAATTACCTTTAAAAGAGGTGTTTTAAAATGGTAAGGAACTATGTAGTTATGCTTTGTTTTGAGGGTGGAGAGAAATGGAGATTACCTTGTACCTCTGGACCCCATGAAGGGAATAAATGCTGTTTGTGCAAATCCTCTATAATATATGGTCATGGGTTTAAGAGGAGAGCACATCTTGATCGCTAAGCATTGGTGGTGAAAAAAGTGAGGTTTGGAGACACAGAGAAATTAGTGATACAAAGCGCACCGAAGATGGCTTAAATTCACAACACAAGAGATTTCACAGATGTGTTTTAAGTTTTAAGTTATATATGGACACAACAGAACTTTGGGTGGAACACAAGATTTATTGTATTAAATGTATAATTTAGCACTCATAAAGCAATGGTTGGTTATTAGCGTGTTACACATGCATGTTTATTCAAACCTAACGACTGATATATAGTGATATATAATAAAATTGGGCAGAATTCGTAACTATAACTGATCACTGGTAATTTTATCACAACTGTTGTACCCTGTATTTAATCTTCATGTGTACATTGCGAGTGATACCACACTAAATTATAGGAGTATTGTTACCTCCAGCTACACCTTAGAAACCCTCAGGGTCGTCTTTAAGGCCCTGGGCCCTGTCATTGTTGTGGGGCTCAGCATTCAAACAATCCCTCCCTGTCACATAGTGCTGTATCTGAAGGAAAGGGAAGCAGTAAGTGGAGGTGTGCATGCCTGACAGTGGAGCTGGCCAAGTGGAGAGACACACTGACAAGTGGAAGGGACCATGATATTCCTAAGGCGGCGTGGATGAGAAAAACTGGTGATACGAAAGTTACAATCTGAAATGTGCTTGGCTAAGCTGACGTTTGCTTGCTATTAACATTACTAGGAATGCCTATACATAACACTGGTTGGCATGGATGAGCAGACAGGTGGTATGTTTTTTGATTGACAATCTGAATGAGCTAGTTTGCCCTGCTGAGTTGAACTTTCACTGCTTTAGCCACTAAACTATCACTCATCTCTGCCTCTCTGCTTGCTATGCTCATTGACTACTGTTTTGAAGGTAATCCTGGTTGCTTCATTAACCCCATCTTTTCTGACACATGTTACATTCTGCTGCAGTGCAAGACAACACTTCTACTCTGGCAAGGGGACTGCTGTATAAGTTTGAAGCATCTAGCAACCAATCAGTGAGTAGTAATTATGAGCAGTAACCTCTAGCAATCAATCAGTGAGGGGTAATAATGTGCAGTAACCTCTAGTAACCAATCAGTAAGAGGTGATGATGTGCCGTAAAGTCTAGCAACCAATGGCGGTGTGGTAATGATGTGTATTAACCTCTAGTAACCAATCAGTGAGTGGTAATGATGTGCAGTAACCTCTAGCAACCAGTCATTGAGTGGGGGCATAAGGATTTACAGTAGCAGTAGCCTCTAGCAACCAATGAGTGAGCAATAATGATAGATGTGCTGTAATCTCTAGTAACCAATCAGTGATTGGTAATAATGTGCACTAACCTCTAGCAACCAATCAGTGAGATGGAGTGGTAAAGATGTGCAGTAGCCTTTAGCAACCAATCAGTGAGCAGTAGGGATGTGCATAACCCCTAACAACCAATGGGTGAGCGTTAATGAAGTGCAGTAACTGCTAAAACAACCACTCAGTGAGTGGTAATAATGTGCAGTAACTTCTAGAAAACAATAGGTGAGCAGTAAGAATGTGCAGTAACCTCTAGCAACCAGTCAGTGACCAGAAATGTTGTGCTGTAACCTCTAGCAACTAATCGCAATTGCTGTCTGATCTGTTGCAGTAAACTGATTTTGAGTGTAGCTACCATTTATTGTATGCCTCAGACGAGGTGGAGAGTGAAATTGCATGGTGGCAGGCTGGGCTAGGGAGGCCCAATAAAATGTTTGCCCGGGGCCAATCAATATTAAAGACGGCCCTGGTTACCCTATGCCTAGATATCCCCTGTATTGTAACCCCTCTACTTCTCTGATACCCCAAGCACTGTTACTGCTCTACACCTCAGATATCCCCAGTACTGCTGTAACAGTTTACACTGTTACTCTAGAACCCCCCCCCCAGCACTATTTCCCAAATATTCCCCAGGCATTCCCTAGAACTGTTACCCCATCCATACATTACCCATGTTTCTGTTGCACTCCCCCACTTTTACCCCCAGTACAGATACACTACAAACAAACTGTTAACTATATGTCCCTGCCAGCACTGTAATGAGCACATTTCCCTGGACTCACCTCTATGTCACCCTTACAGGTGAAAGCAGAAGCAGGTGATGTCTGGGACCCACCAGCAGAGTGGAGCTACCTCAGACTCTCATCCAAAGGTATCCTAAGTCCATCCAGGGCCCCCAGCCTGGACATGGCATGCACTCTGTTGCGGGGGCATTGAGAGTGGAGTGGATACAGAGGCAGGGTCTGCACTGGCCAATGTTTTCGAGAATTGAGCAAACGGAGCAGAGGGAGGTGGTTGGACTCAGCAGTGTGCAAAGACAATGTGCACAAGGAAGGGTGACAATGTGAGTCTTTGCACAGAGCAACAAGGGAGACACACCTACATGCGGAACACCCAACTAAAAATGGACACTGACCTGGCAAATCTGGGACTGTTGGTAAGTATGCACCACCCTAGGCCACTGCCTGTGTCACCTTGCTGGCAGTCCAAGTCTGAAAATTTGTAAATTGTCTCTATGAAGGCAGATGATTAAACATCATGTCTTGCTGACACAAGTTAGCTCTGAGATGTATCCCGTTCAAAGTGCTCTGGTGATTGTAGATTAAGTACAAACTCATTTTTTACATTCCCTCTGCTGGCAGCAAAGTGTCTGAACATTTAATAATAATTTCCCACTTCACCTTTAACCCTTTATATTTATTTAAAAGATTTGGAAGGAGATTGATCACATAAAGCACAGTGTGAAATGTGTCAATGTCAATCAGAGCCTCCTTATCAACACTTTTGTTTGCCCTTCAAATGCACAGATCCGGGATGCATAAAGTAATAATAGTAATGACACCTTGGTAACAAGCATGGATGAGTTAAGTGCAGAGGTACTGGGTTAGTTTCCCAGCAGTGAGTGACACTATCTGCAGGGAAATACAAAGCATTTCTTTTTATTTCTAGTGTCCCATGCAGCAACAAGTTAAACAAGTTTTGAACATTATATTAACTAGTTAAGAGGTTCTATAATCATAGCATACACCTTAATTTCAAGTGGTTGTAAAGGCACAAGATTTTTTACCTTCATGCATTTATGCATGAAGGTAAAAAACCTTCTGTGTGCAGCAGCCCCCCTAATACTGACCTGAGCACCCTCTCGATCCAGCAATGTCCACGAGAGCCTTGCATCTCTAGGGACTCACTTTCCTGATTGGCTTTTGGCAGCAGCGGGAGCCATTGGTTCCCGCTACTGTCAATCACAGCCAGTTAACCAATCAGGTGATGGAGGGGACGGGGCTGAGCGGCGGCCACACAGACCTGGTTGGGAGCGTGCCTGCTTGGGTGCCCCCACAGCAATATGCTTGCTGTGGGGACAGGAGGGAGGAGCCAGGAGCATTGGTGTGGGACCCGAGAAGAGGAAAATCAATTGCACAGAGCAGGTAAGTATGACATGTTATTTTTTGTAAAAAAACAAGGCTTTAATATCGCTTTCAGTCTTGAGATAGCAATAGAAACAATAGTTACAGTACTTTGACTATCTAATATAAATCTTCTTTCATGCTGTGAGTGCTGCCTATCTGGTGGTCATTTCTTTTTACAACTTCCTGGATTCCCTGCATGCTTTGCAAATTCTCCTTTGTTTTTTACTTTCAGTTTCTAAAGACCACATATTTTTTTGTAGCTCTCTCTGTAAAAAAAAATAAGGGAAAAACACAGTGCAAACAAATATAGTGTAGTATCATTTAGGCAACTTTCACACTGGGGCCACCTGTGCGTTAGCGCTAAAGCAACGCTCGTTTTAGTGGCGATAAAGTGCTGTCTAGGCGGCGTTTTTGGGGGGTGCTATCGTGGCGCTTTTAACCCCCGCTATCGGCCGAAGGGGTTAAAAGTGCCCGTGTTGTGGCTCTTCTGAATCGCTTTTCAGGTGCTTTGGTAACACTGCCCATTCATTACAATGGGCCGGGGTGTTTTGGGATCGGCTCCCAAACCGCCCCAAAGATGCTGCTTGCAGGACTTTTTCTAACATAAGCACCGCCCGGTGTGAAAGCACTCAGGCTTTCACATTTGGGCGGCATGGGATGCAGTTTTCAGGCGCTTAACAGGTACTATTTCTAGCGCTAAAATGCCTGAAAATTGCCTCAGTGTGAAAGGGGTCAATAAAAATGCTTTATTAAAAGACAAATTCCTACTCACAGGATATGTTAGTTTGCCAAGCAGGGGATAGAAAGACCATATTCCATCCACAAGCTCTTACTAGGGGTATGGCTGTAAACTGGGGAGGCAGTTTTCTGGAAGCCTGCACTGACAGGCTGTGCCCAGCAATGAGCAAAAATCTCACTGGAATCAATCTCATCCTGGTGCCTGGTCCCCTGTACGATGTCACTTCTTTGAGCATGAGCAGTATGCATTTCGAGGTGGCTATCTCTTCATTATCTGCAACTGCATGGAGTTCCCTTTCCTCAGCACATAGCAGAATGCTTAGACTAATGCCCTGTACACACAATAGGATTTTCCGATGGAAAATGTGTGATAGGACCTTGTTGTCGGAAATTCTGACCGTGTGTAGGCTCCATCACACATTTTCCATAGGAATTTCGAATTTTACAACAACAAAATCCGTTGTCGGAAATTCCGATCATGTGTACACAATTCCGACGCACGCATGCTCGGAATCAAGCAGAAGAGCAGCACTGGCTATTAAACGTAATTTTTCTCGGCTCGTCGTACGCGTTGTAAGTCACCGCGTTCTTGACGTTTGGAACTTCCCACCAACTTTGTGTGACCTTGTGTATGCAAAACAAGTTTGAGCCAACATCCATCGCAAAAAATCCCATGGATTTTGTTGTCGGACAATCCTATCATGTGTCCAGGGCATTCGTGTCAGTTTTTTTATTTTTTGGGCTATCGTTTTTATTTTTATTTTTTTTGATTGATGTTGTAACCTTTTTTCTCCTTCATATATGCCAATATCTGTCACTCTTATTCTTTACCTGGTTTATGTCATAGTGTTTTAACCAATATTGATTTAGACCAGGTTTGAGGGCTGTGTTCTTTGGATTTTTTTGTGTTTATTTTTGTCAGGGTACCTTACTGCTTGCAAACAGAGATTCCCATACTGACTCCGCCTCCTGAAACTCCTCATCTCAGCACCTTTTGTATTTCAGAAGGCAGGCCATGTGAAATGTGTGACAGCAGTCCTACTCATAGGACATAGTGAAAACATTTCACAGAGGTCAAGGAAAGAAAAAATGTAAGTTTACACTTCAGGATCATTCAGATTAATCGGAATAGGCTATAAAAAATCAAAATACAATGTGGGAATGAATATATGGCTTTACATTTTAACCATACACACTCTTTAGTTACAGTCATTAGATATCTTTGTAATTACGTATGATACAATTGTAAGACATGTATTTTTTTTTTTTATAGATAAACATGTTTTAAATTTGCTGGTACAAAATAAAATTAAAAATAGAAAATTGCAAGCTTATGAGGTTTTTTTTTGTGTGTATGCCAATTTTCTGCTAGTATACAGTACCTGTGCTGCAATATGTGTTTCAACCAGCAGATGTCACAAGCAGCGCACTTAGTCAGAACAGGAAAACTTTAGAACAGGGATCCCAAAACTACAGCCCTCCAGCTGTTGCAGAACTACACATCCCATAAGGCATTGTAAAACTCTGCCATTCACAGACATGACTAGGCATGATGGGAATTGTAGTTCTTGAACAACTGGAAGGCCATAGTTTAAAGACCCTTGCTATAGAAGTAGAATTGGCCAGAAGATCCTGGGGGGGGAAGCCAGTTCTTCCTTATAGTATATGTGCAGACCACTGACAGACTGCGGAAAGAAAGAGTGGATCCTAATATTTAGAATTCTCTGTTTTTGTAGTAAACTTTTTATAATATTACATATGAATTTTCTACTGTACCACATTTATATTGTGTATCAAAGCTACCATGTATACAATTCTGTTAAAAGTTTAGTATGTTATTTCTAACCATGAAACATGTTGACTATCTTTTTTACTTCCATGATCCAAAAAAGGGCATGAGAAGCTTTATAGATAGATAGATAGAGCTATATATATATATATATATATATAGAGAGAGAGAGAGAGAGAGAGATATACTGTATATACTGTAGATATATACATACAGTATATAATACTGTGCAAAAGTTTTAGGCAGGTGTGAAGAAATGCTGTAAAGTAAGAATGTTTTCAAAAATATAATAATATATAGTTTATTTGTTTTTTGTTTTTATCAATTTACAAAATGCAAAGTGAGCAAGCAGAAGAAAAATTGGAATCAATTTATGAAACAAAAAAATAAGTCTAAATCAATATTTGGTCTGACTACTCTTTGGCTTCAAATCAGCATCAATTCTTACACTTGCACATTTTGTGCACACAAATCAAGTCAGGGATTTTGTAAGAATAGATTTAGGTGTACGATTAATCAATTATACTAACCAGTGGCTAATGATCATCAATTTCATATGTAGGTTGAAATACAGTCATTAAAGAGGAAGTAAAGTGGGTTTACTTCCTCTTTGTTTCCCTGCAAAGGTAAAGCATAATGGACTACTATGCATCGCATAGTAGTCCATTATGTGTCACTTACCTGACACAGGAGCCAGCGAAGTCACCGCTGTCCCCTTGTGTACGGAGCATCCATCTTCTTGGTGGGTCTCGCTGCTCCAGCACTGTCATTTGACGGAGCCGCAATGACATCACTCCCGCACATGCGCACGGGAGCCACCACTCGCAGCATAACGCTGTTAACAGTGGCACGCTCAGGGTGCCTGCGCGCCACTGTCTACGGTGCATGCTCCGTAGACAGCGGTGCCTGTCTTTTGGCAAATATCTCCTAAACAGTGTAGGTTAAGGAGATATTTCTTGGACCTACAGGTAAGCCTTAATATAGGCTTACCTGTAGGTCAAAGTGGTTTGTAAGGGTTTACAACCACTTTAAGTGAAACAGAAACAGTTGTGTGGGAGGCTTAAAACTGTATGAGGAAGAGCAAAATTCTGCTCCTAAGGTGAGGTTGTGGAAAACAGTTTCATGTCACAGGTCATACATCATGTCAAGACTGAACACAGCAACAAGACACAAGGTAGCTATACTGCATCAGAAAGGTCTCTCCCAAGCAAAGATTTTAAAGCAGACTGGGGTTTCAAGATGTGCTGTTCAAGCTCTTTTGATGAAGCAGAAATAAACAGGTAATGCTGAGGACCGTAGACGCAGTGGTCAGCAGGAAAGGTAATCCAGCAGATGAAAGACACATCCCTTCAACATCGAAAGTGTCCAGCAGTGCCATCAGCACAGAACTAGCTGAAACCAGTGGGGCCCAAGTACACCTATCTACTGTCCGGAGAAGTCTGACCAGAAGTGGTCTTCATGGAAGAATTGTGGTCAAAAAGCCATGTCGCGGTCAAAAAGCTATGCCTCTGACATAGAACAAAGGCTAAGTAACTTAACTGTACATGAAAGCATAGGAACTGGGGTGCAGAAAAATGGCAGCAGGTGCTCTGGACTGATAAGTCAAAATTTGAAATATTTGCTTGTAGCAAGGGGCAGTTTGTAAGCCGAAGGGTTGGAGAGTGGTAGAATAATGAGTGTCTGCAGGCAACAGTGAAGCACGGTGGAGGTTCCTTGCAAGTTGTAGGCTGCATTTCTGCAGTTGGAGTTGGAGATTTGATCAGGATCAATGGTGTCCTCAATTCTGAGAAATACAGGCAGATACTTATCCGTTATGCTATACCATCAGGGAGGTGTGTGATTGTCACTAAATTTATTCTGCAGCAGGACAAAGACCCAAAACATACAAAACAGCCAATGTAATTAAGAACTATCTTCAGAAGAACAAGAAGTAAGGGTTTGGCCCCAACAGAGCCCTGATCTCAACAGTCTGTCTAGGATTACCTAAAGAGACAGAAGGTTTATGAGCAGCCTACATCCACAGAATATCTGAAATTATTTCTCCAAGTTATTTGGAACAAGCTACCTGCCCAGTTCCTTCAAACACTGTGTGAAGGCAAAGGAAGGTCACACCAAATATTGATTTGATTTGGATTTCTCTTCTGTTCATTTACTTTCTATTTTAATTGATAAAAATAAACTATTAACAATTCTATTTCAGAAAGCATTCTTAATTTACAGCATGTATTCACACCTGCCTAAAACTTTTGCACAATAGTGCATTTATATACAGTATATACTAACTTCTGGTGTTTGCATGTTTTCCCTGTGTCTGCATGGGTTTCCTCTGGATAATCCAGTTTCCTCTCACACTCCAAAGACATGCTGGTAGGGTTATTGGCTCCTGTCTAAATTGGCCCTTGTATGTGTATGTAAGAATGTGAGTTAGGAATCTTAGATTGTAAGTTCTTTGAGGGCAGGGACTGATGTGATTGTACAATGTACAGTACTGTATATATGCAAAGCGCTGCGTAAATTATTGGTGCTATATAAGTACCTGTAATAAATAAGTATTAACTATAATATATATAGAAGGTATGTTCATGTTATGGCTTCAATCACAAATCTAAAAATAAGGGTTTTAGTCAGTGGCGGCCAACCATTAGGGGCGCACAGGCGCCCCCCCCTATCCGTGTGTCCAGCCCCCTGATCTGCATGCAGGGCGCCGGACGTATGGATTCCAATCAGGGCTTTTTTAAGCACATGATTAGAGCCAGAGGCTGTAATAGGCTTCAAAAAAGGGTGGACTCAGGGTGCAGAGCACTGGGCCCGCAGCCCACCCAGTCGTATGAATATTCGGTATATTCGCTATTGTATTGTAATATTCGCTATATTCGCTATTGTAACACTGATTCTCCTTCCGGCCGATCAGGAAGCTGGTCATGATATCCGTCACCCAATTGGCCGAAAGGAGATCCGATCAGATTGGCTGCCAGGAGGAGGAGGGAGGAGACACAGGGGAACCTAGAAAGCAGACACTCACAGCCCGGAGAGAAGCCTCCCGCCGCCCAGAGTGCTGCCCGTGAGATGGGGTAAATGCGGGGGCCCTGAATTACCGACGGATCGTAGGGGTGGATTGTTTGCTGCCCCCCCCAAAAAAAACACCAACCTCCACTGGTTTTGGTATTCATTTGAATATAGCGATCGATGCAAATCATTTATTTAGATTTTATGCAGATCTATGCACTTTGGAATAAGTGTCTCAATAATATTAGGCTGTATCTGTTCAATAAACCATCTGTTCTGGAGCAATTTGCATGCCTTCGCCTACAAACTTAAAATGAGTAATAAACTCTTTATTTTAGAAGCTAAAACCTTCTATTATCAGAAAGCTGTGCTGTACTTTACATCGGTTTATTGAAGGGTTTTGTACATCATAATATAACATTTCAGCTATACTGTAATTTCACAGCGATTTTAAATATATACATTTATATGAGATCAGTTTCAATTTTATGAAAGTAAAAGCTGTTCACAGTGAAACTGTATTCACTTTGAATACCCAACTATGTGCTAGTAAAAATCCTGTTTGTTTTTTCAATTCCTAGCACATGATTGCTATGTTCACAAGGTACAGCTTACTTGCCAACAGTTTATGTGAACAGCTGGGATCAGTTTGGGTTTGGTCTGTTGTTGGGCCAATGAGCTGTGGGCATTAGATTTCCAGTCCCGCAGCTGCAAAGAGGCAGGGGTACTCAAAACATCATTGTTCTAATATGGCCACATGGCCATATTAGGACCAAATCAGCAGCAACAGCACTCAAAGCTGAACTCTTGACAGGTATTAAAAACACAAATTATTAAAGTTGTGTAATCAATAATCAATATCAAGTTGTGTAATCAATAATACCTATACCACACCAGGAGTGATCACATAAATGTTCATGGCATATTGCACACTACATCATAGAAGGTATTTATAACGCTATGAACACGTTTTACATGTGTCATAGTGCCAGCTGCATTATAGGACTATTACAACCATCGTATTATAATTCTTTGAAATTAATCAATATTTATCTCCCATATAGAGATGTAGTACCTTTAAGTGAATCTGCCAGATCATATCTTAACCCTTTGGGATAAAGACATAGAACAACAACAGCCCAAATCTCCTTTACTCTAGGAAAAAGGTAAAAGTTCTTTATTGTTTTTAAAAAAAAAAGTTTTATAAAATTGATTTAAAAGGGAATCCTTGCAATATATGAAACCTATTTGGAAGAAGTCTCTGAAAATAAGTTTATGATATTGAACTAAAAGAGAATCCTTGCAATATATGAAAGTTACTTAAAAGAAGTCTAATAAATAGCACTATATTGGACGCTGGAGGTTGGAGGAGGAGGGGAAGGAGGAGAGGGAATATCGGGGACCCCTATGGGTGGTATGTGTGTGTGTGTATCTGGGCCCTTGCATCTCCATCCCTGAGGGAATACCATTATATAATGTGTTAAATTAAATATTGCTATACTATTGTGTTATAATACGATTATTAAAAGTTTGTCATTCTATCTAGATGGCATTTATAGAAACATGTTAAGATCTAAAGACTACTATATGCAATCATTGCAAATATCGATTGACTGGTTTTATACATTTGTATTTTATTGTGGATTGTTATAATATAGACTGAACATTGTTTAATTTTATCATACTTTGAGTAAATGTTGTTTCTAAAATTCCCATGCCTATACTAGTAATATAGATTTGGTAGCTCAGTGTTATATTAAGCATAAGCAACTGAAAGTTATTCATTCTTTTTAAGTGTGTGTGTTTTATTTCACTGGTACCATGCAGAGAGACTTCAATCATAAATATACTCAGTTTTTCAGATTCCTTATCCAATATAAGGTTCACGCTGTGATAAAATAGGCTTCTAGCATAAAGTTTGATATACATACAGTAAACCATAGGGAATCATAAAGATAATCACCTGCAGTGCCACACAATTACATGTGCATTAATGTGCAACAAATAGTTACATATCTATATAAATTGCAAAAATCAACAACGATATAAATACATCAATCCTAAAGTGCAGTATAATCTCACAATAAAAATAAAGCACATATGTATAAAAGTGCATAAAATGTTGAAAAAGTGCAAAGTATAATCCAAAAAATGTATGTTTTACAATTCCTCCACCAACAGCTCAGATTGTTGCCATACACTTCCCATTGTAAAGAAACACTAGCCACCACTTCATGAATTGAGCACTCATCAGAAAATGTGCTACAAAATGTGTAGCAAGCTTAGTATGTCATCATACGTAGGTGTCATTCTAGGTAGCCTATGCATCCATCCTCAATGCTCCCCTCCATTTCCCAGCACCGATCCAAACTGCAGCAAATAAAGCTCAATCCAGAGCCAGCAAAGATGGTAAAAGTGTAGTACTTATTGCACCACGATAATCACATACATAACACGCCAAACTAACAGAATAATATATCAATGCAAAGCCTCGTAACATATGCTGATTTCTGCACTTTACATAGATGCTGTATTTGACTAATTGTTGCATTTTGTGATTAATTGTTGCACTCTGATTGTGTGGCGCTGCAGGTAATTATCTTAAGGCTTCATGTACACTGCTGCTGACAAACGGACTTTTAGGAGCAGTTGGGCGTTTTTTTTTTTCAGCTGCCCTAAACTTTCCTCTATGTAATCTTATCAGTACATGTACACAGGGTCGCTTATAGTAGTTTCTAGGCAGTTGAGTTTAGAAGCATTTTTTTGAAAGCAAAAAAATGTGTTCAGGATGGATGTTCAGAGGCATTTGAAACGTCAAATGCCTGTAACAGCTTGTAAACGCGGTAACTCGTGTTTAGCTGTGTTCCGTTTACAGCATTTTTTTTGAGTATTTAAAAAAAAAAACGCTTCTAAATGCAAACGCAGCTAAATGCGGCATAATGGATGTGTTTAAACGTCAGTTACTATCTGTCAAGTTAAATCGTTCAGGAGAGTTTGTAAAATGTCCCGTGTACATTAAGCCTTAAAGTTCCTCAGCGTTATTGCAAAAGAAATGAAGATGAACAGTGCCAGATAATTGGAGATTAGGGATGAGCCGAACACCCCCGGTTCGGTTCGAACCAGAACCTTCGAAACGACCGAAAGTTCGCGCGAATTTTCGAACCCTATACGTTATAATGGACGCGAACGTTCGAAATCAAAAGTGCTAATTACAACGGCCAATATGCATGTTTGTCATAAAACAGGTTTGGGACCCGGGTCCTGCCCCAGGGGACATATATCAATGCAAAAAGAACTTTTAAAAACTAACGTTTTTTTCGGGAGCAGTCATTTTAATGATGCATAAAGTGAAAAAGTGAAATTTTCCTTTAAATAACCTGGGGGGTGTCTAAAGTATGCCTGTGAAGTGGCACAAAATGACATTTGTAAAGGAAAAAAAAGAAGCCATTTAAAACCACTTGCGGCTTTAGGTTTGATCTTAAGTAGAATCTGAACAGGTACATTATGAAGTGTAGCTCCATCCCAAAAAAATCTATTTTTAAGCTTTTTGGAGAACATAGGGAGGGGTTATCACCCCTGTAACATTTGCTGTCTTTGCACATCTGTTCAGAACATGTCACCTCACTTTCCGTCCCAATTTTTTTGGAAAAGTGGGGTTTTAATTGAAACAAGGATTGGTGATAAAGTATCAGTAGAGAGAGATACCTTTTTCCCAAATTAAGTCTAACAGGATAGAATTTTAAGTTAATAGATCAAGATTTGTAATTGCATGCACCTGTTGAACAGGGCAGAAAAAATTGGGGGTGGTGGTGGTGGACAGTTACTCTTGGTGGGCGCAGGAATGGGCCCTGCTGTGAGTTATTAGATCAAGATTTGTAATTGCATGCACCTGATGAACAGGGCAGAAAAATTGGGCCTTTGGCGGTGGTGGTGGACGGTGTTGCCACAAGACTGTAGGCCCTCATAGTTACTCTTGGTGGGCGCAGGAATGGGCCCTGCTGTAAGTTATTAGATCAAGATTTGTATTGCAAGCACCTGATGAACAGGGCAGAAAAATTTGGCGGTGGTGGTGGACGGTGTTGCCACAAGACTGCAGGCCCTCATAGTTACTCTTGGTGGGCGCAGGAATGGGCCCTGCTGTGATTTAGATCAAGATTTGTAATTACCCCGCCCTGTTAAACAGGGGCTGAAAATTGTGCCTTAGGCACTGGTGCACAACACTGCAACCCCTCACAGAGACTGTACTTGGAGCACAGCAGTCACCTGTTGCGAAGCATTTTTTTAAAAAATTGTAAGACACGCCCCTGTTAAACAGGGGCTGAAAAATTGTGCCTTAGGCACTGGTGCTGGTGCCACAACACTGCAACCCGGCCCTCAGATACTGTACTTGGAGCACAGCAGTCACACGTGTTGCGAAGCATTTTTTTAAAAAATTGTAAGTACACGCCCCTGTTAAACAGCTTAGGCACTGGTGCTGGTGCCACAACACGGCCCTCACAGAGACTGTACTTGGAGCACAGCAGTCACACGTGTTGCGAAGCATTTTTTTTAAAATTGTAAGTACACGCCCCTGTTAAACAGGGGCTGAAAATTGTGCCTTAGGCACTGGTGCCACAACACTGCAACACGGCCCTCACAGAGACTGTACTTGGAGCAGCAGTCACACGTGTTGCGAAGCATTTTTTTTAAAAATTGTAAGTACAGGGGCTGAAAAATTGTGCCTTAGGCACTGGTGTGGTGGCATGGATCATGAGGAGGAGGAAGAGGATAGTCTTGAAGGGATGTGACATTAAAAATTATTCGGTTATATCCGCCTCAGGTGCCTGGTAGCTGGTGGTGATCCAAGACTGATTCATTTTGATGAATGTCAGTCGATCAACCGAGGCGGTGGACAGGCGCACCCTATGATCAGTCACAAATCCTCCAGCAGCACTGAATGTGCGTTCGGAAAGAACGCTGGAGGCAGGACAGGCCAGTAGCTCAATTGCATACTGTGCAAGCTCTGGCCAGTGATCCATCCTCAGGACCCAGTAAGCCAGAGGATTTTCGGTGGGAAAGGTGTCCAAGTCTGACCTTGCCCCAAGGTATTCCTGCACCATGTATATCAGACGCTGGCGATGGTTGCTGGAACCGATCATACCTTGGGGCTGCGGACTAAAAAATTGTCTGAACGCATCGGTCAGACGTCCACCTTCCCCACCGCTCCTTCTGCCACTGACCGAAGCCTCAGCAACTCGTCGCCCAGGACCAGGAGTTTGTAGCCTCCCAGTTTCTGGGAACGCGTTGCACAGACCTTTCTGCAAGGCCTCCCTGAGATGTCTCATCCTCTGCTCCCTCTGCGACGGCAAGATAAGGTCCGCAACCTTACCCTTGTACCGCGGATCAAGGAGAGTGGCCAGCCAGTAATGGTCCCTCTCCTTGATCCGAAGAACACGAGGATCCTTCCGCAGGCTTTGCAGGATCAGGGAGGCCATGCAGCGTAGGTTAGCTGAGGCATTCGGTCCGGAGTCTTCTGGGTCACTGAGGATGACATGATCGCCAGCCACCTCCTCCCAGCCACGTACAAGTCCACTGGCTTGTTGGGACTGTACATCATCCCTAAAAGACTGCTGCTGCTGATGCTGAGTGCTCCACCTCCATGCTCACACAATCCTCCTCCTCCTCCTCCTCCTCCTCCTCCTCATCCTCTTCCTGTGTGATGGGTGGGACAGAAGGAACACTGGATAAAGGGGGCCTTGAGAGGCAAGGAAGTCCTCCTCTTCCTGCCTCTGTTCTGCCTCAAGTGCCCTGTCCATTATCCCACGCAGCGTATGCTCCAACAGGTGGACAAGAGGGACAGTGTCACTGATGCATGCACTGTCACTGCTCACCATCCTCGTGGCCTCCTCAAATGTGCATGCATCCCTGATCATGCTCCACTGACGTGGGGAAAAAAAACCAAGCTCCCCTGACCCTGTCCTGGTGCCGTAGTCGCAAAGGTACTCATTGATGGCCCTCTGCTGCGTGTGCATGGCCAACGTTGAGTTCCACCTGGTGGGCATGTCAGATATTAGGCGGTTCTTGGGCAGGTTCAGCTCCTTTTGCAGCTCAGTCAGCCGAGCACTGGCATTATAAGATCGGCGGAAATGCACACAGACTTTCCTGGCCTGCCTCAGGACATCCTGTAAGCCTGGGAACCTGCCCAAGAACCGCTGCACCACCAGGTTGAGGACGTGAGCCATGCAGGGCACATGGGTGAGCTGCCCCTGTCGCAGGGCGGAGAGGAGGTTGGTGCCATTGTCAGAAACGACCATTCCTGGCTTAAGCTGACGTGGCGTCAACCACCTCTCGGCCTGCCCCTGCAGAGCTGCCAGAACCTCTGGCCCAGTGTGGCTCCTGTCCCCCAAACACACCAGCGCAAGCACGGCATGGCATCGTACTTGCGTAGCCCCTTGTACGCCTACGGAGCACCGCTGGTTCCAAGGACAGAGCACTTGAGGAAGAAGAAGAGGGGGTGGAGGAGAGAGGTGTCACAACCAGTAGCAGTAGTCGCGTTTTGGAGGCATGGTGGCGGAACAACTTCCAACACTACTGCACCTTGTCCTGCATCCCTCCCAGCTGCCAATAGAGTGACCCAATGGGCCGTGAAGAAAGGTACCGTCCCTGTCCATGCCTGCTGGACCATGAGTCAGCGGTAATATGCACCTTACCGCTGACCGCCCTGTCCAGCGAGGCATGGACATTGCCCTCCACATGCCGGTAGAGAGACGGAATCGCCTTCCGCGAGAAAAAGTGGCCTTTGGGAACCTGCCACTGAGGAACCGCACATTTGAACAAACTCACGGAAGGGGGCCGAGTCTACCAACTGAAAAGGCAGCAGTTGAAGTGCTAGCAATTTAGCAAGGCTAGCATTCAACCGCTGGCATGTGGATGGCTGGGAGTGTACTTCTTTCTACGGTCCAGCAGCTGGGGCAGGGAAATTTGCCTGCTGCATTCGGACGTCGGTGTACTGCAAGTACTTGGTTGTGACACACCGAATTCTACACCTTCAGTCCTCTCAGAGCAGCTTTCAGAGAGGACTGAAGGTGTAGTGGGGATGGAGATCCCAGCTGAGGAGGAGCAAGGAGAGGTCCGCTTAGTTCTTTGGTGTGGGTCTTTTATGTGTGCCTGCCAACGAGCTGCATGGCAGGTCGCCATATGTCTGGTCATGCTTGTCGTGCCCAAGCGGCTGATGTTTTGGCCACGCGAGATACGCTTGAGACAAATATTGCAAATAGCAGTGGTGCGATCTGCTGCACTCGTCTCAAAAAAGGCCCACACCAAAGAACTTTTCTGATAACGTGCAGAGGCAGCGCCCTGCACAGGCGGAGCTCTGCGGTGTTGTACAGTTGCTGTGCTGGCCTCTACCTGGCCTCCAGGGGGCATCCTGCCTCGTTGGACATGTGACGCCGCATCCTCCTCCTCCTCGTCTCCTCCTCATCCTCTCTCCCTTGAGGCACCCACGTGGAGTCAGTGACCTCATCATCCCCTCCCTCTTCACCACTAGAGCAAACCTGACAGTAAGCTGCAGCTGGTGGAACTGTACTGCCAGATTCCTCAAGCTGGGTTTCGTCATCCGAGCCTTCGAATCGTTGGGCATCCTCCTGGAGCATGTACCCAACTGTGCTCAAAGAGTTCGGGGGACTCCTCAGGAGGACATGGTGGGTCTAGGGAAGGGGTGGCTGATGATGCTCTGTCAGTACCCTGAGCCTGGGTGAGAGAGGATGAGGAGGATGAGGAGGCTTGGTCATCCATTCTACCAAGCCTTCAGCATGATGCGGCTCCACATGTCCAGCTGCCGAAAACAAAGACGCGCGTGTCCCATGGCCACGTGCTGATGACGATGCACGACCACGTCCACGTCCACGGCCACGTCCACTAGAAACAGAGCCTGCCTGCCCTGTGTTCTTGGCTCTGCACGCTCTGCCTCCCCTTGGCGGTCTTCCAGCCATTGTAGTCGGTAGTCCTGTGGGTGCTGCTGAGAAGAAAATATAGGAGCTCTGTGTGATGCCACTAACACACTAGAAGTCCTATGGGTGCTTCTGCAAAGAAAATAGAGGAGCTCTGTGTGATGCCACTAACACACTAGAAGTCCTGTGGGTGCTTATGCAAAGAAAATAGAGGAGCTCTGTGTGATGCCACTAACACACTAGAAGTCCTGTGGGTGCTGCTGAGAAGATATATAGGAGCTCTGTGTGATGCCACTAAACACACTAGAAGTCCTGTGGGTGCTGCTGAGAAGAATATATAGGAGCTCTGTGTGATGCCACTAACACACTAGAAGTCCTATGGGTGCTTCTGCAAAGAAAATAGAGGAGCTCTGTGTGATGCCACTAACACACTAGAAGTCCTGTGGGTGCTTCTGCAAAAAAAATAGAGGAGCTCTGTGTGATGCCACTAACACACTAGAAGTCCTGTGGGTGCTTATGAAAATAGAGGAGCTCTGTGTGATGCCAAACACACTAGAAGTCCTGTGGGTGCTGCTGAGAAGAATATATAGGAGCTCTGTGTGATGCCACTAACACACTAGAAGTCCTATGGGTGCTTCTGCAAAGAAAATAGAGCTCTGTGTGATGCCACTAACACACTAGAAGTCCTGTGGGTGCTTATGCAAAGAAAATAGAGGAGCTCTGTGTGATGCCACTAACACACTAGAAGTCCTGTGGGTGCTTCTGCAAAGAAAATAGAGGAGCTCTGTGTGATGGGACTAACACACTTCAAGTCCTATAGGTGCTTCTGGGAAGAAAAATATAGCTCTGTGTGTGTGATGGGACTAACACACTTCAAGTCCTATAGGTGCTTCTGGGAACAAAATATAGCTGTGTGTGTGTGATGGGACTAACACACTTCAAGTCCTATAGGTGCTTCTGGGAACAAAATATAGCTCTGTGTGTGTAATGGGACTAACACACTTCAAGTCCTATAGGTGCTTCTGGGAACAAAATATAGCTCTGTGTGTGTGATGGGACTAACACACTTCAAGTCCTATAGGTTCTTCTGGGAAGAAAATATAGCTCTGTGTGTGTAATGGGACTAACACACTTCAAGTCCTATAGGTGCTTCTGGGAACAAAATATAGCTCTGTGTGTGTGATGGGACTAACACACTTCAAGTCCTATAGGTTCTTCTGGGAACAAAATATAGCTCTGTGTGTGTGATGGGACTAACACACTTCAAGTCCTATAGGTGCTTCTGGGAACAAAATATAGCTCTGTGTGTGTAATGGGACTAACACACTTCAAGTCCTATAGGTGCTTCTGGGAAGAAAATATAGCTCTGTGTGTGTAATGGGACTAACACACTTCAAGTCCTATAGGTGCTTCTGGGAACAAAATATAGCTCTGTGTGTGTAATGGGACTAACACACTTCAAGTCCTATAGGTGCTTCTGGGAAGAAAATATAGCTCTGTGTGTGTGATGGGACTAACACACTTCAAGTCCTATAGGTGCTTCTGGGAACAAAATATAGCTCTGTGTGTGTGATGGGACTAACACACTTCAAGTCCTATAGGTGCTTCTGGGAACAAAATATAGCTCTGTGTGTGTGATGGGACTAACACACTTCAAGTCCTATAGGTGCTTCTGGGAACAAAATATAGCTCTGTGTGTGTGATGGGACTAACACACTTCAAGTCCTATAGGTGCTTCTGGGAAGAAAATATAGCTCTGTGTGTGTAATGGGACTAACACACTTCAAGTCCTATAGGTGCTTCTGGGAACAAAATATAGCTCTCTGTGTGTGTAATGGGACTAACACACTTCAAGTCCTATAGGTGCTTCTGGGAAGAAAATATAGCTCTGTGTGTGTAATGGGAATAACACACTTCAAGTCCTATAGGTGCTTCTGGGAAGAAAATATAGCTCTGTGTGTGTAATGGGACTAACACACTTCAAGTCCTATAGGTGCTTCTGGGAACAAAATATAGCTCTGTGTGTGTGATGGGACTAACACACTTCAAGTCCTATAGGTGCTTCTGGGAAGAAAATATAGCTCTGTGTGTGTAATGGGAATAACACACTTCAAGTCCTATAGGTGCTTCTGGAAGAAAATATAGCTCTGTGTGTGTAATGGGACTAACACACTTCAAGTCCTATAGGTGCTTCTGGGAACAAAATATAGCTCTGTGTGTGTAATGGGACTAACACACTTCAAGTCCTATAGGTGCTTCTGGGAACAAAATATAGCTCTGTGTGTGTGATGGGACTAACACACTTCAAGTCCTATAGGTGCTTCTGGGAAGAAAATATAGCTCTGTGTGTGTAATGGGAATAACACACTTCAAGTCCTATAGGTGCTTCTGGGAAGAAAATATAGCTCTGTGTGTGTAATGGGACTAACACACTTCAAGTCCTATAGGTGCTTCTGGGAACAAAATATAGCTCTGTGTGTGTAATGGGACTAACACACTTCAAGTCCTATAGGTGCTTCTGGGAACAAAATATAGCTCTGTGTGTGTGATGGGACTAACACACTTCAAGTCCTATAGGTGCTTCTGGGAAGAAAATATAGCTCTGTGTGTGTAATGGGACTAACACACTTCAAGTCCTATAGGTGCTTCTGGGAACAAAATATAGCTCTGTGTGTGTGATGGGACTAACACACTTCAAGTCCTATAGGTGCTTCTGGGGAACAAAATATAGCTCTGTGTGTGTGATGGGACTAACACACTTCAAGTCCTATAGGTGCTTCTGGGAAGAAAATATAGCTCTGTGTGTGTAATGGGACTAACACACTTCAAGTCCTATAGGTGCTTCTGGGAAGAAAATATAGCTCTGTGTGTGTAATGGGACTAACACACTTCAAGTCCTATAGGTGCTTCTGGGAAGAAAATATAGCTCTGTGTGTGTAATGGGACTAACACACTTCAAGTCCTATAGGTGCCTCTGGGAACAAAATGAAGGAGCTCTGCCTGCCTGCCACGAACACACTACAAGTCCTATAGGTGCTTCTGGTAACAAAATATAGGAGCTCTGCCTGCCTGCCACGAACACACTACAAGTCCTATAGGTGCTTCTGGTAACAAAATATAGGAGCTCTGCCTGCCTGCCACGAACACACTACAAGTCCTATAGGTGCTTCTGGTAACAAAATATAGGAGCTCTGCCTGCCTGCCACGAACACACTACAAGTCCTATAGGTGCTTCTGGTAACAAAATATAGGAGCTCTGCCTGCCTGCCACGAGCACACTACAAGCCCCTCTTTCTCAATCAATCTTTGTAACTGAATCTATCTAACTCAATCTCTGTAAGTGAATCTCTCTAACTATCTAAATGCAGCAGAGTGTCACAGAATCTGCCTGCTCAATCTGCGCCGGAACAGCATGTGACCGGCGCAGACGGCGTGGCGGCGTTTTATAGGGGGGGGGCGTGTACTACAGCCCCTGAGCTGTAATTGGCTACAGGCGTCCTGCCTGTAGCCAATTATGGCTCTTCGAGTTTCCGGGGCTGTGATTGGCCAAGCATGCGGGGTCACAGTGCATGCTTGGCCAATCATCAGCCAGCAATGCACTGCGTCGGCCGCGCCGGCCGCAATGCATTGCGGGGCCGCTCGCATCACACGAACGTGATGCGAGCGGCCAAAATAGTTCTGGGCTCGCCGAGCGAGCGAACGCCCGGTGCTCGATGCGAACGTGGGTTCGCATCGAGCACCGGGCCCATCCTTATTGGAGATCTTCTCAAGTTCTGATTATTGAATTAACATTCTAGGTGTCAAGCACTACAAATGGTGGCAGTGGTGGAATTTTTTATTTCAGGTAATAGGAGTTAATGATTTTAATTTATTTATGCATTCTTAATGCAAGCCTCATGTATTATCCTGCAAATTTGGAGCCTTTAATCAGGCTGAATGAGAGCTGTCAGGTCAGATACCTTGCAAGGCACCTTGCATTACACCACTAGTCTAAAGCCCTGTACACACGGGCAGAATGTCGTGAGACATTTGCCAGTACAAAAAATACTGGTCGACATTCTGCCCGTGTGTATGTCGGTCTGTCCGATCAACCAATTAATCAATCAAGACAAAATATAGTAGTTGCTTATGGTAGCTGTAGAATACATACAAAAAAAAATGAAGGAACATTTTAGAACATACAAAAAGGAAGGCACAATCAGTATACTGAACAAAGGGCAGTCCTGTGCAAGTAATAAAGTAATAAGGAACACAAAATCAAACAAAACAGTAGCATTGAGAAGGTGATGGCCCACTCTAAGGAGGAAGCTAGGCCAGCTGGGGACTGCAAAAAAAGGAAAATGCACAGTTGTTAGATAGAGGAGGCGAAGGGATGGGGAAGCATGGAGAGGAAAAGGAGAGAAGAGAAAGAAGGGGGAAGACTCTCCCACTTCAGCCTCCCAATCTGGAATTATTTTGTTATTTTTATGTTAAAGCGGTAGTCAGCATGGTCACATTTTGTCACATTTAGCGATCCTGTCCCTTGGTTCATAGGCTATGGACCCAAGCATACAATATTCTGAGCACACTCTTGCAGAACATCATATGGGCTAAGCTAGGGCTAAGCCTAAACCATGGAATCTGGGTCAGGGTTTACTAAGGTTCAGGGCTGGGTGACTCATCCTGTTAGCTATCTGGTGCCTCCCCCTGGTCTAGAAGGTTGGAGAATTTTCTAGAATTAGAGGGTGGAGGTTAGGGGAAGCCATCTTGAATATTTATGGTGCCTTAGTCAATCCTCAGGGGTAGGCTGGCAGGGGCTGAGACCACTCCATAAAAAGACATGGGCCATGCAAGCAGAGTCAGTCGGGTGGAAGATGGAGATTCAGTGTTGAGGAGGCTGTCAGTAGCTCTCAGGGGCCCCCCTTGGTCTGAAGGGGGTGTCCTGCTTTGGCCCGGGGGGGGGGGCTTGAAAGCACATGGGAGGATGTCTTTCCTGGAGGCATGGGAGCAAGAGGGGACAGAGCTAGTAGAGCAACACTGTTGTAGGGAATAACAAAGGGGGGAGACTGCCACATGTAGCCAGTCTTGGCTTTCAGACACTTAACCTTCTTCTGAGATCAAGTCTCAGGTTCAATGGGCTTTCCTTAATGAGAAACTAACTGCCAAGCTCAAGGGCACAATGACTAAATTTTACCTGGTCTGGGAAATGTTGGATCACTCACTCTTTCCCAAGGAACTTTCATTGTCGCCTATTAGATCTATGATGATTGAAACAACCTAACCTAAAGTGTGGATTGCTACTTTCCCTGACCATTCTCTCTCCCCCTCACCCTTCCCTCCTCCACATTAACATTGCCTATTACTTTCTATTTTTCTGGTTATGTTACTACTTTCTTTCATTTCCACATGTGACTTCTGTGAAATTTTCTCATATGACAACTAGTACTACTGTGTGTATTACTGCCAGTGAGTTACAACAAATGTATGCCTACCTGCTCTTGATATATGAAATTAGCATTGTTGTGAAAACTCTGATCACTGTACATGGAAGCCTGTTCATGCAATCCTTATACAGTTTCTGTATTTGTAATAGGCATTAAAAATATTGAACAAGAAAAAAATAATTATAGTACACATTATTGAACACACATTTACTGTATCGATTAATTAAATAAACCATGTTATATTATTTGGGGAATCTGGTGAGCAATCTAGTGGCAACATTCTTTATTTTAGTAAGCAGCCACCGATGCATCTAGGTGCATTCAAAGCAAGGCATTTCATTTTTGTTATATATTTTTGCTGAGCTGATAAAAGACACAAAGAATTGGCTCACTAATGGGTGGTCTTTAGAACTTGGTTCTCTGTGCATTTGAGCGCACTACTGATATTTTTTCCCACAGGTTAAAGGATTTTACAATTGTTCTAAATTACATAATAAGAAGGGAAAGTGCATTGCTTGTCTTTGATGATATGTATTATCTGCTGGGAAACTCTAATATATCCAATACTTCAAGAATCTAAACAGTTTTCAAGGCTTTACTGTCAACATTTTGAAATTACTATTATCATGTGTCTTTGGCATGTATCTTTGTGTCTTTGGCATGTATTTCCAGCAAGACCACAAAAGCATTTTTTTACTATTGAACATGGCCTTTAAAGTGATTGTAAAGCTTTGATTATTTAAAAAACAAAAAAAAACAAACATGTCATACTTACCTCCACTGTGCAGCTCGTTTTGCAGAGTGGCCCGAACACCATCTTCTGGGGTCCCTCAGCGGCTCTCGTGGCTCCTCCCCACATCAAATAACTCCCTGGGAGAAGCGCTCTTCTGGGGGGTTATCTAGTGGGCACGTTCCCGAGTCCATAGCCGCCGAATGTATGACTCAGCCCTGCCCCCATCGCTCCCGTCATTTGATTTGATTGACAGCAGCGGGAACCAATGGCTGCACTGCTATCAATCTATCCAATCAAGAGCTGAGAACCCCATGCAGAGGAACAGCGCATCCCCTCAGGTCAAGTTCCAGGGCTCAGGTAAGTAAAACTGTGGGCTGGGGGGGGGGGGGGGGGTGGTCACTGCCAGGTGCTTTCTCACCTTAATGCATAGGATGCATTAAGGTGAAAAAACACGAGGGTTTACAACCAATTTAAAGTATGTGATTTCAGAGTGGCAAACAAAGTGTTTTCTACTAAGTGTCAAACCTCTAGATGTTCACACTCATGACATCTGTAATGTCCAGTTAGAAATTGTATTTAGAAATGCTATTCTAACTATTACAGCCAATTACCACAAGGCTTCTTTCCATCAAAAATGTATTTGTCCCCAGAATATTCTGCCCATGGAATTTTAAAACAATGTTTACCAAAGAATACAGCAGCTTGTCTTCATATCCTTCTTAAGGCATTTACATATTTCTGAGCTCCGGGCAAAAACAAATGAAAATTACTCCTACAGTTAGCAAGACTACTGGCTTTGTACCAAACATCTGTCATGTTAGGCAATGATCCAACCACCAAAGGATGACCTGACTTCCTGATAAATTGTAGGTTTTCCCCAGGATCTGTATACAGAGTTCACTCATCTTGATTATCACCTGTCCCTACAGTTTCAGGAGAATCATCTACATGTACATAATTGCAGTGTTAATTTCATTTATAAAAATATTTTTGTCAACGAAATTAACACTGACTAAAATACAACGAAAACGAAAACAATTCAGATGACTAAAATACGACTAAATTAAAATGGCATTTTAGTCAAAAGACTAAAATAATATAATACTAATATCACAATGGATAAAATGTGTCTGTAGTGTAGTCAACTAAAACGTATTGGAGATTTTAGCTGACTAAAATAAAACAATTCAAATGACTAAAATACGACTAAAACTAAAATTGCATTTTAGTCAAAAGACTGTGGCTAAGATCAAATTGAAATTTGACGTCAAAATGAACACTACATAATTGCCTTTAAATTGCGATTCTTCTTTGGTATTTGAATGCTGGCAGTGAAGAAATTTGAAATCTGAAAACTAAAGTGTATGTCAAAGCAAAAAAAAAAAAAACATATGTAGTAGAGCTGCACAATTCTGGCTAAAATGAGATACATTATACAAAAAAATTGGGCTAATTTTACTGTTTAGTTTCTTTTTAATTAATTAAAGTGCATTTTTTCCCAAAAAAATTGTGTTTTAAAGACTGCTGCGCAAATTCAGTGTGACATAAAATATTGCAACCACCATTTTATTCTCTATGGTCTCTGCTATAATAAAATATATAATGTTTGGGGGTTCTAAGTAACTTTCTAGCAAAAAATACTGATTTTAACTTGTAAGCTTGTAAGTGTCAAAAAAAGGTTTAGTCTTTAAAGTGGTTGTAAACCCTTTACAACCACTTTAAATAATTAGACTTGCCTGTAGCTGCACTGGATATCTCCTAAACCTGCACGGTTTAGGAGATATCCCTGTATATGCATGTGCCGACATCATGCGGCACATGCGCAATTAGGCCAACTGAAGCAATGGCACGTACGTTGTACTGTGCTGTTTGCGGCGGCTCCCGAAGCGCTGTGGTTGGCTGGAGCCGTGATACCCGGAAGCAACCCCCGGGCGACATGTCGGCGGCCTGAGGGGGAGACGAGGACGGCTGCAGGGGCTTCATTCTCGGGTAAGTAATTCATAATGAGCTAGTGTGCTATGCTATTCCGTAGTGTGTACGCAGCATTATTCTGAGAAGCTGAACCACTTGGTAATCAACCAATTGGCAAAACATTAATTTCAAACTGGTAAATATATAGTAATTGCCAGCAATAAGTTAAATAGAACAGTTTAATAAGATTATGAGCTTCTGTAGTTTTGCATTTGTTTATGTACATGAAGTCCAATACTTATGCCACACTTATGTATACCTCAAATATTATCAAAACCCCTAAACTCCTAGCAGCTAAGAATCCACAGATTTTTCAAGGACAAAATGTGTCATTTCAACACTGAGCATAGTAATGCCCTGTACACATGGTAGGAAATTCCGACGGAAAATGTCCGATCGGACCATGTTGTCGGAAAATCCAACCATGTGTGGGCTCCATCGGACTTTTTCCGTTGGAGATCCTGCTCTCAAATTTTCCCACAACAAAATCCGATTGGACTTTTTCCGATCGTGTGTAGAGAATTCCGACGGACAAAGTGCCACGCATGCTCAGATCAAATTAGGAGACCAAACCTATTGGATAATAGCCTCTACTTAGTTCCGTCGTATGCAACGAACGTCACCGCGTTCAGAATGATCGGATTTTCCGACAACTTTGTCTGACCGTGTGTATGCAACACCAGCGTCGGACAAAATCCGTCGGAAAAAATCAGACGGATTTTGTGGTCGGAATTTCCGACCGTGTGTACGGGGCATTACTGTATGTCATGCTGACATATACAATTAGGGGTAAGTTTTCTCAATAAAAAAAACAAAAAACGTAAATGGTTAACTATTTGGAGCTTAGCAAAACAGGACATTCTTGGGGTTGCTGATATGGCATTAAATATCTTTAGTCTATTTTGTATTACACTTGACTTACAGTATATATTCCCGGAAGTGACATGTTTGCTGAGTTTTTTGAGATTACAATGCTGTAAAAGATTTAGGAGTCATGCATACAGTACTCTTCTATCCTTACCAAGTAGCTCCAGTAAAACAGTATGTTTCAACATCTTTTACTGTTCATTAAGAGCACTTATTGCTACTCCAATAACTATTGAATCACCAAATACAGAGTATTATTATTCTACAGCCATGTTTACAGAATTGAGCGCCTCCAGGCAACTGCATGTGCACATGTTGTTTCACCTGAGCTTCTGATGACCCCCGTCATCAGTACAAGCAGCTGTGTGCAGGATACATAAGTGTTTTTAAACAGTGATGCAGGCCTAAATCATTATTGGCAAAGCTCTATTGTCTAAATTAGATTCATAGATGAAAAAAGAAAGCATATCCAAGTACAGTAAATGAGTGACTTATTTTATACGTTATACTGTATATTATATTGCATAAAAAACAAAAATATAAACACAGTATATACTTGAGTATAAGCCGTGTTTTTCAGCACATTTTTCTTGTGCTGAAAGTGCCCCCCTCGGCTTATACTGGAGTCAAGCACTTTTCTGCAGAAAAAAATGAAATTTTCCGACCCGACTTTGTGGCCCCATATCTCTGGCCCACTAGGAACCCCATATTTAGTGTGCAAACCCAGTGGAACCAACACTACAACATATCCAAATTTGGGGTTCCTAGCACCAAGTGGCCCCGAGATACAGGGCCCCAAAGTTGGTCAACTGTGTCCATCTGCAGCAATGTCATTTCGGGACCCTTTGGGTCCAGAGACCCCAAATTTTGGCTGCAGCTAGGGGGCATCTAGGAACCCTTAACTACCAAGTTCAGGAGACCTATGGCTGCAAATGGGCACAGTGAGGCATGCAAATGGGCACAGTGAGGCTGCAAAATGGGCATTGTTGACCGTCTTTTCCACTTCCAGTAGCTGCGCATTTCTCACCCTAGGCTTATACTCGAGTCAATACGTTTTCCCATTTTTTTGTGGTAAAATTAGGTGCCTCTGCTTATATTCGGGTCAGCTTATACTCGAGTATATATGGTACCTAGGACTTTATGTTGCAGTAAGCAGTGATGTACAGTTTGTCTTACAACCACTCAAAATAGATCTCACCTTACTGTTGACAAACCTTTGACAAACCTTTTAAAAATAATTATTGATTGGTTGACAAAAGTATCTTTGTCTGTACTCATCAAATTATAGCCCTAGTTTATATTTTACAGAAAGAATGGTCCTGGATGGTTTACATATAAATGCTAACTGACTTGTTTAACTGCCTGAGATCCACGCCATAGCCAAATGACGGCTACAGCGCGGATCTGTTGTGCCGGGAGTACGTCATATGACGTCCTCCCCTTCTGTGCACTCCAGGGAGCGCGCGCACGCCGCCGGGAGCGCGCTCTCGCAGTGTCACTGGGCACCCGATGCGCGTGCCCAGCGGCCGCGATGTCCGCTGGGCACCCGCGATTGCCCGGTAACACAGCGGGACCGTGGATCTGTGTGTGTAAACACACAGATCAACGGTCCTGTCAGAGGAGAGGAGCCGATGGTGTGTTCTCTGTACAGAGAAACACTGATCGGTCTCCTCCCCTTGTGATTCCCCTCCCCCACAGTAAGAAACACTCCCAGGGAACATAATTAACCCCTCCCCGCCCCCTAGTGGTTAACCCCTTCACTGCCAGTGTCATTTATACAGGAATCAATGCATTTAAATAGCATTGATTGCTGTATAAATGACAATGGTGCCAAAAATGTGTCAAAAATGTCCGATGTGTCCGCCATAATGTCGCAGTCACAATAAAAATCGCTGATCACCGCCATTACTAGTAAAAAAAAAATATTAATAAAAATGCTATAAAACTATACCCTATTTTGTAAACGCTATAACTTTTGCGCAAACTAATCAATAATCGCTAATTGCGATTTTTTTTTTTACCAAAAATATGTAGAAGAATACGTTTCGGCCTAAACTGAGGAAAAAAAATGTTTTTTTATATATTTTTTGGGGATATTTATTATAGCAAAAAGTAAAAAATATTGTTTTTTTTTAAATTTGTCGCTCTTCTTTTGTTTATTGCGCAAAAAATAAAAAACGCAGAGGTGATCAAATACCACCAAAAGAAAGCTCTATTTGTGGGGAAAAAATGATAACAATTTCATTTGGGTACAGTGTCGTATGACCGCGCAATTGTCATTCCAAGTGCATCAGCGCCGAAAGCTGAAAATTGGTCTGGTCACGAGGGGGGTTTAAGTGCCCAGTAATCAGGTGGTTAATAAAGCGTAGACATGTGTTTGAAGCCCAGTGACCTTAAGCAACCAATCAACTGTTGTTGGTCTAATTGATAATCTCTGTTGATTGGGTGCTTTGATTACTTTGCTTTGCACATACTGAAATCACAACATTCAGCACTGCCTAGGCTAAGCTTGTATGTGGCTTGTGAAAGTATCTACAATACTTCTGAGCCACCTCATCCCTCACAGGAGTTTAATTAACCTCTTGCTTACTGGGCACTTAAACACCCTTCCTGCACAGACCAATTTTCAGCTTTCGGTGCTCTCACACTTTGAATGACAATTACTCAGTCATGCAACACTATACCCAAATGAATTTTTTGTCCTTTTTTTCCCACAAATAGAGCTTTCTTTTGGTGGTATTTGATTACCTCTGGGTTCTTTATTTTTTGCGCTATAAATGAAAAAAGACAGAAAATTTCGAAAAAAACGCATTTTTCTTTGCTTCTGTGATAAAATTTAGCAAATTATTAATTTTTCTTCATAAATTTTGGCCACAATTTATACTGCCACATATCTTTGGTAAAAATAACCCAAATTAGTGGATATTATTTGGTCTTTGTGAAAGTTACAGACTCTACAAGCTGTGGTGCGAATCATACAAAATTGATCACATCTGATGTACTGGTGGTCTATCTCATTTCTTGTGACCCGAACAAGCCAGGAAAGTACAAATACCCCCCAAATGACCCCTTTTTTGAAAGTAGACATTCCAAGGTATTTAGTAAGAGGCATGGTGAGCTTTTTGATGTTGTCATTTTTTTCCCACAATTCTTTGCAAAATGAATTAGTTTTTTATTTTTTATTTTTTATTTTTTTTCCACAAAATTGTCATTGTAATAGGTTATTTCTCTCACATGGAATGTGTATACCACAAATGACACCCCAAAATAAATTCTGCTACTCCTTCTGAGTATTACGATACCACATATGTGGGACTTTTACACAGCCTGGCCACTTAGAGAGGCCCAACATGCAGGGAGCGCCATCACGTGTTCTAGGAGGATAAATTACACATCTAACTTGTTGACTACCTATTACACTTTTGAAGGCCCTGGAGCACCAGGACAATGACACGTGACACTGACGTGGCACTGATGACAGGTGGCACTGATACGTGGCACTGATGACACGTGACACTGATGTGGCACTGGTGACAGATGGCACTAGTATGGAGCACTGATGACAGACGGCACTAATACGGGGCACTGATGACACGTGACACTGACAGATGGCACTAATACGTGGCACTGATGAGAGATGGCACTAATATGTGGCACTGATGAGAGATGGCACCGACACGTGGCACTGATGACACGTGACACTGATGACAGATGGCACTGACGTGGCACTGATGACACGTGGCACTGATGACAGATGGCACTGATACGTGGCACTGGGGACAGGTGGCACTGGCAGATGGCACTGGGGACAGGTGCACTGGGGACACAGATGCATGGGGACACAGATGGATGGGGACACAGATGGGGACACAGATGGGGACAGATGGATGGGGACACAGATGGGGACACGGATGGGGACAGATGGATGAGGACAGATGGATGGGGACACAGATGGGGACACATGGATGGGGACACAGGTGGGGGGACATGGATGGGGACACATGGATGGGGACACATGGATGGGGACACAGGTGGGGACACATGGGTGGGGACACAGATGGGGACAGATGGATGGGGACACATGGATGGGGACACATGGATGGGGACACAGGTGGGGACACATGGATAGGGACACAGATGGGGAGACAGATCGCACATTTCGTTTTTTTTTTTTTTTTTTTACTTACGGCCGCTGCAGCCGTTGATCTCTCTCTCCCCACACGCTGTCTGTGTGAGGAGAGAGAGCGGCGCTGACAGATGATCTCATATGTTTCCATATGAGATCATCTCTCATTGGACACGCTGATCTCGCTGTAAACGGCCGCTGTGATTGGCCGTTGACAGCGATCTGTGACCGGCTGTGTCCTACGGACACGGGCAGCACAGAACTTCCCCAAAGCGCGCTCTCAGGAGTGTGCATTAGGGAAGTAAACAAGAGGACGTCCAGGAACGTCCTCCAGGCAGGGAGCGTCCGCGCTGCAGCCGTCTTTCGGCTATAGCGCGGGCGCGAAGAGGTTAATTGGTAATTACTTACTAAACCAAATTATATATATATATATATATATATATATATATATATATATATTACACACACACACACACACACACACACTATACTGGCCAAGGTAATGGGACGCCTGCCCTTACACGCATAAGAACTTTAATGGCATCCCAGTCTTCGTCTGTAGGGTTCAATATTAATTTGGTCCACCCATTGCAGCTATAACAGCTTAAACTCTTCTGGGAAGGCTGTCCCAAGGTTTAGGAGTGTGTCTATAGGTCTTTGACCATGCTTCCAGAATCACATTTGTGAGGTCAGGCACTGATGTTGGACAAGAAGACCTGGCTCGCAGTCTCCGCTCTAAATCATCCCAAAGGTGTTTCTATCGGGTTGAAGTCAGGACGCTGCACAGGCCAGTCAAGTTTCTCCACCCCACACTTGCTCATTTATGTCTTTATGGACCTTGCTTTGTTCACTAGTGCACAGTCATGTTGGAACAGGAAGGGGGGGGGGGGCATTCCCAAACTATTCCCACAAAGTTGGGAGCATGAAATTGTCCAAAATGTCTTGGTATGCTGATGCCTTAAGGGTTCCCTTCACCGAAACTAAGGGGCCAAGCCTAACCCCTGAAAAACAACCCCACACCATAATCCCCCCTCCACCAAATGATTTAGATGGGTGGCCCAAAACTTTTAGCAATATAGTGTGGATGAGCAAGTTTGGGGTGGAGGAACTTGACTGGCCTGCACAGAGTCCTGAGCTCAACCAGATAGAACACCTTTGGGATGAATTAGAGCGGAGACTGTGAGCCAGGCCTTCTCGTCCAACATCAGTGTCTGACCTCACAAATGCTCTTCTGGAAGAATAGTCAACCATTCCCATAGACACACTTCTAAACCTTGTACACAGCTTTCCCAGAAGAGTTGAAGCTGTTATAGCTGCAAAGGGTGGGCCAACTCAATAATGAACTTTACAGACTAAGACTGGGATGCCATTAAAGTTCATGTGCGTGTCAAGGCGGGCATCCCAATACTTTTGACCATATAGTGTATTTATTTTTTGTTCTTTAGGAAAGATTAACAAGGGATTCTTCTAGTATGCCTCGTACACACGATTGGATTTTCCGACAACAAATGTTGGATGTGAGCTTGTTGGCTGAAAGTCCGACCGTGTGTATGCTCCATCGAACATTTGTTGTCGGTCTTTCCGCCAACAGATGTTGGCTAGCAGATTCTCAAATTCCGCCAACAAAACTTTGTTGTCAGAATTTCCGATCGTGTGTACACAAGTCCGACCCACAAAAGTTCACGCATGCTCGGAATTAAGCAGAAGGAGCCGCACTGGCTATTGAACTTCCTTTTTCTCGGCGTATGTCTTGTACGTCACCACGTTCCCACGTTCGGAATTGTTGGCCAACATTTGTGTGACCGTTTGTATACAAGACAAGTTTGAGCCAACAACCTTCGAACAAAAATCCACGGTTTTGTTGGCGGAAAGTCTGATCGTGTGTACGGGGCATTAGTATTGTCTATCAATTACAATTTATTTATTTTTCTATGCATTTTAAAGAGACAAAAGTGAAAAGTGAGAAATGGAAAAAAATATCTTTTTTTTTACTGTAGATGCAAAGAGAATATTAAATTCTGATAATGTAATTCATATTATATTTTTGCAAGCATGGTAATGTTATTTACAAATTTTATAAAAGTATTTTTTTTTATAAGGTGTATATTTTTACCATAATTCTGGAAAAAAATAAACAAAACTCATAAAAGTAATTACATATGAACAGTGGAAATTATATAAAATGGCCAAAAAAACGAATTAAGGAGAGGTAAGAAAATAAATAGGTAACTAGTGCTAATGAAAGTTATAGGGTGCTTAAAGCGGTGGTTCAGCAAAAAAAAATATAATTTAAAAGTCAGCAGCTAAAAAAAAGGTAGCTTCTGACTTTTAATAAGTACAGTTACCCTCCCAGGGCGCCCACGATGTCGGTCGTGGAGGCCGAGATGTCCCTCGGCACTCCGGTCCCAGCGCCGCCATCCTCATGCGCCATCCGCATGCGCGAGTCGTCGCTCGGCGCTTTGTGAATGGGGAACGCGATGTGTTGCGGGACACAGTTCCCATAACACACCGCGCCCCATTCACTAGAAGACGGCGCTCGGAGCAGAAGAGAGAACAGTGCCGCGGAACAGGAAGAGGCAGATTAGGACGATCTTCCTAGCAACAGCCATTTCTGGTAAGTAAAAAAAAAAATTTTACATTTTTTTTTATTTAAAATTTTTATTAACATTTTTTTAAAGTTTTTTTTTTTTTCAGGGTGGCCCTTCACTTTAATCATGGATTTATTATCGGAGAATCTATATGACAACTAATAAATATTTTTTTACATTTTACAGGTTTTCTGTAGCTCAAACTAGGAGCAGATCACAGAGCAAGTCTATGGTCTGATGTAACAGCTGCTTGGCTGAAAATATGTAAAACAAAAGATTGACATAGTTTCAGTAAATGTTCCTGTACAAGCTGTTACAGTGATGACTGAAGTAGGAGCGTATGACAGTGGCTCCTGCTTACACACAGCAACTTCAGCTGGGAAACTGACAGCAGGGTCACACAGAAGTGTGCTTGAAATTTGTGGAAAATGGAGCAACTCACTGAAACGTCTCGGGGGCTATACAGTAAAATATCTGCATGTGGTTAAAAAAAAAAAGTGAAGTGCTGTAATGCAGAGAAATTAATTTGTATCTCAAGGAAAAACGTTTTCATTTAGTTTTGGTTGGCATGGGAATGGGTTAGACACTCTGTAAAGTATATATTGCTGTCTGTGTTCCCATTGGCCAGATTCACCAGTTGTTGTATCCTGATTACTTTTGTCCACAAGACAGAAAGTGAGGGGAAATTCTAAATTTTACAATTGGTCCAAGAACAAAGGTAAGGGTAAATCTTCCTGTGGGGACACCTGTTCCTGGGACAATTGACCATGACAACAATTTCCTTTACTTTGGAAGATTTTCTCTAACTTCCTGTTTCATCTCTGGGACAGAAAGTGAAGGAAAACTAAACTTTCAGCAATTTCAACCTAATATATTCAAAACCAAAAGAAAAAAAAAAAAAAGTTTTGGTCTATACATACACATTAATGAAGTTTCACTGATCTGAATAGAGAACACCAGTTTTTGATTGGTTGTTAGTGGCTACTGGATGTCTCACAATGGCTACTAAATGCATCACATCATCGTTGTGCTATACATATATAAGAGCGTCCTTAACAACCAATGACATTTCAGCTGTCCCTGCCTTTTTCGCCCCTTCTGCCTGCTGTCACTTCTGCCCTTTGCCTCCTACTTTCCCTCCCGCCAGCTTTGCCGGGTGCCTTCCCCACCTCCTCCTTTCTCTTTCGCCAGCTATGCCAGGTGCCTTCTCCACCTCTACCTTTCTCTCCCACCAGCCGCACTGTTCTCCTAGTCGCTAACCAGTCTGTCATCCTGCATGGTCCCGCACCTTCCTGGTTGTCAGCAGTGGCTGCGGGGCAGCTCTCCTCCTCTAGCTGCTCCTCCGGTTTCAGTAGAACTTGACCACAGTGACGGAAATATTTCCAGAGCATGGAGTATCATACAATCAGTATGATAGTGAACAGCAGTGTTGTTTGCAAAAGAAAAATATTTTTCATGGCCTGTTATCTTTCAACCAGATTTCCAGTTAATGATACAAGTCATTGTATTGTGGTATGTATTATAGTACATATTTAATGTATTAAATACATCAAGCAACAACAAGTTAAAAATATAGACATGTGCAATTCGTTTAGTTTTTTTTAGTTTTTCGTTTTTTTTTCGCTTTTTTCGTTCGTTCGTTTTCGTACGAATGAACGAATGATTCGCAAAAAAATTTTAACGAATAACGAATCGTACGAATCCAATTAACGAATCGTTCGAATCGAACGCATCCGAAAAACAACGAAAATCCGAAAAAAACTAATTAGAAACAACGAATGTACGAATGAAGAAAATCCGAAAAACGAAAACAGGAACAACGAAAATGAACGAAAAAAATGCGTACATTCGTAACTTTTTTTTTTGGTTGAATTGGTAATTTTCCGTGTCCCTTACAATGGTGCTGCTTAACGTGCCTCGATTGGATTGAACAAAAAAATTCGTAACTTTTTTTTTTTTTTCGTAATTTTCGTGTCTCTTACAATGGCGTTGCTTAATGTGCTTCGAATGGATTGAACAAAAAATTCGTACATTCGTAACTTTTTTTTTCGATTCGTAATTTTCTGTGTCTCTTAAAATGTAATAATAGCATACACATTACATAAAATTATGAATTATGTCCGATTACGAATCTACGAATGTTACGAATGTACGAATAAATACGAATGCATCCGAATTTCGAATAAACGAAAATTAAACTAACTAAAAAACGAATCAACGAAAAATAACTCTTACGAATGTACGAATCGTTACAAATACGAACACCGACGACTTACGAATGTACGAATCGTTACGAATACGAACACCGACGACTTACGAATTTACGAATTGTTACAAATCAACGGAAACGAAAAAAACAAAAAAAAAAAAAAACAAAAAAATGAAAATAAACAATTTTTTTTTTGTTGTGCACATGTCTATTAAAATATGCATATCTATTGTTGTTCAAAAGCTTGCAGAGTCAGCTGCCTGTTGAGCTACAGGTTGAATCTCTATATTCTGAAAGTGGCTTGTTTCAAGTTGATGAATTCTTTAAATCAATAGTTCTCTTTTTTTCTTTTGTCCCCTGGAAAAAGAGTGTTGCAGGACCCACTAACGCTGCCTAAACGGTTAGCCCCGCCAGGTCATCCAAAGGAAGCCGTTCAGGGCACAGAAGGAGCCACTCAAGCCGCAGCAGGAGAAGGAGTCACTCAGGCAGAGAAGCCACAGGAGTCGCTCCAGGTTCCTGATCATATCTAACAAGAGAGACTGACTAGACTAGTGGGAAGAAGGAGCCACTCAGGTCCGCAGCAGGAGAAGGAGTCACTCAGGCCATAGAAGAAGCCACAGTCGCTCCAGGTCCTGCTCCCATAGTCACTCCCACTCGCCAACCCCCTTCCCGACCAGCTGCCAACGCCTGCTGAATATGCGGGGCCATCGCCCTCCCGGACAAGCTCGCCTGTCGCAGGTGCTTCGAGGAGGCCACCAGGAAACAAGACCAGGAGCCGAGGGAGCTTGCGGCTGTAGCCCCGCAGTCCACCCCAGACACAGAAATGGCCGTTAGAGGCACCTCTCCAACTCCCAGTCTGAGGAAGAATTGACTTCTCCCTTATTGAATCAATCTCCAGAGGCCTTCCCCTTCATCGAGGAGCTGGGCAGCTCTACCCACTCAAAGAACCTAAGGCTAAGCCCCTGGTGTAGTGGACGCATCCCTTATGCGCCTTCGAGGACGCGGTAACCTTCAACGTCCTAGACAGGAAAATAGATACAGACCTCAAGAGGGCCTACCTAGCAGCGGGAGGCGCTTGTAGGCCAGCCGTGGCACTGGCCGCCATTGGCAAGGCCATCTCAAGCTGGTCAGCTTCCACGGAGAAGCTTGTTACAGAGGGCGCAGACCTGGACAAAATAGTCAGGGCCCTGCAAGAACTCAGTCTCGCAGGGGATTTAGTGGCAGAGGCCTCAGTAGATGCCATAAGGTCCACATCTAGCGCCATGCTGGCCTCGGTAATGGCCAGACTTGCGCTCTGGCTGAAACCCTGGGCAGCGGACCCGGCCTCCAAATCAAACTGATGCCGTATTCCCTTCGATGGCGAGAACTTCTTTGGGGCGAAATTGGATTCAGCGATCTCGAAGGTGACCGGTGGAAAATCTGGGCTTATTCCCTCAGATAGGAAACCGAGGCAGCAGAGGCCCCCTCCTTTTAGGCGCAATCTGCCGGACAAGTATAGGGATGCTAAGGCCTACAGACCAGGCAGGGAATACCGGAGAAACTGGAGGAACCCCCAGGCGACTTTCTCCAAATACCAAAAACCTAAGACCTCTGTGTCTACTGACCAGAAGTCTTTTTGAAGGTGCGTCCGTCCAGCCAGCAGTAGTGGGGGCCAGGCTCTCAAAATTTCAGCTGGCTTGGGCGGATATCATCAAGGACCCCTGGACGGTAGCTTCCGTCCATTTCGGGCACAGGTGGTCATTCCGGGGACGCCCCCCGGCGGACCACTTCTGTCCCACCAAGCTCCCATCCTCGCAGGAAAAAAGGGCATTGCTAATGGACTACGTCCAGGAGTTGCTCCTAAAGGGGGCGATAGTGAAGGTGCCCCTATCTCAAAGAGGTCGGGGGTTTTACTCCTCACTATTCCTGGTCAGGAAGAAGTCAGGGGATCTGCGCCCTGTACTAGACCTAAAAAGGCTCAACCTCTCCATCCGGGTGGAGTCTTTCAAAATGGAAAACCTGCAATCCAACCTTCAGGCCATAAACCGAGAGGATTGGATGCTGTCCGTGGACCTCCAGGACGCATACCGGACAGGTGCAGGCACATTGTTACCCCCCCCTCAGGAGGTGGTTACCACGGATGCCAGTTTGGAGGGATGGGGAGCCCACTACTTACACCATGCAGTCCAGGGCCGCTGGCCATTCGAGGTTCGGGATACCGTTTCCAACGTACTGGAAATGAGGGCGGCCTTCCAGGCCCTCTCCTGAGGGGCAAACAGGTCCTCTTGAGGTTGAACAACAAAGTCGCTGTCGCCTATATCAACCGCCAGGGAGACACCAAGAGCTCTTCCATGATGCGGGAGGTTCTCCCCGTTATGGAATGGGCACAGCGGAACCTCCTGGACCTCAGAGCGGCCTACATCCCGGGTACCGAGAATCTCCTGGCAGATTGCCTCAGCAGGAGAGTTCTCTCAAACAACGAATGGTCCCTTAGTCCGCAGGCCTTCGCCCTGATCTCCAGAACCTGGGGTTCCCCGGACATAGACCTGGCAGCGACTCCGGAGAACGCGAAATGCCAGAGATTCCTGTCACGAGTCCCCTTCCCCTCAGCAGAAGGGACAGACTGTCTCCACTACCCCTGGGACTTCCACCTCGGGTACATCTTCCCCCCGACCCCTTGATAGCGAGGTTTCTGCTGAGACTCAAGAGGTCATCAGCTCTGGTAGTGGCCGTGATTCCCTTCTGGCCCAGGAGGCCGTGGTTTACCACCCTCCTACAGCTAAGCACAGCAGACCCGCTTCCCCTCCCACAGTCAGCCGACCTGCTTTCCCAAGGCCAACTGCTCCACCCGAGTCCGGAGAAGCTGCACCTAATGGCTTGGAGACTGAGAGGTCTAGATATCTAGAGAAGGGCTGCTCCACGAGGGTGGTGGACACACTACTCCAGGCCAGGAAGCCTACCACAAACACCACCTACCGGCGGCTCTGGGATAAGTTCACTTCCTTCGCCCAACAGCAGGGGTGGAACCTATCCTCCATATCAACCCCTCAGATCCTAGAGTTCCTGCAGGCAGGTCTGGACAAAGGTCTCGGCTCCAGCACCCTCAAGGTGCAGGTGTCAGCCCTGTCCGCCCTGACCGGGACTAGGTGGGCTCACGACCCTCTTATCATCCAATTCCAGAGGGCCTGTCTCAAGCTGAGGCCTCCCAGAAAACCTTTGTTCCAGGCCTGGGACCTGTCGGTCGTTCTGGAGGCCCTATCTAAGGAGCCTTTCTTTCCACTAGAAGGCATCTCCCTCTGGGACCTGACGCTGAAGGTGACATTCCTGATTGCCATAACCTCGGCAAAAAGGGTCTCAGAAATGCAAGCCCTACTGGCCAGGGATCCATATCTGGTCGTTTATCCGGACAGGACAGGGTAGTCCTAAAACCCTCAGACCGCTTCATCCCCAAAGTGTCATCCTCATTCCACTTTAACCAGGAAATCAATCTGCCAGCGCTCACTACAGACCAGGGCGACCCGCACCCCCTGGATGTCAGGGGCAACATCCTCAAATACCTCTCGGCCTCAGAGCCCATTAGGAAATCAGAAAACCTCCTAATCATCCCTCACGGTTTCAGGAGAGGTCAGTCAGCATCAGCCCGCACCATCGCCTCATGGCTGGTGAAGACCATTAAGAAGGCCTACTCGCTAAGCACCACGCAGATTCCGGACGGGCTGAAGGCACATTCCACTAGGGCAGTGGCGACCTCATGGGCAGCCTATTGTAGGGTCTCATCGGAAACCATCTGCAGGGCAGCCACCTGGTCCTCCAGGAATACCTTTATTTCCCACTATAAAGTAGATTCTGCCCGCCTGTCTACTGTAAATTTTGGAAAGTCTGTTATCCAGGCCAACGCTGCCATTCCTTGTGAATAAAAACTGCTATTTGATGCATTACCCACCCTGTCTGCGAGTTACTCCCCAGAGTGTATGCTGCCATGATGCGACAGGAAAATGGAAAATTGTATACTTACCTTTTGCGTAATTTTCCTTTCCTGTCGCATCTTCATGGCAGCATACAATGTCCCACCCATTTTTAAAAGGTGATTCATATATACAGAGAATACGGGGCGGGGGCCGTATCGTCATCTTATAGTTATGTGGTCCTATCAGGTTGTGGAGGCGGAGTCACAACCCAGAGTGTATGCTGCCATGAAGATGCGACAGGAAAGGAAAATTATGGAAAGGTATGTATACAATTTTCCGTTTTGTTGATCATATCTAACAAGAGACTGACTAGACTAGTGGGAATGAACAGTGCTGACTAAATAATTGAATCAATCTGTGGCACTGTGCCTTAAGATATAAATGCTCATGTAAACTCCTTAGCTGAACTAGTAAGTCACAAGGGATCAGATGGACAAAATGAAAAGTTCTGTAAACAGTAATCCCTTGACTATATCTTCAAGTAGTTAATTGTTTTATCTGCAACATCCATTATTAAATACATCTAATGTCTTGGAGAGAAAACCAAAAAACATAGATAAAAAAAAATAATAAAATCCTACAGTACAACTTGCATTTGCAGCTTGTTTTTTTATATACGCTTACTACATGATTTTATATTTGAAGCACAATGGCTTGGAAAGGAAAAATATCTAACATATCTTCACATAAGTTTCACAATCAATAGGGTAATTTCCCTGTTAATACATCTAAGCTTTTGCAGGAAGAAAGAAAAGAAACTCTGCCACTCCCTCCTCTGGTAAGATGTCACAAGAAATGTTGGCAGCAATATCTCTCTTTTGCCTTTTCCCCTCGAACAATAACACTGGAATTTCTTGCAAAGAATATCACCTGATTGGTGCCCTTTCAATTTTCTGTTCTATTTATGCCTCCAGATATGACACCACTTTCTCTCTTACAGCTTTAGACTCTAGAAGGAATACAGTTGTATTTTCTCTCTCCACCCCCAGACTGCTAACTGGACAGTGAAGGAGCAGCAATAGATTGATGATGTTATGCCTCTGCTTACTATACTCTCTTCCCCCATAAACATGTTCCTTGTTAGTACATCTGCCTGCAGCCAATGTGATTGGCTATCCGTGCTGCCCCTCCCACTCCCAGTTTGTGTTTTGCTGTATAGGGTTTTGCATGGGGCTGATACCAAATCAAAGTCAGGTACTAACAAAAGCTGTAATATAAAAATATACATTTAATGATTTGTTAATAAATATGTTGCTGTATTATTTTTTCTCTGGCATTAAAGTTTAACTGAAGGCAAAACTTTTTTTTTAGTTTTGGGAAGAGTGCATATTGATTAGAACACCTGTCAGTTTTTTATTGTGGTCTGTGTCCCGGTTAACCCCTTCCCGACCAGGTCGGCTCCCCTGCGCGAGCCGTCGTAGCTGTACGTCGGCTCCTTAAGACGCTGTAGCTGCGGGTGCATGTGCACCCGCAGCCTGTCCCCGGAGCCAATGCGCGTGCCCAGCAATGATGACCGCCGGGCACCCGCGATCGCTCGTGACAGAGCAAGAACTGGGATATGTGTGTGTAAACACACAAATGCCAGTTCTGTCAGGGGAGAGGCGACAGATCATGTGTTCCTACCAAGTAGGAACAATGATCGGTCTCCTCCTCTAGTCAGCCACATTCCCCCCACAGTTAGAACACACACGGGGAACACATTTAACCCCTTGATGGCCCCAATGTTAACACCTTCCTTGCCAGTGACATTTATTCCGATGCTTTGTGTGCCAGGCTCCGTTCCCTGCAAGCGTCACAACGCATGGGGGTGGCAAATTCAAAAAGTACAAAATACAAACATACAGTACCCTGTAATCTTACAGTGCAGTTTTATATTATATATACTGTTCTTTCTGTCTGGAAACATGCCATTGTCCATGGCAACTAGACATGTGCATTTGTTATCATCCAAATGCATTTTTGTCAAATTTCGGGGGCTTCCGCGTTCCGTGATAACGAACGCGCAGAATCCGAAATCCGAAAGATCAAAAAAAAAAAAAAAATGCTCTATTTTCATATCCATTATATTTTCCTATTGTTGCGACAACAGTTCGATATAGATAGATAGAAGATTCAACATGGCGGTGACAATAGCGATCTGTGTCTATCGAACCTGCGGTAATACCGTTCGACATGAAGATTCGCCGAAGCAGCTAAAAACATACGATCCCGCGAGTGGAAATTTACGGTTAATTGCTCCGCCCATAGGCTATAGAAGAATTCTAATTTTGTTTGACTAATAATATAATTAATAATTATAATTATTACTAGTCAAACAACATTAGAATTCTACTATAGCTTGTGTGCGGAGCATTCGATCAGAAAGGTACCATTGCAGCATCGTACAGTTTAGCTGCTTCGTCAAATCTTCTTAGAACTTTCGACAGACACCGTAAGCCTTCAATTGATAGATTCAACCTTAATTAATTTGGATTTTCGTACGAATGCATTTTTTAACTAAACAAAATAAATAAAACGAATTTCGTGCAAAACCGAAATTCCGAAACAAAATATTTCAGTGTGCACATGTCTAATGGCAACCAAAAAGTGTCCCTTTACGTCAAAAGTGGTTTTAGACCAGCTAGAAAACAGCTAGTAAATTAGAACACTTGCAGACTTGAGCGATAGTAATTTGTGGGGAAATTTTTTTTTTATTATATTATTATTTTTTATAATTATTTATAGTTATTTATTATATTACAATATATGATTTTGTGTTTCAAAATTTAATCATACCCAGGATGTCTACTAGACTCTTGTTCGGACAGATTTAAGTGTGTTATTACTAAGAATTACAGGCCTAAAATATTAAACGCCAAATTTCTATGTACAAAACAAAATTGCCAAACAATGTACAGCTTTGAGATTCAAATCTGACATAATCATACCGCCAGTGAGGTTAAAAATAGGCTTTATTAAAAGAACTGGCATCTAATGATAAAGAAGTTGAATAAATAAGAAACTATGGTGTAAATCATCTACAACTAAGCATATTTTTTGTTTTACATTTATTTCAACTTGACCGTACCCTACCTGACTATTGGTTAATGAGAAACACTACAAATTTCACATCAGCAAATGATGTGCTCTGAAGGTGTGGTATTTATTACAATTGTAATGTAGACCATAAAAAATATACAGATAACAAGGAACACAAACCAATTAAAAGTGGTTTATTAAATTCCCCTAACATACATTATGTTTATTCCAGAAAAAAACTTTCCACCAACATGGGGTACAGACAAAAATAATTTATACTTCGTATATGAAAAGCCGCCATATTTAAAAACAGGACAGTAATTTATTTAAAACATAAACACCCATAGATACTTCTAGAGTTATCTACATGCTGAATAATACACCAAATTATTTACGGTAAACAAAGAATGGATCTCCATTGCTGATATTTCAGAGGTTATATATCTAGTAAATATCTTATTATCCGCTCATTTTACAAACCTAACACACTAGGATAAGGATATCTATTTTCAAAAAAGTGACTGCTCTCTTTAGCTGCATTCAATGGGATTGAAAAATGACAGTCACATGGCTAAAATAAAGAATTGTATACCTGTGTTAAAGATTTGTGAATTAATCCCTTTGTCTCATATAGTTCCCAATATAGTATATATATATATATATATATATATATATATATATATTCCTATATATATATATATACATATATATATATTTTGTGTACACTAAAATGTATGTAAGTTTTCTTTTCTCCTGAAAATATGTGTTTGATAAACAACTGCGCAAATACCGCGTGACAAAAAAAATGCAACAGCCACCATTTTTTTCTTCAGGGCTTCTGCTTTCACAAAATTAAAATGAAAACATTTCCCCAGTAGGTAATCAGTTAAAATCCTGACACTGATTCTTTCTTTTCCAATAATATTTTGAGGATTTACATAGAAATAAAACAGAGCAACATAACTGGTAACAATGAACATAGCTTGTAGACTTGTGCATAATGGAAAATATTGTTCAGTTTCGGTTCGTTGTCATTCGTAAAATACATAATTTAATTCTGTTATATTCGTAAATGTTACGTTAATACGTTTTCGGATAATTCGTTATATTTCTGTAGAGTGTCAATATTCGTTATACTGAATCCCGAATCATGTCAAATTCATTTGTTATATGCACTATAGATTCGTTCGTATTCGTTGAAATTCGATATTTATGTATGTATATAAATTCGTGATAATGATACGTAGTTTGGAAAGTCATTTGGTTATTGAATCTTTTAACACACGCAATGACAATATCTCTTCTCCTCTGCTCAAATACAATACAACACCCTTCTCACTCAGTTCTCAGGAATGGACTTTGCCAGTAATCTAACCTCTAGCACAAAATTAATCAGCTGATTGGACTGTAAGATTTACTTTGAGTTGACCTTTTGTTTTATTAGATCTTTAATGAATTACCAAATCATGTCAAATTCATTCATTATATCCGCTATAATTTCTTTCGTATTAGTTGAAATTCGTTATTTTTTTTTTGGACATTTGGATGCGTCCGAATGTCCGTAAAATGCAAAATTTGGCCGAATTTCGATTTGTTACAAAATGAATTGCACAAGCCTAATAGCTTGCAATATCGAGCAGGATCATTGCAAGTAATGTGTAACATATAGTACTGTAGGTCTTGTTTATAGAAATATTGCAGAATTCAGGGTGGAATTACCATTCCCAACTTCCAACGTAGAGGAATAAGGGAACACTGAAGATGATACATAGGTTACCTAATAGCAAAATCTTAAAGTGACTTGGTATATTTCATATTTGATTATGTCATAATAGAGGAGTGGTGGGGTATTACAGCAGGGGTATCAAACTGGTGGCCCTCTAGCTGTTGTGAAACTACAAGTCCCATCGTGCCTCTGCCTGTGGGAGTCATGCTTGTAACCATCCGCCTTGCAATGCCTCACGGGACTTGTAGTTTTGCAACAGGTGGAGGGCCACCAGTTTGAGACCCAAGTATTACAGTATCACATGGCGATATTCAAGATGCAATCGACTATAAGATTTTCAGAAGTTATATAACTATGGGGTTTGTAGAGGAAAGAATTTGAGAGGAAGGTGTAGGGGCATAGGGAGTTTAAAGGTTACTAAGGAGAAGTCTGGGGACTATAGGATAAGCAATGTGTATGCCAAATCCATGCCAAATAAACCAAAGCGTCTTTACATATAAAGCCCCATACACACGGTCGGACTTTTTCATGGATTCTGTCCGATCGGACAAGGTTGTTGAAAAATCAGACCGTGTGTATGCACCATCGGACAGTGTTCGTCGGTTTGTCCGACGGACAAAGTCTTATCTCCTGCTGGAAAGATTTGCCGTCAACCCGGTCCGATCACACCAAACCCGATCGTGTGTACGGTTGTCCGACCGGACAAAGTGCTACGCATGCTCAGATCACATTACAAGACCAAAGCTATTGGCTACTAGCCTCTACGTAGTCCCGTCGTAGGCAACAAACGTCACCACGTTCAAAATGATCGGATTTTCCGACAACTTTGTCCGACCGTGTGTACGCAAAACCAACATCAGACAAAGTATGACGGACATGGTCCGACGGACCTGGTCCGCGGATTGTCCGACCGTGTGTATGGGGCTTAAGAGGAGGAGTTGACAGAATGCTGCACCGTATCCGTCTTCTTTGCAGTCAAGACAGCTTATTGATTTGGGTTAGCACTAGTTAATTGTCCAAGTGTGATTTGTGGTTGACAGATTTCAGTGAATCATTTAGATGGGTTATCGCACGCGATACTGATCAGTTTTTCCATTTTGGCCTGATAGTGATTCTAACCCCACAGTAATCAAATCAAATCTAAAAAAAAAAAATTAGCTTTTAGTTATACTTTCATTTGTGACTAACGTAGGAACATTCCACCATAGGGTCCAGTGTTGCAAGGAATGGGTGGTGAAGTGTAACCAATAGAATATGTTGCCTCTCAATACATACAGGAAATATATTGTTTTAACAGTATATCATAGCTCCCAACTATCCCTGATTTCGAGGGACTGTCGCTGATTCGGGGCAATGTCCCTCTGTCCCTCTGTCCCCCTCATTTATCCCTCATTTTGGTCTGGTCCATATAATAGTATATAAAATGCACTTTTTATCTTTCAAAAAATGTTTCCCAATGCTAAACGTTTCATCCAATTTCTAAATTGCTACATTTGTACATTTTAAAAGCCAATAGTAGTGGTAAAAAAAGCTCTTCTGGATTTAATTAACCATTTTTTTGGTTAATTCTCCTTTAAGGGGGTGTGGCAGGGGGTGTGTACTATTACTACGTTTGTTAGTAGGTGTCCCTCATTCCTATCTCAAAATGTTAGAAGGTATGGTATATAATAAAATGTAAATAGCTGTAAAAAAAACTAAACAACATTTTTTAATATTTTCTTCCTTTTGTATACTGCAACTTATTATTTTTTACATATTTTTTTTTTTTAATCCTTTTTAGGTATTATCACACTTGTCTATGGCAGGGATCTCTGGGGAAGGTTTTAGCAGTACACAGGTTAATCTATGCTCATGTGCACTTTATCTGTGTTAGCAGATGTATGACAAAATGTATTCTTCCTGTTTCTGACAGATTATATAGAAAGTCTGGCAGGAGTTAAAGAGTAAGCACAGATTGTTTCCCAGTACCAGATGCTTCTCCTATTGTTACATTTTGTAAAGAACTAAAGTATACCGCCATCGCTATAAACTGTTCTACCGAGCCAAACGCAGAATTGTAGGGGAAAAAAAAAAGCATGCTGGAAGGATGTTACATTTTACGTCTTAAACATTAAATAATTTTGTGGGTAGATTCTATTTTCCTTGACATCTGATCATAGAATGCACTCATTCATGAATTGGAATACAGATAAAATGAAGTACACTATAGGCCCTCTAGCAGCAAAGCAATTATATATCCCACAAAGAAGAAGCAGCAGATGATGACAGCAAATATATATTTATTTCTTTCATTACATACCGCTAGACTGGAGTTTATTTTTATTTTTTTTCACTCTGGCTCAAAAGGAAATTGTTCTAATCCCATCAGATTTAACAGCCGATGGTGGTGGTTAATCCATTTGCAGCAGGAAATAGCATGAGATAATGCTTGAGCAACTTGAATTTTTAGTATTACCAAGACAAATCTGATTCAAAAGACAGTGGGTGTTAAATCTGTTGGGTCAAAAATAGAAGCAATCTAAGTTTAACATCAGCATACTTTCTATGTTGTACGTTTTAATGTCATGTAGCATAAATGACCTTCTATGTGATACCTGTAGCCTACAGATGATTAGCTTACTATCTAGCAGTTCTGATGACTTCAGTTCCATTCACACCAGGAAAGCTGTGTGAAGTTTGCGTGTTTGAATGCATTTCATCCTACAATTCAAAAATGCACTTGTGGAGTGCCGATCCATTTTAAGACACAGGTGGACCCATCGCAAGCAACTCGTGTGTGGCTCTCTATTCTTTCTTTTCATTGCCCACACATAAAAGCATGCCAGTACCAAATATAGGAAGTGTGGGGTTCAGTTTCAAGCGGAGAGCTCGCAGAGAGGTATTCCATGTACCAAGTAGGTTTAAAGAGGTTGTAAACCTCCATTTGCAAGTTGTACCTATAGGTAAGCCTAGAATAAGGCTTACCTATAGGTACTGCAAATATCTCCTAAACCAGTGGTTCTCAACCTCAGTCCTAATTACCCCCAACAGGCCATGTTTTGGGAATTTCCCTTAGATAAAATAGCTGTCCAAAATACCAAGCCATTGACTCTGATTTAAAGCACCTGTGCAAGATAAAGGAAAACCTGCAAACATGGCCTGTTGGGGGTAATTAGGACTGAGGTTGAGAACCACTGTCCTAAACGTACGAAATATTTACTTTGTACTAGGCCGATGATGTCATTAGTGCATGTGCTGTGAAGAAACGACACACACCCCCCCACCCCCCGCGCTGTTTCCCTGTGCGTGGGAATGTTGTCACACGACTCCAGCCAGTCACAGAGCCCGAGTCCACGGGGCTAAGATGAATATGACCTGCAGCGGGGGACAGCGCGGGGACAGCGCAGGTTTCATTTGCAGGTAAGTGTCACATAATGCTTTTACTTTGCAGGGAAAAGGAAAGGAAGTAAAACCCATCAAGGTTTACTTCCTCTTTAACTACTTGCCGACCAGCCGCCGCAGTTGTATTGTGGCAGGTTGGCACGGCTGCGTGAATCAGCGTCATTGTACGTTGGCCGCTTTAAGAAGCTATAGGGGGCGCGCGATGTCAGAGCCAATGCGCGTGATCGGCGGCCGCAATGTCCGCCGGCCACCCGCGATCGTTCCTCAGAGAGCCAGAACGGGGATCTGTATATGTAAACAAGGACAGCGATCTCTCTCCTCAGCTAGTACACTGCCCACACAGTTAGAAACACCTCCCTAGGGAAAACGTAACCCCTTGATCACTCCCTAGTGTTAACCCCTTCCCTGGCAGTGACATCTATACAGTAATCAGTGGCTATTTTTTGATCACTGTATAAATGCCAATGGTCCCAAAAAAGTGTCAAAAGTGTCCGATTTGTCCACCACAATGTCACAGTCCCACTAAAAAACGCAGATCTCAGCCATTACTAGTGAAAAATAAATAAATAATAAAAATGCCATAAATATATCCCCTATTTTGTAGACGATATAACTTTTGCGCAAACCAATCAATATAGGCTTATTGCTTTTTACCAGAAATATGTAGAAGAATACATATTGGCCTAAACTGATGAAGACATTTTTTTTTTATTATATCAAAAAGTAAAAAAATATTGTTTTGTTTTTTCAAAATTGTCGGTCTTTTTCTGTTTATAGCACAAAAAATTAAAACCGCACAGGTGATCAATTACCACCAAAAGAAAGCTCTATTTGTGGGGAAAAAAGGACATACATTTTGTTTGGGTACAGTGTCACATGACCGCGTAATTGTCAGTCATATTAACACAGTGCCGTATCGCAAAAAATGGCCTGGTCTTTAAGAGGGCAAATCCATCCTGTCCTTAAGTTATTAAGGGCTTCCCATCTGTGTTTATTGGTCAGCGTTTACAGCAAAACAAGAAAGTTCCCTCACAGGGGTAAGAATCACAGCCCAAAAACAAAAGTCCAGTAGAAACAGTTATTAAAGTGGTTGTAAAGTCAGAAGTTTTTTTTATCTCAATACATTCTATGCATTAAGATATAAAGCCTTCTTGGTGCAGAAGCCCCCCTTAGCCCCCCTAATATTTACCTGAGTCCATCTTGATCCAACAATGTTGCACGAGAGACTCTAATTGGCCCCTGCTGCTGTAAATCAAAGTTAGTAAGCCAGTAAGGAGAGGGAGGGGGAGTGGCCGCACCGTGGCTCATTGTCTGAAAGGAACAGAACAGCGGCACGGCTCGGGTGCCACCATAGCAAGCTGCTTGCTGTGAGGGCACTCAGCAGAAGGGAGGGGCCAGGAGCGCCGGCGAGGGACCCGATAAGAGGAGGATCGGGGCTGCTCTGTGAAAAACTATAACACAGAGCAGGTAAGTATAGCATGTTTGTTATTTTTAAATGAAAGAAACTGAGACTTTAGTATCACTTTAAGCCTCCTGGCTAGTATATAGTGGTGTGGTCAGTGGTTAACCCAATGCAGCCTGCTATAACTCTTCCACTGCCACCCATTTACCCCATGGACTGCAAAATCCTATGCAGTAGATACACTCCACCCTTAATTGGAGACTGTGTGTCACAGAAAAAAGCTATGGACTTTGTGGAACTATATATTCCAGCATGCAAAATTCCACATTTTATATGTTTGTATACAGTGTCATTTACATGCGTGGAGGTCAAAAACACATTATTTATTTTATACACTGATGGTCCAACATGTTACGATTGGACCGGCCCCCACACTACCCGATCCCCTTTTATGACAGCTAGTGGGGGATCTTCTCCCCCAGCCAGCTGTCACAAAGTCTCGACAGTCCCACTGTGGAACACTGTAGTTCATTGAGTCTTCCTGTTAAATTGTATCTGCTACTGCTTGCCTGAACGGGATGTACGGGCACACAAATACACTGCAGGAGACCTGAATGGCACCAACAATCTGCTGATTGCTGATGCAATGCTTTAAATGCTCCAGAAACAAAAAAATAATAAATGCACATGTTTTTACCTGCAAAAAAGTGTGCATTTATAATTTTTTGTTATAAGGTGAACTTATCCTTTAGGTTATTTGTCAATCACTTAATTTAGCAAACCTCATGTCTCAGTGATATGGCATACAAACTCTCATGCACTGTAGCACCTACTTACACCTACTTACCCACTTACAGTAAGGAAACTATTCACTTAGACCCCTTTCACACTGGAGTGTTTTGCAAGTGCTATAGTGTTAAAAATAGCGCCTGGAAAAACGCCCTAAAACAGCTGCTCCATTCACACCAGTGTGAAAGCCCGAGGGCTTTCACACTGGAGCGGTGCGCTGGCAGGGCATCAGAAAAAGTCCTGCCAGCAGCTTCTTTGGAGCGGTGAAGGAGCAGTGAACTCACCGCTCCTCCACCACTGCTCCCCATTGAAATCAATGGGGCAGTGCTGCGATACCGGCGGCAAAAAACGCTGCACCATAATTCTAGTAAACTCCCTCTTATGATAACCAAAGTAACATCTATAAATGACAGTCTTTGCCATAGCCTTGCTGAATATATGTTTAAAATTTGTTGGGTGATTTATTTTACCCAGTTTGTGTATGTTTTCAACTATGTACTTTTTATAGCCTAGGCATCATCTGCATTTTCCCTATAAGGCAGTAATAACGAAAAAATTTCCTTTTGTAGTAAAACATAAGCAGTAATGCCCCGTACACATGGTCGGAATTTCCGACGAAAAAATGTCCTATCGGACCATGTTGTCGGAAAATCCGACCGTGTGTGGGCGCCATCAGACTTTTTCTGTCGGAATTTCCGTCGGAAAAAATTTGAGATCCTGCTCTCAAATTTTCCGACAACAAAGTCCTATGGGACTTTTTCCGATCGTGTGGTGCGAATTCCGACGGACAAAGTGCCACGCATACTCAGATCAAATTACAAGACCAAGGCTATTGGCTACTAGCCTCTACGTAGTTCCGTCGTACGCAACGAACGTCGGATTTTCCGACAACTTTGTCCGATCGTGTGTATGCAACACCAGTGTCGGGCAAAATCCGTCGGAAAAAATCCTACGGATTTTGTGGTCGGAATTTCTGACTGTGTGTACGGGGCATCAGGGTCTATATATAAAACATTTTCATGTGTACTAGGCACAACAAATTGTTGCCCGTATTTAATGTAATATGATTATCTCCTAGGATCGGCGTCTCCATCTACTGGTCATGAGGGGGTCATTTATTTTTTGGATTGCCATATTTTTTAAAAATTACTGCATTATGGCCGCTAGATGTAGCTGGTAGTAATCATATTACAAGCAGTACAGAGATCATTCGCTGTGCCTGTGTAAATACTTAAAGTATCTGAACAGCAAATATTTTCTACATAGACCCCAAAAGTAATATACAGTTTCCTGTGTAAAGCTGATCTTATCATAACATCATCCCAGGACCAGCCGTTTCAATTTATTGTTGTAATCTAGAGCTATAGATAGATTTGTACTGAAGTTGGGATTTTTGCATGTTTTCTTCAATACTTCTTCACTGCATTCTAATGCGATATCAGACAGCACAGATCACAAATTGAACAGGTGTTAAAGGCTTTATGGTAAAATACATCTAGTAATGAAGGTTGAAAATTGACCAAACTAAATAATCTTGTCTGCCGCTGACCACTGGGCTGACCTCTGGCCACTGACAGTTGCCACTGTCTGCTATTGACAACTGCCACTGACAGCTGGCCTTTACCATTTTCAAGACCTATTCATTATGAAATTACACCTAGTATTTACTCCTTTATCCTCCTCTTCATTATAAAGACAACACTAAGTGAAAATAAAACTGATTGTTTTCATCTTTAACAGATACATTTAAATATTTCCTTGCATATGGTTGGGTATTCTTTGCAAAGTAAATTTTTTACCACATTCCCTAAGTTATGTTTAATCTTTTTTATTAATTTTGCAGCCACAATAAAACATATTGATATAAGCAATAACATGTCAGTACAATACAAATGGGTCAGAGGAACATTCATTTAAATTTAAAAATTTAAATTAAAATTTGGTTAAAATTCATTTAGCAACGTAAACATACTCCATTTCAGCAGAACCTTGGATTTTAAAATAATCAAAAAAAACGAAATGCGACTCCTAACTGTAAAAAAATGAATACCCATCATAACCTTCTGATTTTGGCACAAATGTTTATACACATTCGTAGAATAGGCAAATATGCTTTTCTCCATTGCAACAGTGTTTCCCTTTGTGGGTCTAAAGGGAATGTTATATACCTCACATACTGCAACAAACACATTCAACATAAAGAATATTGTAAGCATCATAATAGGTATTGTTTGTGAGTCACACTCTTGTCCCGCCACTGAGAGCTCTGTCAGTGAGCTAAGAACAAGTTTGTGTTACGCCATGTGGTTGATTTACTAAAGGCAAAAAGTCTGTTTATTTTGCAAGTGAATGTGGTAGAAATGAATGTGTAGACACCAACAATATGGCTGCCATGAAGACCCACCTCCCTTAAAGCAGAACTTTCCCTTGCGTGAAGCTCCATCTTAAACACATCCCAAGAAGTTAGAGGACTATGGTTAATGATATAGTGAACAAACAAGGAGATAAAAAAAGAGAGTTTACAGGAGATGCAAAATAACCCGATAGCAGTAAGCTGTTGAAAAATTAGGTTCTAATAATGAGGGCGGCTGAACCTTAAAGTGATTCTAAAGGCAGAAGGTTTTTTTTTTTTTTTTTTTTTTGTCTTAATGCATTCTATGCATTAAAGTGGTTGTAAAGTCAGAAGTTTTTTTTTATCTTAATGCATTCTATGCATTGAGATAAAAAGCCGTCTGTGTGCAGCAGCTCCCTTAAGCCCCCTAATACTTACCTGAGCCCATCTCCATCCAGCGATGTTGCAGGAGTGTCTCGGCTGCCCGAGACTCCCCTTTCTCATTGGCTGAGACAGCAGTTTGGCGCAATCGGCTCCCACTGCTGTCAATCAAATTTAGTGAGCCAATAAGGAGAGAGAGAGGGTTGAGCCGGGCCACGGCTCCATGTCTGAATGGACACAGGGAGCTGTGGCTCAGCTTGGGTGCCCAAATAGCAAGCTGCTTGCTGTGGGGGCACACAACAGGGGGAAGGAGCCAGGAGCACTGAAGAGGGACCCAAGAAGAAAAGGATTCGGGCTGCTTTGTGCAAAACCCCTGCACAGGGCAGGTAAGTATTACATGTTTGTTATTTTGAGCAAAAAAAAAGACTTTACAATCACTTTAAGATAAAAAGCTTTTTGTTTCTGTGTGCCTCAGCCCCCCTAATACCTACCTGAGCTCCATCTCGATCCAGTGATGTTGTATGAGAGAATAGAATGTCTGGGGCTGTCTCTCTTGATTGGCTGAGAGTGAGACACACATTGGCTCCCGCTGCTGTCAATAAAAGTCAGTGAGCCAATGAGGGGAGAGAGAGAGGGGGCCGAGCTGCGGCTCTGTGTCTGAATGGACACACAGAGCAGCGACTTGGCTCAGGTGCCACATAACTAGCTGCTTGCTGTGGGGAGCACTCAGCAGAAGGAAGGGGCCAGGGTAACCAGCGAGGGACCCGAGAAGAGGAGGATCTGGGCTGCTCTGTGCAAAACCACTGCTCAGAGAAGGTAAGTATAACATGTTTGTTATTTTTAGGCAAAAAAAGCAAGACATTAGTATCACTTTAAAATATGGGGGGGGGGGGGGTTCCTTTCATGAATGACAATTCACAAATAAAAAATGTCCTACCATATTTTCCTTTCGTTCCTTTCATGTCACAGTATCATATGGCCTCTAGTTAGGTGTATGTCATAGTAGAGAAATGGAGAATCCTCAAAAGTTATCCTGAGATTAAGGACTTTCAACAATTACCATCATATAGGAAAAGAAGGACAATCAGAGATGAAGCAGATATCTGTAGAACGGAAAGAACAGAAGGGGTACCTACTTTTTTGAAAGCTAAACAGATTGGTTCTTTCCCCTGCTTGTTATATACACACTGTTTAAGCATGATCAAAGAGTCATCATTTACACACCCAAACATGGGGAGGCAGATAAATATTAAAGATTCAGTCTTCAGTTACGTCCATATATTATACACCAAATATTAAAGATTATTTTACATGCCAAAGCACGCATCCGGTGTACATTTTTAAATGTACCAAAAACAAAAGAAGAAAGGTATTGACGCCACTCCAGCTACCATCCAAAATATAGTTTATTGAAACCAGTTAAAATGTCAAAAGCACAAGATACACGCCATAATAAGAAATAGGCTGCCTCTCTGTACCCTCTCTCCGGTCCTCCCACCCAAACAGAAGTCTATCCCCCTTCCCAAAAATAGGGACACACCCCCCCAATTGCCCCCCTTCCTCCCCAACTAATACCCCACCACTGGCCAAAAGAGCATAAGGGCACGAAAACAGTGGCAGCCACTAGAGAAAAGAGAGCCACAAGGTCACCGGGCCAATATGAACCACAATGGGTAAAGTGCGCTATGTGATCCCTCTCCTTAATAGCTTATGAGTCAAGAATGAACTCTGTGATCCTATATGAATGCATATGTTTCATGTACGTAGGGATGCCAGATGCTTGTAGGTAAACATACACAAATTGAACTTCTGGTGATCTTAAACTCATACAATATCCTTTAGGTAAACAAAATAACAGTGACTGAAATGGCCTACACTAGGCACACAAACATTACAGAAATCATAAGACATTTTTTTCTTAAAACTCTTAAGCAAATGATTAAGTATTGGCTCGAATGTATCCCAAATGTGCACCCTAAAAAACACTATGCTTTAATTTATTTGCTGCATTTTTTTTATTTTCAAAGAAGATGTTAACTTCTATTAAGAACATAGTAATTCCATTAAATATAGAACATTTTCAGGTCAGCCATGACATCATAGAAAAAAGGGTGCCATGAAGCTTTTTGGAAACCATGGGAAAGCTCTAATAAATGCACCCTTAGCACTCCAGGAAACTCAAACATTTCAGCCTACTATTATAAGTGTACAAATCAAGAGGAAATTAAGTATGTTTAGTACTTATATGTATTTCTAAAAATGTTTCAGTGCTAAGTTTTTACCTAATATGTTCCCAGATAATGGGTCATGTAGCAGAATATGTGATATTTAAAAGAAATACTCCAGCCTTCTTCAATAATACTTATCTATTTTTGTCTAGGTTTTTTTTTTGGTTTGTCACAGAAAGATTGAGCTCTTCTTTATTTCTTCTCCAGTGATTGTGGCCCTAAAGACTGCTGTTCATGTCATAACTTTGCAGCACTCTGCTGTGACACTCGAGGGACATGTCTATGATGTGTTGGGCTTACAATAAGCAGGTTGAATGATTTTGGGGATCATTCAGCCTAGAAAAGGACCAGTGCCAAAGGACAGAAAAAGACATGGCAGGCAATGCTGGATAATAAACAGGGTCAGCATTTCTGTCGGCTCTGTGAACAGCAGAAGCTGTTCACAGAAATAAATATGCAGATTTGTTTATTAATTAGTGCTGATTGAATGGCTTACATATAAACCTTTCATTACATTTATGATTGTGCTATTTTGGGTGCTGATTCCAATATGACTTTAAAAGAGTCTATCAGATTGCAATTTTGTGTAATTAAATATTATTTATTTGTGTTTATTTAAATTGCACAGGTACATTACACTTGAAGCAACATTGAATTCAGAATAACAATACAGTTCGTCCATACAATACAAAGGTTTCAGCATTATCAGTACAGTTTCTGTTGACCAATGTGCCGTGGCAAATTTCACCATTCCATATCACTTTTCCTCTATTCATCATTGCTGCACTGCATGTATTCACAATCCTAATTTATTCCCAGCAGTCTGTCCAATACCATATCCTCTGGAGCCAAGCCTGGCGTATCCAGCCATTTTTCACAGAGTTTCTCAAATTTTTGAGGGATACCTCTGTGTTGATAGATCAGTTTTTCCATCCTTAAAGTCCTACCTATATTTGTAATCCATTCCTTTATGGTCGGGGGTTCCTCTGCCCGCCAATGTATCATAATTAGCTTCCTGGCCTGGAATAGGACTCTGTGTACTGCCTCCCTGCAGCTTTCCCCCCATCCATATTCTCCCAGAGCACCCAAGAGGCAGGCTCTCGGATCCTGCGGGAGTGATATTTGGAACACAGTGTTGACTGTGGTCACCACCGCGTTCCAGTAAGTGTGCAATTTGGGGCAGCGCCACAGCATATGAATGAGGCTCCCGTGTTCTCTTTTACATCTGGTGCATATGGGATCTAATTGCGGGTTCATCAAGTGCAGCCTGTGGGGGGTATAGTACGTTCTGAGAAGGATGTATAGTTGAGTTAATCGTTGTGAAATATTTAGGGAGCTGCTACCCACCGCCTGGCATATTTCTTCCCACTGTTCCCCGTCTAAGGGTCCCGTGTCAGCCTCCCATTTCTCCCTGACCCCCAGAGGATGCCGCTCCATCACAGATTGTAGCAGGATGGCGTAGCATTGGGATATAAATCCTTTCGATGAGGCAGCCTCCTCCAAGAGACGGAAAGCAGGGACCTGTGACAGCCGCCACTCTGAGGAGCGACTCTGCGCTACCACAGCATGTCGAAGCTGAATATAATGGAATTGCATAGACGCTGGAAGATTATATGTGTTCTGCAGGTCTGCAAACGGGCGAAGTATCCCGTTGCAGAATATTTGTTTCAAGTGTGTGATCCCCGCTTTCCTCCATTTTTCTCCTGACTGTAACTTGGCCAGTTCTGTGTAAGTGTCATTCTACCAAATTGGACTATATTCCGTGTAGCCGTCTGCCTTTTGAATGTATTTGGCCTTATTCCAGACTTTCTGAATTAGGTTAAGGGTAGGAAATCTCTTGTGTGGTTTGGCGAAGGACAAAGCCTCCAATGCCATGGGTACAGGGCCTCTACGGACATTGTGCAGCATTAAAGTGTGTGACGAGCTTGGTGTAGCACTGTCTCCCCCCTCCGGTATTGGGAACATCCCTACAAGATGCTGCAGCTGTGCAGCCAGGTAATAGAGCCAGGGATTCGGCATTGCCAATCCCCCACTGTCTTTAGGCCTTTGCAAGTGTTCTAATTTGATCCTAGGGCGTTTCTCCTTCCATATGAGACTGCGGAAAATGGCATTTATAATGTGAAATGTTTTTAAGGGGATGACCATAGGGGTGTTATGAAGGAGGTATAGCAGTTGCGGCATAAGGATCATCTTAATTAGATTCACCCTACCCGCAACCGAAAGAAAGAGTGTCTTCCATGTTTTAACTTTGTCCCTGAACTTTATCAGCATTGGGGCAACATTTAGGTGTATAAAGTCCCTGGGTTTGGCAGAGATATGGATGCCCAAGTACTTGAAGGTCGTGGCCACTGGTATAGGACAGGCGGAATTAATAATTTGTGTATCATCTCCATCCAGCAGGAGTAGCGCAGACTTGGACCAGTTAATTAACAGTCCGGAAAACTTCCCAAATTTAGTAATAGTGGCCATGGCTTCTTTCAGTGAGGCATCCGTATCTCCCAATAAGAGTAGAGTGTCATCCGCATAAAGCATGACCTTTTCATGTAAATTCTTGTATTGGAATCCCACTATGCTCTGGTTGGCCCTAATCCCCATGGCCAGTGGCTCGATTGCCAGGGCGAAGAGGAGGGGGGACAGGGGGCATCCCTGTCTCGTACCCCTCCTCAACTCAAATTCTCTAGAGAGTGATCCCGATCCCCTAATGGCTGCCCGGGGCTGACTGTATAGGAGTTTTACCCAGGCGATATAATTGGGGCCGAACCCAAATTTCAGTAGGACCGCCCACAAATAGTTCCAGTCTATACTGTCGAATGCTTTAGTGGCGTCCAGTGACAGCAGAGCCCTGCTACCCATGTTGTCCGCCTGTGTCTGCATGTTGAGATAGAGCCTCCTTAGATTTACTGCAGTAGATTTATTGGGCATGAAGCCTGCTTGGTCTCCATGCACAATAGATGTGATCACCCCGTTTAGTCTGACGGCCAGTGCCTTAGCCAGAATTTTTACATCACTTTGAAGCAAAGAGATCGGACGGTAAGACCCAGGGTCTGTGGGGTCCTTCCCAGGTTTCAGTAGGAGAACTATGTTTGCTTTTGACATAGACTGAGGGAGGTTACCCCCTGTTTTGGCTGCATTGAAGACCTGGGTGAGCTGCGGTATTAGTACTTCAGCGTATTGCTTGTAAATTTCTATAGGAAGTCCATCCTCCCCCGGGGCTTTGCCACTAGGAAAGGTCCCTGCAGCTGCCTGCAGTTCCTCCGATGTAAGTGGGGCCTCCAGGAAGTCCCGCTGGCTAGCGGAAAGTTCCGGGAAGTCCAACTGGTTCAGGTATATATCCAAGTCTTCTTGGGCATACGCCTGACCCGGACAGTACAGAGTTTCATAAAACCTAGTAAGTTCCTGCATTATTAGATCTGGCTGACTCACCAGAGTGCCCGCTGGGGTCCTAATTGCCCCTATAGTTGGCGAGCGTTGATGAGAGGCAGAGATCCGCGCCAAGAGGCGCCCAGTCTTCTCCCCCTCCTCAAAGAACGCCTGTTGCTTAAAAAAGCGTTTTTTTTTTTTTCAGCCGAGGAGGATAGCAGGTGTTGATACGCACTCTGTGCAGCCTGCCATGACTCCTTATTCAACTCGGTGGGGTTATCTATGTATGTCTGTTCTAGCTCTTGAGTTTTAGTTTCAACCTCCTGCAATAGAGCTGTCGAGTCCCGCTTCACTTTGTTCATTTCAACAATCAACACTCCCCGTAAATGCGCCTTGAAGGCGTCCCATTGTATTATTCTGGAACCATTTGGATCTTGGAGGGCAAAGAACCCGCGCATGCTCCCCTCAATCTCCTCATGGGAGCGAAATAATTTCAGCCAAAAGGCGTTAAATTTCCAGGGGGCTCTAGGCATATTGTTGGGAGGGGCCACTATAAGTTGAACCACCAAAGACGAGTGGTCAGAAATACTACGGGGTCTATGAGTGAAGTCTGCCACATACGGGAGCATGCTCAGGTTCCCCACCCCCAAATCAATCCTGGACAAAGAGCCATGAGTTTTGGAAAAGCATGTAAATTGTTTTGCGTCCGGGTTACGGTGTCGCCAGACATCAACCCATCCCACCTCTTGCAACAACCGCGCCAGGGGGGTGCCCCTGGAGAAGGCAGAGGGTCTAGGGCTGGGGTGCCTATCCGCCACCAAATCCAGACAGCAGTTAAAATCCCCGAGTACAAGCAACGGCACATCAGGCCTACCATCCAGAAAAGTCAGGAGGAGCCCGAGTACCGCCGTGGGGGGATGTAAATGCAAGCCAATACACATACCAACGTATTAAATCTACAGTGTAAAAAGACAAATCTCCCCTCCTTATCTATAACACTTTCAAATTCCTGGTAGTCCAGGGCAGCATGTATCAATACACTCACCCCCCTTGAAAAGGAGGTGTGTGTAGAGTGGTAGGCTTTCCCTACCCATGAATATCGTAAAAAACATTCTGTTTCAGTGGTCAAATGTGTTTCTTGGAAACAGATTACCCCAGGGAGAAATTTCTTCAAGCACATGAAAGTCATAGTCCTCTTTAAGGGGGAATGTAGGCCCCGAATGTTCCAAGATACCAAGGGGATTTTAGCCATGTATCCTAATCATGAATGTCCTGTGGCGGATTATGTGTGGGTGCAAACATACATACGGTCCAGCAAATAAACGTGTGGGCAGTCTCCTGTGTCCCAGTCTTACAGTGTGTCTTCTGTGTAAACGATCTTGGTATTCCTCCTTCAAGTGGTGTACCTGGTACGGCCAACAGTAGCCAAAAAATAAAATGTTAGTGAAACTTGTAGCCCAAATAGGCCTGTAAACCTGGTCCTCTGCCAACCGGGCAGGGTAAACAACTTTGGCGCCCTTCTGGCGCCCATCGCATGCGACAGTCACTTTAAGTTGTAACGTCGTTGTAACCATAGTGCTCTCTTGGTGCTTTGTAGTATATTGTAGTATATTGTCCCCCAGCCAGGGAGTGTCAACTGAACCAAATATGTGGGGGTTCATCCCCCTAGTAAACAAGAGAGGTGAAGGAGCATTTGCCCATCCGTGAGCTTATGCGTTTACCAAACAACGTGTCTGCGGCAGTGTCAGTCCTCATCCTCCTGTGCACGTCTTTGCAGGGCCTGTTCGTTGCGGTCGAGCCAGGATGCGGCCTCTTTGGCAGACTCAAAGAATTGGGCTTGGCCTCTGACTGCTATTCTAAGTTTAGCAGGGTACAACATGGCATATGGTATTTGTAGGGTCCTGAGTCGACGCTTAACATCCTGGAATTTGGCTCTGCGCCTCTGAACATCTGCTGAAAAGTCTGGGTAAAAGGACACCCGGGCCCCATTGAACTGAATGTTTGCTTTCTCTCTGGCTTGGCGGAGTACTGCCTCTCTGTCACGATAATGTAGTATTCTTGCAAGGAACGACCTGGGGGGGGCCCCCTGGTGGTGGGGGGCGGGAGGGCACTCTGTGTGCCCTTTCCACCCCAAATAGTGGGGAAAATGCATTTTTACCGAAAACTTCCAGGAGCCATCCTTCTATATATGCAGTGGGGTCTCTGCCCTCCACCTTTTCTGGCAGACCCACTATGCGAACATTGTTCCTGCGCAAACGATTTTCCAAATCCTCTGCACGATCGAATGCATCTCGTGCCATTTGCAGGGCAGCTCTAGCATCCTGGGCCATGGGTTGCACATAGTCCTCCATTTCACTGACCCTACTTTCCACCGCAGTGGTGCGTTCCCTAATTTTCTGCATGTCTTGTCTTAATAGGGACACATCCTCCCTGAGGCCCCCAAACTGCTCTTTCAGGGTGTTAACAGATGCTGTACAGTTATGCACTGCCTTAAGTATGTCTGCCAAGGTGGGCTGCGGGTCTTCCTGGGAGTCTTGGGCCTGTGAGTCCGTGCCTGGGGCTGCAACCCCTTCCCCCTCCTCCTCACCCCAGCATGCAGGGCCTTGTACTGGCTGCAGGCTTTGCGGCCTATGTATTTGGTCACTGGCGCGGGACGACTGCTCCGGGCCTCCTGTCCCTGACAGTCTCTGGGCATAGTATAGCATGTCCTTTGGGCCTTCTTTCCCCACAGATTTGGGAGGTTTACTTGCCTTGTGGCTTGATTTGTCCGGGCCTCGTGGCGTCCCTTTCCCTGTGAGCGCGGCTGCGCCATCTTGGATTTCTGGGCTTGCTGCTTCCATCTGGCTTTTTCGGGACATTCCTCTGGTACAGAGGGCCGGCGGTGGTTCCACAGGGGTCTCCTGAGGGCAGGTGTGCAGCATAGGGCGCTCAGAGCTCGGTTAGGTGGCTGGGGGAGGATCGGTGCCGGATCAACGCCGGGAGCTGTGGGAGATGCGTCCTCTCACATGCCGGTCTTGGCCACGCCCCCCGCTATTTTTTTACTTGAAAATGCAAAACGTTTGGTGCAAAGTCTGGGTTATTTTACTGGTTAAGTTATGTAGCCAGCAACATGGGGAAGGAGACAATGCCCTCTGCACAGTGCAGACCACAATGACCGAGCTGCACCATGACTGCAGAGGGATTGGGGCATCCTCTCACCTCCCACTTACTATAGCTGGACTTTGCAGACACCTCAGGGAAAGATACAGCTAGTGCCACTTCTACAGCAAGAGTGCAGCTGTATCACAGGGACCAGTGAGGGGGTTCATCGCCCAATGCGCCCATCATAAGCACTGTTAGAAAGACATTAAGCACATTGCATCTGTGTCTTACTTATTCTGCACCTATACCCCCCCTGAAAACTGCACCCACGCCATTTCCACTGCACCACTGCTACTCTACACCAACTGCTGGCTTGTTAGGAGTGCACCAATGCTTCTTAAAGGACCACTATAATAGCCGGCAGAACAATATAAAAAACTGCTGCCCCATTAAATCAACCCACATGGCCTTTGTTCCCCCTATGTCAATATAATTTCCCCACATACAGTGTATACTAGTCTGCCTACCTAGCTTAAACACCATTAATGCACTCTGGCAGTATAGCTGCTGTATTTGGTAGCGTAAGTTATGTTACTGCTCATTGCTGTACCTAAGGTGGCCTTGCTACAGTTTATGTTGATCTAAAACCAAGATGCCATTTTATGCTTAGTCTTTATCAATCCTCCTTATTTATACTAAGGGTGTTAACACTATTGCTGGTTCAACCATATGCTTGTTTGTTACCACTTCGTTTAGTGACAATATATTAGGTTTGCTTTTATTGATTTTCAGTGCGAGCATAAGTTTACATATTCCACTTGGCATGTCTGGAGGGGCTCAGGTTCTTAAGGAGGTCGAGGCAAAGAAAAAGGGACTCATTCTCTCCAGTGGCTCCTACGGGGGTAGTGCTACAGTTACATGCATGAAAAAGTATTAGGCTACTTTCACACTGGAGCGGTGGGGGCGCTGGCGGTAAAGCGGCGCTATATTTAGTGCCGCTTTACCGGCGTTTTAGCGGCGCATTTCGGCCGCTAGCGGGGTGGTTTTACCCCCCGCGAGCGGCCGAAAAAAAAAAAAAAAAAAAAAAAAAAAAAAGGGTCAATACCGCCCGCAAACCGCCGCTGCGGCGGCGTTTTGTGGGCGGGTTCGGCGCGCTGCCCCATTGTTTTCAATGGGACCGGGCACTATAGGAGCAGTAAATATACCGCTCCTATAGCGAGCCAAAGATGCGGCTTGCAGGACATTTTCCAGCGTCCTGCAAGCGCACCGCTTCAGTGTGAAAGCCCTCGGGCTTTCACACTGAAGACACAGCAACAGCTGTTTCGGGTCGGTTTGCAGGCGCTATTTTTAGCGCAATAGCGCCTGCAAACCGCCCCAGTGTGAAAGGGGTCTTAAAGTTGTTCAATAACAAAAATAGTAAACAAGGCTACTTTTACTATTTTGAATGCTACATTGACAAGAAGTAGGCTTCTCAAGTATGTTGTTTAATTTGTTATGTTAACCTGTCAGAATTGCCAAAGCTAAGGTTCTATGCCTTTCTGCTAATTTGGCATGAGCCTTCCCATCTTTTGGAAAATTGTTATTTACATCTCACTGAAATTGAAAGCATTTCTAAGAAGAAGAAGAAATGTAAAATAGAATACCCTGCTGTGCCCTTGGCTTATCAGTCTGTAGTGCATCCCAGATAACAAGGATAACTTGCCACAAGTTTAGGGCAGTGTTGAATTATCTGTTAACTTGCTTCACATTTTCTTTGGCAAGTTGTACACTCTCAGAGCACTTGAAGCACAAGTTCTAGTTGACACTTTTCCAATTTGTAGGAAATTTGCGTGTCATGTCTCTAGCAAGAGCAAAGTTGCAGTGGTGAGTCTACAGCAAGAGCTCTGCAAGTCTTCAGCATGACAATTCAGCCACAGTGACCCCTGTGGTGGGATGACTATTGCACAACATAACTGAATCAGAACTTGCAGCAGACTTGCAGAATGTTTGCAAAGAACGTTGATCTGGAGTCATGCAATGCGGACTTGCTGCAATTGTGCAACAAACTTGTGAAGTCTGGCAAGTCTAGCAATAGCTTAGCAAGTCAAACTTTTCAAACTTGCAGCACAATTGCATGCTATCTGGGATAGAGGCAGTCTATCGGCACCTATGCCAACAAGCAATTAAGAGGAATTGCCCAAAAGAGATGAAGGCTATGGTGGAAGGCAGAAATCAGCGTAAACATACTCTGACTCTACATACAGCCCTTAGAACCTTAGAAAGCCTGTGAGTTACACCTCATTGAGAAACCAGAGCTTACCAATCATGCAGAGACTTCAGCCTTTCCACACAACAAGCTAAAGTTTGTGCACAAGTAGCACCTGATTTTTCAAAATGACACTTTATACTGTTATCATGGCATCCCTGGTCTAATAAAAAACAGGGATAAATCACGATCAAAGGGAAAGGTGACAATTCATAGACTCATAAAAGTTTATTGCAAAAATTGTGCTTTTATGGCAGTAACAAGAAAGTTCTGGCTGCTCATATAAAGTAGGGTGAACACAAGTGGCAGATCTGTAGGGATTTGAAACTTAAAGCACTGTTACCTGGTCTTTAAGGCTTACAAAGTACTGCTCCTTTCCTTGCCTTTTGGATAGCAGAGCAAAAGAAAGACATATGCAACAAAGGACTGGCCAAAAAGAAAAAAAGATATTTCCTGGAAAAAGCAATATGAAATAAAAAGAAAAATCATACCACGCTTATATAAAATACAGTGGTAAGCCAATAATAGCTAGTCCAAAACAGACACATGAGAGTTTATCATAGAATGTGATAAAAACAAACGATCACAAAAAAAATTACTAGAGCTGTAATAGTACTCAGCACATATTAAGTACATAAATAAATGTTTAGCCAAAAATACAAACTCCTCCATTATACTTTATACTAAATTCAAAGAAATCCTCAGGGCTTTCTCCACCACCTTTCAGGATTTTTTTTCTTGCAGCTAGCCATGGGCATTTATCACTTCCCATTCTTGTATGCAGACATGATATCCCATTGCAAATGTAGGGACTGTAAGATACACTCTTATTGGTTCAGGTGGGATAGAGTACCAGGTGAAAACAAGAGACCATATGAAAATAGCAACAATTGTACAGACCATGTAAGCAAAGAAACCAAATAGGTTGTTTAATATATTTACAAAGCTACATAAAATTAAAACAAATTTTATGGTCAGGACAGGTGCAGGCCAGTCATGTTCCTCCACCCCAAGCACTCTCATCCATGTTTTTATGGACCTTGCATTGTGCACTGGCCCAAATCATTTGGTGGAGGGGGGATGATGGTGTGGGGTTGTTTTTCAGCGATTGGGCTTGGCCCCTTAGTTCCGGTGAAGGGAACACTTAACGCATCAGTATACCAAGACATTTTGGACAATTTCATGCTTCCAACTTTGTGCGAATAGTTTGGGGATGGCCCCTTGCTGTTCCAACATGACTGAACACCAGTGCACAGAGCAAGTTCTATAAAGACATCAATGAGCAAGTTTGGGGAGGAGGAACTTTACTGGCCTGCACAGAGTCCTGATCTCAACCCGATAGAACACCTTTGGGATGAATTACAGTGGAGACCACGAGCCAGGCCTTCTCGTCTAACATCAGTGCCTGACCTCACAAATGTGCTTCTGGAGGAATGGTCAAACATTCCCATAGACAAACACCTAAACCTTGTGGACAGCCTTCCCAGAATAGTTGAAGCTGTTATAGCTGCAAAGGGTGGGCCAACTCAATATTGAACCCTACGGACTAAGACTGGGATGCGATTAACAAATTCATGCAAAATCATGTACCTGTACATCATTTTGTTGAAGTGGTTGTACCAGGGTGATGCCTGTAGCCAAAGGCATCACCCGCTACCATTTTATAGAGCTGGCGGTCGGCTTTCTCATGATAACAGATGTGGCTAATGAGCCGCTCTGCCATTATCACAAGGAGCAAGAGGGGACGTCCCCCTCCCGCTGCCGCTCCACCCGGGTCTTCCGTCTGACCCCTCCATAAATCGTACCTGTCACTGCCTATTACTGTCAAAAGTGATCAGATTTTTTATTTTTTTAAGGGACAGTGTTAAATAAAAAAATTAAAAAAGTAAGAAAACGTGCACCAAAGAAAACGCATACATACGTCACGTCACGTCTGCAAATGTAAACAGTGTTCACATCACACATGTGAGGTATCGCGGCGATTGTTAGAGCGAGAGTAATAATTCTAGCAAAAGACCTCCTCTGTAACTCTAAACTGATAACCATTAAAACATTTAAAACCTCACCAACTGTGCCCTTGGCTTATCAGTCTGTAGTGCATCCCAGATATTAAGGATAACTTGCCACAAGTTTAGGGCAGTGTTGAATTATCTGTTAACTTGCTTCACATTTTTCTTGGCAAGTTGTACACTCTCAGAGCACTTGAAGCACAAGTTCTAGTTGACACTTTTCCAATTTGTAGTAAATTTGCGTGGCAAGTCTCTAGCAAGAGCAAAGTTGCAGTGGTGAGTCTACAGCAAGAGCTCTGCAAGTCTACAGCATGAAAATTCAGCCACAGTGACCATTGTGGTGGGATGACTATTGCACACCATAACTGAATCAGAACTTGCAGCAGACTTGCAGAATGTTTGCAAAGAACGTTGATCTGGAGTCATGCAATGCGGACTTGCTGCAATTGTGCAACAAACTTGTAAAGCCAGCAAGTCTAACAATAGCTTAGCAAGTCAAACTTTTCATCTCTGTGTGATGGGACTACACTTTCACTTTAGGTGCTTCAAGTCCTATAGGTGCTTCTGGGAACAAAATATATGATCTCTGTGTGATGGGACTAACACACTTCAAGTCCTAAGAAAATATAGGTCTGTGTGATGGGACTAACACACTATCAAGGCCTATACTGGGAACACATCTCTGTGTGATGGACTAACACACTTCAAGTCCTATAGGTGCTTCTGGGAACAAAATATATGACACTTCTCTGCATTCTGGGAACAAACTATATGATCTCTGTGTGGACTAACACACTTCAAGTCCTATAGGTGCTTTCTGGGAACAAAATATATATGATCTGTGTGATGGGACTAACAAACACACTATAGGTGCTTCTGGGAACAAAATATATGTGATAAGAAAATATAGGTCTGTGTGATGGACTAACACACTTCAAGTCCTATATGTGCTTCTGGGAACAAAATATATGATCCTCTGTGTGATGGGACTAACCCACAACACACTGGAACAAAATATATGATCTCTGTGTGATGGGACTAACACACTTCAAGTCCTATAGGTGCTTCTGGGAACAAAATATATGATCTCTGTGTGATGGGACTAACACACTTCAAGTCCTATAGTGTGCTTCTGCTTCTGGGAACAAAATATATATCTCTGTGTGATGGGACTCACACTTCAAGTCCTATAGGTGCTTCTGGGAAGACAAACTTGCAGCACAATTGCATGCTATCTGGGATAGAGACAGACTATCGGCACCTATGCCAACAAGCAATTAAGAGGAATTGCCCAAAAGAGATGAAGGCTATGGTGGAAGGCAGAAATCAGCGTAAACATACTCTGACTCTACATACAGCCCTTAGAACCTAAGAAGGCCTGTGAGTTACACCTCTTTGAGAAGCCAGAACTTACCAATCATGCAGAGACTTCAGTCTTTCCACACAACAAGCTAAAGTTTGTGCACAAGTAGCACCTGATTTTTCAAAATGACACTTTATACTGTTATCATGGCATCCCTGGTCTAATAAAAAATAGGGATAAATCATGATCAAAGGGAAAGGTGCCAATTTATAGACTCATAAAAGTTTATTGCAAAAGTTGTGCTTTTTTTACAGCAGTAACAAGAAAGTTCTGGTTGCTCAAATAAAGTAGGGTGAACACAAGTGGCAGATCTGTAGGGATTTGAAACATAAAACACTGTTACCTGGTCTTTAAGGCTTACAAAGTACTGCTCCTTTCTTTGCCTTTTGGATAGCAGAGCAAAAGAAAGACATATGCAACAAAGCACTGGCCAAAAAGAAAAAAAGATATTTCCTGGAAAAAGCAATAAGAAATAAAAAGAAAAATCATACCACGTTTATATAAAATACAGTGGTAAGCCAATAATAGCTAGTCCAAAACAGACACATGAGAGTTTATCATAGAATGTGATAAAAACAAACAATCACAAAAAAATTTACTAGAGCTGTAATAGTTCCCAGTACATAAATAAATGTTTAGCCAAAAATAAGAACTCCTCCATTATACTTTACACTAAATTTAAAGAAATCCTCAGGGCTTTCTCCACCACCTTTCAGAATTTTTTTTCTTGCAGCTAGCCAGGGGCATTTATCACTTCCCATTCTTGTATGCAGACACGATATCCCATTGCAAATGTAAGGACTGTAATGCCGCGTACACACGAAGGGACTATCCCGTGGGATTGTCTGCTGGACTCGAGTCCGCCAGACAATCCCCTCGTGTGTGGGCGCTGGCGGACTTTTTGGCGCCAAAAGTCCGGCGGACTAGGTTTTAAGTTTTGTTTTAAAATTATCCGCTGGACTTGGCAGTCCGGCGGACAATCCTGCCGTTAGTATGCTAGTCCGCCGGACTTTTGAAATGAACGGACTTGCCGCTCATCGGAAAGTCCGTTCATTTAGCACGTGACTTCAGGTAGACGGAGCTAGCGAAGGCAGTGAATGCCGCCGCACTAGCCCCGTCACCTGGCATGGATTTAAAGGGAATCCCCACGCCGAAAAAACGGCGTGGGGGTCCCCCCAAATCCATCTCAGACTATTATCCGAGCACGCAGCACGGCCGGCCAGGAAAGGGGTGGGGATGAGCGAGCGCCCCCCCTCCTGAGCCATACCAGGCCGCGTGCCCTCAACATGGGGGGTGCCCTGGGGAAAGGGGGGCCGTGCGGCCCCCCCCACCCAAAAGCACCTTGTCCCCATGTTGATGAGGACAAGGGCCTCTTCCCGACAACCCTGGCCGTTGGTTGTCGGGGTCTGCAGGCATGGGGCTTATCGGAATCTGGGAGCCCCCTTTTATAAAACTACTAAGTGACTAAGTGTCGGAGCCAAGATTCTTTAACCAAGTCTTTAACGGGACCCCTATGACGGACACAGGGAAAAGGTGAGGTAACGGTAAGCCCAATCAAAAATCAGCAGCTCCTTCGGGGGTTAGTGCTACATGTATAATTTTTGAAACATCAAAATATGTATTCATACATCTATTTTGCTACAGAAAAATGGTTTAGTTGCTTTGTCTTTCCTTCTTTGCTCATAGGGAGATCAGAAGACAATATTGGAACAGCAGCACTTCAGGAAAGAATGGACGATGCTGATAAGAAAGTCTATGTATAATATTCCTGTGGTGTACCTCATTTAGAAAATTACATAAAATTCAGCTTGAATCTTCTCAATATACAAAGATAATATGTATATAACACAAATAAAAGTATGTGTTGGAATTATAAATTCTAAAGCAGTTGGTGGGAAAGGAGATCAATAGAGAAATTGAGAAGCTCAAGACCTTTAGATATATTTCTCATGTTGAGCACCAGGATCAATTAAATCAGCTACTCATACACAAGTAAAAAAGCATGTTGGGTTCCATTGGGCATTCACATATTCACATATTCATGGTGCCAATATAATGGTACTTCAAGGGAAAAGTTTATAGGCTTTTATTTTTCTGTACAGTTATTGTAAATAGTAGCAAGACAAAAGTCCAGATCGTACCCTACAGTGGATGGTACCCTCCTTCTTTCTAAAGGGAAGGCATTCAATCAATTATCAAGCTATTGCTTTAGATTTAAAGTATAGTACATTTTAAATACTCAGCATGCTTTCTGACCTAAGTATAGTTGCAATAAAGAAAAGAAAAAGCTTGATATTAAAGCACAACTCAAGTAACAAAAACAAAACACTCACTCATGATTTAAAGACAGGACCCACCAATGATTTGTCAGGGTTATGAGGTCACTAGAAGGGTGCTTGTTCATTGATTGATACTCTCTTTAAATCACGGAATGAATGCTTTGTAACGTGTCACATAGCAGATGAAAGGGCTCCAAAACCTTGCATACCTATGTGATTTCTCAATAAAATGTCTGAGCTTTGCAACAAACTTTCTTTAGCACTTCCCTTCTTCACTAAATTATTTTATTTTTAACTGCTTTCCAACCAGCCGCCATCATTATACTGCGTCAGGTTGGCACAGCTGAGCGAATCGCCGTAGGTGTACGTTGGCCGCTTTAAGAGCTATAGGAGGTGCGCGCGCCCGTGGCGTGACACCGGAGCCGATGCCTGTGGCTGGTGGCCGTGACTTCTGCCGGCCACCCGTGATCACTCCTTGGAGAGCCAGAATGGAGATCTGTCAATGTAAACAGACAGATCTCCATTCTGTCAGGGAGAGATCTACTGTCATAGTGATCAGGAACAGCGATCTCTCTCTACTCCCAGTCAGTCCACTCCCCCCACAGTTAAAAACACCTTCCTAGGGAACACTTAACCCCTTGATCGCCCCCCAGTGTTAATCCCTTCCCTGCCAGTGACATTTATACAGTAATCAGTGGCTATTTTTAGCTCTGATCACTGTATAAATGTCAACGGTCAAAAAAGTGTCAAAAGTGTCCGATCTGTCACCAAAAAATTAAATAAAATGTCACAGTCCCGCTAAAAATCGCTGATCACCGCCATTACTAGTAAAAAAAAAAAAAATGTATATAAATAAAAATGCCATAAATACATATTTATATACCTCTATTTTGTAGATGCTATAACTTTTGCGAAAACCAATCAATATACGCTTATTGACATTTACCAAAAATATGTAAAGAATACATATTGGCCTAAACTGATGAAGAAATTTGTTTTTTATTTTTTTGGGATATTTATTATAGTAAAAAATAAAAAGATATTGTTTTTTTTTCAAAATTGTCACCCTTTTAGAAACCACGTGATCAAATACCACCAAAAGAAATCTTTATTTGTTGGAAAAAAAGGACATCAACTTAGTTTGTGTACAACGATGCATGACCACACAAAGGTCAGGAAGTGGGTAAATCCTTCTGGGGCTGAAGTGGTTAAACTGTACACATATATTGTTACAATAGGTCTATCTGTATGATGTCACAGATCATTTTCCCTTTAATCTTCCTTTTGCAGTTTTCAGGTCCTGAATGTTGCAGATAAAAATGTCAGGTAATGATGTAGCACTGCTCTCTGTGGCACTCTTTTGGGAACACAGAGCAATCTAATGTTGTCCCCTCTGGATGGTGGGTCCTTGATGTACAGAGCTCACAAGAAGTGTTAATTAATCAACCCAGAAGAGGACTGAAACTGGATCAAAGATAGGGTGAACATTGCAGTGAGACCTGCTTTTCATTTTACTGGTTCAGAGCATTGAATTTTTTTAACATGTTTGATTAATATAAAGTTGGATTTTAATGAAGAAAAAAATGTATGTAACTGAAATATTTTAAAGAGCTTCATAATTTAAATAAGGCACATTTATAATAGATGCATGCTGATGGCATTTACTTTATTCTGCAGGATATTTAATTTTTCTCTATGCAAGCTGTGACATGTGCGATGCAAGCCAACATTTCAATTAGGATTTCATAGAGCTCTCCAAATCTTTTTTTGAATAAATAAAACTAAAAAAATTCCCAGAGAGTTCAACAAGTTATGATAATCAACTGAAGGAGTTACATTTTCTCACTAAGCTTCGAAGGGAAAATTCATCCATATAGATTCCTTTTCATACAAGGCAGATTTAGTCGCTAAAGGCATTGCAAAGACCTTCAGAAGTAATCCAATATTTATTTCTTTATATCTTAAATCTAAATGCTGCCACAGAGTTTGAAACAGATTTTGTTTTTCTTTAGCTGCCCTGTGCTGAAAGCCTCTTGAAGCTTCCAAGAGCTGTAAAAACGTGACGTGGCTTCAACCTTCAGCTAAGTGGTGCCAAAGGAAGTTTAAATCAAGTGCTTTTCCTAAAACGTCTTTTTAAGAAAAATCATGGAGTGTTTTGCAAAATGCGAATTAACAAGCAATCGGTTGCAGAGGGAGTCTTCTCTCCAAGAGAGCTAATCAAATCCGACAGGTTGAATAGTGCAAAGATAATGGGCTGAGTTGACCAATGGCTTTAAAGCAGAAGCTGATTAACGTTACGGCACTAAAACTCTGAAATATATGTCCATGGGAGCAATATGTTCAGACTGTCAAGTGTGAAGATGTCAAAGGATTTACAGCAAAACAGTTATGAATCCAAACAGATGCTTTGAATTTGTTTTCTATGAATGTAACTGCACATTCTTAAAGTATATCGAAACTCAAAAATAAAATGTTAACCTTTTACAGTTTACAGGTCCTTAGATACTGTAGCAGAATTTATTTTTAAGACTACGTACATTTTCTACAAGTACAGAAAAACACCTGTTGGAAATATTGTGTCCTAACTTCATGTACAGTATACTGAACTGAAATCTCAAACAATGTTATCAGATTTCTTGGCTCTCTTAAGTGAGCTGCAAAGTACTGGCTCTCTGTGTAATGTGGATGAGGAGAGGGGGAAGTTTTTGATGTCTAAATCAGGACAGCAGTCTAGGGTGACAATGCCGATCCGCCACAGTTATGACCTGTAGACACCATAAGATTTTCCGACAACAAAATCCATGGGATTTTTTCCGATGGATGTTGGCTCAAACTTGTCTTGCATACACACGGTCACACAAAGATGGTCAGAAATGCCAAACGTCAAGAACGCGGTGACGTACAACACATACGACTAGCCGAGAAAAATGAAGTTCAATAGCCAGTGCTGCTCTTCTGCTTGATTCCAAGCATGCGTGGCACTTTGTGCGCCGGAATTGTGTACACACAATCAGAATTTCCGCCAACAGATTTTGTTGTCAGTAAATTTGAGAACCAGATCTCAAATTTTGTGTGACGGAAATTCCTATGGAAAATGTATGATGGAGCCTACACACGGTCGGAATTTCCGACAACAAGGTCCTATCACACATTTTCCATCGGAAAATCCTATCTTGTGTACAGGGCATTACAGTGCAGAAACACTATAAGACAGGACGTCTGTTATTGACATGCTCACCAGGTGGAAATAAAGCAAAAGATCCCAGCTAAATAGAAAGTAATGCAGCCAATAGATCTAAGCACTAGTAAGCTACAACACATTCCATTTTTGTTTTGGATACATTTTAACTTTCTTTGAATAAGGTATATATTGCTACACACTGAAGTCTACAAACGTTTCATGTAAAGTGAGTATTCTGTATTCTCTATTCCCTATATTTATAAAGAAGCAAATGTGTTTGCAACTGGCAAAGCATTGGTTGCATTTAGAGAGCACAATTCACAATTTCCAGGAAGATTGTCCTGGACATTTAACTTTTAACCACTTTAAGACCGGGCCTCTTTTTTAGATGTGGTGTTTACAAGCTAAAGCGAAAGTAAACCCATTGATTTAACAGTCTAAAAAAAAAAGGCATGCCGTGAATGCTAACTGCACATTGGCTGTGCTCTCAACCAAACAGTCAAACCATCCAATGGCTGGTGTCATAACGGATCACATGTGCAGCACTGTGGCAGTTGAAGATTAAACAGAGGCAAAGATGGCAGCTTCCTTGGCTGAAAACGATAGGGGGGTTTACTTCCACTTTAAAAACATAATTTTTTTTGCTAGAAAAAATTACTTAGAACCCCCAAACATTATAATTTTTTTTCTAACATCCTAGAGAATAAAATGGTGGCCGTGGCAATACTTTCTGTCACACCGTATTTGCGCAGCGGTCTTACAAGCGCACTTATTTTTTTTAAAAATACACTTTTTTGAATAAAAAAATAAGACAACAGTAAAGTTAGCCCAATTTTTTTTATATTGTGAAAGATAATGTTACGCCAAGTAAATTGAAACCCAACATGTCGCGCTTCAAAATTGCGTCCGCTCGTGGAATGGCGACAAAATTTTACCCTTAAAAATCTCCGTAGGCGACTTTTATAAAATTCTACCGGTTGCATGTTTAGCGTTACAGAGGAAGTCTAGGGCTAGAATTATTGCTCTCACTCTACCGATCGCGGCGATACCTCACATGTGTGGTTTGAATGCTGTTTTCATATGCAGGCGCTACTCGCGTATGCGTTCCCTTCTGCATGCAAGCTCGGTGGGACGCGGCGCGCTTAAAAAAACATTTTTTTTTTCTTATTTATTTTACCTTTTATTTTTTATTTTTACACTGTTTTAAAAAAAATTGTGTCACTTTTTTTCCTATTACAAGGAATGTAAACATCCCTTGTAATAGAAAAAAGCAAGACAGGACCTCTTAAATATGAGTTCTGGGGTCAAAAAGGCCTCAGATCTCATATTTACACTAAAATGCAATAAATGTTAACCCCTTCCCTGACAGTGTCATTTATACTGTAATCAGTGCATTTTTAAAGCCCCAAAAAAGTGTCAAAAGTCTCTGATCTGTCCGTCGCAATGTCCCAGTACCGCTAAAAATTGCTGATTCCTGCCATTACTAGTAAAAAATAAATTATAATAAAAATGCCATAAATCTTTCCCATAGTTTGTAGACACTTTAACTTTTGTGCAAACCAATAAATATACGCTTATTGTGATTTTTTTTATCAAAAGTATGTAGAAGAATATATTTTGGCCTAAACTGATGAGGAAATTTAATTTAATTTTTTTATTTTGGGGATATTTATTATAGCAAAAAGTATAAAAATATTGTTTTGTTTTTTTTAAATTGTCGCTCTTTTTTTTTTTTAGCACAAAAAATAAAAACAACAGAGGTGATCAAATACCACCAAAAGAAAGCTCTATTTATGGGAAAAAAAGGATGTAAATTGTGTTTGGGAACAGCGATGTATGACCGCGCAATTGTCAGTTAAAGCGGCGCAGTGCCAAATTGTAAAAAGTGCTCTGGTCAGGAAGAGGTTAAAATCTTCCAAGGCTGAAGTGGTTAAAGAAGTTATAAACTCTTTGAAAAAAAAAAAATGTAAGACAAAGACATAATGAGCTAGTATGCATCGCATACTAGCTCATTATGAAATACTTACCTTAGAACGAAGCCCTCCAGCGGCACCCTCACACCGCTGAGACGGCTGACATCTTCCCCCGTGTTTCTTCTGGGTTCACGGACTTCTGGTGCTCTGAGTGGCCCGAGCTGCGATAACATTACTCCCGCACATGCACGCGGGAGCTGCCGGTCACGGCACTGGGCTCTGAACGAACAGCACGAGCAGCCGTTCCTTCAGAGTGCATGTGCCAGTGATTTCACTGGCTGCATGTACAGTAAATAACTCCTAAACGGTGCCTATTTAGGAGATATTTACTGTACACTACCTATAGGTAAGCGTTATTATAGGCTTACCTATATGTAAAATTCAGTAGTAGAGTTCAATTATTATTATTATTATTCATTTACAGGATCTATATAGCGCCAACAGTTTGCATATCGCTTTACAATATAAAGGGGGACAATACACCAACAGTAAAAGAGGGTTAGAAGGGCCCTGCAAGCTTACAATCTAAGACATAATGTATTATTACCTTTCCAACAGCAGCTATTTAGTGTACAGCCGAGGCCAAAAGTTTTGAGACTGACACAAATATATATTTTCACAGTCTGCTGCTTCAGTGTTTTTAGATCTTTTTGTCAGATGTTACTATGGTATACTGAAGTATAATTACAAGCAAGCATTTCATAAGTGTCATAGGCTTTTATTAACAACTACATTCAATTTTAGAAGAGAGTCAATATTTGCAGTGTTGATCCTTCTTTTTCAAGATATCTGCAATTCGTCCTGGCATGCTGTCAATCAATTTCTGGAGCACACCCTGACTGAGCCCATTCTTTCACAATCAATGCTTGGAGTTTGTCATAAATTATGTGTTTTTTTGTTTTGTTCACCCATCTCTTGAGGATTGACCACAAGTTCTCAATGGGATTAGGGTCTGGGGAGTTTCCTGGCCATGGATCCAAAATGTTGACATTTTGTTTCCCAAGCCACTTAGTCATCACTTTTGCAATATGGCAAGGTGTGCCATCATACTGTTCCTGGATGGTTGGGAGAAGTTTCTCTCGGAGGATGTTCTTGTATCATTCTTTATTAATGGCTGTGATCTTAGGCAAAATTGTGAGTGAGCCCACTCCCTTGGCTGAGAAGCAACCCCACACATGAATGGTCTCAGGACGCTTTACTGTTGGCATGATACAGGACAGATGGTAGCGCTCACCTTTTCTTCTCTAGACAATGTATTTTCCAGATGCCCCAAATAATCAGAAAACAGATTCATCAGAGAAAATTACTTTACCCCAGTCCTCAGCAGTAGGGATGGGCCGAACTGACCCCTGTTTCAGTCGCAAAAGAACTTTCAAACACCAGCAAAGTTTGGACCCGAATAAAGAGCCCCATTAAAGTCAATGGGACCCGAACGCCAAAAATCAAAAGTGCCCATTTTGAAGGCTTATATGCAAGTAATTGGGCATACAGTGGTTATAGGGGCCCAGGGGGACATGTATCAATAAAAAAATAGTTAGTGAAAAACATCAGTTTTAAATGAGCAGTGTTTTTTTGATTTTTAAAGTGAAAGCATAAAAATGAAAAATTCCTTCCAAGATAGTGCCTGGGGGTCCCCTTAGTCTACTTGTAAAGTGTCAGATCTTTACCATGTATAGAATCTGCTGCAGCAATAATTGCATTTATAAAGCCCAAAATGTAATTTCCCCTGCAAGCTGCCTTTATTTTTCTCAGCAACAGCTGGGGAGCCAGTGTGTATGATGAGGCCACAATGTAGTGCACTGGGAACAAGTTTCGATATTTTTTGGATACATTCTGGTGTTACTTTGACTTTGGATAGAAGTAATGGATGCGTAAAAATTGATCTTTGGGTGTTGGTGGCGCCTTCCCACCGTAACCCTATAGTGGTAATCTTGATGAAAGCAAGAATTGGCCTTGCTGTAAAAAAATTCAATGATATGCACCAGTCAAACAGGTGCAAAAAAATTGGTCTTTGGGTGTCAGTGGTGTCTTCCCACCGTAACCCTATAGATGTACTCTTGATAAAAGCAAGAATTGGCCTTGCTGTAAAAAATTGCAATAATATCCACCTGTCAAATAAGTGCGGAAAAATTACTCTTTGGGTGTCGGGGGCACCTTCCCACCGTAACCCTATAAAGGTGCTCTTGATGAAGGAAAAAAAAACTGCAATGATATGCACCTGTCAAACAGGTGCTGAAAAATTGGTCTTTGGGTGTTAATTTTGCCTATGAAACATTCTTCCAGATGAATTGATTGAACACCCTCTAAGCTAGGTAGCCTCAAATTTAGTTTTTGCCAGGTTTGATGCGCCTGAGACACAGTTTGCAGATAGCAACAGTGCGATCTGCTGCAGATGTGCTGAAAAAGACCCAGACAGCTGAGCTTTGGGGAGTGGGCCAGGGGAAAACAGCAGCAGAATGTGATGGAATAGGGTGGCTGCTCTCTACTCTTTCTTGATGTTGGCCTCCTTTGGGATTGTGCCGCCTCACTTTCAGTTTCCTTCTCTGCTCAAACCGGCACCTAAGTCGCATCAGTGACCTCATCATTATCATTACCACTGGAGAAAACTTGGTAATACGCTGGGGCTGGGGGAACATGAATGCCAATTTGTCTATCAGTGTTCTCTCTCTCTAGGCTCATGTTCCTGTCATCCTCAACCTCAGAAACAACATTTGAATCCTGTAATGGCTGGGCATCATCCAGGAGCAAGTGGCTGACGTTGTGGTCAAATAACCCAGCTGACTCCTCCATGGCTGATGTTGGGGCTATGGCAGGAATAGATGTGGACAAGGAGGCAGGTTTATCCACTCTGGCAACTGTAGGGAACTTCACACTTGTCTCTGTTTGTGTAACAGAGGATGAGGCGGATGAGGAGGGTTTAGTAAGCCAGTCCACCACCTCCTCTGTATGCTGTGGCTGGATAGCATGGACAAACTCACTAAACAGAGGAAATGATACCCTGCCTGAGGACTGACCACCGCGTTCACCTTTGCCTGTGGATACATTTGTTAGTGGCCCTCTTACAGTGCCAAAGGAATGTCTGCCTCTCCTTGTTGTCCTCCCAGACATTATTGGGAGGGAGAGGGCGGTGCTTGTAAGCAAATGTAAAGAAAAAATGGAAATCTGTACGTAGATGCACGTTAATCAATGTAAAGTGGTGTTTGATGCATTTTAATTTGAGTACTCACACTACACAGACACACTCCATGGATACACTATAATATACTGCAATATAATGTGCCAAACGTACAGTGACACACAGAACTATATGGCATTAAACTGGCAGTAATGCACAAAACTATATGGCGTTAAACTGGCAGTAACACACACAGAAGTAAATGGCGTTAAAATGGCAGTAACGCACATGAAACCATATGGAGTTAAACTGGCAGTAACACACACAGAAAAAAATGGCGTTAAACTTGCAGTAACGCACAAAACTATATGGTGTTAAACTGGCAGTAACGCACAAAACTATATGGCGTTAAAAATTATCAGTAACACACACAAAACTATATGGAATTAAACTGGCAGTAAAGCACACAAAACTATATGACATAAAACTGGCAGTAACGCACAAAACTATATGGCGTTAAAAATTGGCAGTAACACACACAAAACTATATGGAATTAAACTGGCAGTAAAGCACACAAAACTATATGACATAAAACTGGCAGTAACGCACAAAACTATATGGCGTTAAAAATTGGCAGTAACACACACAAAACTATATGGAATTAAACTGGCAGTAAAGCACACAAAACTATATGACATAAAACTGGCATTAACACACAAAACTATATGGCATTAAACTGACAGTAACGCACACAGGACTTTATGACGTTAAACTGGCAGTAACGCACAAAACTATATGTCGTTAAACTGTCAGTGATGCACATAAAACTATATGGCGTTAAACTGGCAGTAGCGCACACAGAACTATATGGCGTTAAACTGGCAGTGACACACACAAAACTATATGGCTTAAACTGGCAGTGACACACACAGAACTATATGGCGTTAAACTGGCAGTAACGCACACAGAACTATATGATGTTAAACTTGCAGTAACGCACAAAACTATTTGGCATTCAACTGGCAGTAACACACACAAAGCTATATGGCATTAAACCGGCAGTAACGCACACAGAAGTAAATGGTGTTAAACTGGCTGTAACTGGCAAAACTATATGGCATTAAACTGACAGTAACGCACACAGGACTTTATGACGTTAAACTGGCAGTAACGCACAAAACTATATGTCGTTAAACTGTCAGTAACGCACAAAACTATATGGTGTTAAACTGGCAGTAACGCACAAAACTATATGGCGTTAAACTGACAGTAAAGCATACAAAACTATCTGGAGTTAAACTGTCAGTAACGCACACAGGACTATATGACGTTAAACTGCCAGTAACGCACAAACTATATGGCCTTAAACTGTCAGTAACGCACACAAAACTGTATGGCGTTAAACTGTCAGTAACGCACACAGAACTATATGACGTTAAACTGGCAGTGATGCACACAAAACTATATGGCGTTAAACTGGCAGTGACGCACACAAAACTATATGGCGTTAAACTGGCAGTGACGCACACAGGACTATATGGCATTAAACTTCCAGTAACTCAGACAGAACTATATGGCGTTAAACTGGCAGTAACGCACACAAAACTATATGGCGTTAAACTGGCAGTAACGCACACAGAAGTAAATGGCGTTAAACTGGCAGTAATGCACACAGAAGTAAATGGCGTTAAACCGTCAGTAACACAATCAAATAGACGGTTTTCAACCACCACTACACTGATGCTATCTAAACTGTCCCTACACTAATGTATGTATGAATGACACGGTCTCACTACACTACAGTAAAACTATCTGAGCTGTCCCTACCCTAGCTGCACACTATGCAAAGCTGAATGATGGTCCTCCTCACTATCCCTAGACTGACACTAAACTAATATTCTACACTGACAATTGAAGCAAAATAGCACAGTATAGCACACTAACTAACTAATAGCACTGAACAGAGCCCTGTTCTAGCTCTCTCCACGCCAAAATCACACTAAAAATGGCTGCCATTGAAAGAATACTTTTATACTCTGGGGTGGGAATGAGCCATGATTGGATAAAGTCATGATGTCCCAAAATACCAACAAGCCGCTCTCTTCGGTCCTCCCAAGACCTCCTCCTCTCTAGCTCCCTTGTCACCTCTTCCCATGCTCGCCTCCAGGATTTCACCAGAGCTTCTCCCATCCTTTGGAACTCTCTATCCCAATCTGTCTGACTGTCCCCTAATCTATCCATCTTTAGACGATCCCTGAAAACCCTTCTCTTTAAAGAAGCCTATCCTACTTCTAACTAACACTGTTTTACTTCCTCCGTCAGCTCATCCCCCCACAGCTATTACCTCTTGTTGTATCAATTGACCCTTCCTTTTTAGATTGTAAGCTCTAATGAGCAGGGCCCTCTGATTCCTCTTGTACCAAATTGTAATGTAATTGTAATGTCTGCCTTTATTTTTGTTAAGCGCTGCACAAACAGTTGGCGCTATATAAATCCTGTATAATAATAATAATAATAATGAGGACAGTGTCCAATCATGACTCTGACAGTGCTCTGTGGCCTGATTGGCTGAAGCTTTCACTGCTTCAGTCAATCAGGGCTTGCAATGCACTGTTCAGCGCCGCAATGCATTGAAATTGACAAACGGTCAAAAGACCGGTTTGTTCGGATGTTCGGCGAACGTCCAAACAACTAAAGTTTCGCCTGAACCTATGCTCGGGCCAAACCGTTCACCCATGCCTACTCAGCAATTCAATCCCTGTACAGAATATCACTCTGTCCCTGATGTTTTTCCTGAAGAGAAGGGGCTTTTTTTGTTGCCCTTCTTGACACCAGTCCATCCTCCAAAAGTCTTTGCCTCAATGTGTGTGCAGATGCACTCACATCTGCCTGCTGCCATTTCTGAGCAAGTTATGCACTGGTGGTGCCCCGATCCTGCAGCTGAATCAACTGTAGGAGACAGTCCTGACACTTCCTGGACCTTCTTGGGTGCCCTGAAGCCTTCTGTACAATAATTGAACCTCTCTCCTTGAAGATCTTGATGATCCGATAAATGGTTGATTTAGGTGCAATCTTAGTAGCAGCAATATCCTTGCCTGTGAATCCCTTTTTGTGCAAAGCAACGATGATTGCGCGTTTCCCTGCAGTAAACCCTGGTTAACAAAAAAAGAATAATGATTTCAAGTACCACTCTCCTTTTAAAGCTTCCAGTCTGTTATTCCTTCTAACTCAATCAGTATTACAGAGTGATTTCCAGCCTTGTCCTCGTCAACACTGACACCTCTGTTAAGGAGAGAATCACAGACATGATGTCAGCCGGTCCTTTTGTGGCAGCTCTAAAACTTAGTGGAAATTTTTTTGGGGATTAACCACTTGCCCACTGGGCACTTAAACCCCCTTCCTAACCATACCAATTTTCAGCTTTCAGTGCTCTCATATTTTGATTGACAATTACTCAGTCAGGCAACATTGTACCCATATGACATTTTTTGTCAGTTTTTTCACACAAATAGAGCTTTTTTTTTTGGTGGTATTTGATCACCACTGGGTTTTTAATTGTTTGCGCTATAAATTAAAAAAGACCAAACATTTTGTAAATAAATGCATTTTTCTTCATTTCTGTTTAAAATGTAAACTGCTAAGTTTCTTTTGTTTAAAAAAATAACCCAATTCAGTCTATATTATTTGGTCTTTGTGAAAATTATAGAGTCCACAAGCTATGGTGCCAATCACTGGAAATCAATCACACCTGATGTACTGACAACAGTTCTTGAGACCCTAACAAGCCAGGAAAGTACAAATACCACCCAAATGACCTTTTTGGAAAGTAGACAATCCAAGGTATTTTGTAATGATGGGCATGATGAGTGTTTTGAAGTTTCAAATTTTTCCCACAATTCTTTGCAAAATTAAGATTTTTTTTTTTCTTTTTTTCACAGAATTCTCACATTAACAGGTTATTTCTCTCACACATCATATGCATACCACAAATGACACCCCAAAATACATTCTGCTACGCCTCCTGAGTATGTGAGACTTTTACACAGCCTGGCCACATACAGAGGCCCAACATGGAGGGAGAACCATCAGGTATTCTAGGGACATAAATTACACATTTAATTTTTTGACTACTTCTTACACTTTTGAAGGCCCTGGAGCACCAGGACAATGGAAATGTCCACAAAATGACCCCATTTTGGAAAGTAAACACCCCAATGTATATTCTATGAGGCATAATGAGTCTTTTGAACATGTATTTTTTTTCCACAAGTTTTTGGAAAACATGGAAAATGAAAACAGATGAGCACAAATGAGGCATGGATGAGCATGGATGAGCCATGGATGAGTACAGATGGAGCATGGATGAGCCATGGATGGAGCATGGGTGGAGCATTGATGAGCACAGATGGAGGATGGATGAGCCAGGGAAGGATGGAGCATGGATGAGCACAGATGGAGCATGGATGAGCCAGGGATGGATGAGCACAGATCAGCACTGTGGGCACTCCAGAGACAGCCCACAGCGCCACTGCACCTGGCTCCCCCCTCTCCTCGCACACTGTACCGATTGGTGCAAGGAGAGGGGAGGAGCTGCACAGAACATGCTCAGATTTGTTGACAACTGATCGCTCCATCATTGGACAGAGCGATCACGTGGTAAAGGGCCACTGTCATTGGCCCTTTACCCGTTCTGTGACGTGCCAGTTCCCGGTGGACCCGACGGTCAATGACATTCCCGGGAGCACGATTCTAGTAGGGCATTCATTGACGCCCTCTCCGAATAAGCCGACCGCGCTGTAGCAGTCTTTTGGCTATGGCCCGGTCGGCAAGTGGTTAAGTTCATTTTCATGACAAAGAGGGACTTTGCAATTAATTGCAATTCATCTGATCACTTTTCATAACATTCTGGAGTATATGCAAATTGCCATCATAAAAACTGAGGCAGCAGACTTTGTGAAAATTTATATGTGTGTCATTTTCAAACATTTGGCAAGAGCTGTACATACAATATGCAATAATTGGATAAGCATATCAACAAGGATTCTGCAAGGATTAACATTTAAGAAGAAATACAAACAAAAGATTACATGTAAATTTATTGTTGCATGTCTGTACTTCTTAGAGAGATAAAACATAGCCCAACAAGTGTAACTGATCTGAGCTGATCAAACCGTGAAGGTTTAGGTGATATCCACGGTAGCTACAGGTAAGCCTTATTATAGGCTTACATGTAGTAAAAAGTGGATTGTAAGGGTTTACAACCACTTTAAAAAAAAAATAACATAGGGGGGCAGGATCTGGGGGACCCCTTGTTAAAGGGGGTGTGACAAACCAGGGTGATTAAGCTCTAGTGGTGCATCCGAGTTGAAGAAATCGTGTCAGTCCGACTGCATTTTCAACAACCAGCATTCAACTTTCCTGGCTAAAACACAGCACTCCTGCTCAGGCCTTACACCTTAGGCATTGGTCTGTCTTCCCCAGACCTGACGTTCAGTACCTCTGTGCTTGCAGCTTCGTGCTGCACTGGCTCCCTCCTGACTCCTAGGCCAGAACTCCTGTCTGCCGGGTGGAGCTGTCTCCAAGGATGAGCACTGACCTTTATTCCTGGGATGATTATGAAGCCAGCGCACAGGTGTACAATTAGCAAGCCTACCAAAATCAGGCATAAGCTGCTCATATGCATGGGTCGCATCTCCACAGAGGCTTCCAGATTCAGATAAGCTGGTGGTTGTAGGGGACCCCAAAACACCCTCCCCCTGTTGAGGGCATGTGGCCTGGTATGGTTCCCCCTCGCCCCCCCTTTTCTTATCCTGCCAGGCTACTTGCTCAGATAAGGGTCTGATATGGATTTTGGGGGGACCACACTCCATTAAAAAAAAAAATTGCTGTGTAGTTCCCCTTAAACTCCATAACAGACCCGAAGGGTATGTTCTGGTGCAAACCGAACGTGAACATGTGGTGTTCGGCCCATTCCTATCAAAGCCCTGTGTTCCCTGCTGGAGTAAACAGTTAGGACTGGAGTAAACAGTTAGGACTTGTTCACATAGCAGTGAGAAGTCAAGCCTTTCCCCATCAGATTTTTGTTACATGAAGTGAGAGACAAGGACAAAGCAGAACAGCATACACATAGCTCTGTTTTGGAGGGACAGTCTTTTGGGACCATGTCCCTTTGTCCCTCTTTCCTCCTTAGTTGTTCCTATTATTTTTGGCCTGATATATAGACTACCACTCTAAAAAATGTACTGTTTATCACAAGGAAATGCATTATCCTTTCTCCCAACCTCTAAATTATTGCAGATGTTATTGTGAAAAGACAGTATAAAAGTGGTGGCGAAATCTGTTTAACGAATTATTTTTTGCATATTAATTCTTCAAGGTCCACATAATTGGGGGAGTGGAAGGGGAATGGCTTTTGTCTACACACTTTGTGCTACATTGTGTCCCTCTTTCCCATCTCAGAAAGTTGGGAGATATGCATATAGGTTCTCTAAAGCAAAACAATACATCTGCCGACACAAAACATGAAAAGAATTGATGCCAGAATCTTGTGGCATCTCTCCCTCATGTTTTTTTCAATCAGTTTTTTGCAGACATTGTATACAGTTTTGTCATAGAACACAATTCCTTATGTTTTCCTGCCCTGCTCTCCATTTCTCACCCAGCCATGTGCATAGAGCCTAAAGCAATAATTTCTGCAGAGGTGCTAGTTACAAAATGGAAATTAAAAATCGAATTTCACATTTTGCGAAGATAGAATTCCATTTAAAGAATGATGTGCTTTTCTATGATGTTCCAGCTAGTATAAATAAATAATTAACAGTGCATTAACTGTGACCTGAAGTGTGCTAGATCTGGTCATTTAAAACTCTACTATTTCCACTCAAAATTAACGGCGCGAAATAAGGTCACAGTTTTTTCCACTGTATAATTTACTGTGTATAGTACAGAAAACTGCAATTTCATGGTGTCGTACCATGTAATAGCTAGTAAAAATTAAAGAGAGACAGTACACCTGTTTTATATTTACTTACTGTTCTTCAATAAAGTCATAAATAAAGAGTTCACTGTGGACAACTTTTACACATGTAGCCAAATACCCGCAGGCTAGAGGAGCGATCGGGTTTGCTCCACCACCCAGCTCCCGGCCGCTGTGCTACTGCAAAGACTGTGGAAGTTCAGCTACAGCTCTTCCCTGCTGCTGCTCTTCCCCCCACTACCTTACAGAGACAGAGCAGCTGTGCTGCTGGCAGCACGTGGCTCTGTGTTTCTTCACCTCCCCCCCAGCAGTGCCAGTAATACACAAGGAGAGCATTAATGATGCTTCACAGAGGAGAATCATGGGACATGTAGTTCTTTGGAGGAGTGCTGCTCTGTAAGTGGATGGGGCTGTGGACTTCAACTTTCAAAGTGCCCTGAAACAGAGAAAGAGAGAACTAAGAGTTTCCAGAACAAATGTGCAGCGGTCTGGGCGCATTGTATGGGGAAACCAAAGTGACGGACTTGTTGCTGTGCATGCCTACACTGGGTGAGAGCCTGGTGAAGGCCAGAGATCTGGAGGATTGAGCCACTGAAAGCTAATTTCATTGTGCTGGGACCAGAGCTGGAGGGACCTGTTGCCATGTGTGCCCAAAGCAAAGAAGTATCGATGAGAGCCTGAGCACTGGGATTGAGCCTTGTGAGGACTTGACTGTGGGGGCTGAGTTCTATTTTGGCACTGGATCCCTTAGGCCAACAGACCGCCAAGTGTCCTGGAGTGAGTAATGACTGGAATCAAATGTCCGCAGTTTAATGCTAGCAGAGACTGCCCATTACTTAGCAGCCCTACAGTCCTCCACTGCATACAATTTAAAGAGACAGTAGCATGTGCACCAGGGCACAGACAGGCCCAAACGTTAGCTGGCTTTAATTTGCTAATCAGGCTCCAGGTACTCTACAGCCATCCCCAGAGGTACCCCTCTAAGGAACCTGTACACCCACCCATCTTAGGCTCAGAGTGCACTCAAGTACACTTTTTGACTAGTTATTGACAAGAGTTACAGTGGGACATTTTATGCTGCTCTTATTTATGCTCTTTATACCAGTTTTTAGTCTTACTGTCTAGGTTAATTTACATATTATAGACTAGTATTTACATTACTTAGTCTAATGCCTTCTAAAGTATTTGTGACCTGTTTATTGGATTGTGTATTGTGTTTATCCTGCCTTGCTATAATATACAGCACTTACATTATGCAGTAGTATACTAACACTTAAGTCATACGGGTGTGTGCATCTTCCAAAATATATATAGAAAGATTTGTTAGAGGGATAGAACAGTTTATAGAGTTGTGGCAGAACCCATCATACCAAGCACCTCCTGCTGAGGTAAGCATTACACACACAACTCAGAAGATCAAAACAAACATATATCTATGTGTGGGAATAGATTTGTGATAATGTCTTTCCTTGTTACTCTGCTTTCCTGAGTTTCACTTCTCCATGTTCATCAGAAAATAACAACATTTATAAACATTAAAACAATGGTCCATTAAGAGATACAATATATCCAGCTCAGTAGATCTAGTAACGCTTTATTTCATGAAATTGTACTGCAAGACATTTAGGAACTGGCGAGTCTTAGACAAATGCGTGGTTCCCTCCGCCCAGTCTATGTCTGAATAATTAAAATTATGATAACACTTCTCACCCTTGCTGCTAATCCAAATTGTCATAGGAGGTCTGCCTCCCCTCCTCCCTCAGGTTAGGGGGCCTATAGCATACCTAACTATTATTATTTACCCCTTAGCTCATCCCTTTGGAGCTCTACCCATAAGGATTCCACCTCCTCCCTAGCTCCCTTAGTGATGTCATCTCTCACATTCACTTGTACATTATTCTTGATATACAGGCATACTCCTCCCCCTTTTTTACCCTCTCTATCTCTGCGATAAACGGTATACCCTTGAATGGTTGCAAGACAATCATGAGAGCCAAGTCTCTGAAATTCCCACAAAATCCAAATCCTCCTCGTACAACAGTATCTCTATATTACCCAACTTGTCCGCCAGGCTCCTGGCATTGGTGAACGTGCCACGTAGTTTAGACATACTATCCTCTTATTGGGTGTTCCGAGATTGCAACTAGGACTTGTTACTATACTTACCTTGGGTTTATGTGCTTTAGTCAACCTACCACTAAAGCTCCTCCCCCCATCACCTAGTTTAAAAACCCCTCTTTTTGGCCATCTTTACTCCTAGCAGATCTGCACCCTCCTCATTTAGGTGCAGTCCGTCCCTTCTCGTACCAATGAAATATACTAAGGTTACTAAAACAAATGTCACTGTAAACATATGAACTTGGCCTACCTTATAAGTTGAAAGTGTCACTCAGTAGGGCAGTGGACAGTGTGTGGACAGTGTCAGAAGGGTACTGGACAGTGTCAGTAGGGCAGAGATTGGTGTCAGTAGAGCAGTGGATTGTGTCAGTAGCGCAGTAGAAGGGGTCAGTAGGGGAGAGGTTGGTATCAGTAGGGTGGTGGATTGTGTCAGTAGAATGGTGTCAATAGAGTAGTGGATGGTGTCTGTAGAGCAGTGAACAGCAGCAGTAGGACAGTAGGTTGTATCAGTCATTAGAGAAGTGGATGGTGTCAGTAGGGCAGAGGATGGTGTCAGTAGGGCAGTGGATGATGTCAGTAGTTTTTTTTAATTATTATTTATATTTTTACAATAATATTTTTTTAAGTTATTTATAACAATATTATTTTTTATTTTATTTTATCATTTTTTAGGAGCCCGTGGTGGGTTTTGGTGAAATATCACTTTTGAGACAGAGAAAGGAATTGAGGACACAGACTCTTCAATTCCTTTCTCTGCAGCCTAAGCTGCACTGCAGTTTACTATGCTTTGGTTATTAGTGAACAGAGTTAGTGATCAGTATCGATCATTCTCATTGTTCATTCAGAAAAGGATGGGGCTGGTAAATTACATATTTACAGGCCCCTTCCCCTCACTCTCCATCCTGACACATTCCAGCAGCCAGCAGGGAGGTGAAGGACGCAGCGCTGCGTGGGGGGTGCAAATCACAGGGGGGACCCAGGCAGCACAAAGAGAGGAGGGATGGAGAGGATGGTATTTTCTAGAACCAATAGCCAACAGCTGTATTTTCCTCCTGCAGCCGCTGAATCTGGCTTTCAGCAGCTGCAGGACGAAAATACAGCCAATTGGTTCTAGCAAATGTCACCCCTCTGTCCAGGTCTGACTTCAAGACAGCAAGTTAACAGGCTGAATCTCTGGGGTCCGGAGTCCTGAGATCAGTGGCAGTGGGGGCTCACAGAGCAGCTGATGGTGTGTGAGCTTGGCTCCTGTAAACGCAGCTCAGCGGAATATTATACTACATTTTATATTATAGGCAATGTAATGTATTTTTGCAATCCCCTTTCTGTATACAGGCATGGCAGGTGGTAATTCCCACCCCCTGCAAACATGGCCACCTTGAGCAGTAGCACTGCCTGTGTGCGTGCCCAAACATACAAACACACACATATGCTGAGCCTTAGGTCTTATCAGGCTCAGTGTTTGCCCCTAATATATAGCAATATTTCAAAACCAGGGGTTGCAGCATACATAACATTTATTTAAATGTCTATCAGACAAAAAAACAAATAGTTACATATACAGTATGAAGATGTGTTTTAATGATGCAGTCACAACCAAAGGCCCCATATATTAAGTAAATAGTGAAAATGGCTGATATTGGAGGAGTGCATTCTAGTTTGCAGTCTCTTTGGTTATACTTTAAGTATCTGGCTATATTTAACTATTTTATAGACTCTTGTTCATGTAGACCTTGCTGTAATTAAGCTCAACTGCAGCCAATTTTTGTTCTTAATACAACTGGCTTGAATGACAACCAGAATTGAATTTAACTCCTTCCTACGAGCCCAGGCTGTCATGGGCACACCCCCTGGGGATACATCACCATGCCCGCTTGTATTGTAGTACTGCAGCACACAGGTCATTACATGCCACCAGGTAAGAAAAGAAAGGACCTATGATATCACCAAACAGCTGATCTTAAAGTATGTATTTGGGGAAGTAAAAAAATGCTTCCAGAAAAGAGAGTGAGAGAAGAGTAAGTTAATTATATTATACTACATTTGAACTTTATGAAGCACCCCCCTGACCCCTGGAAGATTTCCCAGACTCTCCACACAGTCATTAACCCTAAGAGACAGGGGTAGGCTGACAATTTACCTGGTGTAAATTACTTAGGCAATAGTGGGATATGAACAGATTGATGGCAAAACAAACAGGAGGAGAGAGAGGTAGGGAGTTCAGAACACCCCTTATTGACCTCCAGATTCGATAGCAATAAAAAGAAGAGACACCAGAAATGAAAAGAGCCTTTAAGCTGATTCCAGCATTCTGTACCTTATTAATAGAAGCTGTCTCCATTAGCAATCAGATCTTTACCCATCAGCAGCAACAGTTAGTCCTGATGATCCCATCTTGATGCTTTCCCAGGCTCTCCACATGCTCCTCATCATGTGGCAGAAGACCTCTGGTACAAGACCTCATGTGGCAGAATGACCTCTGGTACATCATCTAAGTAAGACATCATCTGTTCCTCTCCTGTCCTCAGTCAGGCTCCCAGACCAGAGGTACGAATGACCTCTGGTACATCATCTAAGACATCATCTGTTCCTCTCCTGTCCTCAGTCAGGCTCCCAGACCGCAGAGCCTCAATTACCAGAACACACTTAACATGCAGACCTATTCTGTCCCAAGCACATGTACAGGCCTCAGGCTTTAGGCCTAATCACAAAGCTGCTCAGAAGAAAAAACAAATAAACAAGTAGACTATAGCTTATCTAAGTTGTCTACCACCCAACAGAACTAAATTTGACTAGTAGCCCCTGTTTAGGAAAGGGTAGCTAAACTTATGGGAAGCACTTGATTATATTATGCTACATTTGAACTTTATGGAAAGCAATCATTGCATACAGTATATACAAACAAAGGTTTTCTGGGGCTTGCTACAAATAGGCTAGTGATCTTCCTTTTAAATAAAATGGGGACACAGGAAATCAACAATCAACAGTGGGTCAAGCAGGATGACAGTAGACTCTACTTAAATTTGCCATTAAAAGTGGCAGAATATGGTGTTTCATGCGTACAAAAAAGTATAGAAGTAAACTTCAGAAAGCAAAATACCTCTATGTGTACATGCAAGGAAAGCTGCTATTGCCAGGAATCTGAGATTTACAATGAATAAAGAAGTTAATTTGCATAATTGTAGAAATATGTCTTTAGCTTGAGCAGACATAAGGGCCATTTCTGCACAAAATGTCAACATAGATTCAGAAGATAGACGGAAAGCAAAATACACAGGACATAAGAGAAAACAGGGACAGGGGGAAAAAATAAGAGGAACGCACATGAAAAAACAGCATGTTTAATGCAAAATCTTCCGAGTAATAATTTAGAGAGCCAGCTTAGAAATATTTTGGTGGATTGTTGTTATGATAGCAATGCAAGCGAGCCGGAAACAGACTGGATTCATTCAACAAACTTTAAAATTAAACAACACTTGAAATGCATTTCATGAAACTCAAAAAACACATTTAGAATGCAGCTAATGCACACTTTTTTCAGTTTTGCATAAAGTACAAAAGGATTAAAATCTTTTTTGTTGTCTATGTCCCATTAGAAAGATTTCTTTTTGTGTTCTGTTCCATAGACTCAACTGGAAGTGAAAAGAAATCTCTTCAAATTGAGAAATCTATATACAGTTGACCCCACTGTCAGATAACGCCTGACATTTTTTTTGTTTTTTTTTTTGTTGGGTTGCCATCTGTGTCTCTTTGGGGTTTTTTTTCGTTCACTTCCTATCACACAGCCAAAACAGGAAGTAAGGGGAAATTCATCTACAATGAAGGAATCCCTGATTGTTACCAGAACTAGTGTCCCCATTGAAGTCTTTCCCCTCTGTGACTGTTATAGGGGCAACTTAAACTGTAAAACAGGACAGATAGAGAGAGTAAATCTCAGGCATACTAATCCCTCTTCATTCTATTCAAAACTATACGAAAAATAATAGTTTTCAGTTATACTTTAACATTTTGAATTTCCCATCACTATCTTTTTCACTGACAATGGTCGCCAACAGTGTTAATTTAATCAACCAAAACATTTTCGTCATAATTTTCATCAGTGTTATGTTTCCAGTGAGGAAAACTAAACAAAAATTACCCCATATTTCCATCCATTGAAGAAAACTATGCTGAAAATGAATACGCATTTTTGTCAACAAACGAAAACGGAATAAAAAATGAATTTCCGGTTTCCTTGGTTCTCCGCCTATAAAGCCTGTGAGTGTTCCCCCTCCCAGCAAGCAAGGTAGCGACCGTAGCATGCTTAGCGGTGTGACATTCTTAGCACTGTGCAGCATTACAGGCCTTATAAGATGACTGTCCAAAGTACATTACATTACAGGCCTCCTCAGACCACCGTCTAGAGCACTGTACAGAATTACAGAACTCCTCAGACCATTCAGAGCATTCCCTGTGTATTACAGGCCTTCTCAGACCACCTTCCAGAGAGCGTACTTTGCTTAAACCTTAAGGGAACATTAATACTGAACTGCACCGGGCGTCGGCGGTAAAGCACTGCTATTTTTAGCGGCGCTTTACCTTCGTTTTAGCTGCACTATTCAGCCAGTAGTGGGGTGCTTTTAACCCCCGCTAGCAGCCAAAAAAGGGTTGAAAAACGCCCGCAAAGCGCAGCCGCAGCACCACTTTGCTGGTGCTTTGGCGGCGCTGCCCATTGATTTCAATGGGCAGGGGTGAATTAGGAGCGGTGTATATGCCCGATCCTCTGTCTGGACAGTGCTGATTGGCCCTGTGCTGATCACATGCACCTTCCCAGGAAAAAAAAAACTCTAGCAATACACACCAAACTGAGCATGTGCAGCCTGACTCCTAATGCTCTGTTCTATCAGTAGATGGGTTGGAGTCAGTTAAATAAGAGGAGGATCAGAGAGAAAGGATCACACAGCCTCTATACACAATGCAGAGGATTAACCCCTTAGGTTCCACAGTGCAAAAGAAAGGATGTCACCATGTCAGGTCAAGAAAGTGTAGTTGCCACATCCCTGATATGTGATTCAGAAAAAGAGCGGTCCCCCTTCATTGGGACTTTTTAAGGCAACATACACTTGAGTAATGCAAAAAAAATCAAATTTATTAGATATACATAAAAATATCCGATTATAAACATGATCGATGGTTAAAAAACAGAGTTTGTACAAAAAATATACACATATGAAAAGCCACAAAAACAAAAAACAGCAATTTACATGAAAAGTATGACAACAAAATAATAATACTCTCCAGTATATAGTAATTCCCGGTACCCGACGTGTTTCTGGTTAAACACCTTCGTCAGAGATATAAGATAGGAGATAGGAGTAAGTATAGTCACAATTTGTTTTTACATGCAAACTGATTCCATAAAGGAAAAATGTACTACTTTTTGCGATTTCGGCATGCAATTTGCATTGACATCTGTGCAGATGTCTTCGGGACTGACATGCAAGAGTGAAATCGTGTGAGTTCAGCTGAACTCGCAATGCTTCATTCCCGCAGCTCAGTGTGAACCTGAGCTTAATCTGAGAACCTGAGTTTCCAATCAGCAGGGAGCATGGGCTTTACTGATTGCAGAGCTATAGGTCTGACTCAGCAGAGGGCAATGTTGGACCTCTCCACTGCTTCTCCACAGAGGGCAAGGGCTTGTTAACATTTACAATGCCTTCAGGTGAGCAATTTGCAGTCCATAACTTTTCATAGGGTGTTTGACAAGCAACTGAGAGGTAATATGTCACCTCCCCACCACCTATTTTAACCCTGTCAATCCCACACCACCGTGCTGCAACTACATGCATGTGGTTTTCAGGGCAGTTGCAGTGCAGCCCCATTCACTTGAAACGAGATGGGGGTATAATTCTTGATAAAGCCACAAAGCAAAACATCAAGGCCATGACATGTGTACATTCCCCTCCAACAGCTGTGTTTAGGTAACAAGTGGCACTAAAATTGCTGCTCAAACCCCAAGCTACAATTGTAAACTAGGTGCAAGGGTCCTATTATGCAGCTGCTGACAGGAGACAGACCTTTCTACGCAGGCTGTTCGATGGGAGCTTTTTGTCGGATTTCCGACCGTGTGTAGGCTCCATCAGACATTTTCCATCGGAATTTCTGTCACACAAAATTTAAGATCTGGATCTCAAATTTTTCGACAACAAAATCCGTTGTCGAAAATTCTGACTGTGTGTACACTATTCCGACACACAAAGTTCCACGCATGCTCGGAATCAAGCAGAAGAGCCGCACTGGCTATTGAACTTCATTTTTCTTGGCTCGTCGTACGTGTTGTACGTCATCGCGTTCTTAACGTTCGCAATTTCCGACCAACTTTGTGAGTCCGTGTGCATGCAAGACAAGTTTGATCCATGAATTTTGTTGTCGGAAGGTCTGATCAATGTGGGCCTTTGCACCTGATGTACCTGGAATATAATTAGCTGATTTAAAATGAAGATTCAATTGAACATTAGAAATACAACTACTAATGCATTATTGATTACAGAACTGCATTTATATGCGTGTTTAATAAACCCAAGTTCATTTTAATTGAATGTCTGCCTAGAGTTCAGCTTTAAAGAATTAACAGCATTTAAAAGCCATAGTAAACTTTCACAATTTCATTTTATGAGCCACTGGTTTTTCTTTTTTGTATGCAAGGTACAGCAGTGCCTGGATACAAATGACTTATCAGCTTCATGTTGCTTAAAAGGAGAATTCACAGGGTCTACAACTTCACATATAAAATTTGTTTTTTATTCAGGCCATTGTCTGACATGGGATTAATTTTTTGTTACATGCCTACAGGCCAAATTATGTAAAGTGGGTGAAGAGGTAAGTAGTGGCTACAAGCCCTAACCCCTACTGAACACTGTTAAATGTACTTTCCTATTAAGGAATATGTTACAGTACTTAGCTTGATCCTTTAAAGTAGGACATACTTTGTTAAAATTGATCGTTCTCATTGGATATGTTTAATCTTTAGGTTGAGTAGTCAAGTCCCGAGCCTCTCCAGGCCTAATGGTGACCTCCAGAGTTAGGGACAGCTGACATCCTTCTGTGTAGAGTGGGTTACGAGGCATGGTGGGTGTAATGTAAGGTAGATTAATGGGCACCAGACACGTCTTGAATGCAAAGAGATTTTATTTTCTCTTAAACAGAACTGTGGGAGATAGGGTTAGGGCCAGGACACCCTTTAGTGGTTGCAATGTTAATTAGCAGACTCTGAGACTTCTATAGGTAAACAACCATGCAGGGAAGGCACCCAGCTAGGCACCAAGTCTGCATGTGTAGAAACGTTGTCTCCTATGGCAACAGTCTTGAACAGTTTCTAACAAAATCTGTAATGAACTCTTTCACTTCCTCCACAATCTCCTTTTTAAATCTTTACTCAACTGAGCTCCCAGTCTATAACTTAGACCCACTGATCCACTGCCACTGGATCTCCTTAGCTCTTCCAATCTTCTCATTGAGTATCTTCCTTAAGCGTCACCCCCCGCATCTGCTGGGTCCCTAGCTTGGCACTCACAGACAGTCTTCAAGCTTCACCCCACTGGCCTGCTCGGTCCCTGGCTTAGCACACAATAATGCTCTGCAAGCATCACCTTCACTGGCTGAGTCCCTGGCTTGACCTCTGCGGAAGTTTCCCAATTCTTCACCGTCCCCGGTTGATGAGAATACTGCTCTTGTACTTGCTTCAGCTACTCCAGTGGTCCCTGGTAATAAGGTGGATGGTCCCTTAGTGGCGACAGCTTCCCCTTCACCTCTGACCACAACAGGTTCTTCAACTGGCAGAACCATTACTTCTGGTTGGACCAACCCTATGCTGCTCCCTTGCTTCTGGATAGTCCCTCAGATAGCCTAGCAGCCAGATGTCCCTGGAATAGGCCTCAGGTATCTGGCCTAGCAGCCCAGGGCAATAAGACACACATCCACCCAGACAGCCGTCCAGGTGGCACAGAACCCCGATCACCTGACTCCACCCAAATAAATAGGTTCTCCCAGCAGGCCAAGGGACCCAAGAAAATCCCTGCAGAATTAGGGTGAAATCAATTGGCCAAGGCAACTATCACTTGGCAGATAAATTTAAGCGCAACCCTGCCAACATCAAGGTGCTACAGTTGTAATTTAGCATCACGTTATAGGATGCAGAAACTATTGACATATAATATTGATAATATAATGTAATGATGCTGGCCATTTGTTTCCTTACTTTTGTATGTTTATATTTGAAATTATAATAAAACTTTACTGTAAAAAATAAATAAATAAGGGAACATGTTAGAAATAATGATTATGTTTATGGTAAGTGGCAGCAATTCAATAGCTACAGAAGCTTGGATTTATTGAAAGAGAATAGAACACAAGGTTTCATAATATGGAATTCTAAACTAAAACATGTTGACTACAGCAAGGACAAGCTTACAATTAGGGTTTGAAGTAGGGCTAATGGCTTTATCTTTGATGGTCATGCATGATACATCTATATTCTACACAAGGTCATAAACTATTGAAGAGCTAACCAACTAAAAAAAAATGCACATTTTGATTGTGACAAACAACCAGCTACAGATAGGAATTTATATATGAAACATTTAGCTAACATTCCTAAGCAAATTGTAAGTCATGGTAGAGCTTGAAGGACAGCCATTAGAGTTACAACATGTTATATCATAATATTTCAAGGATAACATACTTACTAGGGTGTATAGGAAACTCCAGACTTACACCTGTTCCCACTTAACCCAATCCCATAATCACCTAAAATAATTTACACTGAGGTTGGGTTCACACTGGTGCAAACACAGACATCGCATGTGATTTGCACTGCATTGCTGTGCAGATCACATCCAATATCTGTGCAACTGAAATTCAGCCAATCAGTTTGTATGTCTGAATTTGCATCGCATTCGGACCAAAAATGGTACAGGACCCTTTTTTGGTAATTACTGAAATCAGATTGCATGGGTGTGAACACCCATGCAATCCGATTCCTTTACCATTTCACAGTTCGGACTGCGATTTGCGAACCGATCTGCGGGTGTCATTAACTTAACATTGACACTGGTAGCGGTTTGCAGAGGGCAGTGTGAACTGCCTGTGAGTGATATTCGATGCGGGAAACCAGACTGGAATCGCAATTGTTCCTGCATCTCACAAGTGTAAACCCAGCCTAAAGGGGTTCGTTTTTATTCTGATATATTTTATTGTTAATTTACTAGCATTTTACGAACTAATACATAGAAAAAACAAAGAGACGGCCCCAAGCAAGAGCACAAACCCTTTGACAGAGCTTACCAGTAGGTGAGGGGCAACATAAACAATAAGGACAGTACATTAGTAAGTATACATCCCAAATATAGATATCCAGTTAAGCTTCAAAATTCATGCTTCAACATCATGTAGTTATTATAACCCTAATAAAGGACTGTGACCCTATGTGGCTTCTTAAAGTGGTTGTATACCCTCATTTTTAATTTTTACCAGGTATAAGGCTTTCCTGTAGGTAAAATTAATATCTCCTAAACCTGTACGGTTTAGCAGATATTCACTTTGCATGCAGGCGCTGACGTCAGCGGTGCCTGCACTGTGAATGCCCTGCTAAAGGTCTGGCAGATGCTGCCGGACCTTGTCGGCTTCCTCTGCGTGGACCGGGCTGTGAAACAGGGACCTCGTTCTAAGGTAAGTATTTCATAATTAGCTAGTATGCGGTGCATACTAGCTCATTATGCCTTTGCAGAGTTTTTATTTTTTTACATGTGCGGGTATACAACCGCTGTAATATAAAAAATGCAGTAATGTAGGGGGTTATATACAAAGCAACCACGTGGCCTTACAATGCCAATACCACTGCTTTAAGAAGCAAAAAAAAATCCTATCCCATATATACAGTATATTTTAAGATTTTTAAATCTAGCATGTTATAAGACATGTTACAGAAACAGTCACAGCCAGAGACAAGGCTTGGAATTTCAGAGATATGGAAGGCAATGAGAATGTGTAATTACATGTTTGTCAGCAATTTATGGTAAGCCGACATTCCAAATGTAGACAACATAAAAATGATTTTATAGACAATAAGGCCAGAGTGGAGAAATCAATCAGACACCATAAAGAATAGGATAAACAGCTTTACAGATATACGTGTACTTGAATCATGCTGCATTTATTCTTGAAAATGTACAAACTATACAAAAAAAATTTATGTTTTTAAATTTAGCTGTAATTATGCTTCAAACATACTAAAAGAACTGTGGCAAACTGTTATTGCATAAATGAAATGGACAATTTTAGAATGGAAAATACTGTATATCTATCAAAACTTTCTGTAGATCTCGATTTACCACATCAGTATGGGAGCATTTGAGGATAGAGAAACTAGTAATAAATCCATTTTATGGTGTGGTGTGGTGGTAGATAGCGGACCAAAGGATCCTGAAGAGTTGGCCAGGGGTTTCTGGTAAAGTTCAGATTTTCCACAGAAAAAGAAAAGAGAGGGAGGTAGGAGAGCTCTTATAGTATAGTAGAATAAATCAAAAACACTAAAATAGTGCTTACACAATAAAAGGAAAAAAGGTCAAAATTGGCTTAACACTGTTGAGGCTGCGGTCACTCAGCTAGGGGGGAACACATTGCCTTCCTAGTGTATGGGTGGACAAAATCTTTCTCCACGCAGGGTCAGTGTGGTCCCTCTCTATGCCTCAGGCATTCACATCCTGGGTGCTCTTTGGGGTTCTTAGGTACTGTAGATGAACAAAGTGGTAAAGTCAGCGCAAAAAGGGCGATGACTCTTTCTACCACTGTAATAATAGCTGTACTGAGGTCACTCAGACACATAAACTGAATAAAAAGTTGAGTTTATACTGGCATAAATAAGCACTACAATAGCCAAAGTGCTGAATGCAGCAACGCTAAAGTAAGCAGTGAAAGCAGTAAGGGAAAGTCAAAATTTTAGAACAAAACAAACAATGGAACAGGAACATGGCTTATTTCTAAATATGAACTAACTAGTGATTGGGCTATGAACACAAGAACATTACAACTACTAATACAGTGTATACTGTATATTTCACAAAACTGTATTTCTGATGCCCCCTGAGACCCAAATTGGTGGAGTATGCAATAGCAGATTGATCCAGTCCCATATCATAGATGAAACCTGCACAGGCTTTAAAATCGAAAAAAAAAAAGCAACGGAATAGCTTAACAACTTGTGCAGTTGAATGCCTACCTGCACCAAGCTAATGCTGCTCAAAAAAAGACTAATCATTTTCTGGCTGAGCAATCTGCAGTCCTACAGACTGCAGTGACTGAGCAAGCTGGAAAGTTCCAAAGTTTCTCCAGGGGACATTACAAAAAATAACCATGGCAGACAGCATTCAGGGGTATCTATTTTTTTTTTTTTTTAGCTGATTGCTACTAGAAAAGGGCTGCCTGAGACAGACTGGGTGGATGTGCTGGCCCCTTTACCAATTGCAGATCCCAAACAGTCACTTTGAATGTGACTATGTGACTACAAGGTGTTGAACGCAAAAATATTGGCCAAGTTAGGGGTGACTTACAATGAGAGCAAGCTGTATCTGTGCCTGGTGTCTTGACAAGGCTAAACATGCCTATATGAAGCTGTATAGCCTGATGCCTCTGTCTCAAGACTTGCTGTAACCCGAGGTGCTGACCCCCCACTAAGATTGTGGAGCTTGCCAACTTGGACTGTTTTTTTATATGGTCTCCTAAAGGAACTGTACCACTGAGAGGCCCAGGCTTCAGGGAGGCTTTTATAAACAAGATTTCTGCTGTGGCGCAATCAGGCGCAACTCAGCTCCAAGGTATTAATGAATGACCACAGTATGTAAGCCAGGAAGGGGGAGGGGGTATAAGTCATCAAAAGCATGCCCTAACCCTCCTGAGAACTGGCAGATTGTACAACTGGTCCATCAGAGTCAGAGAGTTTCAACCTGGTAATCAAATTCTTGTGTTGGTGCCAGCTGTTGAGAAAAAATTCCTAGCAAACTGGTAGACAACCTTTGGGACAGCCAAAAAGGTGGGGAAGGTTAACTTTAAAGTCTACCAGCCCACAAAGAGAAATCAGTGCCAGACCTATCATGTTAACCAAATCAAACCCTGGAAGGAAAAAGGCCTTTACAACGGAACCAGATGTTTCTGATTTCAGGGAGATGCTGACACCAAGATTATTCATTTACTCACCAAATATATAAAACTTTTTAATACTAATACAAATCAAGCTACTGAATTGAAATCATAGTACTAAAAGGTGAAACCAAAGATGGAATCCAATACATATTTAAATTAGACAGAGATACAAATGAAAACTTTCTGATCCTTTCATATGAGCTGCACAGCTCCCACTGGTCAATGCCACTTTCTTTCTGGAACCATCATTTTTACAGTCATCTAACTAGAGTGAAATAAATAAAGAGGGAACCTTTAGTAAAACTGTCATACCAAACTCCACCCCTCTACAGGTGTGCACAATAAAAACATAATCAGGTATCTAAGGTGGAACATAGTATGACTTTTTTCTCATAATATAAATTAACACATAAAAGAAACTTGAAGTGAAGGAAATACTGTATGTAGACTGCCTTCCTGACTTTCCTTCAAAAAATGTTAGTTCTATGAGTTTCATACAGATCCAATGGTGTAAAGTTAAATTACCACAAACAATCAGGCAGACCACGACTTCTTACTTGACTCTTTCTTTGCTGCATGCTGTTTTAGATTAGTGACTTTAGAATAATTATGGACACTGTATCAGCATGGCAGCCAATAAATTCATTTTCAGGAGGTCATAAGTGGCAGCCTCCACGTTTTTCTTGATGGATTTCTTTTATTTCATAAAGTGGACCTTTGCCAGACTATGATGATTCAACTAATTACACATACAAGATTTTGAGGTTAAAAACAAGCCTCTGTAGTTGTAGGCATCTTGGAGCAAGTCCTTGTCTTATCAGCTTAGCTCACTTTGTTCCTCCTTCCTAGAGCTCCTGCTATGTGTTTACATTAGAAATTATAAGGCTTTCTGTGCTTCTTCAGTGAATTTTGAGGATAAAATGTTTCACAGTAACTGTAGAAACAAAGGTCACTCACTGATTACTTATTTTAAAACAAATTTACCTGGTAAAGTAGAACCAAAGAGAAAAAGGAAAATGTGAATAAAGCATGCTATTTAAAGCTAGGAGTTCATTAATTCCCATAAGGGAATCCAGAGCTCTAATTTGCCGTACCCCTCTTTGCATTAGGATGATCTTATGATCACCCTTCTACTAATTGATACTTTTAGGAAAACAAAGCTATCCGTCTCAACTGTAATACTCTATGGGATCTATTTATGAACAAATTACTGTGGAAATGTCTCAGCATCTGCACAGCCATTTCAATTGTAATGTGTCTAATATGTTTATTTCCTATGATCATCAACTCCATCTCATGGCCATAATGCTATCTTTTCGTGATATACCCTAATAAGGAAAATACCACACATGGCCAATAGATGGAGCTGACAATAATAGGAACTAAAAATATAAGACACATTACGGGAATTATCCTGAATAGCTGACATTCACACAGCAAATGTCTTAAAAACAGACCCATATGTTTTGCCTTGGTAAGAGTTAAAGCAAAAAAAAAGGTCCTAGGTTTTGAACAATATACAGTTTCCTTGTTGAGATCACAACTCAAATGATTTGCTGAAAATAGAGGCAATAGACCACAATAATAGATACTTAAAAGAAGGCTCTGCAACATTTATTGGTGCCTGACTACACATAGCTGGTAGATCACCTTGAGCTCTATTTAGAAAGTAGCACAGGACTAAGTATAGGATGGTATGGTGACTGGGTACCTGGTGCAGGGATTAGGATACTAATAAAAAATTGTTTAATATTGGATGACTGAAACACAGGGCTACAGGATGCAGGGATACCATAGCAAAGCTGGAGGCCAAAACTTAAGCAAGAGCAGACAGGCTGATGTACCATATGTTGAGGAACTTGACTAAGGTAGGCATGAAAATATAAAGCCTGACAAAAACCAGGTACAGGTGGTGACAAAGGAAGGGAGTAGGAGTCACACAGAGACACTTGCTGGTAGACAGTGAAAGGGCACTAAGTGACTCAGTAACAAAGTGGCACTCGCAAAGGAAACCAAAGAATTGCCAGTTCCTTACACAGCAATTGACAACGTATTAGGCTCAGAGACATACAAGCTTAACAAACGTATTCAATTACGTAGCCAAAACTCCAGAAGGGCAGCAGTCTTTAATAACCTCTACATATAGATGAAGTACTAACTTCTACAATATGTAAGAATCCTTTGGGTGTATCATGTATTTTGATCTTCAGAAGGTGCTTTTTTGATAAACTGCTTTTATGTAGTGAATGGAAAGTTGGCTGGGCTTCTTTCCTTGGAAAATGAATTCTGGTTCATTAATTGTTCCTACCTGTGCTTACATTTAGATTAAAATCAATAAAATGTGGTTTTCGTAACTGCCCCACTGATGTCCTTCAGCTCATGTGGCCATCTGTTTTACTTTTGGCCTGTCACTGAGCTTATGATGTAAATGTCTTTATTAAACAAAGGACCTTTATTCAGCTTACCTTTGATACAGTTCCTTTAAATGGAGGTTTCGTTATCTACAATTTTATTTGAAAAATAGCTCAAATCTATATTTTTTTTAAACAGTTTTACAGAAATGTAAGATATATCTAAATTCTTTTAGATTCTGAATAGGTTGTCAGCCCAGCTACTCTGTAACTGCATGATGGTGGGACTATTCAAAGTAACTCATGGCAACCAATCAAAAGCCATTCTTACTCGGTATAGAGTGGGCAAACTGATTGGTTATTTATAGGGATGGCATTCAGGTTTGCTGCTACAATGTGTTTGAGGAAAATCCTGGGGGTTCGAGATCTGTCATCTCAGCAAATTTCTGTGCTGCTTCTAATGTAAAGAAAAATACCGCTCTGATATCCCTAAATGGAAATAAAACTGGTAGCACCACAACGTACAGATATGTGTTAAAACAATTTATAAAGTGCAGCGCTAATCTTGTGAAAATGAATGTACCGGGACCCTATCAAAAGGGTACACCCGAAATTCGGGTGATTGTTATCTACAAATTCATGTGTTATAACAAAATCCTAATAACAAATATTAAAAAACAGTGCAGATAAAGGTGCGAAAGTATAAAGGCAAATCTGTGTGTCAATATTGGAGACACATGTGGAAAAATCAATACTGATATCACGCAAATCATATATTTTTTGAAAATTATAGTTCACTGCATGACCTTTGAACTTTGGCCAGTAGGCTTGGGAATGCCTGTAGGAGGGCTTTTGGTTAAGCCAGCTATCTCGCTCACTATAAGGAGGGACACAGAGAAGCCATATCATCAGTGAACTTAAAACTGTTGTAAGGAAATCATTTAGAAAGCTGACAAACTACGTAGTGGGATAATGGGACCAGTTAAGTCAAGTCAAGTAACCCCATTGTCACTAGGGATAGGCCAAACACACCCGGTTCGGTTTGCACCAGAACATACCCAACAGGCAAAAAATTTGTCAGAACTCACGAACACTGTTAAAATCTATGGGACCTGAACATGAATAATCAAAAGTGCTAATTTTAAAGGCTTATATGCAAGTTATTGTCATAAAAAGTGTTTGGGGAGCCGGGTCCTGCCCCAGGGGACATGTATCAATGCAAAAAAAAGTTTTAAAACCATCAGCTTTTTCTGGAGCAGTGATTTTAATAATGCTTAAAGTGAAACAATAAAAGTGTAATATTCCTTTAAATTTCGTACCTGGGGGTGTCTATAGTATGCCTGTAAAGTGGCGCCTGTTTCCCGTGTTTACAACAGTCCCTGCACAAAATGACCTTTCTAAAGAAAAAAAAGTCATTTAAAAGTACTAGTGACTATAATGAATTGTTGGGTCCAGGCAATACAGATAAAAGTCATTGAAAAAAACGGCATGGGATCCCCCACAGTCCATTACCAGACAAGAGACTTACTGGCTGGATCACAGATGAAAATAAAGGAAAGAAAGGCTAAAAAAGAAAATGAATGCAGCCAACAAATCCAAGAATTGGTAAACTGCAATATATTAAATGTTTGCTTTTCAGTTTAATAATTAGTTAAGTTGTCTTTTATTCACTGCTGTATTCTTGTATTGTATTATTTAAAAAGTGTCTTCCTAATGAAGGTTAGCGTTAATTAATATTTTGTTCCATGTCCCTTTCTGTTCACGTTCGCCATATCAGTCCTCTGTAAGAGCTGCGGTCTGTCGGGTGCTTCAATACTTGCAGCTTCAAACTGAGCTTTGTGATCTCTTTGATTCTGCAGACACGTCTTTGTCAAGAGAACACTCTTTCTGTTTTACTTACAGAATAAGATTCCAACTGTTACTTGCTGCATGCAGTATACTCAAAGATACTGATTGTATGGATATAAAATACATACTCTAGCATTGAATTGTAAGAAATAACAGTGCCACAAGTTATGCAGGCTTTTGGTATAAAACCTTTTCACAATTTCATTCCTTAATTAGTTGGAAGAATTGTTATTGATAGAAAAACATTTTTAAATATAACTGATGGCACAGTGTAATAGGTTAGAGCAGCTCACAGTTTTTTTTTTTTTTCTTCACTGTTTCCATTAGGGAAATTCACTCTCTCTGGCTCTCATGATCACCTATGTCCCTAGGAATGAAGGTGAGGGTAAATTGACAACTGAAAGGAGATTTCCCTCATTGAAAATATATCCATATCAAAAAAGGTATTTCTACCTAAAAAGACACAGATGACAAAAAATGACTGAGGTTTTACCCTCCTCTACTTTATCCAAAATGATAAAAAAAGTCTTGCCCTATATGTGCTTGAAATGGTTGTAAACCCTCTCCTATACCCAGTGAAGTGAACAGCCTCAGATGATACACAGAGATTAAATAAATCTCCTTACATAGGTTTTACTTGTTTATCTGCAGTCTTCTCTTCCCCACACCCCTTCAAAAGAGCAGAAAGGTGTTAAAAAAACATCTTAATAAGTTAGGAGCAGAGAGGAGGGGGTGGAGAAGTTGCAGTTACAGTGTGTGAGAGCTGTTTGGAGGAAAGGAACACACCCTCCTCCACATAGCAGAAGCACTGTGTTCTTAAAGTGGACCTTCAGTAATGTTTTCAACTTTCCATCTATTAAATCTTCTGCCCTTGTTTTAACTTTGGATAGTAAAACTCTTTTTTCTGCCAGTAAATACCTTATACAGCTTACTTTCTGTTTCTTGTCTGGTAAAAAGCCTAGGCTTATTATGACATCATACACATCTCTCTCTCACATAGCTACCAACAGTCCCGATTTTCCCAAGACATTCACGGTATTTAGACCCTTGTCCAAGTCTTACCATATCCCAGGAAATTGGCGTTGTCCCGTTTTATTGCCAGAGCTGCCAATAGAGGTCCGGGACAGCACTGGTGACTTTGTCTCCGCTGCCGATTTTCAGAAGATCAGCTCTCATGAGGAAGAAACAAGAGGCAGGGCCTGGGTGGCAATGAAAGCAGCTGCCAATAGAAATGGAGCTTCCTGAGTTGAACTATTTCATTTTATATTACAATGTTATATAAGAAATAATGTTAAAAGTACACAAATAAATGTGTGATGGGTGCGCTTATATCAACCTTACAACAGGATTTGATAGACCTGTGTGACACTTGAATTATATGGTATATAAACCGGGATCCCTTGAAAACGTTACGTGACTGTAATGCAACGCGTCGGGAATAGGAGGAGCCTAGTGACGTCACCATAGCACGCAGAGTGTGGACAAGCAGGGCACTCAGCCCTGTAACATAAGCCTGACAAGCATTCGGCTACCGCTTCATTAATACCGGGTGCATGTGAGTACAATACCGCTCACTGGCTACAACACACATACACATTGTCTGGGAAATACTGCGCAATTGGTGTATGTTTCTTTTTCTCTATATATGCAAATCAACTGGAAGTGTCTGCAAACACAGCGCTAAAGGCAGAGGACGAGTAAACACCTGGAGGTGTCAGCAAAAAAGGAAAGTGACAGTTTATTTTCTCTTTCTCCTTTCTCCATATGCCTGTATGTTATTCTGTGTATAAAGCAGAAACTTCCAGCATTTTATTTTTCTTGCGGCATGCAATGTTAAGTATTGATCCAGCCTGGGAGGATATGGCATAGGATTATTATTCAATAATTTGAGTATTGGCGGCTGTAACCAATACAGCGTTTATTATTTTAAACCTAATCAAATTGTGTTTGTTTATTTATTGGCACTAGCTACATATTGTATAATAGGAAACTGATATCTACTAATAGCTATCTTTTAAGTGCCCCACTCATTCAATCATTCAATTAATCAAGGCTAATCACCAAAGGATGTTCCACAATTCACAGAAGCAATTTGACAGATTGATGTCAATTATTTAACCCCCTTTTTCACAGAAGCAATTTGACAGATTCTTGTCAACTATTTAACCCCTTGTTTAAACATTACCTGTTTGGGGTCTAAATACAAATTTTAAATCACCGCACTACACGGTTTTATACACATCACGTTCACGGTTTATATACCATATAATTCAAGTGTCACACAGGTCTATCAAATCCTGTTGTAAGGTTGATATAAGCGCACCCATCACACATTTATTTGTGTACTTTTAACATATCACTCACGTGTGGGAACACTTTTTTATGGGTTTGCAGCTGTATCATTTGGCCATTTTAAAACATTAATGGTCCTCTGATTTTAATCCTCACTAGCGCTTAAGTAACCCTATTTTTATTTTTTTTATATAAGAAATAATGCGCTTCAATCATCCTGACACCATAACAACCATGGTGCCGTGATGATTGAAGCGCTAACACCAGGTGTTTGGAGTATCTTTATCTGCTGATTGTTAAACTTCCTGGAATACACATATTGCTATTGTGGTGTAGGACCTGGGCCTGCTGTCCCTCCATCCCTCTCTCTCTTTCTCTCCTTCCTTCCTTCCTTCTCTCCTTCCTTCCTTATATCCTTCCTTCCTTCCTTCCTTCGCTTCTCTCCTCTCCTTCCTTTCTCTCTTTCTCTTTCTTTCTCTCTCTCCCTTTCTTTCTCCCTCCATCCCTCTCTTCCTTCTCCACCCATCCCTCTTTCATCTCAGACTCTAACCACACCCCCTTTAAACCACACCCAGTATTTAGTGTAGACCATGCTCCTTTTTGCCACGAGACATGCCATTTTTCCACCCCCTGCTACACCACCCCTACAAATGAATGCCAGTACCCCTAATTATAAAGAGACATGGCCTACAGACAAAAAAGTGTCCCTATAAATTTTTTGGAGAATGTTGGCAACTATGCTCTTACTCTCATGAGAGTTTACCAGGAAGGGAGGATTGATGAGTCCTACCAGTGCCAATGAGAGCTGCAGGGTTGCAGAGCTGGGGTGTGCCTCTGTGTGTCTGTGTAAATCCAAGAAATTAACAGGCAGCAGCTTCAGCTGTCCAAAGTTAAAATAGATGCAGCCCGACTTAGTGGAGGGAGATTTCTGCAGCATATTTGGCAAGTGCAGAATCACAGTATATATAAAAGAATATGCAAATTGGTTGGAGGGATTGGCTTTAAAAAGGGTGGGCTCGGGGCGCAGAGCATAGCACCCGAAGCCCAGGGTCTTGAGACCCAATTGGCCAAAAGGAGAAGCAACTGTCCAGTCTCCAGAACATCCTCAGACCCTCTGCTCTGGTGGCTGGTTGGGCTTGGTGTCCCCCCATCACCTGGCCCGAGCCAGGTTCTTCTATCTGGGCACTTCCTACCCATCCCTTCCTCTGGGGAACCAAGACCAGCAAAGTCTCCATCCCCCAGCAACTGGACAGACACTGACCTGAGACTGCCCGGGGAGCAGGTGAATGACCACCCCGCCTTCTACCCCAAGCTACAGTACCTTCAACCTACTATACCGGTATGTACTAGGGCTGGGGAGGACTGGGATCATAACCCACCTTAGGCCCTATCGTGGGCGAGTAATGGAGGGGTTTGTTTGCTGCCCCCCCCCCCAAAAAAAAATGGAGCACCAGCTTCAACTGCCACTGACTGCAGATGATATGCAGGCGCAATAGGGGAGATTTACTAAAACTGGTGCATGCAGAATCTGGTTCAGCTGTGCATAGTAACTAATCAGCTTGTAAATGTAGCTTGTTCAATTAAGCTTTGACAATAAAACCTGGAAGCTGTTTGGTTTACGATGGACAACTGCACATGATTCTGTGTGCACCAGTTATAGTAAATGACCATTTGGAAGACAATTTCTGAAGATTTCTACATTTAAAAGGACAGTTGGGTTACCCATATGTACCTGTATATGCTGTAGAGTGAATAGGGAACAGGAAGGAGAAAACTACCTTGTTGTTAAAATGGGCTCATCTACTGGTGCCTAAGACACTAAACTGTTGCTAGATTTATCCAAATTGTGTGACAGTTATCTGTAACCTAAAGTTATCTTAAACTGGAGACAAGTATGCTCATGAAAATCGAAATATACACTATATTAACAAAAATATTGGGACGCCTGCCTTGCACATGAACTTTAATGGCATCCCAGTCTTAGTCCATAAACGAGAAGGCCTGGCTCGCAGTCTCTAATCCACCCCAAAGTTTTTCTATTGGGTTGAGGTCAGAACTCTGTGCAGGCCAGACAAGTTCCTCTACCCCAAATTTGCTCATCCATGTCTTTATGGACCTTGCTTTGTGCATTGGTCCAAATCATTTGGTGGAGGGGGATTATGGTGTGGGGTTGTTTTTCAGGGGTTGGGCTTGACCCCTTAGTTCCAGTGAAGGTGTCAACATACCAAGACATTTTGGACAATTTCATGCTACCAACTTTGTGGAAACTGTTTGGGGGTGACCCCTTCCTGTTCCAACATGACTGCGCACCAGTACACAGAACAAGGACTATAAAGACATGGATGAGTGAGTTTGGGGTGGAGGAACTTGACTTGCCTGTACAGAGTCCTGACCTCAACCCAATGGAACACCTTTGGGATGAATTAGAGCGAAGACTATGAGCCAAGCTTTCTCATCCACATCAGCGCCTGACCTCACAAATGTGCTTCTGGAAGAATGGTCAAACATTACCATAGACACACTCCTAAACCTTGGGGATAGCCTTCGCAGAAGAGGTGAAGCTGTTATAGCTGCAAAGGGTAGACCAACTCAACCCTTTTGAATTGAACCCTACGAACTAAGGCTGGCATTAAAGTTCATGTGCGTGTAAAGGCGGGAATCCCAATACTTTTGGTAATATCGTTTTTTGGGGAAATTTTGGCCTGAGAATCAATTATTTATAGAGAATATAGACAACAAATCAATTTAGATTGTGTCACCTAATTACATAGTTAGCACTCTTTTAAAATAAGATTTTAATTGTCTAAAAGTCATGCCCGGTATTGAAGAATGGAGGACCCAGGTACTAAATAAACAGTGGTGAATGCAACTAAATAAGGTAAATGTACAAGCAAATATGTCCAGCGGATCCATTTATTAAACACACCGCACCTTCTGACCGGTAATTGTCAGGAAAACACTACAAGTGATCATCAAATCAGTCACTGTGAACTTAATAGGCATGCCTTATTGCTAGTGTTGCATTTAAAAGAGCACCTTGTTTATTGTATCTGATGTATAAGAGTAAAGAATTACATAAAATGGTTATATCTGTTTAAATAGATATAGAGCTTTATTATATTTTTCAGTGTCTGCTCTGTTTAAGCCCATGTTGTCCTTTATTGAATCAAATTATTCAGCAGCCAGTTTGTGAATTTTTGAGATGATAGCTTTAAGACATGAAATGACACAGTCTAATTGTATCATATATATTAAATAAGGGTCACGTGCTTATTTTTCTCCAGACAAATTTAAAAGATCTGCCAGCAACCATCAGTCAACTCTCATAAACGTATCTAGAAGCAATCTGAAGAACAAATGCATGAAGGCACTCAACTGGGATTTTAAGGATAATTCAGAATTTAACTCCAGGCAATGGAGAAAGGAAATAATGTAAGCAAAGCTGATAAAACATTCTCACGACCAGTGTAGTTGACCACAGTGTCTGTGTATTCAGGCACTGCAAATGACCACAGGTAGGTATGTGCTGCCTCCACTGCCACATGGGAAACAGGGCCGTCTTTAATATTGATTGGACCCTGGGCAAAACTTTTCCTGGCCTCCCCCCATGCAGTTTCACTCTCCACCTACTCTGAGACATACAATAAATAGCAGCTAGACCCAAAATCTGTTTACTGAATCAGATCAGGCAGCGTCTGCGATTGGTTGCCAGAGGTTACAGTGTATCATTACCGCTCACTGATTGGTTGCTAGAGGTTACAGTACACATTATGGCTCACTGATTAGTTGCTAGAAGTTGCAGCACATGATTTCTGCTTGTTGATTGGTTGCTATAGATTACTGTGGATATGACCTCAGGGGGTCATGATGCACATATCAATGCCGCCGGTCGCCGCTATTTACATATGAATGCCACTGCTATTTACATATGAATGTCGGTAATGTACATGTAAACACAGGGTCTGCAGGTGAGAGTCATCTGTACACAACATTAGTAGCAGCACTTCACACTGAGATATTGGGACACAGCATGGGACTAAAACCTCAAGGGATGAGGGAATTTAAACCAGGATAGTTGGCAAGTATGAGGCAACTGCTTTGGGCCCCACAACAATGACAGGGCCCAGGGAAGCTGCCCCTTTTGCCCTGCCTTAAAAACGGCCCTGATGGGAAACAGTGGTTGTGTTTCTGGTGATGCCACAATGTGCATTGCAGAGACTGGGGGGGCTTCAGGGCATTTACTGGAGGCTGACAATTTCAGCTGCAATAAACCATTTATTTCCTGCCTTGCAGGTGAACCAAGTCATTCTAGGAGTGAAATATGTATTCCAGCACTCATTTTATGCAATTGCAATATTAATCTATTTACCAATCCCTTTTAATAGCTGGCTACCACAAACCATCACTAGAAAATTGTCATTTTGGTTTTAATATTCTGCACTTATAGAGATTTTTTTTTTTCAATTTACTATTTTAAATTGTCTTTAAAACAGATCTGTCTGTCCAGCAAAAAAAAAAATAATAGTCAATTAAAAGATAAAATAACCCAAAACAGCTTTTTCTACAATATTCACTTTTAATGCAGAGATTTCTGCCTCAGCAGGTTTTTTTTTTTTTGTTGCCACTGGATATTCTCAGTCTATTGGTCAACATCATTGTCTTGGACCTGTCCAAGTCTGACTGGCCAGTGAATTTAGAAGCAGCACAGCGATGAGCTAAGCTCTTTGCTTTCCTTTCCAATCAGCATGTTTCTTGTCAGCAGGTGAACTGATTGGCTTCTTGTACTACTTCTTCTGCTCACACTAATGCCCCGTACACACGATCGGACATTGATCGGACATTCCGACAACAAAATCCATGTTTTTTTTCCAACGGATGTTGGCTCAAACTTGTCTTGCATACACACTGTCAAACAAATCTTGTCAGAAATTCCAAACGTCAAGAACGCGGTGACGTACAACACTTACGACAAGCCAAGAAAAATTAAAGAGGAAGTAAACCCCCCTATCGTTTTCAGCCAAGGAAGCTGCCATCTTTGCCTCTTTTTAATCTTCAACTGCCACAGTGCTGCACATGTGATCCGTTATGACACCAGCCATTGGATGGTTTGACTGATTGGTTGAGAGCACAGCCAATGTGCAGTTAGCATTCCCGGCATGCCTTTTTTTTTTAAGCTGTTAAATCGATGGGTTTACTTCCGCTTTAAGTTCAATAGCCAGTGTGGCTCTTCTGCTTGATTCTGAGCATGCGTGGCATGCATCGGAATTGTGTACACACGATCAGAATTTATGCAAACGGATTTGTTGTCGGAAAATTTGAGAACCAGATCTCAAATTTTGTGCGACGGAAATTCCGATGGAAACTGTCCGATGGAGCCTACACACAGCCTACACAACAAGCTCCGATTGCACATTTTACGTCAGAAAGTCCAACCCCTTTCACACTGGGGTGGTTTTCAGGCGCTTTAGTGCTGGAAATAGCCTCTGCTAAATGCCAGAAAACCGCCTCCTTTTCATTTAAGTGTGACTTTTCACACTCGGGCGGTGTGCTTGCGGGACGTTCCGAAAAGTCCTGCAAGCAGCATCTTTGGGGTGGTTTGGGAGCGCTGTATTTAGCACTCCCAAAACATCCTGCCCATTGGAATGAAAAGCAATTCAGAAACGCCGCAACATGGGAGTTTTTAACCCCTTCTTTGGGGGTTAAAAGCACCCTGCTAGCAACTGAAAACCGCTGCTTAAATGTGTCTAAAACGCCGCTAAAACAAGCATCGCTTTAGCGCGGATGCGGCCGCGGCCCCAGTATGAAAGGGGTCTAAAGCCCTCCTGCAGAGGGTCTGTGAGAGGCTGATACCAGCTTGAATACTGGTACTGACAATGCTTGCCCCTATTTATCATAAGCTGAACTTAAAGATCTACAACTTTTTCTATGTACAATAAAGGCCTATTTCTCTCAAATATTGTTTACAAATCTGTCTAAATCTGTGTTAGTGAGCACTTCTCCTTTACCGAGATAATCCATCCACCTCACAGGTGTGGCATATCCAGATGCTGATTAGACACAGGTGTGCCTTAGGCTGGCCATACATTATACAACTTTTGTCTATAGATTTCCTTTAGATTTACCAAAACCATATAATATGAGGTCAAATCTAAACACTTTCAATTTGTATGCAATCAGGCAGGCTCTTGTACTACACAGTTGAAGGTAAATCTAAAGGAAATTGAATAAGAAAATTGTATGGTGTATGGCCAGCATTAGGCTGGCCACAATAAAAGGCCACTCTAAAATGTGCAGTTTTATCACACAGCACAATGCCACAGATGTTGCAAGTTTTGAGGGAGCATGCAATTGGCATGCTGACTGCAGGAATGTCCACCAGAGCTTGCCCTTGAATTGAATGTTCATTTCTCTACCATAAGCCATCTCTAAAGACATTTCAGAGAATTTGGCAGTATATCCAACCGGCCTAACAACCGCAGACCACGTGTAACCCCACCAGCCCAGGACCTCCACATCCAGCATCTTCACCTCCAAGATGGTCTGAGACCAGCCACCCGGACAGTTGCTGCAACAATCAGTTTGCATAACCAAAGAATTTCTGCACAAACTCTCAGAAACCATCTCAGGGAAGCTCATCTGCATGCTCATCCTCATTGGGGTCTCGACCTGACTGCAGTTCATCGTCGTAACTGACTTGAGTGGGCAAATGCTCACATTTGATGGCGTCTGGCACTTTGGAGAGGTGTTCTCTTCACGGATGAATCCAGGGTTTCACTGTACAGGGCACATTTCTGACAGCGTGCATGGCGTTGTGGGTGAGCGGTTTGCTGATGCCAACGTTGTGGATCGAGTGGCCCATGGTGGTGGTAGGGTTTTTGTATGGGCAGGTATATGCTATGGACAATAAACACAGGTGCATTTTATTCAGGGCATTTTGAATCCACAGAGATACCGTGACGAGATCCTGAGGCCCATTGTTGTGCCATTCATCCACGACCATCACCTCATGTTGCAGCATGATAATGCATGGCCGCCCCATGTTGCAAGGATCTGTACACAATTCCTGGAAACTGAAAACATCCCAGTTCTTGCATGGCCAGCATACTCACCAGACATGTCACCCATTGAGCATGTTTGGGATGCTCTGGATCGGCGTATACAACAGCATGTTCCAGTTCCTGCCAATATGCAGCAACTTTGCACAGCCATTGAAGAGGAATGGACCAACATTCCACAGGGCACAATCAACAACCTGATCAACTCTATGCAAAGGAGATGTGCTGCATTTCGTGAGGAAAATGGTGGTCACACCAGATACTGACTGGTTTTCGGACCCCCAATACAGTAACACTGCACATTTTAGAGTGGCCTTTTATTGTGGCCAGCCTAAGGCACACACCTGTGCAATAATCATGCTGTCTAATCAGCATCTGGATATGCCACACCTGTGAGGTGGATGGATTATCTCAGGCAAAGGAGAAGTGCTCACTAAGGCCCCTTTCACACTGGGGCAGTTTTCAGGCGGTACAGCGCTAAAAATAGCACCTGTACACCGCCTGAAAAAAACCGGCCCCATTCACTCCAGTGTGAAAGCCGGTGGGCTTTCACACTGGAGCGGTGCGCTAGCAGGACGGTAAAAAAAGTCCTGCTAGCAGCATCTTTGGAGCGGTATAGGAGCGGTGTATTCGCTCCTATACCGCTCCTACCCATTGATTTCAATGGGACACCACGGTAATACCGCGGCAATACCGCCGCAAAGCAAGATTTTAACCCTTTTTCGGCCGCTTGCGGGGGGTAAAACCGCACCGCGAGTGGCTGAATACCGCGGCTAAAACGACGGTAAAGCAGCGCTAAATATAGCGCTGCTTTACCGTCACCGCGGCTCCCGCCCCAGTGTGAAAGGGGCCTAACACAGCTTTAGACAGATTTGTAAACAATATTTGAGATAAATAGGCCTTTTGTATACATAGAAAAAGTCGTAGATCTTTAAGTTCAGCTCATGATAAATAGGGGCAAACACAAAAGTGTTGCTTTTATAATTTTGCTCAGTGTATATAGACCAGTGGTAAAAGGGAATGGATCCTTGATTTTCTGTTGTAAAGGAGCTCTTGGTACAATAGAAAACCAAGAACATCCTTCCTAGAAAAGGCTGTCATGTTTTTCTTATAGAAAACAGTCAACCTGTTTTATAATTGATGTTTAGTAAGAATAATGCTATGCTATGCTGACCCATACCCACAGCTCAAAAATGTACTGGGACAAATGAAGAATAGAAGTTTAATTCCGATCAGTTGCTGTAAAGCAATATAGGACAGTTTTTGCTTAGAGCAAATCAAGACACACATGACATACTTTACTACTAGGTGCAGTGTATTTTTTTGTTTGGGGGGGGTCGGACAAGGGGATATCAATAGGGTAGGCTGTACAGTACACATATGCTGAGTGGCTGCATCTACAATACCTGAAATAATTCTGGTCAGAAAAGTACTGCTACAATTTATCTTTTTATACAAACAGCAGTGATAAGAGTAGGTAAAGGTTTGTCCCAAAAGTGCAATAATCCTGTAGCGCCCCTCAGTAGGCGCTAGTATTAGGAAAATTTAGTTTTTGGCCTAATTTTAATCAAGGAGACCAGCAATTGTTGTTTAAGGTTCTAAGTTGGTGCAGGCTCAGCTATTGTCCCCTGCATCTCATTGAACTATGGAATATAGTAGGAGGAAGAGCTTTAACCCTGGCCTGCACATTCATGCCTCTTCAGCCAATCCCTGGTCAGGAGAGTGAGTGACCAGCAGGGGCCGAGAGGGGTATAAATAGGCTGGGGCCTAGATTTTGGTGAGTTAACAGCATTACATCCAGGATTATGCTCCTGTTGAGGAGTTCCTGTTTGTAATCTAGTTACCCTTTATATTCAAGAGGGTGGGTCTCCCCCTGAAGGAGCAGATCAAATTTAGAGTCCTCCACTACCGTTTTGTTAGAAGTGTTTGGAGTTTCCCAAGGCTCACCCTATCCAAGTTCCCTCAGCTAAATAAACTGCAAAAAGACACCCACAGCCTGTTTTCTGACTCAAGTGACTTCAAGTGACTATCAGGGAATGGAACCTGGGACCAAACAGCTAGACCAGTCCTGGATCTACGCTACAGTCCTTTAAAATAATAATGAATAAATCTAGCTAGGTGATTATTCATGGTCATATTAAAAATATATAATATTATGTTCGGTTCAAAAGTCCTGCTTACAAGCCTAAGGCTGGGTTCACACTATTGTGAATTGGATGCAGAGGACTATTGCGAATTGGATGCGGAGGACTATTGCGAATTGGATGCAGGTTTCCCCGCATCCAATTCGCACAGCAGGAGATTGCGACCGCCTCTCAATGGAGCTAGTTCACACATCTCCAGAGTGGCTCCGGTGCGAATTCCACAAGGGTCCTGTGCATCTTTTGGTCCATTTCAGGCCCGAATTCAGCCAAAAATTGGCCCTGAAATGGTGAATGGAGACGCATCAGACCCCTGCTGTGAGATGCTCTGTGCTCCAGTCTGAACCCAGTCTAAATCAATTTTTAAAAGGCTGTGATATTTGTCTTTAAATGCTAAATGTTAGATACACTTTAATGGTGTGACTTGATTTGCATACAAAATTTTAATCTTGATTTAAAAAGCTGCCAAGTAGAGTGATTATTTCCCTGGGCCCATTAAGTTTTAATGTATTACTGCACTGGGGACTGACACAGTAACACATCATGTCTAAGACAAATATTCAATTTATTAATCCCATGACAAGCACAGAATTTCGTGAAAGGAAAGACAGCATATCTTCGCAGATTTCTAATGTCTAATGAATGCCCTATATCACGCTGGATCTCAATTTATGCAATGCATAAGCAAGGTGGCAATGGGGGTTATTTACTAAAGGAAAATCCACTTTGCACTGCAAGTGCACTTGGAAGTGCAGTCACTGTAGATCCGAGGGGGACATGCAAGGAAAATAAAAAAACAGCATTTTAGCTTGCACATTGATTGGATGATAAAATCAGCAGAGCGACTGGAAGAGCGACTGCACTTCCAAGTGCACTTGCAGTGCATAGTGGATTTGCCTTTCTTAAATAACCCCCAGTGTCTCTTTGATAATTAATCTCATTATTTTGTTTTGCCAAGACAATATACTGTATACAGACACTAATGCCCTGTACACATGATAGGATTTTCCGACAACAAAACCGTGGATTTTTTTCCGAAAGATGTTGGCTCAAACTTGTCTTGCATACACACGGTCACACAAATGTTGTCGGAAATTCCAAACGTCAAGAACGCGGTGACGTACAACGCGTACGACGAGCCGAGAAAAATTAAGTTCAAAAGCTAGTGCAGCTCTTCTGCTTGATTCCGAGCATGCGTGTACTTATGTACACACACTTGGAATCCCCCCTGAAGTAGATATGAATTCCCTGTATCGAATACATGTTGGGGAGGGGACAGGACGGCACGAGGAGCAGTCTACCTGCCATACGAGGAAACGCACATCACCCCCATACCTTTCCGGTATCTGATCTTATTGGTTATTGCTGGCAATAGAGTGGTGCACTAGACGCATTTTATAAATGTGAGTACCCTGTATTAGGGTTTGTTTGCTTGTGTTCATTAAATTGTTTAAACCTACTACACTATCAAGCGTAGTATTTTTGCATAAATGGAGATATTTCACTGAGGAGCCCCGGATGCAGTTTTTTCCCTTCTGAACCCAGAGGAGGTTCAAATGCATGTTTAGACTTGGCTTAATCACTGTGAGCGTTCACTACCTAGGGGATCACTGGAGGGCTTGGCACATTTGAACACCAAGCTGTTTTTTGATTGCATGGACTACCCTGCATATTGATTAGAAGCACAGCACATGAGCACTTTATTACTTGCTATATATTTTTATATATATATATATATATATATTTTTTTTTTTTTTTCTTCCCGCATATATTTTATGGACTACTACGAACTTTAGGAATTTTACGAATCTATATGTTTTTTTCACATGAGCACTATGTACTTACTGTGCATTTGAGTTTTCACTCCCTCATATTTTTTTATTTTTTACTGGCACTTCACCATTGGTCAATATTTGTGTGTTTCTATGTTATATATATACATTTGGTATCCAATTATAGGGTGTATAGTGCATATTACATGGCGCAGCACCTTTCAATTCATTTATTTTACAAATTGTTCTGATTTTAGCTGCTGTTTCTTATATTGATCCTATTACCTTTTACATATTTTTATATTTTTGATGAGATCATATTTATAGCGCGGCATAGTATTTACTCATCCAACATTTGTTGTAGGAAAATCCTATCGGGTGTACAGGGCATTAGGCTGGCCATACACTATACAATTTTCTTATTCAATTTCCTTTAGATTTACCTTCAACTATGTAGTGCAAGGGCCTGTCTGATTGCATACACATTGAAAGTGTTTAGGTCTGAGCTCATATTATATGGTTTTGGTAAATCTAAAGGAAAATTGAATAACAAAATTGTATAGTGTATGGCCAGCCTTATTTTATTGAACTGCTTTCTGCAGTGAATTGGTCAATAATTTCCCCTATAAACTCTAACATCTTCTGTTCCTTGTCTGCTCCCATTCAATCTTAAAGAGGAACTACAGTCTGCTCACATAATTTTATTTTATATATACTGTGATTCTGTACTTGCCAAATATGCTGCAGAAATCTCCCTCCACTGAGTCTGGCTGCAATCATTTTAACTGTGGGCAGCTGAAGCTGCTGCCTGTTCACTTCCTGGATTTACACAAACACACAGAGGCACACTTCCAGCTCTGCAGCCCTGCAGCTTTCATTGGCCCTCTTATGACTCATCCCCTCCCTTCCTGGCCAACTCTCATGAGAGTGATGCGGCGTACACGCGCTCTGACTTTCCGGCAGGATTGTCTGCCGGACCTAGTCCACGGACAAACCGCCGGACTTTCCAGCGAAGGTCCGCAGGACTTTCCGAACGTGTGGATTTGCCCACACATGCCTGGACTTTTCCGGCGGACAATCCGCCGGAGTTTTGGCAAAAGTCCACGGGACTTTTGAAATGAACGGACTTGCCCACACACGGAGGAAAGTCCATTTATTTAGAACGTGACTCCAGGTAGACGGGACTAGCGAAGGCAGTGAATGCCGCCGCACTAGCCCCGTCACCTGGTATGGATTTAAAGGGGAATCCCTACGCCGAAAAAACGGTGTGGGGGTCCCCCCCTAATCCATCTCAGACCCTTATCCGAGCATGCAGCCCAGCCGGTCAGGAAAGGGGGTGGGGACGAGCGAACGCCCCATCCTGAGCCTTATCAGGCCGCGTGCCCTCAACATGGGGGGTGCCCTGGGGAAAGAGGGGCCCTGCGGCTCCCCCACCCCAAAGCACCTTGTCCCCATGTTGATGAGGACAAGGGCCAGGGTTGTCGGGGGTCTGCGGGCGGGGGGCTTATCGGAATCCGGGAGCCCCCTTTAATAAGAGGGCCCCCAGATACCGGCACCCCACCCTATGTGAATGAGTATGGGTTACGAGGTACGCTGTGATGTGACTTATATAGGGACAACGGGCTGGTCACATGCTCATGTCACATGGTGACCCCGCCCCCATATGATGTCACAGTCCCGGAGGATGCTGGGACTGTGACATCATATGGGGGCGGGGTCACCATGTGACATGAGCATGTGACCCGCCCCTTGTCCCTATATAAGTCACATCACAGCGTGTCTCTGCCATTACGGCCAGAGAGAGCGTCGTGTCAACATCAGATGAAGAAAGAAGAACAAGACGCAGAAGCAGAAGGCATCGGCGGCGACAGCGACGGCAACAGAAGCCTCGGCCACTGGCAAGAAGAACAGAAGAGACCCCTGAAGACCCCCGAAGTCGGAACAAGACCCCCAGACGACGGCGGCGATGAAGAAGAAAGCCGGGGTCCTCCGCTAGTGAAAGAGCTAATAAAAGAGCAGAAGATAGCGGAGGAGTCTGGCGAGAAGACCCCCCAAGACGGAAGAAGACCCCCGGAGCTGAGCAATAAAGTATTTTAAAAAATTCTGTCGATTTATTTACACTTTTTTCCTTAGGTGAATGGGTAGGGGTACCTCGTACCCCATACTCATTCACATAGGGTGGGGGGCCGGTATCTGCGGGCCCCCCTTATTAAAGGGGGCTCCTGGATTCCGATAAGCCCCCCGCCCGCAGACCCCCGCAGACCCCGACAACCAACGGCCAGGGTTGTCGGGAAGAGGCCCTTGTCCGCCTAAACATGGGGACAAGGTGCTTTGGGGTGGGGGAGCCGCAGGGCCCCCCATGTTGAGGGCACGCGGCCTGGTATGGCTCAGGAGGGGGGGCGCTCGCTCGTCCCCACCCCTTTCCTGACCGGCCGGGCTGTGTGCTCGGATAAGGGTTTGATATGGATTTGGATTATGGATTTTAGTTTTTTTCGGCGTAGGGATACCCCTTTAAATCCATACTAGATGACGGGGCTAGCTTGGCGGCATTCGCTAGTCCCGTCTACCTGGAGTCACGTTCTAAATGAACGGACATTCCTCCGTGTGTGAAGCAAGTCCGTTCATTTCAAAAGTCTCGCGGACTAGCACACAGACGGCGGGATTGTCCGCCGGACTGCCGAGTCCAGCGGACAATTTTAAGTCTGAACTTAAAACTTAGTCCGCCAGACTTTTGGGAGGAAAAAGTCCGCCGGAGCCCCACACATGGTCGGAATGTCCCATGGGAAAGTCCACTCGTGTGTACGCGGCCTGAGAGAGACAGCTGTGCATGATGTCATAATGCCGCGTACACACGAAGGGACTTTGTCCGCCGGACCTAGTCCAGCGGACAAACCGCCGGACTTGAAAGCGAACGGACTTGACCACACACGATCACGCTAAAAGTCCGGCGGTTCACGCGATGACGTACAGCACGTACGACGGGACTAGAAAAAGAAAAATACTAGAAAAATACTTGCTACTGAGCATGCGTCCTTTTTGGTCCGCCGGACCATACTACAGACGGCCGTATTGTCCGCCGGACTGCCAAGTCCAGCGGATAATTTTAAAACAAAACTTAAAACCTAGTCTAGTTTTTTGCGAAAAAAAGTCAGTCGAAGGCCCACACACGATCGGACTGTCCGGCGGACTCGAGTCCAGCGGACAATCCCGTGGGAAAGTCCCTTCGTGTGTACGAGGCATAAGCCTAGGCTTTTTATCAGACAAGAAACAGGAAGTTGACTTCATAAGATATTAACTGGCAGAAAAAAAAATGTACTATCCAAAGTTAAAGTGGTTGTAAATCCTGGTATAAAAAACAAAAAAAAACAAAAAAAAGAACAACCTGCAAGACAAAGGCATAATAAGCTAGTATGCATCGCATACTAGCTCATTATGAAATATTTACCTTAGAACAAAGGTGTTGCAACGGTCCCCATACACCAATGTGACGAGCGACATGTCTCCGGAATGTTACTTCCAGGTTTGTAGGCTCTGGCGCTGTGATTGGCCGGAGCCGCGATGACTACACTCCCGCGCATAATGGCACAGCAGCTGAAGAAAGTTGAGGAGGCCTTATTATAGGCTTACCTGTATGCAAAAGTGGTTGTGAAGGGTTTACAACCACTTTAAAACATCAACGGTAGAAGATTTAATAGATGGAAAGTTGAAAAAATGACTGAAGGTCTGCTTTAAATCTGTTATGTTTCATTGCAGAGGATACAATTAAACCTGCAGCAGTTGAAACACTGAGCAGACCTAAGTAATCACAACTACATTTACATTACCTAACACAGTAATTGCCACCACACTGGTTACAGTGAGATAAGCTAAATGTACCTAACAACAAAAATACAACTCCACTGAACAAGTGAGACAAAACTATCTAATACTAGCACCTATCTAAGAGGGTGCTACATATGGAACACTCAGTAACACTCGGTAACACTGCCCACATGCTTTGTCTACTTCTCACACAAAGCATATATCCATAATGTAACCTCACATATTCCTTTTCATTGTTTTACTTCATTTGTTGGTGATATTTTAAAAGCAAAAACATTTAAAAGCAGTGGCAGTGTATGAATGAAGTCACGTGTAGGCATAAGAGTATATGAATGTAGGGTCATATCTAGGTGTAACAGTATATGAATGTAGGGTCATATCTAGGTGTAACAGTATATGAATGTAGGTACCTATCTAGGTGTAACAGTATATGAATGTAGGATCCTATCTACATGTAACAGTATATTATTGTAGGGTCATATTTAGGTATAACATTAGATTCATGATTGTCATAACTAGATGTAACAGTAAGTGAATGTAGGGGTCAAATCTAGATGTACCAGTATATGAATATAGGGTCATATCTAGGTGTAACAGTACAGTATATGAATGTAAGGTCATCAATAGATATAACAGTATATGAATATAGCATCATATCAAGGTGTAGTGAATTGGTTTGCGATTGGTACGTGGACTGTGGGGATATTAAAATGAACCACAGTATGGACAAATACTAAATCCTCATCCCAAAATTTTTCCAAAACACATTGGTGTTTGATACCTGCCAGAATTGCTAAAAATGTTCCCCACTATTTACCCACCTTTTTCTGCGGCTGTGCAAATTTAGGCACTCACCACCACATGGTGGTCCTGACCTATATTTGCATCTTTCTGGGCGGACATTTTTCAAATACTCTCTACCTTGTTTATGCAACCAGAAGCCTTTAACCCGCTAATGGCACTTATGAACTGAAAGCCTAATCACCTTATCAATACTCAGTTCACTTTGCTACTGCTAATAACAATGGCCGTTAAACAGACCATAGCCCGCTCCTGGAAATCTCCCCATCTGACTCTAGTTGAGACTAAAAATAAAGTGACGTTGGCTATGACCCATGCTACAATTAAAGCTATTATCAGGGATAAAGAAGTGAAATACACTAGAATCTGGCAGCTTTGGGTGGACCATCATCTCCCCCCAAATGTTGACTCTACTCTTCTGCTACCATGTTGAAAACTCTCCATCTTCTGATGCCGTGCTATCAACACCTTGCTATTACCAACGTAATCTCTGAGATCTAAATCTTAACCTTTTCTTCTCCTCAGAGCTCCTTTTCCTTACTATCCTTTAATCTTCTCTTTTCCTCTCTCTTATCCCTTTCTACTTTTATCACCTGCTCAACACATTGTGTTCTCTTGATGGTCACCTATGACTGACGTTGATGCATGCTCAAGCTTACCAAGCTTGACATCTTCACCCCATTGACTTTTGTTTGCTTAGGTTGGTCATGAATGTCACTATGTTTAGGTTTGATTTTGATAACTGTCAAAATTATTTATATCCTTCAGCCCTGCAATATGATTCCTGGTTGTTTTAACTTTTCCCAGTGCATTGCATGCACCTTGATTTGTTCTACGAACCTGTTATAAATTTGTTTGTATTTCAACTTCTGTAACGTGATTGAAACTCAGAAAAAAACATTGAACAAAAAATTAACCCAGTTGACCTAAAACCCCACATGCAGCCTATAAGTATTAATTTCAAAAGGACCCCACTGGGATCAGTTTGCCTAACAAAAGTACTTGAAGGTACTACAAGGAGCCTGTATGTCAGCATTGTTAACTGTTTTGGGTCAGGTTCAATTTATACTACATGCTTTTAGAATGTGCGTGGAAGCAGAGTTTTAACATATATACAGTACATATATAAAATAAATACACATGCAATGCAGGCATCGTTAGGTTTCAGGTTAGGGTGCTCCTTTTTCCTATCCCCACCAAATACATTGTAGAATGGATCATAATAAAATGCTTCAATCTTCTTATAACAATGCTTACTGGGCTTTCTAGATTTATCCAACTATACAATGAGGTTCCTATGCAGAAGTGTAAATGAACGATTTGCTCACTCCCCTCCATATATACATATACTTCCTATTATTTTGTCCATAGTAAAGTCGGCAACCCATTACAGGGCCCTCCTTCTGGTCAGTATGTGATGCTGACTATGTTTCTTTACATATTACAGCACATAAAATATCAAACTATTATCAAAATGGTATCTAACAAATTATTAGCCTGCAATGACAAAGTCCTTTGGTATATTGAAAAATTAAACTTGAAACTCTATTAAGATATACATACATGGGAGGTGATATTGATTGTATATTTACAATGTATAATGTTTAGCAGACTTTCATCCTTTGCCTTTTTTTTACAATGCGCGGTTTAAAAATCTGTTAATGTATATAATGTAAACAGCAGCAAAACCTTCTCCAATATCACTCAGATTAATTAGTGGTAAATCACTGGCTTATAATGAGGAGGCTGCGTGTCCAACTCCTGTAAGTAATTTGACATACGTGTTGGTCTGTTATCCCTACACTGTTGGCAACACAGATGCAGATCATGTACAAAAAGCCTTTATAGTTCACTGCCAGCACAACATAATAACGATTAATATTGCACAAATTCCTGCCAACTCAAAGGGAGCCTTGAATGAAATGGTCCTGGTCTACTAATAAACAGAAGACTAGAAAGCATGAAAAGATAGCAATGTTCCAAAAATACAGGATAATTAGACATGGTATATTTTTCTCAGCAGAGATGAACTATGCTTAAAAAAGGAAAATGCCGTATTTGCATGTTTAAGTACATAAGGAACAGAGTATATTAATATATATGAAAGAATTATTGTATAATAATTGTTTTTTATTGGAATACAAAGTTTGTGATAGGATTAACAACTATAACAGTGTAAATGTGGGCAGTGACATTGAGATAGCCAATGTTGGCAGGGATAGGGTGCCAGAAAGACCAGAACAGGGAGCGCAGGAGAGAAATACAATAAAGAACAGGTTAGTCTTGTCATCAAAATAGAGACTCTGGGGTCAGGAAGTGCTCCTTTAAGAAACCAGTACTGTTTGGGACAGCAACTGAAGTGGGCAACCTATAGGTGGGTCCCTGGGTCAGGTGTTAATTTATTGCTGCAGAGGTAGCACTTAAAGTCTAGACTAGAGAGCTTTGAGAGTAGGATGGAGTATGAGTGCCCAGGCCTGTTTGTGCTTGGAACAGACAAGGACCTGTGCAACCAGTGATGAGCCAGATGTGACAGGGTTTGGTTTGAGGAATGTTCACTAAACAGGTAAACAAAAGTTAAAAAATTGTGACCATTCCTTAAGCCCCATTGCAGTCTACCATTTACTATTTTTCAGGGAGTAGAGCTTTTTAAAAAAGGCTTAAAGCACAAAATTAGATACTGACACGGGGTCATGTACAATAGTGCTGCACTCTACTGCCAATTAGCGCTAAAACGATATTCACTATAGTGCTGGTGAAAAAATACTCCCAAAATCAAATTTACTATAAATGCCAGAAAACAAATACCCCCCAAACCCTTACTCTGCTAGACCCTGCAGTAGTGCACATGGAAATAATGTTTAGAGCATGATATGATTGCCTAAATGGTACTGAAATATGCAGAATATCGTTTAAAGATAATCTCCTTTTAAATTGTGTGAAAAAGTGATTTCTACACTGAAATATCTTTAAACGTCTGAGAAGAGATAAATTCCCTGTCTCTGTACAACTAGGTGCCAGCACAACTGAGCATTCTCAGAAGGCAAACTACTCCCATGGCTTTTTTCCAAGAGCTATAGCAAATACCAAAATTATCGCTGGGCTAAAATTCATTTTTGAGAGTGACAATCCATGCTACATAGTCCAATGCAGGTTTCAGCCATTGATTATAATGGTACAATTGCAACTTCCCCAAATAAATACTTTTAATGTTGAGAAGAAATGTATCTTTCTCTAAAATAAATTTTCCTTGCAACAATGTTGCTTCTTCCTCGTCTATTTTGTTTTTAAGAATGCTAGACTGTGGGGGGGGCGTGGCCGAGAGCGGCATGTGAGAGGACGTGCATCACGGAGCTCCCGCTCAGATCCTTCATCGATCCTCTTCCCAGCCAGAAACTTTGCCCTGAACAGGGCACCGCTACCATCGGGGACACCCCCAGCACCCCCCGGACCTCACACCCGCCGAATATACGGGTATGCAGACCCGCAAGGCTGCGGAGACCGGGCCGCCGGACTTTCAACATGGCGCTGCCGCGCCATCTACACAGCGCACACGCGGCTGGGAGAAGCCCAAGGAACAGGGTAAGCCTCCTAAAACCCCCAAAAGTGCAGCCAAAGAGCCTCCCAGGGACATGCTATACTTTACACAGAAGCTGGCAGCCCCAGTAGCCCAGGGTAAGGGGGAAGATATGACGGCCACCCCTGCAGTGTTTCACACGCAACAGGAGGATGAGTCACCAGGCCCAGCACCCTCTCCCAGCCAGAGTCTCCCAGAAGCAGAGGAGGAAGACGAGGAGATAGCACAGCCTTCCCTAGCTGACATACTGAGGGCAGTGCAAAAATGCACAGCCTCGGTGCACATATTGCAAGATAAATTTGGAGGCTTGAAGGAAGAGCTGGGGTTTATCAGGCATGATTTACAGAAGACAAGGGAGCGCACCACTGCTGCTGAAGGCCGCATCAGTGCAATAGAAGACAGGCTGACACCCCTGATGAGAGAGGCCCAAATCACAGCCAGGATTGCTAAAGCAAACGAAATTAAATCTAATGAGATTGAAAACCGTTTGAGAAGAAACAATATCCGTATAGTGGGACTTCCTGAGAAGTCGGAGGGCCGAGACCCCACAGACTTTGTTGAGCAATGGCTGATACAAGCATTTGGCAAGGAGGTATTTACCCCGCTATATTCGGTGGAACGCGCACACAGGGTGCCGTCCCAGCCCCTTCCACCAGGCTACCCACCACGCACCATGATAGCCAGGATCTTTAACTACAAAGATAAAGAGATCATCCTGCGCCAGGCAAGAGAGCAACGTAATATACAATACAATGGAGCCCGGATCTCATTCTATCCTGATTACTCAGCGGAAGCACAAAAACGGAGGGCCAGATTTACTGATGTCAAGAAACGACTTCAGAGGCTGGGGGCCAAATACGCTATGCTGTACCCGGCAAAACTCCGGATTACGGCAGGGGGACAGGCCCACTTTTTTGAAGGAGCCGCAGAGGCTTCAGCGTGGCTGGACGCCAACGAGCACTCTGTTAGACAGGCGGGCAGGGACGCAGCAGCCGGGGACTGACTCCCTGTCCCCACACCGGGGCCTAGGCCCATCCAGGTTTGATACCCCTTTGGCTGGGAAGCCATTATCCTATGCATTCCACAAGCGACGTGAGCAAGTGAAAGAACTTTACAACACAGTTCAGTGAACTACTACTTTGCACTACTATACAAGTTCAGGCCGCAGTTTGGGCGGCAGTTGGGAGGTCAGGTTAACTGAATACTCCAATGTTTTATGCTCTTAACATACCTCCCTCAAGTTATGTTCAACTAGATGACTGTATCCTCCTTCGTATGAAGAGGGGGCTCTCTCCTCCCCACGTTGGGGCCTCCACTCCCTAGATGGCAGCTGTGGCGAGAGGACCCCCTGGGTACGTTTCCTAGTTATGCACTTTTTTTTCCTTTCTCTTTTGCCCTGTTTGCACTGCAGCTCAAACTCAGACGGATCTTGGCACGGGAGCAGGAGGGACTGGGTCGTACATAACCTCATCTCCCAGGACACACTCAGGTATTCCTCTCGGAGTACAGGTACCTGGTTTCCTTTTCTTTTGTCACACTTGGCGCATTGCAGCTTTACACTCCCTACAGCGCCTAGGGTACACATGATATTATATTCTGTGAATATTGTGATATGTCTTGATAAATGGGTACTGTGTCTATAATGTCTTGGAATATTAGGAGAATCCAGAACCCCCTAAAGCGCACAATGGTAACTACTATTCTTAAAAAACACTCCCCTGCCATATATGCTCTTCAGGAGACTCACCTGACACCGGAGACGGTCTCATGTGTGGGCTTCTCGTGGGTGGGGAGTATGTACCATTCCACTCACACCTCCTTTTTCAGGGGGGTGAGTGTACTGGTGCACCGGGCCATCGCCTTCCAACTGCTGGATAAACTGATTGATGGGGAGGGTCGTTATGTGCTATTACTGTGCAAGGTCTACCAACTACACTGTATAATTGCTGCTGTGTACATACCACCCCCTTCTCCACAGATGTTCTACAGGTATTACTGGAATTCCAGCTGGGACACACAGGGGTGCCGTTTGTTCTGGTGGGTGACCTGAACTGCTACATGGATCCTGTCTTAGACAAACATCCGCCCCCCCGGCTTCCCGCACCAGGGCCCGAACGGCATTGCGGAAGTTCGCGGAGGAGTTTGGATGGGTGGATCCGTGGCGCGGCCGCAATCCCCTCCAGAAACAATTTTCATGTTTTTCAAAATCCTACCTCTCCCTCTCCAGGATTGATATGTGTCTCTGCACGCCTCAGACAGAGCGCCTGCTGGGGGATGTTGCTTATCTGGTGAGGGGGGTGTCGGATCACTCGCCACTGTTGGTCTCCCTGCTCGCCAGGCAGGCGGTACCACTACAAAGGGCACCATGGAAGCTCAATGCATTTTGGCTTAACTTGTTTCCCTCCCATGAACGGGTGGCAGCTGAAATCTCAGATTTCTGGAGGCGCCACGCTGACCATCCTGATCCCTTACTGACCTGGGAGACGTTTAAAGCGTTTCTCAGGGGCATTATGATCACAGAAGTGACGACCATTAAAGACAGAACGCATGCCATAAGGGAGCAGGCAGACCGCTTGGCGAGCCGATTAGAAGCAGAATACATTGCTGACCCCTCAGACGCGGCCAGAGACGCATGGTTGGCCGCTCAGGAAGCGGTTACACGAATCTCAGGGGAAACTGCCGACCGGAAAAGATTTTTTAACAGACAGGCCTTCTATGAGGAGGGAGAACAGACAGGCCGCCTGCTGGCCAAAATTGCACAGGCTTCTCAGATGTCCCCGTCCATTGGGGCCCTACGCACAGAGGGTGGGAGATTGGTAAATGGACAGTCACAAGTCATGTCAGAACTGGTGAGATTTTACTCAGAATTATACCGATCTAGAGTGACCTATACGCCAACTGACCTAGAGACATACTTGGGGGACATTGGACTGCCTGGACTGTCCGACTCTCAATGCAAACTCCTGGACTCCCCTAAAAGTCTTGAAGAATTACAGGGCGCCCTTAGCCTCTTTCCTAACTCTAAAGCACCGGGAGACGATGGGCTCCCAATGGAAGTGTTCAAACAGTATGCAGAGGTAATTCTACCTTGTCTCCTAGTAGTACTCAATCACGCGAGGGAAACCCAGAAACCTGAATCCATGACTAGAGCCAGTATTGTTCTCATTTTAAAACCAGGGAAGGACCCTCTGGATCCAGGATCATACAGACCAATATCGCTCCTGCAGAGCGATATCAAAATATTGGCCAAGGTTTTGGCAGTCAGACTTAATGGAGCCATTTCCACTATTATCCACCCAGACCAGGCAGGTTTTATGCCCCAAAAATCCACGGCCATTAATTTACGTAGGCTATACCTAAACATTCAAACACTGTCCGAAAATATGGGAGATAGAGCCTTGCTTTCACTGGACGCCCACAAGGCGTTTGATAGCGTGGAGTGGGATTATCTCTGGGCTGTCATGGGAAAGTTTGGCTTTGGCTCGGGGTTTCTGTCCTGGGTGAAGCTTTTGTACTGCTCGCCCCGGGCAACTATTCGAGAGGCGGGACGCATCTCAGATACTTTCCCCCTGCACAGAGGCACCCGTCAAGGCTGCCCTTTACCTCGCCTCTTCGCCATCGAACCCATGGCAGCCCTGATCAGAGCGAGCCCGGCGGTCCAGGGGTTCCAATATGGAAACCTCCAGGAAAAAGTCATGCTTTACGCGGACGATGCCATGCTCCTACTGGGAGACACCGCGGACTCTCTCAGGGGGGCCATGGACATAATCCGTAACTTTGGCTTCTATTCGGGCCTGACCATTAACTGGTCGAAATCCGCACTGATACTACTTGACGACACCTCGGATACAACTAACCGGACGCTCCACGACATACCAGTTTCTACTGGTGTGAAGTACCTGGGCATACGAGTAACGCGGGACCCGCTTGAGTACATCCTACTCAATCTGACCCCACTGTTGAATAAGATCCGGGATAGGATCAAAATATGGTCAAAACTTAAAATGTCACTGGTGGGTAGAATCAATTTAATAAAGATGATTTTCATGCCTCAGCTCCTGTACATTCTGCATAACACCCCTATGGTGATCCCCCTCAAGCTATTTAGAATTATTAATTCATTATTTAGAAGCTTTATATGGCTGGACAAACCCCCATGGATAAAACTGGAACAGCTTCAAAAGCCCAAGGAGGCAGGAGGCCTTGCCCTCCCCAATCCTTGGGTGTACTACTTGGCTGCCCAGGCGCAGCACATTGCCAGAGCCATGGCGACTATAGAGGAAGGGGTGGCGCCACCCCCTCAGCCTGACCCCACCAAGGAACTGATGTGTCTGACCTCTGGCCATGCTGAGGTTCCCAGGGGCATGGAGGCCCTAGCATATGCAAAATCAAATAAGCGATACCCCACCTACACACTAATGCATAAAGTTTGGAACAAGCTTAGGCAGATACAGGGGGTGGAGGGGTTTACTGAATACAGCCCGATATGGGACAATAAATATTTTGAGGAATTGCTCACACTGGATTCTGGGGAACGGTGGAAGAGACACGGAGTTACACACCTGAGACATATTTTTGAGACGGGCAGCCTGATACCCTTTGTGGGGCTGAGGGAGAGGTTTCAGCTCCCTCAGACGATGCTTTTTCACTACTTACAACTACAGCATGCGGTGCGGACACAGTCCGGTGACGCACCGTGGACTCTTTCACCGACCCCTATTTTCAGAATGATGGAGGATGTTGTGCAATTTCGGGGGTTCATATCAAGGGTTTACTCGTTAGTTCTACACACTCACCTTGAGGGGTTCCCACAGACAGCCTATGCAAAATGGGAGGAGGACGTGGGCACATTTGAAAGTGAGCAATGGGAGGAGGCTCTCCAGGCAGTCCAATTATGTTCCCTCAATGCGGCCCAGCGACTGTCCCAACTTTACCTAGTACTTAGAGTCCACCTTACGCCCGCTAGACTTCACAGGATGGGGATACGACAGGATGATAAATGCCCTAGATGTGCAAGGTATCATGGGAATCTGATCCATCTATTATGGAGATGCCCCAAGCTCCATTTGTTCTGGACAGGAGTGGTGACCACGATCAATGGAGCATACCGACTTAATATACCAATTGACCCTAAACCGTGTATACTCGGGATACTGGACGACATCCCTATGACACCTAAGAACAGGCAGGCGGTCGCTAGGGCCTTGTTTCAGGCACGAAAAATGATTCTCCGGCATTGGAAGGCCTCGGAGCCCCCGGTGCTGGGAGAATGGATAAAACAAATGGGGGATACTATTAGAATGGAGAAATATGTCTTTCAACACAGGGGCTGCCCAGAGAAATATGACAGCCTTTGGGCTCCCTGGCTGGACACACCAGGATTATCACCGATTGATTTGATATTGGACCGATTACTGTAGAAAGAATAGATGGACCAGAGGGCCGCATGGGAAATAATTACTGGATGTGTACGTGCTGGGACCGTTCAGGGACCAGGGTAGAATGTATTTTGTTCCAACAAATGTATGAGTATGGGAGTTGGGGGAATAACAAAACTGAATTATTGATGTGCCTTTCTGCAGAAATGACTGTACCCTTCGGATCTGTAACTATGAACCTGTCTGAGTTTGAAGCTGTAAAAATTGTACTGAATGTTCATTCTGTATTTCTTCGGTTTTGTATTTGTTCAATAAAAACATCTTTGATTTAAAAAAAAAGAATGCTAGACTGTGGAATGTTTTCATGTTTTGGTAAAATATATTTTTCTCTTTCACTTGTTACTCTTTACACAAACTCAATACAGGTGTCTTTACAAACCACAAGCAATACCATTGCTGATGCAAATTTAAAATGAGTCACAATTTTGTGTGTTGTTTAGTATTTTGAAATTATCAGAATTTGAGCCCAAAAAATGTGATATGTGTACCAACATCAGAAATCAAAATGTCATTCCCAAAATTCAGAGGGTAACATCAATATTCTACACTCACCCACTAAGAACCAGCAAATATCACTGAATAATTTAAGAAGCACAACTCCTGACTGATGTCATTCCACCACTTATAGGTATATGTCCAAAAAAATGCAGTATTTATATGTATTTATGTGTAGGGGGGTTCCACCACCATTGCAAATCATGTCATATGTTTTCCATGGGCAAGGACAATAATCAGCCTTAACATTTCCCCACCACCACGAATTGCAGCCTCTTACCAAGCAAAAACTAACCAATTCCGAGATGGTTCAGCATGCTGACAGTAATCACCCATACTGAGCCTTCAAAACACATGGCATAGGCCAGAAACAGGTTGTTCAATGGCTCTCTGTTCTTCCACAGTACATCTGCATTGATAAACTCATTGCACTCCTGAGACTTAGGACTGTTTGACAGCACAGAGATGCAGCCACTATCCATATGGCAGCACAGTGGCTACGTGGTTAGCACTTCTGCTTAGCAGTACTGGGGTTGATGGTTTGAATCTCAAGCATGCCACTTCACGTAAAAAAGTTGCCTGTCCTCCCTATGTTGTTAAACATAACTCCTGACTCAGGTCCTTCCTCTAATTATGTGTAAATGTAGTAGGATGGTTCCACCACCATTGCAAATCATGTGATATGTTTTCCATGGGCAAGGACAATAATCAGCCTTAAAGTGGAAGTAAACCCGAAAATGTTTTTTTACCATTCGCAGATTCGCCCGGGCCGGTTTATGACCCAGAAATGCATCATCATGAAAAGGAAAGGGGCATGCACACGCCTCCAGGAAGTGTACTGCTGCTCAGCCTCTAACATGGCTGGGTCACTTCTTTTCACGAGAAGAGCAGCTGAGAATATGCAAGGTAAGTGTGGGTGGTGTCTTGTTCTCTGGGTTGGGCGGATGTGCTAGTTAGCTTTGTTTATTTGGGGGGGGACTGTTGTGTGTGTAGTGATCCTTTGCACACATTTACTTCCTGGGCTTGCACACACGTCACTTCCTCTTTCTCTGCACATTAGACTTCCTGCATTACATGTTCCTGTAAATACACTATGTATATATGGTCCAAGCTCGTGCAGTGATTGTAAACAGTTGGTGCAGAGTGCATGCAAATATGCGGCTTCCTGGTAGCTGGTCCTTGGGACAGAGTGGATGCATATTTGCATATAATAGTGCCAGCAGCCCCTCTTCTCAGAATGGCAAACCCCTTAAAGGGCTGGTGCCAAGGGGTGAAGGATGTTTAAATTCAAAACAGAAAAGTGAAATTTTATATTCAAAAGATTGTCTGGGGGTCCCCTTCGTCTGCCTGTAAAGGCCTAAACTGAGGAAAAAAAATTTTTTTTATATATTTTATGGGGATATTTATTATAGCAAAAAGTAAAAAATAATGTGTTTTTTTTTTCAAAATTTCGCTTTTTTTTGTTTATAGCGCAAAAAATAAAAGCCACAGAGGTGATCAAATACCACCAAAAGAAATCTCTATTTGTGGGAAAAAAAGGATGTCAATTTTGTTTAGGAGCCAGGTCGCACAACCGCGCAATTGTCAGTTAAAGCAACACAGTGCCAAATCGCAAAAAGTGCTCTGGTATTTGGCCAGCAAAATGGTCCGGGGCTTAAGTGGTTAAAATACCAAAAAATTACATTAGAATCGTTTTCCATGGCTGCAAGCCATTTCTGGCAATATAACCACAAAACAAGCAGACCACATGGCTCTTCCCCCACCTCCTCAATGTATACCAGGCCCTTTGGGGCTTGTATAGGTTTTGAGGGGGACCCCAGCCACAAATGTAGCATAAATAAACGGCATGGGGCCCCATACAAAATCCTCAGTGCTTAGCCAAGCAGGCCATGGAAAAGAGAGTGCCCCCCGCTCCTGAGCCAGATCAGACCACATATCATCAGCATGTGGGGGTGTTTTTTGTGGTGTGGGTGGGGCTCTGCACCCCCCCAAGACACCTTGTCACCATGTTGATGGGGACAATGGGCACTTTCCCAGAACCATGGACGGTGGTTGTGGGGGTTTGCGGGTGCAAGGTTTACCAACATCTGGAGACCTCCTATAACAATGGGGCCCCAGATCCCAGCTCCCCTATGTGAATGGGTATCGTGGACATTGTACCCCTAGCACTTGCTTGTCCCCCAGCAAAATCCTGACCTCCAGGCTGCATGCTCAGATAAGGGTCTGGTATGGATTTGGGGGCCCCACGCCCAATTTTTGGTTAATTTTGGCGTGGGATTCCCCTTAAAATCAATGCCAGAACCAAAGGGCCTGGTATGGATTGGGGGGGCCCTATGCCAATTTTTAAAATAATTTTGGGGTTGAGTTCCCCTTAAAATCCATACCAGACCCATAGGCCAAATTTTTTAAGGAATAGCCAATATTAATGGCTCATTTGCTAAATATTATTGTATAGAATTAAAAACATCAAACACTAGTAAAAGTATTTTGTATGTATAATTGTGCTCAGCCCAATAGGCTAGTGGGCAGCGCTTATACATTGAAAAACTCAGGCCTTGAAAGACTCATGGCTTCAAATCCCACAAAGGGATACTAAAAGATTGTATTGGTGAACAAAAGGCGAATGACAATTAGCCAAAGCAGCATATGCTGAAAATAGGTGAATGCCAATGCACTTTAGTTTGGCTGATTCTATAATATTAACTCTTCAAATGCATGCAATGGTATGTAAGTATTCAATAATAATATGGTGTGGAATTCCAAACATCACACACTAGTTAACGGGCAGTTTACATTTTTTTTGTTTGTTTATTTTAATTTGCTTCTGCACTGAAAAAATAACCACAGCTGGTGGATGGTAGGTTGGCTGGGATTTGAACTCATACCTTGAGTGCTGTGGAGATAACTGAGCAGACCACCAAGCCATTGTGCTAAGCACACTGAGACCTGCATAATAGTGTAGTATCATTAAAGAATGAACATAAATAATTACTACTATAGTCACCTAAATAAAAAAATAAAAAAGAAAACATGAAAAAAACAACATACAACAAATAGGTAACCTAAATGTTCAATACATGTAGTTTTAGAGAATAGCAGACATTACTCTGTAATAATCATTTCTTAGGAAAAAATAGGAATACTAATTATACATCAATAGATGCACACGAGGTAGAGCACATCTCACATAAAAATGTTTCTTTCACATACTGTACATGGATCATGGTCAATGCTATATAATAACTTAGTATAAATTGGCACTTGCATATCCGCTGAATCTCTAATTGGCACTGATTCCGAATTTACTAACATATGTTTGTCGCTGATAGTGTGCTTTTTCATTCGCAAGCTCGCCTGTTGAAATCTTATTTGCCTAAAATGGGCACTATTACATGTAATAGCGCCCAGTACTTCCCAGCCCTATAGTAAATGACCCCCACAGTTTCTTCAAATAACATGCTTGAAGGATGCCCCAAACCTGGCTGGCACATCTGTGCAATGTACTGAAGCAAAAGTATAACATTTACAAACAAAAAATATCTGTTAAAATCCTAGTAAATGACAGTTTGTTGCTTTTTCATTGTTCTGGCTAGCTTCTGGCATCATAGGAACTACAGCCTTGAGCAAGGAAGCTGCCATTAATTAGTGGCAGTAATTATACCACAACTAAGGAATGACTTCCTGCACAGCTGGAGGTTCACTGCCCTAAATGCTCATTCAAGCACAAACGGCTAGAGCTGTGGGAGAATCTGCATCTCCCCAAGCTTAAACCTCACATCTAATGCCCCGTACACATTGTGGGATATTCTGATGGAAAAATTATGTTGTTGGAAAATCCGATTGTGTGTGGGCTCTAGGGGGCTTTTTCCATCGGAATTTCCAGGATCTCGAATTTTCCGACAAAAAAATCAGATCAGACTTTTTCTGATCGTTTGTAGAGAATTCCGATCGGACAAAGTGCCACGCATGCTCAGATCAAATTACGAGCCCTCAAAGTGCTTCAGCTCAATACAAGCATTACCATAAAATCTTCAGACAAGGGGGGCAACGTAGTTGTCATGGACAATGCTAACTATGTAGAGATGTGCCAAAGGATTTTGGACAATAAGGATTGGTACAAACCAATCCCATTAAAGCTAATTCAAATATACTACAATAAATTTTATGATTTAGTTGACTCAGCATTTGGTAGAGGAGCCATTAGTCAGAATATATATGAATTTATCAGAACCAAATACCCCAAAGTGGCAACCTTCTACAGCCTGCCAAAGATACACAAATGCATGGCAAAACCCCCCGGACGCCCCATTGTTTCCGGTAGAGGCAACATTTCGGAAAACCTAAGTAAGGTCATAGATTCATATCTCCAACCTTACGTTACGTCCTTGCCCTCCTTTCTGAAGGACACTATACACCTTCTACAGACTATCAACACTACTACTTTATCCACAAAATCTATCCTTGTGGCTATCGATGTCGAAGCACTTTATAGCTCGATCCCCCACAACAAGGGAGTTGCAGCCATACGGAGAACTCTAACACTGAACCCGAAATATGAGGATTCATTGAATGAGTTCATCATTGATGGACTAGAATATATATTACATCACAATTGTTTCATGTTCAACAATTCCCACTTCCTCCAGGTACAGGGCGTGGCCATGGGCACCTGCTGTGCCCCGGCCTACGCCAACCTGTACCTGGGGGAGTGGGAACAATCACTCCTGGATGACAGGGACCTCGTCATGTACACTAGCCACATTACCGTATGGCTACGGTACATCAACGACGTCCTTGTCATCTGGGATGGACCTGAGGACTTATTATTAGAATTCTTTGCTCATCTTAATCATAATGAGTACAATCTCAAATTCACCATGACTCATGATCGGAACCAACTGACCTTTCTTGATGTAATGATTGGTCGCTCCTCTGACAATTCCCCTTACACTACCCTATATCGAAAAGACACCGCGGGAAACACTATCCTCCACGCGGAGAGTTTTCACCCGTCCACACTCAAACAGTCCATTCCATACGGCCAATATTTGCGCCTACGTAGAAACTGTTCTAATGATACACTTTTTAACACTGAGGCGAGTCTACTTCAGTCTCGACTACTGGCACGCGGATACAGCCGGTCATGCCTGCGCAAGGCTTACAACCGTACCCTTGCGCAGTCCCGACCAGGCTTGCTCGCACCCAAGAAGGCGAAAAATGACCCTGGTGTGAAATCCACCAGGATCATCATGAGATTTTCCAAACAGCACGATACCATTAGAAAAATCATCCTACGGTATTGGCCCATCCTAAAGGATGACCCAAAAATCAGCCAATTTCTCCCTGCCAGTCCCGCAATAACCTTTAGACGGGCCACTTCACTACGTGATCGACTCGTACAATGTTTCCCCTTTTCCTCCATGATAGCCCGTGAATAAACATAAAAATATTTAGATCCCCTTGCCAACAGAAATGTTGATAAATTCCTTCTTCCCCCAGGAATATATTCTGCAATCCTTTCTAACTGAATTCAACTTAATGCAATATAATAACATGTCCATAATATGCTGCTTCCATCTCGTCTCTTACTTAGACGAGGACACAGAATGAGACTGTACCAAATTGACATACAGCTAGAGTGACGATTTCCAACCAGAGTTTTATGTATATATACGATGTACATCTAATAAATGTGTCCTATATATATTTTTGTACAAACTAAAGTATGTACTTGATCAACATAACCTGTGAAATTATTTTTGTTTTATGTTTCCATACTTGAACCAGTCAGAGTTGTTTGTTATTTATCATTGCAACTGAGCTGCTGTCTAATGATCTCCCTGCGGCGTTGTTGATGCTGTGGTTCATTTTTCACTTCTTTGTTTTTTCACTTCTTGGTTCTCCCTTTTTATTTTTTTTATTTTTATATTTATCTTCATTTTATTATTTTTTCTTTTCATTCTGTTATTTATTCATTTCTCTCTTTATCTGTACCCCAGCTCAACATTCCTATACCATCCCTTTGCCGCAGGTTGATCAGTATTTGCATGGGAAGGATGTCGGTCCACCGCTGAGGGCTGCCTGACCCCGCCGTGCCGCTTGGGCCTCCAGGGGGCGCCTACACGCCTTCCCGACGAGGGTAAGGAGTGACGCCACATTTTACCAACAAGCGCCTCCTTCTCCTCCACGATCGACGCACCCGGGCTGGTCCCGTGTGATCGATCGTTGGAATACCCTCGTCGGCGGCATTCCTGGCACATCCCTGGACGACGCTCGCCGTTGCGCACGCGCGGGACGCCGCTGGTGCGCATGACGAGCGTACGTCACGCGTTTTGCGTCAGAGATGACGTCAGTCACGGGCCACAAGATGGCCGCCAGGAACGCCGGGGACGCCACACGTGGCTTGTCCGTTTGGCGGCCACCCACACCTGGAGGAGGACCTAATTTGCGCGGAGATGCACCCACCCACCGAGTCAGCAGTTCACCGATCACCTCCGGTGACCTATTTCCGGCCATTAGCACCTATCTTTACCCCATAAAAGGACCAATGAGCACCTACCATAGTACGGCTACCCTCACAGGACCAGATCACCACCGAGACCGACACGCGGTATGTACAGACACAATCGGATGGTTACACCCATTACCCTAACCCCGCAGACCTCTCGGTGGTCCCCACAGGACAGCCTTGTGGTTTACTTGATCATTAGACCCTTGGTTTGATCTGACTGATCATGATTAACCTTTTTGCTTCCAGATTGGGTGATTCTCACCCCATCGATTCAGCAGTCCCGTCACACCATCACCATACCAGTGATACAGGATTAAGGGTCCTTTTCAAAACATACCATTGGCCATTGCGATATAACCCCATGGCTAGCAGTTTGTGACTGATCTCTATACCCCAGGTAGGATCACAATTCCAGTCCATGTACACAGATATGATGTCACCAGCATTATCTCACGTTCTAATCATGTAGTATGCTCACCATCCACTTTTTATACCACATCCCAACATTTCCCCCCCTTCTTCCCTTCTGCCTCCCCACATCCTAACCCTCTTCCCTTTCCCCCCCCCCCTCCGTCCCCTTTCCCCTCCCCTTTTCTCCCCCCCCTTTTTCCTACCTCCCCCCCTTCCCTTTCTTTTCCCCTTTCTTTTTCTCCCCTTTCCCCCCCCCTTTTTTCCTCCCCTCTTTTCCCCTTCCCCCCCCCCCCCCCCCCCTTTCACACCCCCTCCTCCCCTCCCTTTGATCCTCCCTCTTCTTTCCCTCACCCTTCTTTCTCCCCTTTTTTTCCCCTTATCCCTTTCCCACCCGTCTTTCCCTCCCCCCTCCCCCACATTTTCCTTCCCCATCCCCCAAAAAATCCCCCCAACAACCCCTTCCTCTTTCCCCCCCCTTTTTTTTTTTTCCCTCCCCTTCCCTCCCATTTTCCTTTTCCTTCACCCCTTCCTTCCCCCCCCCCCTCCTTCTCCCCCCTCCCTTTTTTCCCATCCCTTCCCTTCTCCCCCTTCCTTCCCCTGCTCTCCCCTCCATTATCTTTCTTCCTTCCCTCACTCAATTCCACATCACCTCCCACCCACCCTCTCGTTCACCCCCCCACCTTTTCACTTTTTCACATACCACACTCACCCATCCCAGCCCCACCACACACTGTGCACTTCCACTTCTCATTTTTCCCTCTTTTTCTCCCGAGGGGGACCTCTGTCATTGCATTTGGTTTGGTTTTGGTTTGGTTTTTTCAGCTTCTTAGATCCCTTTGGGCAGTTGCACAGCTCCCCCCATACACTTAATCACCACATGTCCTGGTTATCCCACCTGGTTAGAACAATTACATACAGATGTTAACCAATTACCTCTCTTGTAGTTGCTCTATACTGCTCCACCCGCCAAGACACTAAGCTATAACTTGACCTTTATTTTTCTATAGACTCGGTTATTGGTGGCATCTGCGCGCTTTTGGGTCTTTCCCAGGTTGTTCCTTCTCCTCTGGTACCCCTGCTCGGCTAGCAGGACCAGTAGGAGTGGAACCCCAAACGTGTGACCTCCCGTAAGGCGTACGACGCCCCATGACCTAAGTGGGAATCGGTGGAACCTGTCCGGTGTGCCCCATAGGAGTGGACGACGTCCTCCCCAGGCAAAAAACCTCCCAGTGGGAATACCACATTTTCTACTTTCAGGATATACATCATTGTGGTAAATATAAACTCCAATATGCATTGTCACATGTAGCTCTGTATACTGTATGAGCTTACTTTTACTCTGTAAATCGTACTTACCACTAACATTGACATTTCCTTCCTCTCTGTTTAGAAGACCCTCTTTCCCTCTGAGGAAGACCCTTTTGGGTTGAAACGCGTCAGGGACAATTTCTCATATTTACGACAGATTGTTACTGTTGTTATGTGAATATTAGTCTGCTACTGTATATCCATGTTTTTCTTTTGTATAAACGCATAGTTATTTGTTACTGTTCCCATCGGAGCTCATGTTCTAATTCAATGATGTCAATCATTTTTTATCCACAAAATAAAACGTTTAACTTTTTTACCTACAAACTCTGACTTCCCTTCATTGTACGCTGCCAAAAAACCCCAACGTGGGGGATCGTTTCCTTCTTTTGTTTCTACCCTTTAGGGGTGAGCAGCACTCTTTTTTGACCTCTGGGTCTGTGTCTTCCCCTTTGTGCAAATTACGAGACCAAAGCTATTGGCTACTAGCCTGAACGTAGTCCCGTCGTAATGAACGTACGTCATCACGTTCCGAACGATCGGATTTTCCTACAACTTTGTCCGACCATGTGTATGCAACACCAGTTTCGGACAAAATCCATCGGAAAAAATTAGACGGATTTTGTGGTCGGAATGTCCAACCGTGTGTACAAGGCATACGTCGGATGGAGAGAGAAAACCTGCACAGTAGTGAGAATCTGTCATGAGAACCAGGCATGTTGCGAGGAAAAATTCTGTATAATTGCTACATCATTGATTAATAAACATGAGCAGGAAGTTGTGAAAGGCACCCTGGCATAGTGGCTCAATTTCTACAAAATATACAATAAATATCTTATGTATCCCTATAAAGCAAGTAACTAATCTTAAAGAAACCCTGTCATGTCTCACAAAAAATCAAGCCAACCAGCCCCTGCAAACAAAGAATGTATACTTTCCTCTCTGGAGAGTGTCAATAAAGTTTTCACAGTCTTCATGAGATCCAGATACCACTGCTATCTAGCACTTCCAAGTGTGTGAGATAGCATGTCCCCTGTTGGATACGGTGGTCTCTTCAGACACCCACTGGGAGGAACCATGGGAGAAACCATGGGAGGATATTGCACACACAGGAAGTGTTGGATAGCATCTGCACCCAAAGCCCATGAAGGTAGCAATGATTTATACTCCCCCTACCCACAGGAGCAATAGATATCCAGCTTCTTTTAATTGAAAATACAGCTGATGAGAACTTTTGTAAGAATTTGCATTGTCTTTTAGATGGGTCAATACTGTCTGATTCAGTCATGCATTCAGGTGGCTAAATCTAATGTTTAAAGCCTAAGTGCAGCCAAAAGCAAAAAATGAATAAATCACCACAAAAGGAAATAACAGTTAGAAGGTTGTATCTCTTGTTCTGATTCCTTTTAGCAGTAATCCTCCTCTGTCCAGAGTTAATTCAATACAACTAATACAACTAAGGGGCTGTCACAGGCTCTCATCAAGAGAGCCCGACTATGTCCACACTTTCCACCTAGCTGCTTCATTGACACTGTACTAAAGTTTCTATAAATGGAACAGGATCTCTGAATGGCAGACAATCTGTCGGTCCTCCAAGAGAAATCAGCACAAGGGACAGATCCTACTGACTGTAAGGTATGTCCCTTGTGCTGTTTTTTTCTGTTTTTGCCTTTGGCTGCATTGAGGCTTTACATTTATAGTTGAGTTATCCCAACTAAAAGTCAATGCAGCACTGAGTGCTGTGCTTTTTATATAGACTTGGATTTGAGTATACTTTTTGGCTCATAAATTTAGCGCACAGGGTGATTTTGCTTAATATCTGGTACCATAATCAGTTTCATCCAGTCTCCTTTCCTATTCTGTTTAAAAGTTTTTTTTTCATTTTAGTAAAAGGATGTATAGAAACAATACACCACAATGAATACCCAAGACAACATTCATAAAATAAGCAAGCAAAAGTAGAAAGACATTTTAAAACCATACACATTACATACAAACTATTACCAACATATAAAAAAGGTGTATATCCTTTATCATATCGACCAAATCTATCATATTTACTTACGGAGGAGGAGAGAGATATCTTGAGAGGTGGAGGCTCCCCAGATCAAAGTACTGATGATGTAATTGATCATTATCTCCGATAGGTCTAAAATATAATCAGCCTCTCTACCAATTCTTGCTTTATACATCCTAATTCTTTCTTTCCCCACCCCACACATCACTCCCAACCACCCCTTACTACATGTGTTTGTCACAAATAAAAAATAACAAAAGTGCTCACAATTTCCTCCATAATTCTTGCCTTACATTCTCACCCCATACTCCCTAACCCTTTCTCTAAACCCTTCCCTTCAACTCTCCCACCCCTTGCTATATGTATTTGTAACATAGCAAAAAAACAAAAATCAAAATCATACCAAACGCATGCTACAGTATTTGTGATGTTTAAGGGGAAGAAATAGGGGAAGACAACCCCAACGTCCTCCATAATTCATCCCTTACTTTCCCATACCCTTCCCCTTTATCCCTTCCCCCTCTCATTTTTATTCATTCAAGCCCATTGTGGGTATTCTACTGTATATCAGTGAATGTACCGCTATTCCAAAGTACTGTGTATCTTAATAGCATGGGGAAATTCTGAATACACACCACAGCAATGTTTAGAAGAGAGTGCCAATAACAGCAGTCATAAAAAACGTTATTGCTTATTTTGGGGGAAAAAATCAGCCCTGTAGTCATTTTCCATTAATAACTCCAGTAACATGTCTATTTTTACTTGCCAACTAGGTAGCAATCTTAAGGCTGGCATACATGGATCAAAATTCGTCAGGTTTAGCAGGGACCAGCCGAATGTTGATTTGTATAAGGGCAGGCTGGTTGTACGCAAGTTAATCTATTGACTTGTTTTCCCCAAGTAATCAGTTTTGCCAGCTATAGCCAACAACACTGATCATTTTATTCTGCCAGCGTGAAGTGCTCCGTGCTGTCAGAATACAACTGCTCAGCGAGAGAGATTCCCCCATCCATACCGATGTGGATGGAGGAATTGGCTCTTTTTTTTTTATTTTTTATTTAACCCTCTGGTTGAAAGAACAAAAATGAATAATGTATAGGCTGCCTTATTCATAAGTATTTGAAAAAAAAAAATGCCTCTTGCAATAGCTAGGCTGTGTAGGAGTTAACAATAAACCATAAGGAAGAGAAGTGCTCATTATAGCATGTTATGAAAAAAAACCTTGACAGTTAATAAAGGATCATTTCCTTTTCTCCTTATAAAAGACAACGACACCTTGACTGTGGGTACAGCAAAGAAATTGTCACCCAAGAACCACTACAGCAGGTTCAGCAAGTCCCCGTTGATAATAAGAATGAGCAGACTTGCCAGTGCCCATTGTTATTGATAACCGTCTATAGGCAACGTAACAGCAAGAGTGTAAAAATATTTGTGTTTGATATTTTAGTTCAAATGCAAACTGGCCTTGTGTTGTGTGAATGGTACGAGCAGTACCAAAATCAAGAGAGTGAAACGTTATTACATCCTGGCACCAGAGGTAATGCTCAGGGGAGTACATAACAGGTTTGGTACCAATCTTCTGCAAAGAAACCTTTTTGATTATTTTTTTCTTACTAGGAACTTTTAAAAACCAATCTAACATGCTTTGGTTTTACTTGCCTTTCGTTATGTGTACATTAAGGGTCAGACTCATAACTTGATTTATAGGACAACTTCCTAAACACATACCCCACAATATTACAGAATACAGATTGCTTTTATAAATGGAATTTCAATGAGTTTTACCGTAAGTGAATAATATAATTATAAATATAATAACTATAATTAGTAAAACTCTTACATTTTAAAGATTGCCCTAGCTAACATTCAGTGAATTCACTGTAAGAAAACATATCGTAGAAGAGCTGCCTACAAATGTGTAGTGTTATGACTTCCTTATAACTATTGCCACTATGCCATTTTATAAGACTGAATTCCAACCACTGCTGTACTGAAATTGCCTGCTTTGGTTTCACTGCACACTGTGAGCTTCTCCTGGTTATAGCAAGCCAGGTTAGAGTTTGCCTGTTTTCCTTGAGGCAGGACGTTCAGCATTATCTGGCTGTTTCATACCCAGCTAAACTGTCCCTTTCGTTCATTAGATTTCAGTTCCTCTTACCATGGAGTCTCAGCATGTAGGAATGTCTACTTGTCCAGACTACCATCCAACTATTATGGCATTCTGTTCAGGGCTGACTTTAACACAGGGCAAAAGGGGCAGCTGTCATTGTTGTGGGGCCCAAAGCAGCTGTGCCTTGAGCATGCACTGCCTTGCAAACAGGGGCGGATCCAGGGAGGGGCAACGGGTCAATTCCCCCCCACCCCTGAGAAAATAGTGAGCAGGCCGTGCTGATGCCGACCCCCCCATCAGGACACAGGGCAGCGGTGCCAAAACTCACAGGCTCTGTGAAGGGACACAGGCAGAACTGCAGCAGCGGGGGATTTCCACCCCTCCTTCTCCTCCTTTTGCTCCTATTGGCTACATTCAGGACCAATGGCTGAGAAACTAACACCAAGAGGATTACGGGACATGTAGTCCCAGATACCAGCAGGCCCAGGACGATTCCCTGAGAGTGCACTGCAGCCCCCAACATGCCGAGCGGGAGGAGGGGAGAGAGGACCGTGAGAGGAGAAGAGGGACCATGAGGCTGTCGGGTGAAGGGAGCCAGAGAGAAAGCACCAGTGATATGATTCTACTATATATATCCCCAAAGGTAAGAACTTACCTCCAGGTGGGGGGGGGGATGCAGGCTTCCATAGAGGTACAGGACCTTATCACTGGCTGCTCCTACTCTGTCCTTCCCTCCACCTGGCTGCTCCCACCCTGTCCTCCCCTCCACAACAAACTCCTATTCTATACATTAGTGGGTCAAATCAACGTTTGTTTTCAACTGCAGTGATGAAAATTCAAAGGAGCAGGTTGGAAAAATTTTCTCACACAAACTAAGTTCAAACAGTGTTTGTGGTTTTCGTTCAGTAAAGCTAATTTATTCCAAAATCAAATCTTAGACAGCAAACAAAATCTTTCGAATGACAAACAAATGTTCTGAGAAATTTATTACAAATTGTTCTAATATTTTTGCTAAGAATTTTAATTTGAAATTATATCCAACTGTGGCCAGCTTACATGTATGTAAGACTAAAGGGATTTTAAAGTGATTGCAAAGGCAGAATTGTTTTTATCTTAATACATTCTATGCATTAAGATAAAAAGCCTTCTGTATGCAGCAGCACCCCTCAGCCCCCATAATACTTACCTGAGCCCATCACGATCTAGCAATGTTGCACGAGTGACTCGGCTGTCTGGGACACTCCCTCCACATTGGATGAGACAGCAGTGAAGCGCCATTGGCTCCTGCTGCTGTCAATCAGTGAGCCAATGAGAATAGTCAGTGAGCCAATGAGGATAGAGAGGAGATGGGCCTAGCTGTGGCTCTGTGTCTGAATGGACACAGAGAGCTGTGGCTCAGCTGGGGGGCCCCCATCACAAGCTGCTTGCGATGGGGGCACTCAACAGAAGAGAGGGGCCAGGAATACCAAAGAGGGACCCGAGAAGAGGAGGATCTGGGCTGCTCTGTGAAAAACCAGAGCAGGTAAGTATAACCAAAAAAATTTACTTTAGTATCACTTTAGGGCCCTTTTACAATGATCAGTTTTTGATCCGATTTTCAGTTAAAAAGAGTGGAAGAAAAATGCAATCCTGTAAATCCTATGGAACTCTTTACACCAGTCAGTTGCGTTTTAGTTAAATTTTTGGCTGCTTTCACACTGCTTCATTGTAAAAACGCATAATGTATCAGCTACGTTTCAGTTGTGTTTTTAAAGTCCTGCTTGCTGCATTTTTGGTGTGTGTTTAAGTTTGGAGCCTGAGCAGACTATAAGCTTAGCACTGATGTATGCAGTCAAATGTTACCACCTGCTTGCAGCACACAAGCCACTCAATACAGGCATACCCCACTTTTAAGTACACAATGGAGTTTATTTACTAAAGCTGGAAAGTGCAAAATCAGGCTCACTTCTGCATAGAAACCAATGAGCTTCTAACCTCAGCTTTTTCAATTAAGCCTTGGTATTAAAACCTGGAAGCTCATTGGTTTCTATGCAGAAGTGAGTCTGATTTTGCACTTTCCAGCTTTAGTAAATAAACCCCATTGTGTACTTAAAAGCGTGGTAGGCCTGTACAGCGAATACAGCGCCTTGAGGTGATTCAGTTCGCATTGTAGCGCTATACAAATTATTCATTCATTCATTCAATGCTAGAGAGTTCAGAACACATTTACTGTTGCAGGGTTAGACAAAATGGCTGCTGTAGAATTTAACATGTCTCTGCTGGGACCAGAACTAGGAACTTTTTGGCATTGGGCCACAATCTCTGGTTCACATTTCCAACAACCAGTACAACATCCTTATTGCATCTAATGGAGTTACATTTTTGCAAAAGATGTGGAGTATCGTAGGACTAACATCACAAATTAGCATCTAGAACATAGTGATGTCATTGACTCAGTAGTTACAATCATTTTATATCAAACAAACTTATTATTCAGTGGTAAGGGCTCTTAGCTTTCATCAATACCTATCAAGGTTGAAGTATCTTTTTGCATGCTCCAATCTCATCACATATGAAATCAAGTTCATTTGAGAGCTTATTCAATTGCAGTTGACCAAGTGCAGGTTACATCTTTCCTGATCTCAAGGTTTCAGCTTAGAAATCATGGTCCAAGTCTGCACATTCATTTTTTTTTTTTTTATGAAAGTGAAGAGATGTCCCCGGTTGAAGAACATTTTACATAAAACAATTTTTTTTAAAATGCTAATTTAAGAACTTATCTCCCACAAAAGTTTGCATCATTGCATTGAAGCACACCTGCAACTTCTACAAACTTTTTATACGAGCTGTATCTTCAAAATGCAGGCATCTTCAAATGTCTTCTTAAGTGCCCCAGGTGCCCTGAATCCCAAATAAGCACGTTTCAAAACTTCTCTGCAGTGTCAAGCGCTGCCTCTCTCTCTTTTCCTACTGGCTGCTAAGGCCACCATTAATAGTGATGAGTTAACAGGAATATGGCAAGGGGAAAGCTACCGTTGATACTCTAGAGAAGTGACAACATTTGCATACTAGAGCGCTCAAGAAGATTATTAAATGTGCCTGCATTTTTAAGCAGTAGCAAGTTTAGAGATGTTTTAAGAAGCAACTGGTATACTTTAGTTTTTTAATGTAAGTTTTAAAATTCGTCCAAGCCCACGTGAACTATGATTTACATATAAAACATATTGGGATCTAGCATATAGCTTATCCATTGCCGCATCTTGGAGTATTATCGCTTTAGAAGTGTTCCCTTGATGAAGCAAACAGCATAATCACTTTATGACAAAGGTGCAGCTTTCGTTCCAAACAAAAGACATATTATATTGGCACCAGGCATAAATGTAAAAAATAATAAAGGGATTGTCTTGTATTGTATCTTGTTCAATTTTGACCCATTTTATATACCCACTTTCACAAATATACTTCTAATGCCATGTACACACGACCGGACTTTTTCGACAGACTGAATTCCGTCTGAATTTTCAAAGGAGTTTCGGTGGACTTCCGTCGAATCGGACTTTTCTACACACAATCACACCAAAGTCTGACGGATTCGACCGTGATGACGTATGACTGGACTAAAATAAGGAAGTTCATAGCCAGTAGCCAATAGCTGCTCTAGCGTCGGTTTTTGTCCGTCAGACTAGCATACAGACAAACTGATTTTTCAACCGGACTCGAGTCCATCCGAAAGATTTGAAACATGTTCTAAATCTAAAGTCCGTCTGATTTTCGACAGAAAAGGTCCGCTGAAGGTCCGATGAAGCCCACACACGGTCAAATTGTCCGACGTATTTGTTCCGTCGGACCAGTTTGGTCGAAAAGTCCGGTCGTGTGTACGCGGCATAAGGCACAACTCTATAAAGTGCTAAGCTATAAAGCAATGACAATGAACAGTGAATACTAAGACACCATATAACATGTATGGTTAGTAAAGAAAGAATAAAGCTTAATGGCCATTTTTTCTAGGTAGCATCGGACAATGCTAACATAAAGCTGCAAGTTCACATCTTATTCAGAATTATGTTGGTGATGTGGGAAAACAGCAAGCTCATATTTGCATATTTGGTGCACATTTTACTGTGCACAGATTAAACTATTTTGAATTAGGCCTTTTAGTGCTGTCAGATCCTATTTGGCCATGACTTCTGTCTCAAGCTCATTATGGCTCTAATTGGCCATACTGAACATCATATGAACACGATCATGGCGTGAATGGAACACTGATTCCTGAATGTTGTTAAAGTGGTTGAAAGTCCCTTACAGACCACTTTGTAATAAGGCTTACCTGTAGCTACCCAGGATATCCCCTGAACCTGTATGGTTTAGGAGATATGCTCTGTATTTGCATGTGCCAATGTCATCGAAACATGCGCAATGACACAAACTGCTTCAGTGAGTGTGCCTTTACCGCACGCATGCACGGCAGTGACATCATCGCGGCTCCGGCCAATCAAAGTGCCGGAGTCCGAAACCCAGAGTGGTGTACGGGCACCGCAGCGAGGGTTTCGATCTCAGGTGAGTATTATATAATGAGCTAGTATGCTATGCATACCAGCTCATTATGCCTTTGTCTTGCAGATTTTAGTTTATTTTTATTTTTTTTAAAGTGGGTTTACTTTATCCCACTTAAGGCACAACTGGCTTTAAATTACTTTAAGGCACAGCTGGCTTTAAAATGAAAGTCTGGATATTTCAAGAAGAGTGTATTACTATAGGCAAAAGTTCCAAAATCAAGAAATTCAATCACTTATGTTGGAATAATAATACTTTTCTGTGCTTATTTATTATTATTATTTATTTTTAATTAAACAATCTTAATGTTCAATGAATATTAACTATTCACATATATTGTAGATGTGTCATATTTACCCCTTGCAGATAGCGAACTCTAAACAAGGGCAACATGTTTATGAAAGTTGAATAGCAGGGCGATCAGATTACTCAGATTGCTCAGTGTGTCACATAAGAGCACTTACTTTCCTTATGCCCCGTACACACGGTCGGATTTTCCGACGGAAAATTTCCTATCGGACCATGTTGTCGGAAATTCCGTACGTGTGTGGGCTCCATCGGACTTTTTCCGTCGGAATTTCTGACGGAAAAAGTTTGAGATCCTGCTCTCAAATTTTCCGACAACAAAGTCCTATCGGACTTTTTCTAATCATGTGTAGTGAATTCCGACGGACAAAGTGCCATGCATGATCACATTACAAGACCAAAGCTATTGGCTACTAGCCTCTACGTAGTCCCGTCGTACGCAATGAACGTCACCACGTTCAGGATGATCGGATTTTCCGACAACTTTGTCCGACACCAGACACCAGTGTCGGACAAAATCCGTCGGAAAAAATCCGACGGATTTTGTGGTCGGAATTTCAGGGCATTAAAAGAGAAATGATCATCTAATACTGCCAGCAAGCATACAGACAGTGCTTCATTTAGTGACTAGAGTACTTTGTGTGATGGAGTCACCCTGTATTAAATGTTTATGAAATTAAGTTTTGTTTGCAAATAATTGAAAACTAACTAATTTACTGTACATCAAGATTTAAAAAAAAATTAGCAAATAAAAAAGTAAGATAGTATATATAATTTCTACACAAGTCACATTGTATTTTAATATTATTAAAAATTACCTTTTTCCTTTTCAATCTGCATTGCTTTTATTTTCTGTAGAATTCAATGCAATATGGCAACATGGAGGCACACCCCCCCCCCCCCCCCACACAGAAATGTAGTTTCCTGCTTGTGTAATTGGCTCACTGATTTTCCCAGAAGTCTGAACTAAGATACAAGTAAAATTTAGATATCCACCAAAATAGGAGTTTCAGTTTTGCTAATATACTCCCCAAATGGTGAATAACATTTCTGACATTTCTAAAGGAAGGCAGACACTGCTGCTTTTCACATCAAAACACAGAGAGGGCGCCAGCTGATTACAATGAACCAGACCCTCCCATTCAATACCAGTCTACAAAGGAAATGGGGAAAACTACTATTTCTTCAGTGCAGAAAAAAGAAGAAATCTGCAACTAAAGCCTAGTACACACGGGCCTAATGTCTGGCGATATTGGGCGGTTCAATAAAAACTGGCCGACATTCCGTGTGTCCGGCTTCTGTCAGACGCGCATGCTGGAAAACCGACAGCTGACCAGCTCCCGAGCAGCACTCTCAGCCAATGGCTGAGTGCGCTGACCAGAGTGTTTTGATGGGGGGGGGGGGGGCGTCCCCCTGTCAGGACACAAAAGAACAGCAGGGGAGATCGCTGCACCAACGTCGGATCGTTAGTACAGCGGCTCTGACCGGAGCTGTCAGGTTTTTATTTTTTCGTTCAACTTACTGGGCTGAACGAAAAAAAAACGAGTAGTGTGTATGAGGCTTTAGTTTGGTCAAAAGTTTTTTGTAATGTGCATTATTCACCCACAGGGGATTGTTTTTTTTATTTTTTTTAACAAAAGTAGAGTACAGTACAGTTTAACCTTAAACTTTTTAGTGGAATAAAGTGTACATTTCCATATTTAAAGTGGGAATGGTTAGCTGTCCAATGGTCCTTTGCCTTCTTCTGAGTGCCGGTCTTTGGGCCGATTCATTGGCTGGTGGGAGATGACGTCACTCCTGCACATGACCAAAATCGAGTCACCCTGGCACTGTAAGCTGAGCCGCCTATGCACAGCTCAGTTTGCAGCACCGTAGAAGACAGTCAGCAGACTGGTAGGGGCATTTTTTTTGCAGAAGACACAATACGTGTCTTTTTTATAAAATAAAAGCCTGCCTGCTTACAGTTTTTTACAATGGAACTTCAAGTCCTCTCCTAGTGCACAAAAAAAACAAAAAAACACTTTGGGGCTTACTTAACCACTTCAGCACTAGAAGGTTTTACCCCCTTCCTGACCAGGCCATTTTTTGCAATACGGTGCTGCGTTCCTTTAACTGACAACTGTGCAGTTATGCGATGCTGTACCCAAATAGAATTGATGTTCTTTTTTCCCCACAAATAGAGCTTTCTTTTGGTGGTATTTGATCACCTCTGCGGTTTTTATTTTTTGCACTATAAACAAAAATAGCTGCAATCTTGAATAAAAAACAATATTCCCTACTTTCTGCTCTAAAACATTCCCAATAAAAAAAATTAAAAAAATCTAATATCTTCATCAGTTTAGGCCAATATTCTGCTACATATTTTTGGCGAAAAAATAAGCGTTTATTGATTGGTTTACGCAAAAGTTATCGTGTGTACAAACTATGGGTTAGATTTATTGCATTTTTTTTTTTTTTATTAGTAATGGCGGTAATCAGCAATTTTTAGCGGGACTGCGACATTGTGGCAGACAAATTTGTCCCTAAGTGAAACTTTTTGGGGACCAGTGACACCAAAACAGTGATCAGTGCTAAAAAAAATGCACTGATCCCTGTATAAATGACACTGGCAGGGCAGGGGTTAACATTAACCACTTGGCATCCAGGCCAATTCTGACATTTCTCTCCTACATGTAAAATTCATAATTTTTTGCTCGAAAATTACATAGAACCCCCAAACATTATATATGTTTTTTTAGCAAAGACCCTAGAGAATACAATGACGGTCGTTGCAACTTTTTATCTCGCACGGTATTTGCGCAGCAATTTTTCGACACGTTTTTTTCATCCCTTGTAATAGGAATATTACATGATCGGACCTATTTACAGTGAGATATGGGGTCAATAAGACCCCACATCTCACCTCTAGGCTGGGAAGCCTAAAAAATAAAAAAAAAAAAAAAATCACTGCTTCCCAGCCGAGCCGGCGCCGTTATTTGAATGCAGAGGCCGGGCGTGATGTCATAACATCGCGCCCGGCCTCCGAACGATCATAGAGACTCCGGCGACCATCTGGTCCGCCGGAAATCTCTATGGTCATCATCCGGGGGCGGCGGATCCTGTGTCCGACTCACCGATGGAAGCGGTGAGTCGGTAGAAGCACCGGAGGGCGGCGGGAAGGGGGGCGTCCCCTCCTGCCGCCCGTAAGAATGATCAAGCGGCGGAACAGCCGCTATGATCATTCTTATGGTGCAGGGAATCGCCGGCTGAAAACGGCAATATCTGAATGATGTCTGTAGCTACAAAAAGTAGAGGCCGTCATATGACGGCCTACGGATGGGAAGTGGTTAAGGTCCAATCAAGGGGTTAAGTGTGTCCTAGGGAGGTACTTTCTAACTGTGGGGGGAGTATTACATTGGAGGAAAACAGAGATCATGGTTCAGCTTGGCTGAAACAGAAGATCTCTCTTTTCCTCCCTGACAGATCAGCGGTGTGCCTTGTTTACATAGGCACACCACTGCCTCGTGTCTCCTGTGAACGATCGGCGGGTCGCGATGGCGATCGCAGCCGCCGGACCCGCTGATTGGCTCCCACTGTGTCCAATCACAGCGGGAGCGGCGCTCCGGCGGCGCGCGTGCTCCCCCTACACCGGGTGCACAAAATCACATACAGGTACGTGAATTTGCGCAGCCATTCCGCCCTGCCGCAGTATATGTACGGTGGGCGGTCCAGAAGCGGTTAAAGTAATACTAAACCGAAAAACTAAAATATTATCTATTTCAGCTTACCAATCCTTAGATGTGGTAGCTGCATTCGTTTTCTTTTTAGGCTTTCTTTCCTTTATTGCACCTGGTGATCCAGTCAGTAACACACTTCATATGCCTGCATTCTGGATGAAGTAGTAAAACGGACACTTTTTACAGCAACATTTTCAGCCTGGGGAGAGGGTAGTGCAAACAGTTTCTTATTTTCTTTTTGGGATAAATGTTTTACCTAAATAAATAAAGGCTGACCATCGTAAGCTCTACTGTCAGTGGGAAATGATTTGTCTCAACCTTCTAATTACTACTTTGTCTGGAAAGCTTAGTCTGTTAAAGTAAGTTTAAAAATAACAGAGTTACTGGCTAACTGGCTAGATCACCACTTGAAAATAAAGGAAAACAAGCTAAAAAAAATACAAATGCAACCACCACATGTAAGAGTTGGTGAGCTACAAATTAATACATTTTTGTTTTCAGGTTTAATATTGCTTTAAGAAGTAGATTGTGCTTACTTTTCATAGTGAAATGTCACTTAAAGTGGTTGTAAAGGTAAAGAACAATTACAGCTAATATATAAGAGTGCAGCGCTGAATCATGAAATATAAACCAATATCAAAAATCATTGAATCAAGCAACATATAGAGGGCATAATTATATGTCCATACAATAAAGTGTAAAAAAGTCCATATTAAAACAAAATGGGTATAGGCTCACCCCATTGGGGGGAAGCATGAGTGAGGTGATTCGTTGGTGGTCTGGAAGCTCTATATAGGATTTCACAATTACATTTAGTTGTTCATCTATCAACATCCATTTGTGGAATTTTTACTGTTTTAATATGGACTTTTTTGCACTTTATTGTATGATCATCTAATTATGCACTTTATATGTTGTTTGATTTAATGATAATGATTTTTGATATTGGTTTATATTTCATGATTCAGCGCTGCACTCTTATATATTGATTTTTGTGCACATGCATATGGGGATGTGACCAGTGCTAGCAGCTGGTCTTTTGAATACACACACACACACACACACACACACACACACACACACACAGTGTGTTTCTAGCACTTATATAATTAGTTTTGTTTTTTGGGTAGCTCGCAAGGCTCTATCACATATATAAACAATTACAGCCAGCTCCGCTGTTCTATTAATCTCTCTTACACTGTGTACTGTAAATGTTTTTTTTTTTTAAATGTTGCCTGTAAATACCTTATCCTTGATTTCTTCTGGCTGGTCATGTGATCTCCAGCTGCTTTATCCCTCCAATTTACAGCAGGAGGGGCCGAGATCCCCCTCTGACATCAGCAGAGGAGGTCACATGACAGCCACTCAGCCCCTCCTGCTGTAGGAGACTCACATGACCATCCAGAAGAGATCAAAGATCAGGCATCATTTAAAAAAAAAATATTTGCACAGTGTAGGAGAGATTATTAGATCAGAGGAGCTGGCTGTAATTGTTCATTACTTTTATTGCCAGCTACTAATAGTGGCAGGAAAGGGGGGGTGGACAGGAGCTGACAGGCAGGGAGGGAGGGGGAGAGAGGAGAGCAGCGAAATGACGGAGGCATGTAAACTGACCACAGAATTCAGGTAATCAGCAGCCATGATTAACGTCGTCAGTCCATAGAATGCACAAAGGTAAAAAACCTTCAGCCTTTAGAAACACTTTAATATCCAGTTATATTTTGTATATTTCGGAATGCATCTAGCTCTTTTTTTAAATAATCTACCGAGTGGGCCAGAACTAGTTCCTAAGAGAGTCTATTGAACATTTGCACAGCTCTTATTGTGAAGATGTCTTTTCAAATGCGGAGGTTAAATCTTTTTTTCTCCAGACTTAAAGAGTGCCCCCTTGGCCTCTGCAATGACCTGAAAATAAATAAAAAGTTTACTATATAGGCCACCTATGTATTTATACATGGTGATCATACCCCCCCCCCCCCCCCCAACCTCTTCTTCTTACGAGAGAATACATTCAGTTCAGCTAATCTTTTCTCATAGTTGAGTTCCTCCAAGCCTCAAATCAGTTTGGTTGCTCTTCTTTACACCTTTTCTAGTTTTACAATATCCTTTTTGTGCACTGATGCCCAGAACAAAACAGCATTATAAAATGCGATAAATCCATATCAACACTGGATGCCAGAGGGTTTTGGGCACAAAACAGACACCAGAGGTGTAAGAAGTACAAAAACTATACATCAATTATACATCAGGAAAACATTGAGAAACTGCATCTTTAAACTCTGAAGACTTGGGGATTAACTTTCAAGACAATGGACTCATAACACAAAACACCTAAACTGTATATCTCAAAGTCAGGATCCGAAGTGAAGAAGGAAACACCATCATGACCTTCAACTGTAGGAAGTATACCTTCCAATTTTATGAGATAAGAAAGAGGCACAGCTTTTAGAACAAAGTACATGCCCCTTGTTATGTGGATCATATAGAATTATTACTAAGAAACTGTTAGGTTAAACCTACCAGAACTTTTTTCATCACTTCATACTGGCTCAAAATTACATATGCAAGACAAAAGTAAATGGTTTACTTGGCTCAATAAACCCTCCTCAGCAACATATACCCATCTCTCCTACACTGCTCCATACCCCTACTAAAAGTAAAGTGACTAGGTGACTCCTGATTGGCTCATCACTAGCATTTAGGGCCTTGGAAGGAGTTTTGTACAATGTTTCTTTTTCCTAACCCACTGTGGACTGAGTGAAAGGGAGCAAAGAAATAAG